>OX424573.1:102795763-104038263 GCA_949152435.1 Gastracanthus pulcherrimus
CTGCATAGGGTCTAAAGTGTTGTTTTCCCGTAAAAAGTCAGTTATTTGGTCGTTTACATCTTGTAACTATCACACTTTGGGGAATACCGCCCTCACCTCTCGTTTGTGACGAGAAATGGGCAACTGCCAGAACTACATCTGACATTGTCACAGTTTCAAATTTAAAGCCGTCATCACTGGCGGAGTCCAACGTGCTGCTCAAATCAACGCCACTTGCAGTCTGGGAGATCGATACACCTGCAAAGTGCGAGTTTAGCTTATTCGGCGTGAAACCATGAAGCTCGTCTTGTGTTCTTGGTAGGAGTCCCAGGCCCTGCTCTTTCCAGATGTCCCTTTCCTTGACTAGGACATCAAATATTCTACCTTGAATGTATGCTTCTCGCTGAGACTTAATGCACTGCTCTACTCTTGTGGCAAGGGCGTGGTACTCCTTCCTACAAGTTTCGTCCTTGGTCCGTGCGTATCGTCTCAGTACAGCGTCACGTTTCTTGAGCAAAAGTCAAATCAAAAAGGCGCTTTATATACATGCATATATCTAACAGGTTTATAAAAACTAAATAATTAATGTATAGTACACCTTTCAATGGTTCCAATTCATTTTGTTTTCCACATTTACAATTTTTTGTAAATAATATTTTGGAAATATATAATAAATTTTTAAAATAAATTGAGCTGCAAAGGGTAGCTTTCAACTATCTATTGGCTGAACTTTTTGCCCAGACTATGACATCTTTTATCTTTTAAGAAATTTGAGCTCATATTTTTTTTTAATTTTATTGCTTATATCTCGAGAACTTTGTGGTCATTTTTTTAAACATATGACTCTTTTTTGTTTTTGATGAAAGCATGAAATGAAAAAAAATATAAATATTCCTAGATTCGTTTTTGTTTTATAGCTAATTTTCTATTTTACGATACTTTGAAATGTATAATGCAATTTATGATCATAATTTTATAATTTTTTTAAATTCTATTAACAAATAATTAATAATAAATAACACACTTTTTTTGAGTTATTATTTTTTTTATCGGGGTTGGGCGATGATGGATTTTGAAAAAAATTATAATGTAAATAGAATATACTTAAAAAAATCATTCTAAAAAGTAAATAATAATACGTTTATTAAAACGGGATTAAGAAAATAGTAGAAAAGAGAGAATAAAGAAAATACAACTTTTTTGAGTTTCACATAAATATTTTATTGTGATTCCAAAAAAATTATGAACTAGTACCAGGCTGGTTTTTTATAACTCATCATCATTGTTTCACTGATTTGATTGATTTAGTCGGATTGTTGTCATTCTAAATTTATATTCATATTCCTAAGTACAGTATGTTGCCCCATATCTAATTGAAAATACTAAAAAGAGAGGAATTAAGGTTATAATAAATTAGTCTAAATTTTAAACATTATTGGTAGCACATTAGCCACACTTTTTTATATGCATAAATAGAAATTTAATCAACAATTTTATGATGTTGCAAAATTTATTATCAAGTGAAAAAAATGGAAAAAATATTTTTTATGCAATTTAAATATTTTTGCATAGTCTATGCGATATTTTTGCATAGATTTAAATGGCAATTAAAAATTTTAAATCTATGTATCTCGATATTTAAGAAAAATGGGCTTGTCATTTTAACTTTTTAACACAGAATAAAATAAAAAATATAATTTTTTATTGGAACATTTAATAAGGTTGGAGGAAGTTAAATGCCAATGAATTGGCAGCAATTTTTTTTAGTTTAGCCATTTAATCCGGTAAGTTCATACGTAAGCCCTTACGTAAGGTTTTATGTACGATCATTGAATTTCATAGGTAAGATTTTACGTTTCTTTATAGTAGTGTATGTAAACTCTGTTGCCATCTTCAATTGTTAATAACATTGGAATAGAATAATATTTTTATAAGAAACAAGTATGGTTAACCAATTATGATTATAATCACAGGAAGTGGATTTTTACGTAAAATAAGAAAAAATATTTTTTGAAAATTTTTTTTGAAATTTATAAATGTGTTTTAATAAAACTAACAACTTTTTTATTAAGTAATCTATCCGGATTAATGAACGATAGCGCGCTTCCAGCAAGAAAGAAAGATTCCAGACTGTGGAGAGTGGTCGATAATGTTGAGCAAAATTGGCAATATAGCACTTATGCAATTCTTTAAAAATCTCAATGGGATATGATCGGGACCGACAGCATTAGAGCGAGCCAAGCTCATAGCTTCGAGAACGTCGTTAATGTCAGTGCATTTGAAGAAGAATTGATTATCTGGAGCAGAATCGACAGTGGGCCGTTTCGTAAACAGACGTGCTAGAGGTGGTATATAGACAAATTGTGCATTTAATCGACTTTTACCAAATAATCCAAGTTCCTAAACGATTTTCCACATCTCTTTTAAGCTGGAGCATTGCCCAAGTCGATCACGATAGTAATTATGACATGTATTCCTCATGACTAGCTTCGTTCGATTGCGCAACTGCTTATAAATAATGTGCCCTGCATTCCTACGGTATCGTTTGAACTTTCGCCAGGCTGCGATACGCTTTGACATAAGCTCCCTAATTTCCTGCGAAAACTAGGGGGAAGTCCGCTTTTCGCGAGTCTACTGTGAGATGGCGCATGATGATGATAAACATTAAGCAGTGCACGAGTGAGAAAATGGGCTTTGAATTGACATTTCTAAGATCTCGAAGATCAAGATTAATGTAAAAATACGTAAAACAGTGTACAGTGATACAGTACACTGTTTACAGTATAGTGATATTTTTGTTATACAAAAATATATAAAAAATATCAGTGTACACGAGGGACAGGGAGTGAGATAGTTACATAAATGGCATCGTGTTCAGAGATACTCAACACACTAAATTATTTATGGGAAATCTCTTTATTTGTATCGCTAACACACAGACAGTGTATACAGTTATGCATATCACCCCTATTACATGTAGAGAGAAAAGGATGCGGCAAAAGATTGAGCATCGAAAACGAGTCAACAAGGATATTACGTGGCGTTGATGAGCGATTCCAGTTAATATTGAGATCACCAAAGAGATCAGTGTAATCGTAATTATTGGGACAGTTTAAGAATGCTTCATCGACTTCTGACCAATAACCTGATTTCGGGGGTTGTATACTAATCACAGTAAAATGTTGTAACCTTTAACGTTTAATTCCACGAAACTAAACTCCGGCCTAATCAAATAGACAGGGTGCTGCGTGAATTGACTTACAACTTTAGGATTAAGAGAATTGCGTACATATATCGCGGCGCCTCCGCAGTTTCTCCGTAGCCTGTCTGCACAAAAGAAAGCGCGTAGACAGGGATACTAACAAGCTGCGAACTAGTTTTTGGTTTAAGAAACAACTCGTTGACTCCTAAAACATGAGCCTCCTTGTTCTCGATTATAGCAGCAATGTTATACAACTGGGGATCAATTGACTGAGCATTGAGATGACGTGCTAGCCATATTGAATCGAATTTCTTTTGCGCTCCATTTTCAGACGTAATAAATGACATTTAACTTTGTCAAAGGCGGAGTGTATGACATCATTCTCGTTATTTGCATGGCAATTAAGATACACAAGCTCCGAGTTTCTAGGACAGTCACTGGTCAAATGTTCCAAAGCACAAAAACCACGGAGAGCAGAATCCTCACTAGCTACATTCCCAAAACCCAAACATTTAAAGCACTGCAAAATTGAAATATGATCAGCAAATCGACACACGTTCCAATCAATAAAATTTTTTTTTCCTATTAAGTGGGTCCATACTGATATTTTACCAAAAATTCAAAAAATTTGTTATTACATATTGTTATGTTAATAGTTTTATGAATCTTTTGAGATCTGCTGTATGTAAGAACTCTTTGTTATACCAAAGTTATAGCCTGTTGAGAGAAACAATTTACATTACGTAGCATACCAAATTAAAACTTTCAGAAAATATAGGTTAAAGTATTGCGAAAAGAAGTTAATATTTTTTGAGGTATTTTAATGATAAATGTTTCATTCATCAATTGTAAGTGTTGAAACATGTAGCTTTTCATATTTTTTTAAGTTTAAAAAACGTTTCATTTATTTCAGACAATTAATTGAGTTTAAACAATTTCTAATACATTAACTTCTGTTCATTGTAAGTTGAAAAATATTCTAGATTTTTTAAAAATAGAATTCATCAAATTTGTGTGCGCAAGGAACTTTTCTAAAAATCCTTTTTTTTATTGCAAAAATATGTATCTTCTCCAATAACTAGTAAAAATATTTTAGTGAAAAATTCTCAAAAATTATTTAAAACCTTCTTCAATTATGACAAAAAAAGTTGCCGAAGTTCTAATATTATTGGCCAAAAGGGAGAGATTTTTAGAAAATAAGTAGAATTCCCCCTTAAGAAGAGACCTTCCAATGCCCGGTGTGACTTCCACAATGCACGATATATAAGTGTTATTTTTTCGGTTGTTGACTTTACCCGTGGCAGGGTATAAAAACGTTATGATTATGTCACCAATGTTATATTCGGAAATGTTCTGTTTATGCAGCGAATATTTGTTCCACGATTTTTCAACTACATTAGTATAAGTGCGCTCTGAGCTAGTCACGTTATGCGGCGCCGCATCCGGTTTAGCAATCAATTTTGTGATTTGGAGAATTCTTTTGCATGTATTATTAAGTAAGCGGTTATACGATTTGGCCAATTGATCCATAGTAAGGCGCTCGATGTACGTGTTAGATACAGTTTCGATAGTGTCACATACACAATTGAACGCAGTGCCTAACGCAGCTTTTAACTTAGCATCTTTATCATTAGCAATGAATTTAAGAATAATCTCGCGGTGTACGCTCACCTCTTTAAGCAATTTTTTAACGTCGGTCGCAGGCAGCTGGACGAATAGCGTGCAACGAAAGCTTTCCTCCGAGTCGTCTGCTACGGTTCCCATTGTCGGTACGTCGACGTATAGAGGTAGGTGGAGCGACCGCTATATCGGTGCAACGGCACAATCAATGTGAATCGATGCTAGGGGAGCTTGGCGGTAACATATGTGAAGAGGGCAACTTGTCCAGCAGCTGTTCTCGGATTCGTGCATCTGATTCGCGGAAAGTCGTTCCCCGAGCTTGCGCAAGATGACCCTTCCAGCGTCGTAGAACGACGCAGGCGAGACTAGCTAACCTCCTAATCTTGATCAGGCCAAAAGAAAGTGCAGTAAAATCATACAAGCAGATGCAGCAAAGCACTAACTGCGGTGACTTGCATAATAGCGCATGCAATGACGTATGACAGAAGTATGCCCGCAGACAATAGTGGCAGAAAATAGCTTGAAGGTGCCAACGCAAAAAAGCGTGTGTGCGTCTACTTACAAAGCAAGAGCGAGAGAGAGAGAGAGAGAGAGATTTAGATTTATTTGTTTATTTCCACCCTGGGACTGAAATTGTCCCATAGGGCATAAGGAACAATATATACATTAGGAATATACAATATGTAGTAATATAATAATATAATATGTAACGTGATCGGTACGCTCGCAATAATAGTGTTTAACAATAGTATGTACAGGTTCGAACAATATTCGCTGTAAAAATAAAATATAAATAAAATAAGACATAAAGTAATCTGATCTGAACGGCTCTTTGGCCGCAAAATATGACGCAATAACAATATAAAAATATAGAGATATGTAAGTTAAATTAAGGCTAAAATTAAAATTAAAATTAAAGCAGTAATATGTACGTAGCATTAAAGCTACTAGGAACCTTTTGTATTTAGAATTTTTGAGTTTACTTGTGTGCGAGATCAGACTGAACATCACAACTGTTGTGGTAACTTAGTAATAAGGATTTGATGGTTTGGAGAGAGGTAGTTTTGGGAGGCAGGGAGGTAATGTGTTCTGGTAGGCTGTTCCAAAAATATAAGGCGGCTATTACGAAGGAATTGGCATATAAGGAAGTTTTGAAGTTACGGATGAGGAGGGGTTCAGTGCGGAGTCGAGCTGATCTACGCACATCACTATCTGCCGTGAGTATGAAGTTAGACTTAAAATAATCTGGACAACCAGTCTTAAGTACAGTAAACGTCAGCGCACCCATGAAGTACTCTCTTCCGGCCTTCACCGTGAGCCACCCTAGCCGTTTGCGATAGGGGGTAACATGAGCCATCCAGGGAATGGTACCAAAAACAAAGCGGGTGCATGCATTCTGCGCCCGCTGAAGCTTCAGGTTCTGTTCACCAGTTAGGTCATGGTAGACAAGGCAGGCATAATCAAAGTGAGGGAGGATAAGTGAGTGCACAAGTGATTTACGGACACCAAATGAAAGAGCACGTTGATGAGGGCGTAGCTGTCTGAGGGTGCGAAACACTTGCTGACAGATGTGTGACACTTGCCTTCCCCAATTAAGATCAGGAGTCAACCAGACACCCAAATTTTTGACTTCATTGACAAAAGAGATGGGAGTGCCATTGACTGTAACCTTAGGTAAGAGTTCTAAATCGATCAATGAGATGTTTAATGTGCTACCAAAGAGCATTGCTTTGGTTTTGGACAGATTTAGAGTGAGTCCATTGCAAGAGGCCCATTTGGCAATCGCAGCACAATCCTCAGATACCTTGTTAATGGTGTCAATGAGATCATGGCGTTTGCAGCTTCTGTAAATTTGAGTGTCATCAGCGTAGATCATATGTCTGGTGAATTTCAGTACCATGGGGAGATCATTGATGAAGATGGCGAACAATAGTGGGCCTAGGACGGCGCCCTGGGGAACGCCAGCCCAAGTATCAATCCAGTCCGATATGCGGCCACCTTCATCAATAACAGCCTGGCATCTATCAGCAAGGTAAGAAATGAACCACTGTATGGAGTGATCACTGATTCTAAATGATCGAAGTTTATGAATTAATATGTGATGGGGAATCGTATCAAACGCCTTGGAAAAATCAAATAAGACTAAGATTGTGAAACCAGAGCTATCCATTTCGAATCTTATGTCATCAAGAAGGCCGAGCAGAGCCGTCTGAGTACTGTGACCTGCTCTAAATCCAGCTTACCGTGGGATGAAAAGGTTGTGTTTCTCAATGTGACACAGAAGTTGCTTTGATAGAATCTTCTCTAACAACTTAGAGCACTCAGACAACCTAGCAATGGGTCGAAGCTCAGATATGTCGGATGGAGCTGGTACTTTGGGAATAGGAGTAATAAGAGTCTGTTTCCAAAGCGCTGGATAAGATGCATTGGTGACTGATAAATTGAAAATTGTGGCGAGTGTTTCGAGAATGGTGGGACATGATAGTGAAAGATGTTTAATAGTGATGGCATCAAGCCCGTAAGTCTTGGACTTGGCTGAGGCAAGTGCTTCAGAGATATCACTGGGGGTGATGTTAGAGAAAGTTAGTAAATGTATATGAGACGGAGCTGAGGGGAGGGGTGGTAGTGGAAGTGCAGGAGATGATCTAGATGCGTTGGCGACGGATGCAAAATGATTATTGATATCATTGTGTGAAAAGAGCGAAAAAGAGGGAGAGAGAGAGAGAGAGAGAGAGAGAGAGAGAGAGAGAGAGAGAGAGAGAGAGAGAGAGAGAGAGAGAGAGACAGACAGACAAAGAGAGAGAGAGAGAGAGAGAGAGAGAGAGAGAGAGAGAGAGAGACAGACAGACAAAGAGAGAGAGAGAGAGAAAGAGAAAGAGAGAGAGAGAGAGAGAGACAGAGATTTTTTTGATTGATATCAAATTTATTCGCCAAGGCATATACCGAATGGCGCAAGAAATAAACATATAAAAATAATGGCATAAAAATAATTGTTTGTGTCACAAAATAACGCTGATACAAAGCTTAAATAATTGTAAAAAAATAAAATTAATAATTGAAAATATAAACGCTTAAATGTAACGTTCGCAATATATTGGTAAACATTGGTAATAACAATATTAGAATAAATTTAACAAGGTTAATTTACATTATTCATAGTTTTTCTCTTTTTACATTTTTTTATACTTAAATGTACGTAATCCTCACTTGCGAGATCATCTGATTTTCTTTGGTTCAGGACGAACTGTTCTAATTGCGTATTGAAGATTAATTGCAAGGTTTCTTGCCGCTATAGGTATAGGAGAGGTTGAGAATGAAATAACTTTGGTAGAAGTGTCTGTGAATGCTAAGTCTATAAAAGAAGGCATACTATCACCAAAGTGGGTAGAACCGCTATTAATATAATTAAGCTAAATAAATGGTTCATATGAAAAGAATGTGAGAGCATGTTGACATTGAAGTCTCCGACAATAATAATATTTTTATATGACTACATGAGTTCAGCAAGTTTATTGAAATATTGTGAAAGGACTGGACCTCCAGGTTTTGTATATGCAACAGAGAAAAATATTCTAGAATTTGCAGACTTAACAGAATGATGCGGTTCTAAAATTTCCAAGAAAAGAAACTCGGTTTTGTCAATATGGACAATTGACGATTCAATTAAGGATTTATATTTAAGTATATTCGGCAAGTAAGCTGCAACTCCACCGCCTTGCACATATTCTCGCACACCAGTCGATGGGATATTACGGTTGTTTCTAACGAAATTGTAACTATCTATATTTACATCTAATGAGCTAAAATTTGGGTCGAGCCAGACTTCGGCCATTTCTGTGATATGCGGTGAGTAGTCAGTTATAAATTTACAAACTACATGACGTTTGCGCCGCAAATAATTAATATTAATATGCGATATAAATATAGAATCACCAGATCAATACTGCTGCGGCGACTGCACTAAGGGTAGGCATATTATTTGTGAGAGGTCAATTTCTGAGAAAATTAGTATATGCTCAGATTGGGCATTTTTACGTTTATAAATATGTTCATTTCGCACTCAGACATAATCATATTTACAATTTTTAGCCCTAATACGAACATCTGTGAGGAGTTTATATACATGTGGCTGTAGCCCATTCATTAAGAAAAAGTTTTTTTCCAGTACACTAGTGATATCTGGGAATATTAATACTCCGGGGATTTCAACGTGCGCAATTTTTAAGCACAATAAGCGCAAAGAATTTTGGAGCAGTGGAAGAAGGTCGTCCGGCAGACGTTTTAAGGGCATTTTCTAGCCGTCCAAAAGACATAATGTCGTTTAAATATCTAATGGTATTTACCATATTAAAAATACGTGTAATAATGTCAGTATCAGCAATCGTAGTATCACATGGCAGACTAGAAATGTTGATCTCGGCTGTAGATTCGACGAAAGAGGCAAAGATTGTCAGATAATGCTTGAGAGACTCAAACTCAACATAAGCTCGCGCAAGCCTCTGCTACAAATTTACTAAGCACATTTTTTGATTATTAATCATTGTATATAAATTAGAAAATTTTCTTTCTAGCGACTGCATTCTGTTTTCAATGTTATGAGAGAATTTTAGATGAATTTCATAAAATACTAACAGTTTCTGGTCGACGTTCAGCTTATCAAATTCATTAAGTTTGTCAGTAATATTCAAATCATTCGTTTGCTGCGAACATGAAAAAACTGGCTGCTGATTCTGTAGAACTGGGTGAGATGGACACGGCGCGCTCCGATCAAGTTTAAATAAAAAGATCTTGCACCTCGCGAGTTTTTTTATAAATCATTCCTGGGATATCTTCCGATGATTTTAAGCCTAAAATGAAAATAATCCCAAGAGGGATTTTCAAATAAACTCCATATTTGATCATTTTCGTAGGTTATCGTGACTATTTTCTATATTGCATCTTGTATTTAGATTTCTTAGGCTTTAAAAATATATTTCAATATTAGAAATAAGTTTATAAATTCTTAATACTCATTAAACTTTTAAAATTCATATAAATTTTTTTAAATACTGCTCAAAAATTAAATTTTTTAATTTCTTATTTCAAATATTTTTCTGTGCGCTCGAAGTTTCTTTTTTTTTTCTTTCATCGAGGATAAATTTGGTATTCCGTTGCCATGGCTGCAATAAATAAACTTATGCTGATTTTACGGTTAGTAAAAATGCCGAAGACAAGAACACACGATGAAAATCGTCATCAAATTTGTTTACTTTGCTTTGGAAAAACTAAAGTAATGATTCCTGTAAAAGGAGAATTAAAAGTGCTTGTTGAAAAACAGTTTGAGCACGATACTAGTGATGACCGATTACCTCTCGTTCTATGCAGTAGTTGCAAAAGAGATTTATACAGAATTAGAAACGATGAAGATATAAGTGTGAATCTACCAAAATTTTCTGATCTTCAACCTTTGAAGAAATCTACTAGATCAAGCGACGATGTTTTATGTGCTTGTCATATTTGTGAGCTTGCGAGAAAACCCCCTCCTGGAAAATTTTCAAACTTTGCAAAGAATAATGTTATGCCTCAGCGACATGGAATACTTGTTGATGTGACAAATATAAAAGTTCCAAGTAAGCTATTAAAACATATCTTTTTCTAGTTATAATAACTACAATATAATAATACAATTTTAATGTAGATGAAAGAAAATTACCTTCCGTTGAAAGCCGGTGTAGTTACTGCTTTTCTTTGTTGGGAAAAGGAAAATCTCATAAATGTAACTTTACCGTACGCTTGGAGAATTTGACTAAAAACATTATGCAAACAAGCCCAAGAGCTACAGATCAAGTAATTTCGTCTTTGCTTAAACGCAAAATGATTACAGAAAATACACAAAATACTACAACTCTATCACTTACTCAAACACGCGGTAAGCCTCTTAAAGTTGCTATTGGTTCACAAAATAACAAAGCTTTAAGCAAACCTGAGCTTTTTTCTGCAGACGATTTTTTAAAAATCCAGACGAGTTTACATTTGAGCCTAACGAAGACACTTGCGATTGTTACAGCTTTACGAGTAGCTACGAAAAATGCTAAGGTCGTGGAACCGCATTTGAAAAAAAAACTATCAATTAAAAGTCACTGTGTTGATGATTATTTTGGTACTAAAAACTTTGACTTTATTCACGTCAAGGCTGATAAAGTTTCATCTGCAGCCGAAACAGTCGCTTGCTGCACAAATCTTGATGGTTTAATAGAACACATTAAGAAAAACGCTCATTGTCTGAATTTCACTTGAAGTTTGGTATTGACGGGGGAGGGGGTTTTCTGAAGATATGTTTATCCATTCAATCTACTTCAGAAAATGAAAAGCTAAATAGACACCGGCAAAAGTTCGAAGATGGTATTTCTGCTAAACGGTTTAAAGATTCAGGTGTTAACAAATTATTGATACTAGCATTAGCAAACAGTTCTCAAGAAAAGTATGAAAATGTATCGCAGCTGTGGTCTGCAATAAAAATAAACAACTTTCAGGGAACTATTGCGACAGATTTAAAACTTGCTAATATTATGGTTGGCATCATGTCGCATAGCAGCTTTTACCCCTGCACTTGGTGTTTCGCATCGAAAAATGATTTAAGTAGCTGCGGAATACCGAGGACAATAAATAATACGTTTCAAAATTATATAAACTGGCATCAAACCGGATCTGCCAAAAAAGATGCGAAGAATCATAAAAATTGTATTCATCCGCCTCTTTTATCAACTGATGTAGACAAAACATTTCTTCAGATAATACCTCCACCTGAACGTCATTTGATGCTAGGTGTAGTAAATACATTGTATAGACACTTATTGGCTGAATTCGTGAAAGACGCTCTTCTATGTGCACAATCATGCCATGTCACTCGTGATATACGTCAGGGTAATACAAGTTTTAATGGCAATTCGTGCAAGATACGAGTATTATTAGACAAACTTGATTTCCTGCGTTCACGAAATCACAATTTGGGATGTTTGAAATATGTAAATGCTTTTGAGCACTTCAAAAATGTTGTACATGCCTGCTTTGGAAAAAATCTTGACCCATCTTTCAAAGATAAGATTAATGCCTTCAAGCAAAGTTATTTACATTTAAATGTACCAATAATGCCCAAAATTCATACAGTATTTTTTCATGTACCTGACTTTTGCGAAGAAGTTCAGACGGGACTTGGATTTTATAGTGAACAGGCTATGGAATCTGTCCATGCTGATTTCAAATCTGTGTGGGAGAAATATAAAGTTTTTAAGAACCATCCAGAATATGCAGAGAGGTTCCAACGTGCTTTATGTAAATATAATAGTTTACATTCATTTTAATTATTGTACATAATAAAGATATTTTTTTAATGTAATAAAATGATCGCAAAGTTTGAAAATTCGAATACGGTTTTGAAAATTTTTATGAATTTAAAATTTTTAATACCTATTGAGCATTCATAAACTTATTTCTGATGTTGAAATATATGTTTAAAACCTAAGAAATCTAAATACAAGATGCAATATAGAAAATAGTCACGATAACCTACGAAAATGATCAAATATAGAGTTTATTTGAAAATCCCTCTAGGGATTATTTTCATTTTAGGCTTAAAATCATCGGAAGATATCCCAGGAATGATTTATAAAAAAACTCGCGAGGTGCAAGATCTTTTTATTTAAACTTGATCGGAGCGCGCCGTGTGGAGTGATAACAGTCATAGTGCCCGTCGAATTCGTGAATAAACTTTGACCCACGTCCTTAAATTCAGCCATATTGCCAGATTCGAAAGAAAAATAAAAAACACGGCGTTCACTAGAATTTTTAGCAGATTTAGAGCGCGAGAAGGCTTGAACACAGCACTTCCGCGAAGTTCTGGCTAAGATATAGGCACGCGAGCAAATATGGTGGTATTATATTCGAATTACAACCGGAACAAATGACAACTTCTTTCTTGATTATAGCACTACACTTAGTGCACGCAGCTATTCGCAATTTTATTTGCCCAACGTTCAAAAGTATAGCACTTCAACTTAGGCACAATGACACGTTTTGAAAACGTTCATGACATTCACGTTACTTGCAAGTAACAGGAAGGTACGCTACTTTTGATGGTGAACAGATGGTTGCTGAACGACAAGGCTGATGGTCATGGTACACCGCCGAGGCAGCAATTCCAGGTAAGCAAGATGGCCGTTCCTCAGAGAGTCAGCGATGATTTTGGTATGATAGATAAATCGAGCTTCCTTATTCGTAGGAGTAGACCTTATTGTTTTCAGTTCAAAAACAGGCATCCAGCAGGCATTCAGACTGTCTGTAAAAAGACATCGACTTCCAAAGCAGTATGAGTAGCCAGTAATTTGCATCGAAATGCAGAGTGATGTAACGCACGTCTGGTTGTAATAATCACCCAGATAGATAGATAGATAGATACTTTATATTTACTTTTACAAAAAATATAAAACAATAATTTACATATCACATAAGGTTCGTCATAGTATAAATATCCCTTCAACTCTGTAGGATACATAAAATAAATAATTATACATAAGTCATACACATTAAAATTTGGACATCAGTCACCGTATAAATCTATCAAATCGAGATATAAAAATATTTACAATAATTACATACACATTCACAAAATTCGAGTCATTTATCGATGCATACATTATAAATACATTCATTCTAATAACATATAACCTAACTACAAAATAATTTAGGACCTCACAGAAAATAATGAACAATATAAATCAGTCACCTCTTACAGAATACTTAGATTCATTATTTTTAAATAGGGATCTCAGGTGAACAGGTTCTATAATGTTAATTATTTTGTAGGCAGTGATCGCCATGAAAATCACGTTTCTAGAGTCAATCCATGTCCACCCTAATGATTTCCGGCATACCTTGTGACTCAAGACTATTAATGTACCTATACGAGCCGAAAGCAATGGCTTTTGTCTAGGTGATATTCAATCTGAGGGCGAAATGCTCGGCTCAATCAGCCACGAGCAGTACGAGATAGAACCTCCACACCATAAGCGATATTTTCTAGCTCTATTTGAGTATATATCTGTAGGTGGTCATCATATAGTAGGTGTTTTATGCATCTTGAGTCTTCTTCATCTAAATGTTTGTTAAGGTCGACGAAAAACTCTTTGATGTCATTGGTGTAAAGACAGAACAGCAAAGGTCCCAGCACTGATCCCTTGGTATCATAGCGCGTTACAACGGCTTGTTTTCTACTTAATATATATGATTTTATATAAATTAAAGCATGCCTGGAGAACCCCAGGGCTCGCAGTTTTGCTAGAAGCTTGGCTTACCAGATAGTGTCGAAAGCCTTACCGTAGTCGAACAGTAAAAGTAGAGTTACTAGTCTTTTGTTTATTCTTGTCCTTGCGTCTTCCTTTAGTCTGAGTAGAGTAGTCTGAATCGAATTATTCTTCTTGTAGCCGGACTACATGGGGTGAGGCAGTTTAGCTTTGGTTATAGACGCTACTATCTGGTCCTGCATGATTCTTTCCAAGATCTTTGACAGAAAGCACAGTATTGCAATCGGACGAAAATCCGACGCCGATGATAGTGTAGTACACTTGTTCAGCGGCACCACTAGTGCTCTCTTCGAGAGGTCCAGGAATTCGCCCTTGCCCAGAGGAGAGTTGAATAGATTCAGAACATGCTGCCTGATGACTGGTAGTGCTTTATAACGGAAGCGATCACCAATACATCACCTTTCAGCTGAGCGATAAATCCCAATCGCAGGTACGAGTCGCGCGAATGCCACCCCTCAAACTAGTCGAGGTGCTGCTAGAAGGATAGCAAAATTTACCGACGACGAACGCCACCGTAAGCAGGATCGGAGCGGTGGCTCTTGTGAGGGAGACTTTGGGTCTCATTCATCGATCCTGCGACGGGTCCATGCCGTGCAAGGAATCACGACATGGAAAACGCCCTGCTTACTGGTGGTCGAACGAAATAGCGCAACTGAGAGCGAAACGGAGGCAGCACTGTTGTCGGCGCTGCTTTATGCTGCGTACCTTTAAGTAGCATACCTTCCTGTAACTTGCAAGTAACGTGAATCTCATGAACGTTTTTATAAAGTGTCATTGTGCCTAAGTTCAAGTGCTATACTTTTGAACGTTGTGCAAATAAAATTGCGAATAGCTGCGTGCGCTAAGTGTAGTGCTATAATCAAGAAAGAAGTTGTCATTCGTTACGGATGTAATTCGACATATAATACCACCATGGTTGCTCGCGTGCCTATATCTTAGCCAGAACTTCGCGGAAGTGCTGTATTCAAGCCTTCTCGCGCTCTAAATCTGCTAAAAATTCTAGTGAATGCCGTGTCTTTTATTTTTCTTCCGAATCTGGCAATATGGCTGAATTTAAGGACGTGGGTCAAAGTTCATTCGCGAATTCGACGGGCACTTTGACTGTTATCACTCCATCTCACCCAGTTCTACAGAATCAGCAGCCAGTTTTTTCATGTTCGCAGCAAACAAATGATTTGAATATTACTGACAAACTTAATGAATTTGATAAGCTGAACGTCGACCAGAAACTGTTAATATTTTATGAGAGTCGAAACGGAGGCAGCACTGTTGTCGGCGCAGCATATAGCAGCGCGAAAACGGCTCCGACGCGAAATCAACCGGAGGGAGACACAGTGCTGAAAGAACCTGATGGATGAAATCAATCGCGACGTGTGGGGTTTGTGCTACAAGATCGTGACCAAGAAATGCTGCGCGCTCCCAAATGACCCTTTCGACGAGAACACCATGGCTCGAATCGTGGACACGCTGAAGTATGTGCGATTCCCCGATTCTCCACCGAGGAGTTGCGGATCGCCGCCAAAATGATGCGGAGCGGAAAGGCGCCTGGGCCCGACGAGATACCAGCTGAGATATTGAAGATCATCGCTGTGAGAGCACAATCTCTGCTACTGAATATGTACAACGCGTGCCGCAAGGCGGGTGACTTTGGCACTTCCTGGAAGGTTGCGCGTTCCGTGCTGATCAGCAAGGGTAAGGGATGTGATCCCGGCTTCCGTCGTCTAACAGGCCACTGTGCATGTTGGACCACGCACGGAAGCTCTATGAGAGGTTGCTCAAACCACGGCTACAGGGAGCTGTGCAGGCTACTGGCGATTTAACCGACAACCAGTACGGCTTCAGAAAACGGCGTTCTACGCTGGATGCTATACGAGAGGTACTTCAGCTGGAAAGAAGTGTATGAACTGGAAATAATTTTTCCAGGAACATCGCGCTTCTCGTTGCGCTGGATGGCCAGACATCTTGGACGCGTTGTAGGAGTTCAGAGTCCCAGAGTACCTCATGCGGGTGATACGGAACTACCTAAAGGACCGTATCCTCCGCTACGAAACAGAAGAAGGCCAACGCGAGAAATATCTCAGCGCCGACATGGCATAGGAGTCGATCTTTGGCCCTGATTTTTGGAACACCCTGTATGATGCCCTGTTACGACTCGGGCTACCGGAGGAGGTGTACATGATAGCCTACGCTGACGATGTCGCTTTAGTCATCATCACGCGGGACTTTGAAAAAGCACAATATCTGCTTAACCAGGCGATGCGCAGGATCTCGCGCTGGACGGGGGAACACGGTCTCGACTTGACAGCTGCTAACACAGAGATCGTGCCCTTCACTGGCAAACGGATTGAGACCATCTTTCCTGTGTATGTGGGAATCGCGGAGGTTTGGACAAGGAGGGAGACTATGTATCTGAGACTCAAACTAGTCACTAAGCTTATTTTCTTCCGTCATCTAGCGTATGCAGCGTATAAAGCAGCGAAAAAGATGGCACAGTTGAACCGTCTCATGGCGAACACGAGTGGACCGAAAGCGAGCAAGCGTCGACTCCTCATGTCAGTCATTGCATCCATCTTGTTGTACGGTTCTGAAATATGGGCCAATGAAATGGAGAAGGACTCATACTGGATTCGACTCACTTCCGTTCAGCGTAGAGGAGCTCTCAGAGTCACCAGCGCCTATCGCACGGTTTCGGGACCCGCAGTGCTCGTTATTGCGAGAATCATTCCAATCGACCTACACGCGACGGAGCGCAAGCGAATCTACGAACGGAAGAAAGCAGAAGAGGACATAACAACAGTCGATAGAGAGAAACGGGAACTTACCATAGAAACGTGGCAATGATCCTGGACAACTACAATCAAGGGTAAATGGACAGCAAGGCTGATTGACCAGCTGGCCCCATGGATTAACAGAGACCATTGGGAGGTAAATTACTACCTGACCCTATTCCTGAGTGATCATGGGAATTTCTGCTCCTACCTCAATCGTATGGAGAAGGTTCAGAGCCCGAGATGTATTTTCTGTTCCACTGATTGCGACGATGCGTTTCACATGTTTTTCGTCTGAGAAAAGTGAAACGAAGATAGAACAGGACTTCACGCCTCGGTCCGACAATTCACGCCTGAGATCATCGTGGGCGAAATGCTGTCTGCCGAGAATAAGTGGGCCGCCAAGGCACAGTTCGCCGAGACAGTCTTACGACAAAAAGAAATGGTACCTAGACAGAGCAACCGACGAAGGTATGAATGAAGCGCTGGGAGACGCTCCGACACCCCAACATAACTCAGGGACGTTGGACGACTCTATAGAAATGGACGTGGAAGGAGAAGATGGGACGCTTTCTTAACCGGAAGACGCACATTTTCTCTCATTTTATGAATATCGCGGGGAGGGACAGAGAAACTTCTCCTTTCCGTACGAAGATGAAATGCTCCGGTTCGAACACGCGTGTAAATTAGTCGAGTTAGATCTTACGGCCACTCGGGGGATTTAAAATTATAAATTTTTAAATTAGTTTCAGGTCATGGCAGCAGCGATTGTCGACAAGATATTACAATGGGACCACCCATGGGACTAGTATTTTGAGGTAATGTGATAAATGATACCAGGGTGGGTTACGCCAGAAGAGGAAACTGTGGTTGGTTTTAGTGGGCCGGTTTGCGATGCAACGGCTGTCTACTTTTTCCGTGTTTTTATTTATTGTATTTGTCGTCCTATATAATACACACGGCGGATGCTTCCCCAACCAGCCCCACACTACCCGGCTATGCGAACCCAGTCGGGTGTACCTTAGATGGCATTTCCTACATACCCTCGAAAAACAAAAAAAAATATTAATATTATTATTATTCTTTTCTTACGAGGTCTGTCCCAAAAGTATCCGACCTACCTCGATTTCTCGGCGCTTGATTTATTCTTCGTTATCCGGGGGTGGCATCCTTCAAAGTAGTCCCCATTTGATTGAACAAGACGCTCATATCGATGTTTCCACTTATTAAAGCACGCTTGAAAGTCAGACTTCGGAATCGCCTTTAGTGCATTCGTCGCATTAGTTTCAACAGTCTGTTTATTGTCGAATCGATGTCCTTTAAGCGGCATTTTCAATCGAGGAAACAGCCAAAAGTCGCAGGGAGCTATATCAGGACTGTATGGAGGCTGGCGGAGCCGCGCAACACTGTGTTTCAATAAATACTGCTGCACAAGGTTTGATGCGTGCGCTGGAGCATTGTCGTGATGAAGAAGCCAGTCACCGGTTTCCCAAAGTTGCGGTCGATTTCTCCTGATTGCATTACGTAATCTTTTCAAAACTTCAACGTAGTACTCTTTATTGATTGTCTGGCCTGTAGGGGCATATTCGTGGTGCCCAATGCCCTCATAATCGAAAAAAACAATCAACATTGACTTGATGAACGAGGATCACTGTCAACAGATGTGCGGCCACTTTTGAACCGCCTATACCACTCTTTTATTTGTGTTTTGCCCATACACTCATCTTTAAAGGCCTTTTGCAACATTTCAATAGTTTCCGCACAACGTTTACCGAGATTAAAGCAAAATTTTATGCAAATTCGCTGTTCGGTTCGTTCTGCCATTTTTAGCAATAAGCAAATTGCGACGAACGCAAAAAAGTCGTTGTAAACAAATACACGCTGCGCGGGAACTAAAGCGTTTCATCGGTATCTCAGGCTACTGACGAGAAGGTTAGTAGTTGCTGGTGACGTTCGTACCCTCCAGAGGTCGCCTGAGTCTCTCCGCGCGAAGATATGAACGTAGGTCGGATACTTTTGGGACAGACCTCGTATATCACTAATTGTACTATAAACGTAACGGAAGTATTAGAAAAAATGGCTCTTATTTTAATATAAATAATAATATTAATTAAATAAGTATGTATAATAGAGGCCAGTTTTTCCGACAATTTATATCAGTTTAATTAAACGATATATTATAGAACAAACTAGTTAGATTCAGATATGTTATCACTAACTATTTCAACGTTGCAGCTAGTAGAGTTTAGCTAACCTAAAAATAAAAAAAAATATCAGATAGAATTCTGACTAGGATATTCTACGTTCAAAGATTTCGGTGATCTAGATGTAACATAAAGATATCCAGTCAGAATCTGGCGAGTATTTCTCATGTACTCTGACCTAAAAATAAAAAAGCTCAGACCTTAAATTATCGAATAGGATTGCGGTCGACATCTGGTATGCATTCCCCATGTCTGGAGAATTCAAGTAAAACTGACCAGAATCCAGCCTGAACCCGAGGTAACGTGGGGATAATTATGCACGGGAATTAAAGCAAAGTTATTAATTTAGCAGTTACGCCGTATTGTAAATCATCGATTTGAAATTCAATATTTATTTTTGACTCGAAAACGAAGAAAATGATCCGTATAGCATTTATATACCCTTTCATATACTAAAATTAAACCGTATAATACACAATTTTTAAAAACGTGATTCATTGAGAAAATTTAGTTATTACCATGACACATCTACAATTTCATCTAAAATGATTCAGTTGCATTTTGATCACATCTTGTGATCCTAAGTAAACATTAAAATTAAGCGGCGTTTGCGAGATTTATAAATTTTAAATATTTAGCTCGTTTAAAAATGTCGCCCAAACATAACCAATTTAGTATATATAGAAAAACAAAGCTATCCTTATGGGCCAAAAATGTCGTTTCGTAAAATTAAGGCACGTATAACAATTCTTTTCATAAATGGCTTTAAAAGTGTGCCCAAGAATTTTCAATTATGTGCGTTCAATTTTTATTTAAAAATTTCTTGTGTGCAGGAAGTCAAAAGTTCGGCGGATTTGTGCATATATATTGATATACAATGAAAAATTGATGATTATCTTAGTCAAAATGAGGTAGACTGCCAACGTTCCTGGTTCAGACTTTTTTATACGTTCTAGAAAATTTCCTACTTGATTTTTATACCATTTTGAAAATATTTGTGTATTTTCATAAAAATTAAATACAAGTAACCATAATTAAAAATGAGATAATTTTTATTTAAATAAAGAAACAGTGTTGTTACATAATTTATAGCTTTTTTTCATAAATAATTATTTTTTATTTGATCTACATGAATTTACAGCACCTGGGTGATGCACAAATTTCTTCATAATGCTAAAAAGAATATATTAAATTAATTTTAAAAAGTTTCGACGAAAACTAATACACCTGGAATGTTTTGAATAAAAAAAAACAAAGTACATTTACCTAAATGTTTAATAATACTATTAATCATACTTTTTAAAACACGTGCATAAAAAAGGCTTTTATTTATGCCCATCTGAACGTAAATAGCCACTTTCTTCCCTGAAAAGCGAGACCAAAATTACACTTTTTGGTCTCGCTTTTTAGGTAAAAAAGTGGCCATTTTCTTTCAGATACTATATGTGACTCGAGAGAAAAGTCTATTTTTACCGCGGATGAGTTTACTACCCGAGCGATCGAAGCTCGACAACATATTCGACTTTTTGCCCTTGTTACATAATGTACTATTTTCTATACCAAAAAAGCGTTTTTTGTCCCAGTGCAGCGCGAGGAAAAGTACTCTTCCTCCCGCTCCTCGAAGACGCCTTACATGTATAGAAAATGACCTATTCATGCACTAATTACAAAAAATACAGTGTGTAACAAGGGGAGAGAGAACTTTTTCAGACTCGGATGAAGATTTTAACACTCATGAACATCTCGAGCGCCTTCAGCATCCTCGACTTCAGTGTTGGATAGTAACTATTTACAAGTATCAAAGTTATCAAGTTAAATTACTTTACTTCTAACTTTTAGGTAACTGCGTTACTTTTTTTAATAAATAACTTGTAATTTAACCAGTTACATTTTGGGTGCTAATATGCAGTTTTTTATTTTAAAAAATAAATTATTTTAGTATAACTGCTTGATAAAAATATATGCTTGTATAACGCGTCATGAATTATAAACGCAATAGGGCAGCACGAGTATATGACAAGGCGATATTTTTGATAATTTTTCTTGGTTTCGTAAAAATCTAGATAGTCTCTCGGCAGTCTTTTTTTGATCTCGATGAAAATTAACTCGTCTAAAAAGTCTTGGTTTTTGAGACTCTTATCTATTTTGAGTTAACTTTTAATTATTTGTAAAGTCCCGTCATACCAAAGTCTAAAGCATTGAATTTTAAATTATGTCATTTTTTATTGAAGACTGTTAATAAAATATTTCTTGTTAATCTTGATAATCTCACAAAGAGAATGTATGAGGTGTAGGTTGCGAATTTTGATGAGGCTTTGAGAAATGTGTTCTGGTGCATAAAAATGAACCCCAGCGACCGCAATTGTGGCTAACCAACCCATCTTATCGGGATATAGTCAATTATATACCAAGAATTCATGTTTTAGTGAAAAAATGGCACTTTTACTTCAGATCATATCACCGCAAAATTTTACTCAGAAAAATTAATTCAAACGTAGGTAAAAGTAAACAGATAGAGCTTTAATTTTCGCCTCGTTTTGAATAAAAATATTAATCTCTTGAAAAGCTATTCATTGTCAAAGAAAGTGATAAAAAATACATGAAAAATTGAAGATTTTTTTCAAATTGCTGATTTTCCATGCATTTTGTATTACTTTCTTTGACAATTAATAATTTTTCAAGGGATTAATATTTTTGTATGAAACAAAGCGGGAAGTAAAGCTCTTTCTGTCTACTTTTACCTACTTTTGGATTTTATTTGAGTAAAAACTTGGAATTATGATCTGAAGTAGAGGTACCATTTGTTCACTAAAAATCGGGTATTTAGAACATAATTACCTATATCTCGATAATATGGGCTCATTAGCCAAAGAAGCGGGTGCTGCGGTTCATTTTTAGGCAACAGAAAACACTACCCAAAGTCTCATCAAAATTCGCGATCCGCATCTGACATACTCTCCTTGTCGGCACCTTAAGGTAGTTCTTCATGAAAATCGACCTTAAAAAAAACATTTATACAAAGATTTTGTTATGTGTTTAATATAACAATACAATACAATAACAATACACGCGTTTTTATAACTTTGTGCGTATACAAGTATAAACTATAGACTGCAACTTTGCAGGTTTTTTGATGTTTTTCAATTCTTATATGGGTAAGTCCCCCTGAAATCTTTCAAGGAACAAAATAAGACCGTTAAAATTAAGTTCGAATAACAAATAAAAAAGATTCGGATCATTTGTCAAATGATTCTCTAATTTACGCGATATATAATTTTGCAATATCAAAATTTTCATGAAAAATTTTTTTTTTGTCATTTTAAGTACCCTTCTTTTATAATATCGCATTTCTAATATTGTAACACGTAAACAAATAATTGTATAATTTTTTCAATTTTAAGGTCGATTCTCATGAAAGAACTACCTTAAGAAATTAATATTCAAGAGAGCTATCCAAAACCTTGGTAAATATACTAATGAAATAATATTATTAATAATATTATTAAAAATTTAATAATAATATTAAAAAAGTATTTTGTTAAAATTTATATCAACTAATATTTAAGTAAGTAGCTATATTTTTTCTCAAAATTCGAATAACAAAACCATGTAAAATAACATTCCATTGTTTATTCGGAAAAAATTTGGTGAATAGAAGTAAGTTTTACGATAACTTTGAATTACTTTTCAAGTAACGACAATTTAACTCGTTACATTTTTTCATGCAGTAACTATAACTTGACATCAACGCCTCTCTCACGGCTTCCCACATCGTCTCGACTTCTGAAGAAACCACCTGCACACTGCATTTCATTCATCGCTACCTCCAACACTTCGTGTTACAGCTCCATCGACTCCTCTTCCTGAGACACCTTGATATCATTCTGTAAACGGGCGAGTGAAGAGATGGAAACGGTTGGTTCCACCACGAGCTCGCTTTCCTACTGCGGAAACTTCGAGAGATCGGAAGCGTTCCCCACGACGCTCGTTCATTCAATAAGATCTCGAAGTGTTTTTGCAGAGGAGGAGAGAGAAAGCTATAGAACGGTGTCGAGAATGACCTAGAGTTAGATACCATTCTATCTACAGGGTTCCTTCTCGACCTTTTCCGTTGAACGGCGATTGATGGACCGTCAGGTGCTTCGGACGCCACGATTGCAAAGACCATATTGTGTGCCTTGTAAGATAGCTGACGGACCAGCACAGGTGACGTTCGCAGACATAAGATCGCGTGGTCGTCGCTCTTAGTATCCGCATACGTACCACGCGGACACTGAAATAAACCTAAAACAATCGATCCTATGCAGGACCACAAAAACTATTTAACGTTCGAATAAAATGTATATGTCACAGTAGATAAAGGAGTACGCAAGCTTGGTAATCTCTCTCTCTCTCTCTCTCTCTCTCTCTCTCTCTCTCTCTCTCTCTCTCTCTCTAAAAGCAGCAGCCGAAAAATTTATTACAACTTATAAAAATCACAAATGTGCTGGCTGGCTCATATCATTCTGTGAAGCTCAACAGAGCGAAAGCATTGCTGTGCTGTATAGAGTAGCAGAGTTGACTCTGCATCTCATATCTCAGCGTATTCCAGGACAAATGCATGGCTCCTTGGAAAATTGCCAACAGCAACAACAACAACAACAAAGATGCTTGAACGAGAATGCTGCTACGATTTGTCATTTAACTTTTAACTTTTCGAGCGACTCTTCGACCCTGGATCGAAACTCCAGAGATAAGCTGCTCGGTAAAGAAGGAACCTCTACATGAGGATGAATGTCAAACTTTGTCGACAGAGGCAGCGCAGGACCGTGTGCAAGATCTGATTCTCAAGATGATAGGTTTATGCGCAAGTCTCCCGTTCTACTTCAGGATTGCACGAAACTCTCATTAAAGCCGTAATGAAATTCATCCGACAAGCCTCGGGTCGGATACTATTCATTCTCGTTCACGATGTCGAGAGGGAAAGATCGTCGTCGTCGTCGATCACCACGTCGATAGTATATCAGGTTGCATTATTCATCGTAATAATTGTTATTAATTGTCTGTTTTACTCTAAAATATCATTTTATACTCAAGCGTACTCACTTAAAACTCTGGAAATCACTTTTATCTTACAATATTAGTTTTTTTCAAAATTCTATGTTTTGACCTATACGTAACCAAATCTCACAGCTTATAAACTACAAAAGCTAGAGTCCTAAAATTTGTTGTGAAAGTTTCATTTATCTTAGGAAAGAAAGAAAAAGTTCGTTTGTAAGCCTTCGACAGGCACTTTCTTTGATTTGGAGTGTAGAGCCTTACAATGACGTATTACCATTTCTTACATTTCTTTTTCGTTGCGTTGTCTTATATAAAGGAAATTAAAACTATGAGAAATTGTGATAAAATGTGAGAAACTGAAAAACTGTGCAAAACTATGTAGAAACTGTGACAACATTTATGAAATATTCTGTAATTTTTATTAAAATCCTGCTCCATATGTAAGCCTAATTTCACACTTTTTCACACATTTGTCACAGTTTTTCAAAGATTTTCACAGTTTGATATAGCAAAAAATAATTGAGAAGCATGAATCCCTTATTTACAATTTAACAAAAATATATTATCTCTACAACTATTCAAAGCTATGTAGAAAGAATATTACTATCCCTATATGATGCATTTAACCCGCCCACCCTTCCTCCTTTCCCCTCCCCCACTCTATTTTAAGATGCATCACAACTGGCCCTACAATTTTAGATGGAGTCCGAACCATCAGAACCACGGTACTTTACTACAGCTTCTCGTATTACTGACCTAATAAAACATACACTAATGTGTGAATTTTTTGCACGCATTCGACCTTTGAACGGCAGTGGTCTCAATTGCGCGAAATTCTGGCTCCGGATTGCTGGCCATAGGTAGCTGGGAATCTTGTCGCTGGTACCTGAGTGTCTTGTCGCTGGTATCTGATAGCGCAGAATACTGGGAAATTGCACTAATAAGCAGCTTTGTGCGTTAGCGACGTCAAATCGATCAGTATATTAAAACTTGCTTTGCGTAACTCGTTGAGGATGAAGTGCATCTCGTTATTGTGTATCCCAAATGGATTTATAGTCATGATTACTCGGAGGCGATCGACTAATATATTAGGATCATCCCTATCGTCAAATCCATAATTATGATCTCCTCTACTTATCCATTTCTCAAATGAATCTTCCATATTTGATTGTCTATTAGAACCAAAATTCGATTGTAATTTTGGTGAACTAGTAGCAATCATATAATTACTATCATAACTGGATGGAATAGATTCATCTACACTACTATCAGTGGCTCGTGGAGAATAGCTAGTCAGACATTCTTCGTACTCCTCACTAGCCAGATATTTTTCATCATCCTCACTAGTTATGTAGGAAGTCTTACAAGTTTTATTAAAATTGTAAAGTTTAGCTTTTGACGTCCCAGGAGTTATTATCGACTTGTTTGACGTAGAATTCAACATCATATGATTAGATCCATAATTCTGATCTTTACTCCAATTTTCAAATAGTTCTATCTTATTTGATTTTCTTTTGCAACGAGAACCATATATTGTCTGTGATTTTGGTGATGAAGCAATGATATAATTGTTGACATTTCTGGATACAACAGATTCATCTACACTACTGCCAGAGTATTGTAGAGAAGCTTTAACTAGAGATTCCTCAAATTTCTCAGATTGATCGGGAAGATCAGACTTAGAATTTCGATTGGATTTCCGAATTTTAGCTTTTGAAGTCTAATGTTTATTCTTGTATCGGCCAATAGATTTTCTTGTGAATTAACAGAATTAAGTGATAGTTCTTCCTGATTTTGAACCAACAGCTTACGTTTTTGTTTAATCGCTTCCATTAAAGTGAGATTTTTGTTATAAATATGTTCCTTTTGTTGAAAACCGAACGTAGTAACTGATGATACAAACTCGAGTTCTTGACTGTTAACTTGTATAGGCTCTACAGAATAGGCATAGTTATGTGAAGTACAACTGATTAGTTCGATAGCTTTTGAAACAGCACGACTTGAACATCGATGTGATTTAAAAACCTTGCATGTCCAGTATACTTTTTCAGATCGAGATCTACCTTTGAAGAAAGTATACCATCCAGTAGAAGTTGATCTACTTTCGAACGTTTCTTAAATTCGACTAGCATTTTGTTGAATATAAATTTATTGGTTGTATCATGGTTCTATGTATATATAGATCTTGAAGGTTAAAATCACTTGCGGGAAACGGTTTATACACAAGAACAACAATAACATATATTGTATATTAGGATCTGAGGAAGGGATTCGCCCTTCAACCAAGTCTAGCTAAGCGATCAAAGCCTGGAAATTCTCGTAAGATTGGTTTAGGCGTGGTGACGTGATTTGCGCCCCCGTGACGGATCTCAATAGCTATGATATAATGAGTCGGTCAAGTGTTCTCTATGACATAAGTATGTCGAACGAGTCTCGAAATTTGTCAAACGCGTGTCGAAATCTGTCGAACAAGTTTCAAAATCTGTCGAACAAGTTTCAAAATCTGTCGAACAAGTGTCGAAATCTGTCGAACAAGTGTCGAAATCTGTCGAACAAGTGTCGAATACTGTCGAAAACTGTCCAACAAATGTCGAAATCTGTAGAACAAGTGTCGAAATCTGTCGAAATCTGTCGAAATCTGTCGAAATCTGTCGAAATCTGTCGAAATCTGTCGAAATCTGTCGAAATCTGTCGAAATCTGTCGAAATCTGTCGAAATCTGTCGAAATCTGTCGAAATCTGTCGAAATCTGTCGAAATCTGTCGAAATCTGTCGAAATCTGTCGAAATCTGTCGAAATCTGTCGAAATCTGTCGAAATCTGTCGAAATCTGTCGAAATCTGTCGAAATCTGTCGAAATCTGTCGAAATCTGTCGAAATCTGTCGAAATCTGTCGAAATCTGTCGAAATCTGTCGAAATCTGTCGAAATCTGTCGAAATCTGTCGAAATCTGTCGAAATCTGTCGAAATCTGTCGAAATCTGTCGAAATCTGTCGAAATCTGTCGAAATCTGTCGAAATCTGTCGAAATCTGTCGAAATCTGTCGAAATCTGTCGAAATCTGTCGAAATCTGTCGAAATCTGTCGAAATCTGTCGAAATCTGTCGAAATCTGTCGAAATCTGTCGAAATCTGTCGAAATCTGTCGAAATCTGTCGAAATCTGTCGAAATCTGTCGAAATCTGTCGAAATCTGTCGAAATCTGTCGAAATCTGTCGAACAAGTGTCGAAATCTGTCGAAATCTGTCAAAATCTGTCGAAATCTGTCGAAATCTGTCGAAATCTGTCGAAATCTGTCGAAATCTGTCGAAATCTGTCGAAATCTGTCGAAATCTGTCGAAATTTGATGTTACAATTTTATCTGATTCGTCACTCTCATCAAGCTTGTCAATCTTTTAAAAGTCGTTTTCAGATAATATACGCTTATTTTTTAATTTTCTTTTTATTTCAGATAATGTTACAATCTTTTTAAGTGGATCTACAATTGGCTTAAACGTTTCTCCCAATGCTCTCTCAGCATAGCTTTGCCAAGCTTGAACGTATCGAATTTGCGTTTAAGTGAGTTTTGCGCTTTAACAAGTTGGCAAAGAATACCTTTATGTTGGCGGTAGTTTTCAATGTTGTTGCTTTGACACCTCATGATAGAATAACGATGATGTCAAACGGCACGAGACATATCAAATTCTTTGTACCTAATGTCAGCGGTAAACCAACGCCCTCTGTTAGAGATATCAAGCACACTATTTGCCAGCTTCACTGCAACGCCCTCTGTTGATAATTTCAATTATCGGCGACGTCAAGAAATTGGTATAAAGGCTCATACTCTAGAGAGAAATATTCATTTCTCATCGAGATAGAGTACGTAGTGGACATACAGGGCTTCAAGCAGTCCGTAAACGGCTTTGTCTTGAAGGAGTTGGTCGTAATGCCGCTCATCTCATCGGATATCAGTAACAGTAGCAGCAGCCAGGAACCCATCGTTCTGCTGATCAAGGAACCTTTTGCCTGGCGCAGGCTCAACAAAAAGTATAGAAAGGAGAACGAGTGGCTCAAGCAGAACTGTCACGGCATATCCTGATCTTCGGGTGACATCGACTACACCGAAGTTGAAAACGTACTTCGATCAGATCTGCGAGAGGCTCGCATAATATTCGTGAGAGACGAGCTGCAAAAGCAGTGGCTAGAACGTTTCAAATTCGTTGCCACTAACATCTGCGATTATGGGTATCCCATGATTCTTACGCGCAAAACCACTGTGATTGTTTACATGAATCATAATGGCGCGTACAAATCCACCTGCGCTCTGCATAACGTCAAGCTCATGAAGCAATTATATCTCGACCACATCTACATGGAATGGGAAGACATCTCACAGACTGTAGAATTTGCTTAATCGATTTAGTAGGGATCAAATAAAAGAGTAGATACAATGCTCGCAAATATTTGCAGTACATGGTAAATTTCACCGTCAGTCTCAGCGGCAAGAGTCCTGCCTTCCGTGCGGAAGGTTTCGGTTCGATTCTCGGTTGGGGCAAATTTTTTTTCTTTTCATTTTACAGACAAAAAAAATAATGAAATGATAGGGGTGGGGGTCGGGGGGTCTATCAAATGCACGGGCTGGCGTAGAAATGTATATATAGGTGTCCTGTCATATTCACGGGTTGGCCTATGTCGAGTGGCAGCAGCTGGATAGGGGGTACGCTGCTCTATGCTGCTGGCCTACCCAAGTATACCTGTATAGGTGGCTGTGAAATTCTCGCACTGCTGCTGGCCTACCCAAGTATACGTATATAGGTGGCTGTGAAATTCTCGGCCTGCCCAAGTATATCTATATAGGTGGCTGAGAAATTCTTGGCCTGCCCAAGTATACCTATATAGGTGGCTGAGAACCCGCCTAACTTATCTACTAATATGGTATCTGAAAATGCGTGAATATTCGACGAAATTGAACTGATTCATTTCGATGATTTTCCACGCAGTTTCAGTCACTATGTTCAATTGTTAATAAATTTGACTCAGATTAATTAATAGCACTTCTCGCCAACTTTTATTATCTTTTGGGACATATTTTCTAATGTAAACACATGCACAATTATAATCGGTAGAAAAGGTACCATTTTTCGCTAAAATAATGTATATACAGAGTAAAATAGCTTATATCTCGAATACAAGGAGATACTCTCATTAGATTGAACTACACGTGTTATGCTTCATTTTTAGGTACTAGAAAACACCTACCAAAGCCTCATCAAAATCCAAAATCCGCAGGGTTGGTGTTCTCCTTATTAGAACTCATTAGATTTTGGCGCTGATTACAAAATAGAAAGTATATTTTTTAATAAAACTATTAATTTTAAAAATTTGTTAAAGTAGGAAAATATTTATTTGTCAATTTATACGTTGAATATGTTAAAAGTATGTATCCCAGATGGATATGGATTTTTTCCCTAAATTGTTCCAGTCAGTGCCTGTCTGTGCCTATTTGTACCAGTCTGTGCCTAACTATGCCAAAACCGGGTCATTTTGGACATTTGGCACAGAATAGCTCAGACTGATCCAGACTGGCATGGATAGGCACAGATTGGCATGAAGCATTTTTTCTTAAAAAAAATGTTGAGGAATTTTCTGGTAGAGATGGACACAGATTGTAGCAAAGTTAATCACAGATTCACATGAACCATTTTTTCTCAAAAATAAATTACACTAAGTATTTTTGAACAGATAGGATATAAATTGCACATACTAGCATATCTAGGAACCGTTTGGCACAGATACGCACATACTGGCACAAATAAGCACATACTGGCACAGGTAGGGACAGACTGGCACAGTTAGGTACAGACTCGCACAGTAGGGCGGTCCAAAGTTTTCAAAGTTCCGATTTTCCTTCTTATAACACTTTCAAAAGTTGAAATGTGTGGACAAAATAACTCTTCTGCAAAGCAGGAGCTGGATGTTAAGATTTAAAGGTTCCTACCTCAATCTGAAAGCTTTTAAAGTGTATTTAGGCACTTTTTTATAAAGTTGGTAAAAAAATTATTAAAACATTATCAATTGAAGCAAAAAAACTTTTAGTAACTTATCATATTACTAGAATAGAAATTAAATCACATCCATGACATTAAAAACAATTTTTTTCCCTTTTCACGAATCTTGCTGAAACTCTGGAATATGTTTTGTAATAAAAAAAATATGAGACAAACCGCAAAGCTGTAAATAATGCTCCATAGTTTTAATGTTGCAAGACATGATAGCAATATTTTTAAATTATTCAATAAAAATGGTCATTATTCAAATGGTAATTACTTGACTTCTAGGGGTGAAAACAAATTAAAACAATAAAAATAAAATTAAAGTAGACGAAAGGCGCTTTAATTTGAGACGATAAATGTTAAACATTATTATGTTATTAAAGATCAAATGTAGTAACAACACTTTTATGAAAATTTACGTGTTTTATCTTACGATTTGTAGTCACTCTCTTTGATCTTTAATAACTTCGATCTACTTAAGGGTACCCAATTGATGGGAAATAATAGTACATTATGTAACAAGGGCAAAAATTCGAATATCTTTTCCGTGGGGCAGTATCACCCGAGGGAACAATCGACTTTCTTCTCGAGTTACGTATAGAACTTTATGCCCATCTCAACTGTGGCCACTTTTTGACCTGGAAAGCGGGACTAATGGACTGTTACAAGACAATATTGTTAAAAGACAATCGAAAATCAGGGTTATTGGTAGAACTTGATGAAATAAAGGAATTGGGAGTAGTTTCTAGTGAAGTCACTTTTCTCCCATATTTGCGGGAAAAAAATGACGTTTTCCCTGCTAATCATTTTTGCGGGCAAAAATTGTAATTTTGGTCTCGCTTTTCAGGGAAGAAAGTGCCAATTCTTGTTCAGATGGGCATAAAGTACTTTTGTCTTCTTATTTCAAGTACAAGGAAATGTAAAGTAAAAAGGAATTTTTTTAATGATCTATGTGATCGTACATTACTAAAAAAGCCTCGTTTCAATACTAGTACAATATTAATGATTACTCAATTGTCGAGTACTTGTACCCTTTCATTTAAGTATTTTTCCTCGTACTTGAATCGGAAAGACGAAAGTACTTTGTTGCTAATCACTGGGTACCTAAGCATCTTAAAATTACAAATAAATTGGTTATATATTTTCAGGTGTGAATAATTTATTCATCATGTATTACCTATTTTATTTATATAAATTTGAACATTTTATGAAAATATAACGGAAAATTTTTTGGTTGACCGTTAGGTCTTTTAGCTTGGTCATAATAGAAACTTGAATATTTCTTGCTCTGTCACAAGGTTCTGATAGTCAATCTAATCGAATTACAGTTTTTGCCTATCCGTGCCAGTCTGTGCTTATCGGTGCCAGTCTGTGCCTGTTTATGTAAAAATAAGTAATTTTTTTATAAAAAATAAAATAAATTTTGTAGCTTACTGTACCAGTCTGTGCCTATAAATATGTGCCTATATGTGCCAGTATGTGCCTATCTGTGCTAGAAAGTAAGTAAAAAAAATTTTCTTTATACTAAAATTATCTGTGTCAGTCTGTGACTATCTGTGCGTACCTGTGTCAGCCTATGCCTATCTATGTCAGGCTGTGCCAATTCTGCTTAGTAATTTAAATTGAAATAACAAAAAAACAATGGATTTATACTCTATTTTTTACACGTCGTCGTATTCTTAGATTGTTCAAATTAATAAAGTTGCATAAAATAGCTGCATAAAGTAACAAATAATATACATTAAAGCTTATTTTATAGACCAGATTTCTTATAAGAAATGTAGACCTAAACTTTAATTGTGTATAATTCCTTAATAATACTGAGCAGAAGTTTGTTTGAAGACTAGATTAATTGCATTTTATGTTGCGTTTGATATACTATTCGAATTATTACCTAAAAATGTTCAGATTATTGTAAATAAGAGTGACTGGAATTAGCCAGTGACCGGCATTACCCCGTTCTCCCCTAAATGATATCAATATTATTGTACAAAGAGAAGGCATTCTGTTGCATTATTTTGACAAACAATTAGAAATTAAAAATATTTGTAGGTTATGTTACACTGAAATATACCTTTAGAATTTCTAATTATTTATAAAAATGAAGATACAGAATGGCTTTGCCTTGCACAGTCTCGTTAATATCATTCATATCTATACGGCTCTTCTTCCAGTTTTTCTTTCCATTTTATATTTGAAAAGTTATTAGAAAAAGAAAAAACGGGTTTTAGCTCCGACATCCCATTAAGATTGATCGTTTCGTTTTCCTTTTATAACGTTTTATAATTTATATTATATAAAATCATTGTTCATAAACTCGAACAAAATTACGAAACTTCAAAAACAAAATTATTTGTAAAAGTAGTATGCATTTTTTATATACATAAAAAAAATTAATTGACAATTATAGTGTTTAAATTAAAACATTAAGAAATTAAAATTTCTTATTGTCAATAGAAAAAAAGGTGACTTGATATGTAAAACATTTTAAATTTTTTATGCATTTTAAATGGTTTTTTTATAATCATGCTATACTTCTGCAAAGGTTTAAATGGCACTTATAAAATTTAAATCTATATATGTCGACATTTGAAAACACGGAATCGTCATTTTGACTTTTCACCATAGAATTAAATAGTATATAATTTCAAATTGGAATAATTAATAAGGTTTGTGGAAGCTATGTACCAATGAATTGTCCACATAGCAGTCAATATTTCAGCAATATAACATGAGTATACTACACGCAATATTAAACATTCCTGTGATATATGGCAGTAATATTGCAGTGATACTGTAGCAACATTTTTGTCCGCGTCGTCTTTATCACAGGAATATTACTGTGAATATCAGTACAATATTTTCGTGACTATCAGGCAACATTACAGTAACATCACAACAGTATTATTATGGTTTTTTAGTTGTTGTGGTGAGAACGGAAAATATTGCAGTGATATTGCAGGAATATTTTTATCATTTCACAATAATAATGGGAATACTGCGTAATATTTCAGTGACATTCCAGCAATATTATTCTTATTTTATCGAAAGTATATATAATTTCAATTACATTTTTTATTATTCTTATTTCGCCGTAACGCTCGTACAATTATTAGAATTAGTAATATACATGTAATAAACGCCTGTCAATAATCATTCATACGCAGCAGTTTCGAGATGATGTAGATTATCGTAAGGTTTGAACAGTCCTTATATAGTAACTGAAGACAAATCTTAGCCCTTGCGAGAAAACGGCATAGCGCCATCTGTCAGCAATCTGGAGAAAATTGATTTTCAAATAATGTATATTGCCAATAATCGGTTTCCCTCGATTTGTTTTTACATAAACCTTAACTACACTCTAAACCTAAAAGAATAAAAATAGAATTTTATTCTTATCGCAAAATATAAAACACTGATTTTATTCTTTAGAGCATTTGACAATGCTCTAGAAGATTAATTTGTACAAATTATTCTTTTATAAAGAATAAACTTAAGCTTTTATTCTTTTGTAAACAATAAAGTTCAGCTTTTATAATTTCGTAAAGAATAAAATTCATGTTTTATTCTTTTGTGAAGAATAAAATTCAATTTTTATTCTTTGGTTTAACATTAAGGTTAAATTTCATATTCTGAAGTTTTTCAAAAAAGAAACAATGTTTGGTACTTTTTAAGTTCTGAAAATATTCCACATATTAAGATGAATCGAAGGCAACTTTTAGTTTTTCAATTAACAAAATACTATTTGAATAAATAGCATAAATGTGCTTAGACAAGGACAGTAGATACAACGTCCTCTTAAAACAAAATAATAAAAGCTGAATTTTATTCTTCAAATTAGTAGATACATTATTAAGGGGGTGTCGGAGCCGAGGTGAGCTCGTTTGAGAATAATTATTTCGTATATCTTCGATTGTTTACAACTTAAGATGAAATTAAAACTTGAGCACCCTGTGTAACGTGGTATTTAGTTACTCTAATTATTTACAACTTTTGCTCAGCACTTTACCGAATTTATCAATAATAATGGTCGCCAGGTAAAGCGCGGCTAACCCGGCACGAGTCCCTTTCCCCAGAGAAAGTCCCGTGAAGTGGGAAATCAACCACTTCAAGGTCGCTTGTAAGGAGGAGGTCGCTACTACGGGGCTTTTCCCCTTGGGGGAATATATCTCTTCAATTCCCTCACGTGCACCTCGGGTATTCTTTTATCCTCCCCCATATTTAGCACATATACCAGCGGAGACTTGACTTCTTTGATGGCAAATGGGCCGTCAAACCGGCCAGCTAACTTAGCCGCGAACCGCTTGTCTTTATTTGACAAGTGATGGGTTGCCCTCATTACTAAGTCCCCTACCTGGAACGTCGCATCCTTCCTGCCCCGATTGTAGTATTTGGCTTGTCGCTCTTTTGCAGAGTCGATATGCCTGATTACTAGGTCGCGTAGGGCAACCAGTCTTCTAACTCTATCTAACCAATCTTCGGTGTCGCTACTAACAATTGGTCGCTTTGGCTCTACTTATCTTCGTAAACTCTTCACCGGCCTTGGGTTTCGTCCATAATTCAAGAAGGCTGGTGATACCTTGGTGCTCGCTTGCATCGCAGTGTTGACTGCATGCCTGAACTCATGAAGATGGGCATCTCAATCCCGGTGGTCTTGTTTCACGAAGGTCGCTATCATGGTCTTTAGGGTTTGGTTGCTTCTCTCCACTGGATTGGCTTGCGGATGGTAGGGTGGCGTGGTCACATGGGTCACTCCATACTCCTTCAGAGTGTCGGTCAGGTGCTTATTAACGAACTCTTTCCCATTATCTGTGAGTACGTAGTTTGGGGTTTCCCACCGAAACAAGATGAGTTCCTCTAGGGCGTGAGCCACCGACTTGCCATCAGCCTTTCTAAGCGGCTTCAGCTCGATCCACCGTGTTAAGAGATCCTGGAATACCACCAAGGATTTGAATTGACTCTTACTTGGTGGAAATTCCATAAGATCTGCTGCCACTACGGCCTATTTTCGCTCTACAACTCTCTTGCCTAGTAGCCCTATGGGTCCCAGCTGAGAGGCCTTGCGCTTCTGGCATTCGAGACAAGACTGGACGAAGTGACGCACGTCGTAGTACATGCCTTGCCAGTAGTATTCGTGGGCCACTCGGTCATAAGTCTTTTCAAGTCCCAGGTGTCCGGCGGAGGTGATGGAGTGGCTCTCAGTCATCACTCTCTCACGGTACTCTACTGGGACGACAACTCTCCACCCTTCTTCTCGAGATGTCACTGGATCTAATAGGGGGTCGCTACGAAATTTGTGAAAACATGCCATCTTCGATTCGCCAGTCTAGGAATCGGTGTGGGTGTCTTTGTACTTCTCCCATCCTGACTAAGTATCTCTCGTCCTATATTTCTTCAAATCCAGCTATTTCCCCTCCTTCTTCATACATCCTGGACAACGCATCAGACACTTTCAGCAGAGTGCCCTTTCGATGGATTACTTCGAAGTCCCACTGTTGCATTTCAAGTGTCCAACGGGCTAGTCGTCAAGTAGGGTCCTTTAAATTACGAAGCCATTGGAGGGCGCTGTGATCGGTGATGCCCTTGAATTCGTACCCTTCAAGGTATGGTCACAACTTTTTAATGCCCATAATAACGCCAAGCATTCCCTGTCGGACGTGGTATAGTTTCGTTCAGCCGCCGTGAGTACTCTACTCACGTATACGATGGGGTGCTCTCCATCATCCCCTTCCTGTGTCAAAACCGCCCCAATAGCCACTCCGCTTGCATCACTCTGGACCGTGAAGGTTTGGCCAAAATCTGGTCTTACCAGGACCGGAGCTACCGTTAGCGCCTTCTTCAGCCCTTCAAAGGCCTCTCGTTGGTCGCTATCCCATTTCCATTCTTGTTCCTTTCTTAGTAACTGCACTAACGGAATTTTTATCTCTGAGTCTACCATACCCAGAAATCATCTCAGCTGCTTAACGGTCTTCGGCGCTGGATATTCTGACACTGGCGATACCTTTTCTGGGTCTGGTAACCGTCCATCTTTATCAAGCAAGAAGCTTAAGTACGTCACTTGAGAGCAGCAGAATTCGCACTTTTCCCGATTGACTACCAATCCTGCTTCCACCAGCTTCTTGAGAACCAGCTCCAACCATTGGAGATGTTCCTCAAAGGTCTCGGTCGCTATAATGATGTCGTCCAAGTATCCAAACACATATGGTTCCTACTGGACGCCAAACAAAGCATCGATCAGGCGTTGAAAGGTCATAGGCGCATTCGTTAATCCGAAGAGCATTTTTACGAATTGCCAAAGCCCTGACCCCGGAACTGCAAATGCTGTAAATTTTTTGCTGCTTTGCTCCATCGGTACTTAAAAATAGCCCTGCTTGAGGTCAATTTTGGTCAAATATTTGGCTTTATGCAATTTGTCCAATATGGAATCCATGCTCCTGATAGGATATGCATCCTTCCGGGTCACTTTGTTGAGGTCGCGATAATCTATACAGAATCTATAACTCCCATCGGGCTTCTTGATGATTACCGGGGCGCTACTCCATTCACTTGCCGATCGCTCTATTACTCCACTCCTATTCTCTATCTCTTCGTGTACTGCTTGCAGAAGTTTCGGTGACATTCTCCTTGGCCGATATTTGATGGCAGCTGCAGAGAGGACATCTATGTGATGTTCGGTCAGTGTGGTCGTTCCTAAATTTTCCGATGGCGGAGGTAATGTCTTGGTCACTAGGTCTTCTATGGCTTTCCGCCGCTCGTCGGCTACCTCGGTAATGCCGGCGCATTCGGCGTATGCTCGGGTTGCTTCGATTTCCTCGTTGACCCAAGATTGCTTCCATGGGCCCTCGTTAGTCCTCCACATCCGTCTGCCGTATCTTACATCAACGTCCCATAGGGTGGTAAAGTCCTGTCCAAGTAAAATGTCGTGGTCACAAGGATCTACGGTTCTTACCGTTAGCTTCCTGGATCTGCCAGCCAATTCCATGTTGATGTCCAGATACCCCAATACTTTCTTTGTTCCACCTAACACACTTCTTATAACAGAGTTCGCTGGTCGCAAACGGTCCTTGAACTTAGCCGTTATCGCTGGTCCTACTAGGGAGATCGTGGCTCCTCCATCAATTAGGGCTCTGTATGGCCTACCACCTAGTATTACCTTCGTGAAAATGCGGTTCTCTGCGCTCATACCTGCGACTTCGTCTTCGCCTGGTTCCGGAACCTCCAGTTGGTCGGCCTCCGGCGTACGTAGTACGCTGCTCCCCCCCTAGACTAGATGTGGGCAGCCCAACATCTAAGTCTGTAACAAAGGTGGAGGGGCCCTCCAACGAGGGAGTGAACACCTGTGACCCTTCCAGAAGGTCGACTACCTCTCGTACGAGGGCTAGGTGCTCGAAATCCTTCTGCTCGTCAGCTGTTGGATTGAGCGCCGTTACGTCGGGCCCTTCGAGGATCGGTAAGGTTGTCTCTCTTTCGGTCACCTGGCGTAGGAGTCGCTAGATGCTCTGTTGAGAGTAGTTTTGACTGCTTGCTTCAATATCGCCACTCTGCTTTTTGATGGTCGGTAAGTCGCTTTCGTTTCTTTCGACTTTGTCTCTCTTTTCACTGAATTTCTTTATGCCACTGTTATGAAACCCTCTATTCTCTACTTTTCCTCTCTCTTCTCGAATTTTGTTGCTCTCACTACTCTCTTTATTTAATGGTCTTGTGGTCGCTATTGGTGAGGTCCTATTTAATCCTCCGCTGTTTGAAGTATTGCTCCATACTGGGTGAGTCTCCCCATCTGACAATATGGACTTAATACTTTTAGCTGCCTCGCGTCGCTCTTGGTCGCTGCTAATTTTCGCGTTCTCTGGGGTCGCTATTCTCTTCTCCTGTATGGTCGGTTGGGCTCTATGCTGGCTTCCCTTTATTGTTGCCAGTTTCGTCCCGTTTGCGGTTGCTGGGGAGGTATGGGACTCGTCTGCCTCCCCTGCATCCCGTTTCCCATGGCCTGATTATTTGGAGAAGACTGCCATGCCGGCTGTCTATTGGGACATTCGTTTGCATAGTGTCCCATAGTCCTACATAAATAGCATGTCCTTTGTGGATATTCTCTTGCTCGGTGCCCTACCGTCTGGCATGTATAGCATTCACCATATACTGGTATATTTTGGGCAGGAGGCCCATTTTGGTCTCTAGTTCCACTCATATTATAGGCGCCTCGGACGGTGAATCCTTGGGCCTGACCACCTCTAACCTGAAATGAGTTACCGTTCTGGGGAGGAGACCATTGACAAGCGGGCACAAAATTCGGTCGCAGCGGATTCAGCGTTGTGCGAGGCTGGCTGTACTCGTTTCTCGCTGGTTTGGTTATCGCTGATGTGCTGTCACTAGTGTCGCTTTCTGGGTTCAAGTTCTCGTAGGCTGCCGCTACCTTACGAACTGAGGGTGTCCCAGAATATGCTGCACCTGGTATGCTCATCTTCTCCTTTGGTGGAGGCTCTTCAAACCGGTCGTCTAGTTCTTTCTCCTTTTCCTAAATTCTCCCTAGATTCTCTATATCCTTGAGCGTCTTAATTTCTCTCCCCGCCATGAAGTGTCGATAGTCTTTCCTCAAGCCACAGCCCTTGTAGGCCTGTTTTACTATTGTTTTCCTGGATGGGGGCCGCTTAAAGTGGTCGACAATGTATTCCACGCAGGATATATAATTGGCAATCTTTTCTCCTTTTGCCATCGATCGGTTCCGTAAGTCCGCCATCGTGTCTTCTTCGTCTCTGTGACCCAAATACTGCCTTCTGAACGCTCTTTTAAAGTCTTTCCGTGATTTTAGGTCAGGTCGCTTCGGTCGATACCATCTGCTAGCATTTTTTTAAAAAATCGATGGTAACGCATTCAACAGCTCCCTGTCGCTCATGGCTAGGCTTGCTTTGCAATCCTGCAGCCGGTCCAAAATGTCCTCTGGATCCGTATCTTCCCCATTGAACTTTAGGTTCCAGTTCTGCAATATTTTAACATTCTTCCCCGCTATGTCGACATACGAATGCCATTTCCTATTTTTTTGTTTCATCTTCTTATCTTCATATTCCGAATCGCTGGTCGATGTCGACTGGTTCCGATTGTGGCCTCTCCTGTGTTTTCTACTTCTTTTATTGTGATCGCTATCTGAATCTGATGACGTTGTATTGCAGTCGCTACTTGTGGTACTTTTACTCGAACTCCTATGTCTACGGTTTTTCACTTTACGGCTATCTCTCTTCTTTACTGATCTTCGGTCTGGTACGCTACTTTCCGAGCTACTCTTGATGATTCGGTTTGCTGGTCTGCTGGTCTACGAACGGTGTTCACTTTAGGACTCCGAATCTCTGCCACTTCGTTATTCCTGGGTCGCTCCCTTCTCTCTTGAGATCCCCTCGGTGGTCTCGGAGTGTCTACGTAATCCTGTGGGTTTGCTACCGGGGGTGGGACTACCGGCGGTTGTGGCGCGTATACCGGTTCTCGGAGGAGAATTAGTCTATGTTGTGCCATTTTCAGTTGTTTAAACTCCTGCAGTATCTCAATTTCGAATTTTTTCTTTCCATTTTATATTCGAAAAGTTATCAGAAAGAAAAACATATTTTTAGCTCCTACGCCCCCTTAAAGAATTTTTACTGTTAATAAAGATTTGTAGCAAAATAAAACGATATAATTAAAAAGTTATCGTTAAACAAATTATGACTGATTTATTGCAATATGATATAGTAGAAATATTTTCACAGAATTAGTTTGATTTATCCAGAAATGTTATTCTGTAATCTTGCAGAAATATAGCTATAATATCTTAACATAATACGTCATATAATAATATTACAGAATATTTCGCGTATACTTAAGTGTGATGTGTAACAGTGTAATATTATTCAAATATTTCGGCAGCATTCATGAGAGATGCATTGAGAAATATCATTCTGTAAACTTGCAGAAATATTGCTGTAATATTTCCATGCGATATAATATCACATATCAATATTACAGGATATTTCGCGTATATTTCAATGTTATTTTGTCACAGTGAAATATTGAAGAAATATTTCTATAATATGCAGCAATGGCGTAAAAATATTTGAATGTTGGTCTGATATTGCGGATAAGTTGATATATTGCAGCTACATTTCTGTCATATTCCAGTATGATTTTCAAGATTGCATTATTGCAGCAATCTTTCTATGATATGACATTACGATATATTACATTGTAATATTACAGCGATATTCTTGTAACGCTGCGCGATGATAAATGACAACAGATGATTGCTGCAATAATTCTACAATATTACATTGTGATAAATCACATCTTAATATACGTAGTACGTTACTGCAGTATTGTTATGTTACATATCACATTGCAATATTACATCAATATAATTACAAGTTTACAGGATAATATTTCTCGATACATGTTACGTAAATAATGCAAAAATATATAATTCTGCAGTATTAATGGGACATGCATCTAGAAATGTCGTCCTATAACCTTGTAATTATAAGGCGGAAGTACCGGTGGAAATAAAGATTATCCTGAAGGACGAGACGCGAATTAACTGCCGGCCGAAAAGACTGGCACCGAAGGAAATGTCCGGGGTCGAGCAACAGGTCGAGGAGTAGCTGGAGCAGGACATAATTGTGCCAATCTACTCGGAGTTCGCAAGGAGCTAACGCCGATGCCGACAGTTGAGGATGTCTTGAATTATTTGACGGAGACTAAAATCGCTTTAGAAATCGACTTAAAGAACGGGTTCGTCCACGTCAAACTCGGGCCAGAATGCAGGAAGTACACGGCGTTTGTAAGTCCAAGTGGCCACTACGAATTTACAGTACAATTCGCCAGCGGTGTTCATGTGATTCGTGATGTTCGTATTCGCTGGATTAATAAAAAAGAGGACGATAGTTATGTTCATGGATGACGGGGTCATTATATCCAAGACCTGGGTAGAAGCACTGATCAATTTTAAGTAAGTGCTGGTAGTAGCCGCGCGCTTCAGACTAAATATTAACAGGAAGAAATGCCAACTGCTACAGATCAGGATCGAGTTCCTGGGGCATGTAATCGAGAGTGGCAAGATCACGCCATCGCCTGGGAAATCGGCAACCCTTGTCAATTTCCCCCAGCCAAAGACCACCAAACAAATTCAGCGGTTCTCGAGACTGGCTGGATACTTTAGAAAATTTATTGAAGGATATGCCAAGATCGCGAAGGCGCTCAGCGATTTATTAAAGATGGACGCACCGTTCAAAGTTTGAGAAGAGCAAAGAGTGGCCTTGAACTTCCTAAAGAAGGCACTTTTCGAAGCGCCAATTCTACAATTGTGCAACCAATACTGGGAGACAGAACTTCACACCGACGCTTCAAAGGATGACTATGAAGCCATGCTACTTCAACGGAAAACCACCCCAGCAGAAAAGAAGTACATCAGCTACGAGCTAGAGTTTCTCGCCGTCATCCGAGTATTGAATAAGTTCCGCAAGTATCTTCTGGGATTGAAGTTTAAATAGTGACACACTATGTATCGTTCCAACAAACAATGAGCAAGAGGGAGTTCGCGCCGCGAGTAGACAGATGGGTGATGTTCGTCAAAGACTTCGACTATACAGTGGAACATCGCGTAGAAGAACGCATGAGGCACGTAGATGCACTCAGTCGAGTGCCATCGATTTATGTCATCAGAGATGCCTTGGTTGACAGGCTAACCACATCGCAAGGACACGACGGAATATCGTCGCCGCGATAAACGCTCTACTTGAGTGAGGGCCATGAAAGTACTACACGTTGAAGCACAGCCTACTCTATGTGGAAGATGAAGGACTGCAAAAACTGGTAGTACCCGAGAGACTGCAATCTGAGCTTGTCAAAAGGGCTCATTCACTTCAGCGTGAAGAAGACGTCCGAACTGCTCGCGTGCGAGTACTGGATGAGCAAGAAGGACGCGCGCGTGGATCATTTTATTCAGAACTGCTTGTACTGCATTCTAGGTGCACGGAAGCAGAGAAGAGCTGAGGGTCTTTTGAACCTTATTCCGAAAGACGACACGCCACTTCACACGCTATATATGGATCATATCGGACCCATGTAGCTAACAAAAAAGAAGTACCAGCATCTACTTGTAATCGTGGACGCCTTCACGAAATACACTTGGATTTTCTCCACCCAGTCGACGGGCACCGCCAAAGTACTCAAGAGGATCAGAATGCTGCAGCAGCACTTTGGTAACCCACTGAAGATCGTCACGGACCGCGAGTTCAACGAATACTGCTAAGAAGAAGGAGTGCAGTATCTGACTATAACGGCTACAGTACCTTGAGGAAACGACCAGGTAGAGAGTGTGAACGCTATTGTAATTGGCGTTATGACCAGAGTCGGAGCCGAGGAGCCAGTTACGTGGTATAAGCACATTAGCCCCGTTCAGCGCGCAATAAACGGCACACATCAGCGGTCGATAGGATCAACACCATTGTTGATCGTAACACACCGAGAGTGAGATCGTAAAACACTTCCAACATGAGCGCGACGACTTCAGGGTGGCAGCGAGGCAGAAAATCGCGAAGATACAGGCTGAAAACCGAAAGCAGCATAATCGTCGCCACATGGAAGCTGTAAAGAACCATGAAGGAGATCTGGTAGACATCAAACGGACCCATCAAGAACCGAAACTAAAAGTGGCCATCAAATTCTTCGGGCCATATTGAGTCATCAGCTGCGACCCACACGACAAATATGTCATTGAGAAGGTGGGAAACGTAGAAGGCCCTGCCAAAAGTATGTCCGCCGCTGAGTGCATGAAGCCTTGAAGAAGCTTTAGAGGTGACCTCCAGCAGGACCTGGAGAGCGATCAGAGCGACAACGACTACAAGCCAGCCAATCAGGATAAAGAGTGATCATCCGGGGCGGATGATCATCAGGAGGGCCGATTGTGGGATTGCATGCATGTATCTGTGTGTAAGAGAGAGAATGCGAGAGTGCGAGGGAGATAGAGAGCGAGAGATAGATATATATAGATAGATAGATATAATGTTTATTTGTAAATATTACAAAACGTGGTTTACATTTAATTCTTAGTATAAAATAATATCACACGGAATTTCATGAGAATATAACATCGTTAGATTACATAAAATATGACATCATTAGTAAACGTCAAATAAGGTTGCACGTACTCGAAGTCAGGTCGACATAAAATATTGCACACTGTCATCAAAAATGTAAACATAATTCATAATTTAGTCATCAAATCTATCAGTCATATAATTAAAATTACATACATACATTTAACAATTTCTTACGTTACGCATACTAATAAATACTTGCATAATTTTTTAAAGTTGTAGTTCTTGTCGATCAGAAAATAAATAAACAAATAAATAAATAAATAAATAAATAAATTAATTAATTGATTAATTAATTAATCAATTAATTAATAAATAAATAAATAAATAAATAAATTAATTAATTGATTAATTAATTAATCAATTAATTAATAAATAAATAAATAAATAAATATATAAATAAATATATAAATAAATAAATATATAAATAAATATATAAATAAATAAATATATAAATAATAAATAATACAACAACGTTAATCCAAGTTTGCGAAGTATTTTTTAACCGCTGCCTTAAAAGTCATTAATGATCGTAAAGTTCGAATGGCAAAAGGGAGTGAGTTCCACAAATGCGCACCTTGTACTTGGAGAGATCTTCGTCCTGTCTCAGTGCGCATGTGTGTAACATAGAGTTCGTTTACCTCGCCCCTTACAGGGCGCTTAGACTCATTCTTCTTAAAAAGAGATCTCGAGTAAACTGGTTCTTTGATAGAGAGAGTGAGAGGGACAGAGAATGTATCATTATGCACGTAGTATTAGTGTGCACGGGGAATAGGAGAAACGACGGTGTATCTGGAAGGAAGCGAATGTACAGGCAAAGGTCGAAAGGTCCATTCCAGGAAACTAACCTTTCCCCCGAGGTACCGAGACAAGCGGAGAGGACGCAGTCCGACATTCCGAGAGTACTACTCGACCGAGTAACATCAAATATAACTACCCTAGACTATGTAACCATTATTACAAAATACCTTCTACCTATTATAAATAAAATTTTTGTATTTATTTCGATCAATCCTGCTAACCCACATTTACTACACAGGTAAAACATTTACCTTTTTGTTTTGCATATACGTAATGTACCATTTCACCAGAGAAAAAGACCCACATATTCATTACAGGCAAGAAAGTCAGGCGTATAACTTTTTATGATAAATTAACTGATATATTAGTCTAGTTGTCGTGAAGTAGCATCTTCCGATAAGTGAATGTCAATTTTTCAAGTTTTATGATCAAAAATATATTACGTAAGATTAGAGGGAGGAGAGGGATACAAGAAACCTTACCATTTCTTACCTATGCAGAGGGAGGGTTCGAAAATCTGGTAAAAAAGCCTTACGTAATTTATGGACGGTCCCCAAATGTAGAAACTATTCCAGTCTCAATATTGTGCAATTTTTCTAGCAGTTTTAATGGTTTATGTCATTAATTAATGTAATTTACTTCCGGTAGTTTACGCCATGGATACTTGTACATAATTATAGTTAAAATCTGATAATAACACCTTTAATTTGAGTGGTTGCAGCATTTTCGGAGTTATTATGATCAAAAGTTATGTCAGTTTAAAATTATGAAAATTCTTGGGTATTTTACATTGCCCCAATTGGGTTAAAATGCATTTTTTTCTAACAACATGTTTGAATAAATAGTGGTATATTTTATTTGTAAACATTTTGAATTTTATCTATATTTTGAAAACTGATATATATATGGCGCTCCAAACATTTTGGTGACTTCACGATCATACGGCGGCATCTTTGATGTCGTTATAATCGTAGTGTCACGAAAAAACTTTAGAACGCTGTAACTTTCCTAAATAAAGTGCAATTTCAAAAATTCAAAATGCATTATACATCGGCTTACGGTTTCTATTAAATAAATTCATGCCGACAGAATTTTTTTTGTTACTCAACCAAATTTACTACCCAAAACTTTTTGCATACATGCACTTAAAAATCTTAAAAATCGAGATAGGAACCTTCAAATCTTAACGTCCAGCTGCTGCCTTGCAGGAGAGTTACTTTTTATACACTATTTAACTTTTGAAAGGGTTATAAGAAGGAAAATTGAAACTTTGAAAATTTTGGACCACCCTACTCCTCCACCAATTATTGTTATATGAGTGTACACAAACTATCCTAATAAAGGGTATAGGATTATAAGATATTTATTATGGAAGTTGTATATAATTGGTTACATTTACGATAACTGTTACTTTATTTAGAGAATTGAGATGTCGGTACAGCAGATTCCTAAGAAATTTTTTTTGTATCTTGAAAAAATTGCTCTTTTACGATAAGGGATGAGGTTACAGATAAAGCTCAAAATCTGTTCAGCATTGAAAAAAAAAAATTTTTTTGTACATAATAATACGTAAAAAGAACATATTTGGACTCGTTAAAATTCCCCAAAACTGCCCTTAAAATAGCAGTGCAGCCAGAAAACCTTCAAAAAAAGGACATTATTTTGAATATCGTTTTGCGCAACAGGCATCGGCAAATTTTGATCAGTTTGAATTTATGTATTCTTTTAAGTAAAATTTAGAAATCTATGTTACAATATCGTTTTTGTTTGCTTCTAAAAAAATTATGTAGCTAAGTCAAGTTTTTAATTTTTTATTTCCAACAAATATCACGTCTTTTATTATAATCATTGCCGAGCCAAAATTTGTCCTTAAACTTTTATGAACAGGTATTAACATATATTTATAACAAATGTACTTAAAAAGTAGATTACTATACGTTTAAAATATAAAAAGAAAATCTGGTGCGAAACACGCCACTGGTAGTTATGAAAATAAAGAATTTAGAAAAATAAAGTTAAAGTGAAATAGTAGTAATAATTAAATAAAAGTTAATTCGTAATTATGTATGGTTCCTTTTTGCTTTCTCAAAGAGAAATCTTTTTGATGGTAAAAATTCTTCTTTTGAACTTAGGCATGAAATAGACTTTTTTTCTTGACTAAAAGTAGTGTAGAAAATCGCGCATTACGAACGTGTTTGTAAAAAGTGTGAAAAAATATTCATTTAGCGGGAAAAAAGTGAAGCGGGGAAAAATGACTATTTTCCCCGCATCTCAAAAATTACGAAAACGTCTAGGAAATAAGCTGAGGACCTATTATATCAGGTGTAACCTTTGTACATGCGCGTAAGTGTGAAGTTTGCTACTAGTCACAAGTGTGTAACTAAGTATGCGCGAGTTTCGATTAAAATCGAAATGAGAAAAGGTGCAAATATTTGAACTGTAGGATTAAAAGTAAAAATTAATAATACAACAATTTTCAACGGCATTGTGCTGGACTCGAATTACGCGATTACTTATCCAACTTTCATACATAAAAAGAAGGCCCTATCATACCGTTGTTGAAAAAAATACGGTGTGTAACGCGGGAAGAAAAGCTATTTCAGACTCGTGCTAAATACCTCACCCTCGCTAGAAGTAGCTCATTTTCTCCTCTAGTTGCACAATGTACTATTTTATGATTACTTGTAACATGTTTTATGCCTTGGAGAGTCCGAATACACTAGTCCTAAGAAATGTCTGTATGTACGTGTGTGTGTATATGTGTGTGGGTGTGCCTGTTAGTATGTGTCATATCACCATTCATTCAATCTGCGGTATAACTTTTCCAAACTTTGCACAGATTCTTGCTCTCAATACCCGGTGAGTGCTTGAAAGTTTCAGTAAAAATGGTCTAATACATTTTCTTTTAAGGCCATTTTTCAAAATTTAAGAATTTTCAAATTTCAGATTTTATTTTTTTTTTAATTGATGAATGCTTTTTGCAAAGCGATATTTTTACGAAATAATATATTCATAAAATCCTTCATTTTAGGACAGGAAACATTTTTATATGTGTCGTCTTTCAGTTGTTATACTGCGTGACAACATTTTCTTCTGAACATTTATCACTCAAAAACTATACGATATAAGTCAGTGAAATTTGTACTCAATACTTTCTTCATATACAGGTATATTCCTGTAAATTGTTAGGTAATCAGACAGTTTGTTTTCTGAAAAAAAAAAGAAAATCTCAGAAAAATGCATTTTATTTTTGGGCAACGATAACTTGAGTATTACTTGATCTAATGCTTTGAAAATTTCAGAGAAAATGCATTAGGTGGCAGGTTATTGGCTGAATAATTTTGAGCCGATTTGGTTCATAATCTTCTGAGATATTGAAGATTATTAAATTTAAACAATAGTTTTTTCACGACATACCTAAGCTTTATCATTGTGTTCGTTCTTGTAGATATTATATATAAGATTTACTATTCTACACTTTTAGCCAACTTTACATATTATATCGCACGAAGAAATTAAAAAACTGGAAAGATAATGTTATATTAAAATGTTATCATTTTGTGATTTTTTAAATATTATTTAATAATGACATAATTTATTTTTGCAATATTGAATCTGTATCTATCTATAATAGAGCAGAGAATAATTATGATTTTTATACTATTTTAAAGATAGAACTTGTTAAGTACTATATGTTAAATAGTAGTAAAATTTTTATAAGATTGAGATTTTTCTTAAATTTAAAACATTTTTCATAAGAATCTTAACTTTTAATCGCTATAAGCTTTAATTTGCGAGGTCGCCGGCTTTTAGAGTTAGGTAGATAAAAAATTATGAATACATTTGCTAGGACGAATATATTCGTCCTTCTGATTATAGGAAATGCATAGGAGGGTTAATATTCGCCAATTCTTAGTTATAATAACAATATACTACAATTACAATATGTAATCAAGTTAATGTACATAAAAAGAAACATACAAGCGTGTATACCTTATTAAAACCATTTGTGTACAGGCATATAAGAATCACGGGTGGAGCAGTTGGTAAGAGTTATTTCAGTTTCTCAACCTAAAGATCTTCAGTTCGAGCCCAATTTTGGACGTTTTCCTTCTATTAAAATTATTTTAAAAGGTGAGGAGGACGCACACGGCCGATAAGAAAAATCCCTAGACATTTAAACTTGAGCAAATGTTGACAAATGTATGAATCCACTTTTATAATTTAAAGCACCTAAAGATCAACGTTTAGAAAAAAATTGACCTTGAAAAAATTGGGGAAAATAAATATAACATTTTGAAATTTCATGAATAATATTCAGAGTATAATTATATATATGACTTTCAATTGTTTCAGGGAGATTTACCATAAGCCGTGGGTGTCCTCCTGCATTCTTACGTAAGTCCCTACGGAAGTTCTTACGTTTGTTCATCGTTGAATTTCGTACGTAACTTCTTACGTGAAAGCTAAGTCAGACCCGACGTAAGAACTCATGTATTATTTTCAGCAGGGTCTGCTACTTATGGAATACTGGGATATAACGGGGCACTAAAATTCAATGACCCATAGAAATTATAAAAAGCATAAATAACAAAAAACTAAAATAGCGTTTAGTTATTATCCAATTGAAGAATGTTATCTTATATTGAGATCAGGGTTTAATGTTTTTTTCCAATATTCGAATGCACTTATAAATTACATCGAAAACAGCGATTTAAGAAATAGTTGGGGTACAGCGGGCCAGCGTAATGTTACACTCTTGTTGTTAAATTATGGGTACTAAAATACCTTAAGAGACAAGTACAATGTTTGTTTATGTTTAATCACTATTAACGTTTTGAATCATAAAATTTGTAATCTTAATGAAATAAATAGTTATGAAAAGCAAATGAAGTTTGAAACATATTCTAAAAAAGGAGCATTGTTTGATTTTTTAAATCAATCAAAAACATACATGGTTGGAGATTTGAAAAGTTTTTGTCGTTTTTCATATAACCTGATATTTCTATTTAAAACTTCACTGCGCTGTAAAAATTTGTTTGCTTAGAGGATTATATTCACACAAAGAAAGTAACTCACACTATGATCACAAGTACATTAAGTCGCGGAACAAAAAGTTTCGTCCATCTTCTACACAAATATGGCTAGTGGTCCGTTGTACCCAGTTGCCCGTTATACCCCAGTCACCCCTACATATATTTTAGTTGGATCGAGAAACTCGAGTTGTTTGTACTTCATCGATATAAATGATCTCATGCATCACATAAATTAGTTTAATTTTGATTGACTTACCTACTACATTAATTTTGTTTGTTGTCCAATTATGAATGTTACATCTGCACATCGAAAATTGATACATTTGCCCTCCATGTATCGGATTGCTTGAGTAAACATTCAAATAAGGCAGTAGTTAGGTGAGTATAAGGTACCTGAAGGTTGTCCTCAGATCCCAAAAAGTCAACAGATTGCTGAAGAATTGATCAATCTGAAAATTATATTTTATGAAACATTTCTGACATAAAATATTGTTATGAAAATTATTATTATTGTATTTGATTATTATTATTATTATTGTAAATGAAAATAATAAAGTTCAGCGACCACTGTAGTTATCCGTGGCCGATCTGAGAGACCGGTTAACACCAAGTTTTCTTAACGTATTTTGACTCGCTGATAATTTAAAAAATCGACCCTTTTGGTCTGGGATTTTCATTTAGATTCTTTGTAGAATTTTTTTCTAAGCCACTAAGTTTTTGAGTTAAAAATACCCAGTTTTAAAAAACACGATTTTCGAAAATTGACGGCTTATTACGCGGAGACCACTGACTTAATTGTAACTCTATACGGCTTAAATTGTTCTTCAAATAATACACTCTTAGTGTACAATAGTTTAAATTAGTGTTATTGAACTATTAGTTGAATATTAGACCATTATTTCCATTCGATAAGATCGTATATATGATCTTATGCAAGATCTTATATAAGTACTTATACAAGATCTTATGTCAGATCCAATGAGCGAAATTCAACCCAGAACTAGCATAAGTTCTTACATAAGATCTTATGTAAGATCTTATGCAAGACAAATTGTGTAAATTTCTGAAAATTATTAAAATTTTATAAGTATTCGTTATTCATATAAATAATGTAATTTTTAAACGTTCTATCTGGATCATACCCCAAGTTTAGAGGGGCCTAGACTTGTTTTAAGCCGTTCTTAATACTTTAAAAAAAATTTGTACTTACATTACGTAAGACGTTATTCAGGAATTGACATAAGAAATTGCATAAGAACTCACATAAGAACTTATGTAAGAACTGGTGTAAATTCTTACGTAAGTCCTTATATAAGTTCATATGTAAGTTCTTATGCAAATTCTTATGAAAATTCCTGAATAACGTCTTACGTTATGTTACTGCAAGAAAATGAAAAATGTGGTAAACCGACCCAAAATATGTCTAGGTACCCTAAACTTGAGGTATCATCCATATGGTACGTCCAAAAATAGCATTATTTATATAAATAGCAGATATTTACAAAATTTTAATAATTTTTAGAAATTTACTCAACGTGTCTTACATAACATCTTATGTAAAAACGTATACCAGTTCTTGATGAAATTTCACTGGTTGGATTTGACATATGATCTTATATAAGTACTGATATAAGTACTTGAATAAAATCATATATACAATCTTATCAAAGATCTTATGAAAAAATTTCAGTAGGAAACGTATTGTATGTCAGGTGGCGCTACCTGTAGGTCGCCACTCGATCTCTCTATACGCTGAAGCGTCTTGCGGCAGACCTCGCTTGCTGCTCGAACTGTGTACACCAGCAATGGTGACTCTCCCAGTCTCTTATACTTAATAAATAAGTTAATATATAAATGGGCTTATTGTGACTTCCTCACCCAGCATTACACGAACTTGACATGGCGCAGTTGGTGAAATATTATTCTTGTCCCTACACTCACCTTCGGGTAGTGTAAAGCAAGCAATTCTCTCGCGAAAATAAGTGGGCGACGACGAGACAAAGAACTCTATTAGTAACGGTGAACTCAAGTTTGAACCTGCAGATTCAAGAGAAGGAGTTAACGGCTAAACAGAAGCTAATACAGACAACACGATGGAAAGTTCGATGAAAGCACTTTCGGCACTTTCGTTTGAAGGTAACTTGAAAGAAAATTGACAAAAATAGAAAAGAAAATTTGAGTATTATCTCAAGGCGACAGACCTTGAATCAAAATCTGAAGAAAGAGAAATTGCGGTGTTGCTGCACGTGGCTGGTGAGGAAGCTATGGATAAATTTAAGACGTTTGGTCTATCAGAAGCGGACCAAAAGAAGCTAGACAAAGTGTATGAAGCATTTAATAATTATTGCACGCCCAAAGTAAATGAAATTATTGAAAGGCATCTATTTAACTCACGAGCTCAAATAAGTGGTGAGAGTATCTCAAGTTTTCTAACAGACTTGAAGAAATTGAGTGCATCGTGTAACTTTGGTACTCTAAAAGACAGGCTTATCAAAGATAGAATAATTAGTGGAATATTAGATCAAGAAATAAAAAATCATTTATTAAGAGAAGAAGATTTGACACTAGATAAATGTGAAAAAATCTGCAGAGCAGCAGAATTAGCTAACATTCAAGTGAAAACCTTAAATGATGAAGAAAGCTAAATTCAAGAAATAAAATCATAAAATAAAAATCTAAAAAAAGGCAAAATAAAAATAAGGACCTCAAGGAAAGAGGGACGCTCGAGCGGCACGAGGCAACATGTAAGCGGTTTGCGGCGGAGGCAGCTTTGGGAAGGGTCGACAAGGACAGCGACAAGGCGGCAACAACTGTACGAGATGCGGCAGACAGCACGCGCCAAGGCAGTGTGCGGCCTACCGGAAGACGTGCAATCTGTGTAAAGGCTTGAACTACTTTGCGAATGTATATAGGAAGCGTGACATAAATGAGATAAAATAGGATAGCGTAGATACTTTTTTAATTAATTCTGTAAAAAAGAAAGAACATGAGTATGAAGGGTTAGAAACTATTAATGTTAATAAAAAATATAATTTGCTTCTTAAATTAGATTCTGGTGCACATTGCAATGCTATGTCGAGCAAGGAATTTGAAAGAGTAAAAGATAAGGTTAGGTTAGATAAACCAAAAGTCAGTCTCTCAGGCTATGGTGGTAGCAGTATTCAAGTAGTAGGTACTTGTCAATTAAAATGTAAATTTAATAATAGAGATGAAAAAGTTATTGAATTTGTGATAGTTAAAGGAGACAAAAACAGTCATCCTACAGTTATAGTTTTACCAACCTTGCTTGAATTAAATTTAGTGAAACGTATAGAATCTATTGTTGAGTTAAATGAAAAACAAATTTTAAAAGACTATAAGATATTTTTGAAAATATAGGAATAATTAAAGATTTTGAATATGACATTAAATTAAATGATGGCGCCAAAGGTAGTATAGTAGCTTGTAGAAAAGTTCCTATAGCGTTACTAGAACCGCTAAAGAAAGAATTAAATAAAATGGAAAAACTAGAATTTATTGAAAGAGTTAATGTACCGTCGGATTGGGTTAATCCACTTGTAATTACACAGAAAAAAGATGGTGATATTAGGGTATGTCTAGATCCCACAGATTTAAATAAATACATAAAAAGACAGCATAATGTCATTCCGACATTTGATGAATTGTGTGCACAGATGCCAGATACTAAAGTTTTTAATACTTTAGATGCAGAAAAAGGATTCTGGCAAATTAAGTTGACTAAACAAAGTTCAGAATTTGTTACTTTCATAACACCTTTTGGTAGATTCAAATTTAAAGTAATGCCATATGGAATCTCTCCTGCAACTCAGGTATTTCAAAGTGGTTTTGATTTAATTTTTGGTCATATAGAAGGAGTAATTATTTTAATTGATGATATTCTAGTATGGGGAAGGACAGTTCAAAAACATGATCAAAGATTAAAAAAAGTATTAGATAGAGCTAGAGAAAGAAATGTAACTTTTAATATCAAGAAATGTCAATTTAAAAAGACTCAGGTTAATTATATAGGACATGTATTTTCTGACAAGGGTATAAGCGTTGTCCCAGAGAAAGTCAAAGCGATAGTAGAAATGAAACCTCCTAAGAATAAGGATGAGTTATTAACATTTCTTGGCATTAACAAAAAAGAATACAGAGTTCATCTGGGACTCAAGTGCTCAAAAAGAATTTGATAACTTAAAACAAGTTCTAGTAAATTCTTCCACATTAAAATATTATGATGTAAATAAGTATCAGTAGTGCTAAGTGTATATGCTTCGTAGAAAGGTCTTGGAGCAGTCTTGCTGCAAGACAACCTTCCAGTGGCATATGCTAGCAGGGTTTTAACTGAAACTGAAACGAGATATGCACAAATAGAGAAAGAAACGTTAGCAATTGTTTTTGCGTGTAATAAATTTCATCAATATATATATGGAAAAGAAGTATTAGTTGAAAGTGATCACAAGCCATTAGAATCTATATTTAAAAAATCATATGATCAATGTCCTGCTAGGATACAAAGAATGAAATTGGTGACACAAAAGTATGATATTGAGGTTAAATATATACCAGGTATAGAACTTCTTCTGTCTGATGCGTTGTCCAGAAATTATCTAAACACAAATGATTGCAATTTTAAATTTTTCAAAAAGAAACAAAAAGTGACAAAGAAATGCAAATTTTAATTGAATTTATTAATAACGGATGGCCCGAGAGTAAAAAATTAATTCCTGAATGTATAAAGCCTTATTATGGAGTAGCAGAAGAATTTTCAGTAATTGGAGGCCTTGTATTCAAAGGTAATAAAATTGTTGTGCCGAGGACACTTAGAAAAGAAATGTTACAGAAATTACATTATAATCACTTAGGAATAGAAAAATGTAAGATTCGTGCTACAGAAATTTTATATTGGCCATTCATGAGTAAGGAAATAGAAGATGTAGTTGAAAGCAGTCATATTTGCAATAAATATAAGAAAACTCAGGTCAAAGAACCGTTAATACCAAGACAGGTTCCTGATGAACCCTGGCAAATGATTGGTGTGGATCTTTTTCATAATAAGGGCTCAGAGCATTTATTAATAGTAGATTATTTCAGTAAATTTGTGGAACTGATAAAATTAAGCTCTTTGGATGCACATAGTGTGATAAACATATTAAAAAATGTTTTTGCAAGATTTGGAATCCCACAAGTAGTGTATTCAGATAATGGTCCACAATTTAACAATTATTTAATAAAGGAATTTGCAAAAAACTGGAATTTCAAACATGACACCTCTAGCCCATATTGGCCTGAATCAAATGGCATGGTTGAGCGTCATATTCAAACCATTAAGAGAATGTTAAAGAAAGTTGATGAAGATGCAAAAGATCCAAACCTTGCGCTTCTTGAATATAGAAACACTCCAATTGATGTTAATATAAAATCGCCAAATGAGATTATGTTCAATAGAAAAGTCAGGGGGTTGATCCCTATCAGAAATGTATCTGATAATAAATTAGATTTTAAGAACATTAAAGATAGGCTTGTAAATAGACAAAATATACAAAAACAAAATTTTGATAAAAGAGTTAATGAAAGGAAAGTGGAGATAAGTGTTAATGATAAAGTTTATGTTCGAAAGGATTTGAATAAACCTTTACAACCAGGCAGAGTTGTTGGCGTAAATCATAGACCTAGATTATTTAAAATTAAGTTAGAAAATGATAATGTAATTGAGCGAAATACGCGACACATATATCCATATAGAAGCAATAGTGATATCTTTAATAATAGACCCATTAATAAAAACGTTTATTTAGAAGATAATCAAATTCAAGAAGAATGTGTTCCTGTGCAAAATGCACAAACTCTAAACATTAATGTAAGCGTACGAAATAATGCAAATGATGTAAATACGAATAATGATGTTCGGGTTATGGTCTGAAATAAAAAAAAAAACATATTTTAAACTCCAGAAATATAAAAAAGTATATGTTGTTTCTTGCATCTCGTTTTATTGCTTCGTGCGTGGGTACGAGCGCGCGTGCCTGCGTGTGTATGTATGTGTCTATGTGTATGTGTGCATATGCGTGTGCGTGTGCGTGTGCGTGTGCGTGTGCGTGTACGTATGCATATGCGTGTGCGTGTATGTATACGTGTGTGTGTGTGTGTGTGTGTGTGTGTGTGTGTGTGTGTGTGTGTGTGTGTGTGTGTGTGTGTGTGTGTGTGTGTGTGTGTGTGTGTGTGTGTGTGTGTGTGTGTACGTGTGTGTGTGCGTGTGCGTGTGTGGATAAGTATTATTCTGAATATTCACGGTCAAAATTGCTATTTTGGGGCTCACTTTTTTGTATTTCTTCAAAGGAAGATGGATGAAACATAATTTTTTTTCGATGTGTTTTTGTTTATAGGGTTTTTTGGTATTGTTTGAAATAATACAATTGGTTTGGTTTAAATGCATTTATAAGAGCATAAAGTTACCAATCTGTTCCGACATAAAATTTAGAGTAAGCTATTTCCTTTTATTCTGTTATACACGGAAACGTCGTTTTTTGTTTGAACAGTCATATGTGGGAAATATAAGATGGAAAATTTTTGAAAAAATTTAAGTAGATTAGGAATATGGAGCAGTATATTCTGTAAAATTTTCAAGTCTTTAATATTGTCCATTCCTTCTGAAAATTTTCGGAAAGGTAGCAGTTTACTATCTCCTGAGACCTTTCTTTGTCCAGATTATAACAACCTTTAGTAGCTATACAAGGCGGTTACGGGATCTAGCCGCTACGGGATCAATGATCTCGTAGCGTCCGTGATCCCTTAGCGCCCGCCGCGACTGAGCTTATCCTATAGCCGCCTCGGTCCTACTGCGAACCTATGCATCTTCCAATAACCACTTACGGGTTAGATGTTACGCCATCTAGCAGTAACATTAAGAAGCTTGATATATCTACCACAATTTTTTTGCAATCCGATTACCTAAGTCGGAGTAATTACACCAAAAAATCATATTTAGAAAACTAAAAGACCTAGATACACCAAATTGTATAGCATAGTTTAGGATTAGACCCAAAGAAGAAGAAGAAAAATATTTCCAAGACCTTACATAATCATTTTTCAATTTTGTCGAAAACGAAGATTTATTCGAAAAAGAACAAATCTTCTGACGTATGTACCTATACGTCAAATGGTTCAATCAGCTCTAAACTTATAAGAGAGTGATTAATCAATTCAAACATTTAATTTTATACTTTAATCAACTCAAATATTCCATATTAACTCAATAGTTCTAATGAAACTGTAGAAACTTCTTAAACCTAGAAAAGCAATATAGGTTGCTAAAATGGAGCTTACGGAAGTTAAAAATTCTCTATAAAGTAGCATTATTCTTGAACCAACAGAGTTTGAGACTTCAAAATTTGTGTACAATTTTGTATTACTAAAACATACAATAAATACTTGTTGGGGACATTTAATTTCTCCAGCCAATGAGAAAAGTATACATCTAATTAAAAAAGTATAAGTGTCGCTGGAACTAGAATTAACATAAAATTACATTATTTTCATAAACTTTGAGCTGTAAGGACTTATAACTTGATACGTAACTTTGCTTGTAGTCAACGTATAAAAATAAATTGTTCAGAGATTTATGAAAAAGATTTTTTTACCAATGAGAGTTACAAACTTTAAATTTTATTATAATATAAAAGAACGCTAAGATGAGTTTTTCTACAAAGAGATTAAATTAATTCTATAAGATTACATTTTTTTAACCTGCTTATTTATTTATTTCATATAACAGGTCGAATGACCTGAAGTACATAGTTTTGAACAAAATTAGAATCTTTTAAATATCTTTACGTTTTTATTAATTGGTAAGGGCCCTCCTCGCCCTTACCTATGAGGTTCTACCCATTTTTGTTCATTTCTTTAAATACAATAACCCCTCCTTTTCTTTTTCTTTTTTTTTAAAAAAGAAAAATATCATGACTTAGACAAGTTTCTTCACGTCTCCACTTACAGGATTGTACTGTACTATGCGATCGTGTACAACCAAACAGTAAGCAGATGTTCCAGCGGGAAAATTGTTTTTCGCTTCGAATTCCAGACGAATGTCGACTGATGCACTCTACAAGGCCTCGTTTTGCTTTGAGCAGTCGATCACTATCAATGGCATGTAATCGCGATAGTGTGAGTTATTTAACATAGGCTCTGAATCTTTGCCATAGTAAGAATTTTGGAAATTAGTGTACATATCATATAGTATGGCGAACTGATTGCGGTTAACATCGAGGTTGAAGTTGCCATACAGTAATGCTGCGAATTCAGGAAGTTTTATGTTACTGATGTTGCAGTGATCGAAGTTACCAGCATTTGCGCCTCTGTGATTTTTTCGATTAGTTTGAAAGTCTAGAACAACAACGCGAGGCTTATGTAGTTGATTAGCTGTCTTAACGGTCCAGACGTGTATCGAAGTGGTCGGGAAAAGTGGATTCTCGTACAATTCCCAAGTACTAAAACTCATGGAGATGGGTCTTTTCCTACGCAGTTCAGCAATTGAATCTTGTGTCTGTCGAATACGACAACGTACCGCGTCAACCACTCGATTTTCATCAACACGATTTCGATATCCTCGAAAACGTTCTCTAAAGGTCTTTGTGCAATAGCATTAAGATCATTTCGGGGTCTCGTGAGTATGAGTTCGTGCTTTGCGTTCACTACAACTTTACGATAGTCTTCGGCAAATTCTTGCACTTATCAATCTCTATGGCATTTAGCTCATAACGTATCTCCTCGAAAATGTGACAGATGGCGTGGTTTACCAAGTTGGTTCTTTACGCTGCAGTACCATCGCTCTGAGTGAGTTTGCTACACTCATGTAGCGAGCTGCGTGATGGTAGCAGATGCAAGTCCTGATGCTAAATAGATATACGTATCTGGTCACTGTTGTTGAATGACGGAGTGTACGGCTGGTGTGCATGGACTTCGTAGTGCGCGATAGACTCATCGAACACGGCAGGTGACTGTATGCTTAAAATCTCTTCCATTTTTTTGAAAGCAGCAAAAGAATATCCAAGTTACTTTCCACCGGGGATGACAATTTTTAAACCTAGACTTTTTAGAAACTAAATATTTTGCCGTGGTAATATTTTGAATGCTCGCTGGGCGACATGTTGGTCTGCTTTTATAGCCTTTACCGACTTTGGCGTTGTAAACAATACCAATTATACCTATTTAAGATGTAGTCTGATTGTTATTATTTCACCTCGAAAATTGATCAAGTCTCCGTCTTGATCAACTATGCGTACTTAAAAATGGTTTATACACTTTACGGTAATTGGAAGTTAAATTATGTGTGAGGGAACCTCGATGATTTTATATCCAGGTGGTAAAGCAGGAAAGAATTCGTGAATCGTGTGTAATCTTTGTCTGTTTATATAGGTTCCTGAAGTAATATTACACTCAACTCTTAAAGTATTCACTTTGATAATCAGAGCTAGCAAATTAGAACTGTGAGCGACGTTTGATTCGAGAACAGGCGGAGCGAAATCCAGGAATCAACCAATAGAATCTTGAGAACGGAAGTCGATGTGATGAGTGCTCTTGATTACACTACGAAGTGTATTAAGTTGGGTTTTAAGCTTATCGTAATATTTTCGTGTGCTAATGCGAAGATATTTATCAATATCCACGATCTCGTACTACCTACTGGTAAATTAATAATTTTTTCACCCACGTAAAACTTATTATTGTTGTGATCTATATTAGGTATTGAATTAAAAGTTAAAAGTTCTACTAAGCGAAGAACGTAGTTCTTATTTGTCGAATTACCTGAAACAGTTAGTGTTAATGAATCTTCCATGACTGTTCAAATGAGAATAAAGTAATTATTCTTCTGCTGCCCTTTATATAGCCCTGCTCAAGAATTGTAGACAAAAATCGTTAACACGTTTTCGCTATGCTACTCAGTGCTTTCAAGGTCCAGTCTCGTCATCCAGATTTATGATAACTGATCGCGGTAATGAAGAACTCGGACTGGTAAAGCGTTTTGCATGAATACACCACGAAAATTTTGAATTTTAAAAATTTAGAGTATTTCAACAGATCTGCATCGGGAAGTACTCTTTGAGTTATAAGGCTCCAGATGGAGACCAAATCCTGTTTTATTTAGTTTTAGATAAACACCTCAGCCGAGGGCTATATCATCTTGTTTCTTATTGTACCTTTGACTCTCTTCCAATTGTTATTTTTCTGCTTTTGCATCATTGACAGCTTTTGCTATTCCAGCAGTGCCACTTGCTACTGTACAAGCTACACTTAAACCGGCAAATAGAGGTACGAGAAATGGTAAGAATCCTCCTACTTTTGATGGAACTGGTAGAACACGTGGAATGATTACATTACGTTTACCACCAGCCTTTTTCATGGTGTCGCAAGCTCCTTTCAGAGCAGAAAAACTGACCTTCCGAGCGCACTTACTTGAGACAATTGACTTAGAAGCAGCCTTCACTACCTTATTTAGTGATATAGATGGCTTCTTCTTTTTCGTATCCATACTCAACTTAGATTTCAGCTTCATGGCGTTATTAACGACGTAAGCAGATGCTTTTTCACCAATGCCAGCGTTCTTCGCTAAAACTTTCTGCCAAACTTTTTTAGCTAAAACTCTATCAGCTGCGTTTCTTACCTCAACGTTCTCACGATTCCGGGAATATGCGATATCGTGCTCCTTGCAGGCTACGTCGAGAGGATTGATTCTTGGACTACCTCGAGCTAGACGTTTGGCTAATTTGGTACCTGGACTGCAGTACTGATATCCTGGCAATTGAAGTTCAACTGGAAGCTTGTTAATGAGATATTGACCAACCGCTGGCTCGTCGTCGTCGTTTGTAAACGATCATCACTCTTCGAAGGATAGATTACGACTTATGCTGAGAGTATATAAGCGCTCTATTTATAGCTGGACGGTCAATCGTAATCAAGATTTCCTGCTGCCTACATGAATTTTCAGGAGCAGTCTGCTAAACTCCTGATAGTGAACTTTGATACTGTTATCGAGCACGATAAAAAATTAAAGTGACTCCGAGATTTACTTCCAGACAACATACGAGCCATATTTTGTATACCATCGAATTGTGGTAAAACCAATAGTCTTTTAATTCAATAACCAATCAGTCAAAGTGCAAATTCGTAAAAGAACTTTTGGAACCCCTGAATGGTATACAGTACTTTTCTTTCAGCGAACACGATGAAGTAATAGCTCCCGATGACGCGCTTCCAAATTCTATTATGATATTTGAAGATGTAGCCTGTGAAAAACAAAACAACATCAGACTATCAGGACACAAGAACCTTGACAGCTTCTATCTCGGTCGGTCTTACGCTCGAATCCCAAAACACCTTTTGAGAGACAATGTCAAATTGTTGATAATTTTTCAACAAAATCATTTAAATCTAAAATATTTATATAATGATCACGTCAATTCCGACATGACTTTTGCACAATTTAAGGATTTGTGTCCAAAGCGTTTAAGAGACGATAAGTACGGTTTCCTCGTAATAGATAAATAATTCATCAAGCAACAAATGTATTCTTATGCTTAATCGAGGAATTAATCTTGATAAAGTTTACGGAATACGTAAGGACTGTGGAAATTTTATGATTAGTGATCCACCGATACACTTTGAAGCCGATGGCATCAAGGTTAAAGATGGGAAATATCCGAAAACTATGGGATTAATGGAGTTTCTCATCACAAAACCTCCCCATGAAAAACTTCAAAAAGATACCTCAGCATTAGCGAACCATGCAAAAAGTACTAACCATAGCATAAAATTGTATAAACATTTCAATTTTGGACCGTGAAAACCATTTTAATAAACTGTCTTTTTCAGAAATAATTAATATATATTCCTACAACAATACATTAAATAAAATTGAAGAGACACAATTTCTAAAATATTTACAACAACTCTTTAAATTTAGTTAAAAAACATTTGAACTAATTAATAAACCTGAATAACAAAATATTTAATGTTAATTATTGTTTGCAAAACTTAGATTCTAATATCTCCACGCCATCAAAAGTCTTACTCAATTTTATTTGTGTTTTTATGCTTGGTTGTTAGTACTTTTTAACATCAAATATTCGACGGATACAGCACTGCAGTATCGGTCGTGCATAAATGCCAAGGAGGTACTATGAGATAATATAGCCTTCTCGTGCGGCCGCACTGGTTTCTCGTGAGAGGCTCGGAGCTCGCAGTGTGGGGCCGGAGCGCATGATGCATGGGGGTGGCGAGCGACTGCGGGTTGACGAGCGACGCTCTGGAATTCTCCTAAGCGTGGCGAGAGTTGCCATCGCGTAGCACCTCCTTGCGTTTCATAGTGCTCTGTGCTCGACTTTGGTCTACTCTGCGAGCTCGGAGCCTTTTCACCCCTCTTCGTGAAAATCGGAGAGTGCGAGGGAGCGGTGGGCTCACTCGAGAAATTATACTCAGTGGTCTCTAGACAAGCCGGTCGATAACATCATGCGTCGACATAACAGCTGCGACGTGGACCGGCTTTCACCGTCAACCCACTGGGTGTTTTTAGTGGTTTTATTGTCTCGAGGGAGTAATAATATTGGTTCGATTTGATTTTTGTGTTAAAATTTTTTTTTAATTATTATCGTTTTAACGTTCTTTTTATGTAATTGTTAGTAATTATTATTTTATAAAACATATTCTTAGAGGTTGCCATGTTCACATCAGTTTTTATGGTAGTTGCTCTGTGGTCTATTCGAGACTTTTAGTTATGTGTTAGGTGCATTGTTAAATACTGTAATCGTTTGTGTAATTATTATTTGTAATAAAAAATTTTTTGTACATTTTGTAGCATTGAAGAGGGGTGTGAAAAAAACTCCCGAAACATCGCTTCCACAGCATTATTAAAGGATAGTTCCACGGGATCAACAGAGTTTTTATATCACTATTACTACCTGGGAACAATAAAATCACACCTATACATATATATCATATCTATCTAATAAAGATGGGTTACGTTTACTGGGACGAACCCACCGAGCTCGTTGATCGTCTTCGACTACTCGTAGCTGAACAATCAGCTGGAAATCCAAGTCACATGAACGAGATCCACTTAATCATAAAGGAGCTCCGTGAGGGTGGGTATATATATTGAGGTGCTTGCAAATACTTGTCTCAGTATCAAGATGAGCGTTGACGTGTTCGGTCGTAATCATAAAAGGAGTGAGAGTAGTCGAGGCCCCCCTGGCGTGAGATATAAAATTACAGCTGATGGTCAATATGACTTGGAAAACAAGTCATTTAAAACATATACGATTCACTTATTCTCTCACTCAACTAAAAATCTCTTGCGGGAAACGCGCGTCTCCGCTTTCCGCTCGGCCGCGAGGTGGCACTGCATGTTCATGCGGGTAGGTCCGGGCACGTGTTCCGAGCTTTACGTTGAAGGATTCACGGTGTGCCAGGGAGACTAGAAGAAGGACACCGAACGGCATAGTGCAAAGAGCAGTATTGCTGTACTAAAATGCTCTCAAGGGAAAGCTATTTGGATTCGCCGCGACAAGAGCAGGCAATGGTACCGTTCACAAGTTAATGTAGTTTTTCCACTACATTTGTAATTTTGGTATTTCTTCAAGTAGTAGTTTGTTAATTGAAAAACTGAGAGTCGTCACTAATTCTTCATAAAATAAGACTTATTAATTCTTATTTAAAAAAAATTGGGGACGACTGTTCATTTTTTAATTAACAAACTACTATTTCTGTAATTAGCAAAAATGGGATTAGACAAGGACAGTAGATACGGCTTCCTCTTAAACTGTATATATATATTGCTGCACACGCAGGGACGCTATAGTTTGTTTGGACACGTGAACGAACTCAAAGCATGAACTATAGCGCTGCTGCTTGCTCGTTCGCGGCGTCTGCCCCTCTCTGTTCTCTTTGAAAAATATTGTTTAACTGATTTCTTGCTAACCACATGGACAATTGACCCTGCAATTTGACACAGAGGTTTGCGAGGGTCGAAGGTTACATACATAAAAAATGCAGCCACTCTAGCCGCAGAGTCGATTTCAGCTCTTTGTTGACTGGAGTAATACAAAATGTTCACATTATTATACATTTTGAAAAACATAATTTTTAAAACACTTAAATCTTACATGTAAGTATGTATAACTCAAATTCACTGTAATTTGAAAAGAAAACGTTTTGCCACGGAGATGACATTTTGGGTATAGTTCACCTATTTATTGTATGAAGGGCGCTGATTTTTATAACTAATTTCATTGAATATTATGTAAAATTATATTGCTTCTTAATAGCATTTATACGTGATGCAAAACAGTTTTATAATCATCGCCCACATACATATATTTACATATATATATACATATGCATATACAATGTACATACATATTTTGGACACATACATCTTTATTCGTCTTCATTCGTTTTAATGTCTAGAGAAACATAGAGAAACATATTCACTAATATATGTATGCGGGTGAAGCCGCAGGGTACAGCTAGTAGAATATATAAGTTATCGACGTAAGAAAGATACATTTTTTACATTTATTCCTCTTTTTTCTAGAAGTAACGAATTCTGTTTTATTTCTATTTTAAATTTATAGAGTTAGTCTCCTAATTACTAATATCCCGTTTCCATTTGTTGACATCAGAATCTTTTTTAATATAATAATTATACTTTAATTCGCATATAATTTATTGTTCTAATTTAAAGAAGAAAAATGAAATTATAAAATTATGAAAATAGTTATAAGAAATAAAATAGAAGACATAAGTTCAGTAATAACAAATTAGATATAAGTTAAAAGAAAGTTTCTTTGGAAAAATTTTTGTTATTATTTATAACCCACGCATCCATAAATATAACTATACACTTCAAATTACCATACCCCTGCATGTACCTATCCACCCACGCATAAATACATCCATCCACCTTTACACTTCAAACCCTCCACCTACGCATCTATTCATCTACCTTAACACTTGAACCCCTCCACCTATGCAACCATTCATCCACGTACGCATACATTCATTCGCCCACGCATCCATTCATCCACCTTAACACTTCATCCCCTCCACCCATGCAACCATCTATCTACCCACGCATTCATCTATCTATCTATACACTTAAATCCCCCCACCCCTGCGTATATCCACCCTCCCACGCATCCATCCATCCATCCATCCATCCACATTTACATTTCAAACCGTCCACCCACACATCCGTTCATCCACCTTTAAACTTCAAACGTTCCAGCCATGCAACCATCCATCCACTTACGAATCCATCCACATATCAATTCATCTACCTGTACACTAAAATTCCCCCACCACTGCATATATTCATCCGCACACGCATCCATTTATCCAGCTTTATAGTTTAACTCCCTCACTCCTGCATATATTCATCGATTCACGCATCCATCCAGCTACCTATATAATTAAAACCCTCCACCCATGCATCCTTTAATCCACCTTTACACATTAAACTTTTTACCTACGAAACCATCCATTTACCCAAGCATTCATTTATCCACTTTGACACTTCAAACTCTCCACACTCGCAACCATACGTCCACCTATGCATATATCTACCCACCCACGCGTCCATTATCTACTCACGCATCAAGTAATCCACCTTTCCACTTAGACCCATCCACCTATCCGATTATCTACCCATACAATTCCATCCATACATTCACCCACCCCCGCATCAAATTATACACCCATCCATACATTCACCCACCCCCGCATCAAATTATACACCCATCCATACATTCACCCACCCCCGCATCAAATTATACACCCATCCATACATTCACCCACCCCCGCATCAAATTATACACCCATCCATCAACCTACGTACCCAACCATTTGTCCAATAGCTCATCCACCCACACACACATCGATCTGCTCACACCCTTATGCCCACCCATAAACTTATTCACCTATACGTTTGCTTACACAACTAAACATACAGCCACCTTTACCCATCCACGGATACCTACCCACCAACACATACTCCAACTCACCCACCTAACACAAAAATAAAACACTTAAAACTAAAAATGCGGACATACGGACACATTTCAAATCTTAATATAATGTAGATTGTATCAAATACTTTCACTTGAGTAACCAAAATACAGCAGGTTGAAAAGCGGTGTGACGTCACGATGGTACATGAAACATATACCGAAGTATTTTAATTTTATAAATTGTTAATTTTATTTATATTTCAAGAAATGTTTGATAAATTAGTTTTAAATTATAGTACTATAATTGCCATTATTTTTGAAAACATATTTGATCGTTTATGCCTTTTTCTATTTTTAATAGAGTTAAGTGTACTTTATTATTTTTATATTTTTAATGTAAAATCATCTTCAAAGTTGCTGCTATCAATGAGTTATTTCTTAACATTTATATTTTGAATTCAAAAATTAAATATTAGATATAATCGTGAATTTTGGTTTTACAAATGATTCTAAACTGAAAATAAGTATTTAGATAATAAAAACATAAAATGAGTAGAAATAAAAGACGCGCGCAGCGTATGAAACCTACCCTAGTATCCTCTTCTGAAAAAGTGACGACCGAAAGAGTCAAATGAATTAAGTTACAGTAACTTGAAAGCTTAAAATTTAAATGAAATTTTTAAGTGTAATAAACATTATACGAAAGTTTGAGAAGGATTGTTTCAACAGTTTTCGAACAAAAGGAACTTAAAGTTTGCCTCTTAAGGTCTCGGTATACTCGAGTGCGCGATGCGACGCGACATAAACGCCAATGTTAAATTTACGCAGACTGTACGCGCGTTTTACGCACTCCTATCTTTTTGTATTGGAGTTCAAGCTGCATTTGCATCGCATTACATCTCGCACTGGGTATACCGAGTCCTTTGTACACAGGTCCTTATGAGAGGACCAGTCAAGATTGTACTAAAACATTTATTAGTCATAGAAAATAAGTTACACTAGAGAAAAAGACTTTGAAATAGATAGATAAAGTGTTTTTAAATATTTATCTTAAATATAAACACAATCTGCTGCACCGAAACTGAGATAAATAAATGTAAAGAAAATAAAATATACGTACTTTCAATAAAATTCAAGCGAACTCTATGAAATGCGACAACACTGTACTAAGAATAATGCTATAGATATACATAAGCATGTTGCATTTTCGTTCAATGTAAAAAAATCTTTTGAACATACTCAACGCAAAAATTAAAAATATTACAACACATAATATTAAACGTTAATAATGAGGTCACAATTGTTCTGAATGTTATAAATGCAACTAATTTTTAAAATTAAGATGCGCATCTTTAAATATTGCGCCACTTTATCCGCACTTCTCCCACAATTTCAGAGAGTTCAAATTCAATTGTAAAGCGAATCATATATGTGTTTACACGACTTCTTGCTTCATTCATATTTTGATAACATGTATCAGAAATACATTCTTTCTTAAAATACAGTACGTTATCAAATTTATTATTTTACAAATATCGAAGAGTGAAAAAGGCAGATGCGCATACACAGCGTAGGTATTATACGAGTAGCTCAACGTGTGCAGACAACTCTCTTGTGTGAATACAATGTTGCTGTAATATCTGCGAATTACGAATATACATATATACCCTGCTTATACGTATAGATTATACGTCTGAGTACATCCCAGACAAAAATCGAAGCCATCGTAAATGCACCTGTACCAAAGTGAAGAAACAGCTATTAGATGTTTTAGGCCTTGTAACGTACTACGAAAGATTTATCCAAAATAGAGCGTCGCACTAGCTAGTCGCCTCCAACGTTCGGCTTACTATTTATCACATTTTACTTATAATATAGAATATCTAAACATAAAACAAAATAGCAATTATGATGCATTATCGAGACTTCCGATGGAAGATAATATAGTCATTTTTAACAATGAATTTTGTATGATTAACTATATTGAACAAGAAATAACTACTCTTGGCGCGAAGGAAATCTCAACAGAAACAATGAAAGACGATGTATTACGAAATATTACAAATTACGTAAAAAATGAGTGGCCTTCTCAACAACTTTTAAGCGACATTGAAAATAAGTACTACGCTATGCTGAAAATTTCATGTAAACCAAACCCGATTCTGACCAGATTTTCGTAGGTCAGGTAGGAATCGGATTGGAAAAACTCACTCGATCCGGGCTCCGATTTGTATACCATTTTTTATACGATTCGACATATAAATCTACGCCCGATTCCAACCCGATTTTCGGATGTTAACCCCCAGCAAAGAAAAAATTATTCATTTTCTTCTCGTGTACTTCTACAAGTATTAATTCTTATTTAAACTAGATTGATTTACAGTAGTTATTATATGATTATCTGAAACAGAAATACAGAAATAATTATATATTTAAAAAAATTTTGGTTGATGCGGGAAATGAAACTGGCGACCTCGAAACTGCTGTGCTGATGTTCTAACCACTTGACCACACGGACCTGTTCCTTACGTAACTTCAAAGCATATATTAATGTTACACGTTAAAGTTCACATTTATATTTTTATTATTCGTAGGCATTTATATAATGTCTAATACCATTCTTTTTATGAAAACATTTATATAATTAAAATATGGAATAGTTATCAAAGAGATAAGAAATACTGACACGATTCCTAACTTACCGATGCAATTTTTTGTATATATCTTTTGAATCTTTTCTTCTCTTTTATATTGATAGAATAAAAGAGATATTTATCAAAGTCATGTAAAGAACTAACCTGATTCCTATCTTACCGGCTTTTTAGTTTTATAATTTTCTCTTGTCATTGAACTTCAAATTCATACCACATATCTCTTCAATTAAATTTTTAAAGGGTTTTATTAATTATTGTAGGAGAAAAATGGATTAAAAATATACAAGGCATAGTTATATATTTTTATATTTTTTAATTTATTTTTCTCAAACAGTTAACAATAAAATTTCATAAAAAATTAAAGAAAATTTAATTTTTCAATTAATTCAAAATTTACCAAAAAACAAAAACTATTCATTTAAGAGGACGCCAGTTACCGACAGCAGATTATTGCAGATTATGAGTGTCCCACTCATATTTTTTACTATTTACTTCTTTATTTAAATAACAATGATTCGATTAACATAAAACTAAACATTTCCCTTTTCGTTTGAGAACAATAAATATTAATAAATATTGTAAGTCCCAAAAAAGTACCTATCGTTTATTTTAAGGAAACCCAAAAACAATTACTGATGTACGAATATAGATAACTTTTGATGAAATGTTTTCTTTAAATGTGTTGGTATTTAAAAACCTTACAAGTATGAATGATTTATTTATAGTTGAATAATAAATATGGAGATGTAATTATCCACGGGATACCTACCTTACCGGTTATTCACGCGTATACATTTATTTATATAATAAATGAATATAAACTTTGTAATTAAAATTGTAATAATAACAACAATAATAATAATCACAATAATAAAAACTGAATTAATAAAAATAATAGTATCATATATCATATTAATTGTTATAACTATGATATTTGAGCCAATTACTGTGCTCTGCGTCGATTATTTTACCGAATAACTTTATGATTTCATATTTTTTTAAATGCGAAGTGCACAGTAAGTGGTTCATTTGCTTTATTGTTATATTACTTTAAATAATAATAGTATATGAACATGAAAACATCAATAAAAAATACTTCAATGTTAATAAAATAAGTGATAATTTCAATATAGAGATCTATATTGCTGACTGGTTACGTCAATATTACTCAGTAGATGATAGAAAATACTAGTTAGATTCCGACGTGTTATCCCCCACTTTTCCTTGCTTACTAAAAATTAGGAATTCAGACGAGATTCACGTACGGAAATCCTTTATTTTACGTTAGAATCATAACCTCAAAATAAAAAAGCGTGGACCTCAGAATATCAGATGGGATTCAGGCAGGGAATCCGTGAGTCCCGCTCAATACGATAAAAATACGGGGAAACCGGGTCTGAATCGGGGCTGACTTCCGATGGTCCGAAAATCGGGTCTGGATCGGGGCTAATCGTGGGTACACTCTCTGAAATTCCTACACGGATGCACGCGACGAATGATTCATAGAAAGGAATTGTATCCTATGGGGTTATTGTGTAATTATACCCGAGAAATTGAGATAACCGATTTTGACAGAATTACATGCGTCTCATTTTGGCATAATAGAAATGAAAATACTTGCGCGCTCATATGTTTCGTGGCTGGCCAGGAATCGATAATGATTTAGAGGACGTAGCTGCTGTATGCAAAGTTTGTGCACAGGAGAGGAAAAAGCAAGCGAAAACACCACACAACCTGGCCTCCACTAGACAAGTGTTGGAGCCGCATTCGTAGTGACTTTTTAGGGCTTCTTTTTAGGCATATGCGAGCCGAGGTTATAGATATGGGAAACAATACACAAATGTTAAATGTAATTGCGAATTGAAAAACATTATTTGTACATTTTGGCCTTCCGCATCATTTGGTGACCGACAATGGTAGACAATACGCTAGTATACAAATTAAAACATTTTTGCGAAATAACGACGTAAACACTCTTTCACAGCGTCTTACCATCCGACCACCAATGGCGCCGCCGAAAACTTCGTGGGTACGTTTAAAGATAAGATTACGAAAATCGTACGAGAAGGAAAAATAATTGATTTTGTTGTTAATTTATTTCTTTACGATTACAGCGAAGTACTGAACATTGCATGACAGGTCGAAACTCTGCCTGGATGATATATAAACGCGAGATGCGCACTAGATTCGACTTATAAAGACCAAATGCAGCAATTGCGATCGAAGCAAAACAGCTGACACAGGCGTTAATCTAAAAAGCGACACGTAATGTAAGTTTTCAAGTAGAAAGTATGGGTGGATGACCATAGTGTTGACATTAAGAAAAGAATTATGGCTAAAATAGTTTCTCGGTTGTCACCGGTAAAGTTCGAGGTTGAAGTTTCGTCTCATGGTGTGTGGAAGAGACATGTTAATCAAATATTAAAATACAAAAATACAAAGTAGCTTTATAGTCACTGATACATCTCCAGAGAAACTACAGCCGGACATTGAACAATCGCGCCGATTTTCTACCAGACTGTTACAAAAGAAAACGAAGTATATGAAACTAACATTCTTGTACAAGGTAAAAGTTGTAATATCTGTGAATTACGAATATACATATGAGCAACTTCACAAAACTTTTAATTTTGGGAATATGAAACATTTTTTTTTAATTTCGCGAGCATAGCCTTTACCTTTTGCACGCATATTATAATGTCCTCTAAAAACAACTATCCACACTCGTAACTAATTTTCTCCTACCGGCGTAGAGATCAAGGGGTTCAGACGGAGCGAAAAGAAAAATAACTCGAGCCAGCTGCGTGTTACGCAATCAGCAGCAACGTGCGAATTTCGGCGGCGAATCTCGGCGGCTAATCTGCATGAGTGGGGATGGGCTGGAGAGGGGGATAGCGAGATTCGCGAACTGCAAGCTGGGCAGCCGCGAGAGAGCTCGAGACTATGCTTGGAAGCTCCGGTGAAGGCAGATCATTGCGCTCTCCTTCGCCTCGAGTTGAAGTGTCACTCGCCGAGCTCCTTTCCCCCTTTTCCCCGCGATTGCAAATGCGCGAGTTTTGATGAGCCGAGAAATCCGAGCTTTTCTTTTTCATCAATCAAAATAAAATAAGTTTCCGAATTTTGTTTGGATAATATAAGTAATTGTATAAAAAATGTTAAGATTTAGCGAAATAAAACGTAAGAATCCTCTCAGTAAAAATCTACGAAGGATGGATATGCATAAGGGAAAATATCTGTGTTGACTTTTTTATACTCCTCCCATATTTCCGAAAAAAATTCTACCTTGGCGAGTACGCATGGAATACGATACAGGAAACACTGCATTCCCTACATTGTACATTCTTGTCCCCACACTGGGACGCGCATATGACTCACAATAATATCTCGGAAGTTTGTGCAGTGCGTCCCAGCCAAAAATATCGGTACTAGCGGTGAGGTGCAAATAAACCGCCTTTCGATGCAACGGTTCCGTGGGTTCAAACCCGAAAAATGGTAATACTCTTTATCGCTTCCCCTGGTTTTGCATTGCGCGTGCCAGGCGATCGTGAAGCGAGTTAGGGTGGCTTGGTGCCCGCGGCTCCGTCCGCGGGCTCTACAGCTAGACAGGGAATCATCGCTACCGCTTGCAGTAGAAAAAACTTAACGCGTGTTTATAATTCGACAATAACCTTGAACACATCAGATATTCTTACATGCAAATATTGTATAAACTCCCTCGGGTCCGTACCGAACAAAAATATAGTACTTCAGAATCGAAATTATTTGCTGTAAAAATACGGCAACCGATTAGCAAAGTCACAGGGTTAACATTAACCCCTCGATTAAACCATACTTCACAAATTTTTCTTCATGATCAATTTCATTAAAAATGAGTAATTAAGGATTATTTAGGTTACTGATTATGAATACGAAGTGAAGTTTTCAAAATTCAGAATGGCGGATACAATATGGAGGACTACAAATTTAAGTATTTTAAGTAACTGATATATTTATGTATTTTTATCTCGTTAAAAATAAATTAAAAAATATCTTTTTTACTTTAAATTACGTATAAAAATATGTCAACATTTTTCCAGCTCAAAATTTCGAGCTTTTCAATTTCACCTTTTAAAACATTTTTAAATTAAAAAAACCTTAACTTAATAAAATCTCAAATTTACGTAACTCATAAACACCATTATTATTTTATATAAAGATAGGTATAGATAATGCGATTACAATTGTATTCAGACCAAATCAGGTGGAATTTTAGTTACTCTATAGTAAAAACTGTATTTTACAAGCGAATTACGTTTTCAACAGTTATGTTTCTAATGCTGCAGTATGGACAGTTTTAGGGTACATTAATGGAACACCTCTCAAAATATACATCTTGTTGTGTATAACATATTTCAAGTGTTCCTAAGGCGCGAAAAAGCACGGCGCATTGGTTAGATAAATAACTTAATATAAATTAGCAAAATTTCATAACCCATTCACAGAATTCAAAGTGTTACAACTTTATTTTAAAAGTTGGCACACATATGGGCCTATGGATATAGTTTTAAATTGCTTTTAAGGGGTAACACCACTCTAGCGGCCCGAAAAAATGCCTAACTTTTACGATTTTTTTGCAAGAGTAGGAAAGAAGGGATCAAATTTCTTTTTTGAGGGTTTATTATACATATATTGAGGTACAAAAATATATTTTTTTTACATTTAAATACAAAATGGCGGCTATACAGCGAATCTCGTGAGAAGCCTTTTTCTCAAACCTCCAAACGGGAGAACACTTTTCTCGGAAAGTATGAGACCTGGAAAAAAAACAAAGAAATTCTTAATCTATATAACGTTAACTTTGGAAGTACCTAGGGTTTTTTTATTTTAATTTTTGTAGAAATGGCGCACTTCTGAAAAAAAGTCGATTTTTCTCGAAAAAAAACTATGTAAATTGTTTATAAAAAAAAATGTACATTCAATCGAAAAACGGCTACGTACTTCTTTAGAGAATTTATTTGTGAAGCTACAGTAAAAAATTCAATCCAATCCATACAATAGTTTACGAGTAATCTGTTCTCCCAGTTTGAAAAAGGCTTCTCACGAGATTCGCTGTATAGCCGCCATTTTGTATTTAAATGTAAAAAAAAATATATTTTTGTACCTCAATATATGCATAGTAAACCTTCAAAAAATAAATTTTATCCCTTCTGTCCTACTCTTGTAAAAAATCGTAGAAATTTAGCATTTTTTCGGGCCGCTAGAGTGGTGTTACCCCTTAACTGACTTAAATACTTGGAATCAGAACGATAACTAAGACGGCGCTTACAAAATGTTGTTAATAGTGAAAAAGAATTGGCAAATCACATGCATTTTTTGAGATTTTTCTATCTTTGACAATTTAAATCAACTTCAAAACCTTAATCATGTTTATACTGTAAAAATATTTTGCTAATGTCGTGCACAAATACCATGAAAAAATTAAAGTCCTATTGATAATTTTAGAAGACTTATGAAGAATTTTATTAGTTAACGCTAAAAGTTAAAAGTTTCGTATATTTTCCCATATACATCCTGCTTATACGTAGATATACATTTATATATTATGCAGAGCTCGTCGAGCCAGTTGCGCCTAAGCCGTTGAGGTAACGTGTCAGAGCTCTTTATTCGGTACCTTTGTCGCGCAATTACGTAATCTACATTTCTTACCACTTATACATATGTATTTAATAATTATTAATAATAATAGACATTGTCTTGCAAGTAACATTGACTATATTTAATCATAATATGTACGTATATTACAGTTGCCATATCTCTTTCTTATTTTATACGTTATTTACAATTCAAATATTTACAATATTAAATGTTTTGTAAAATTATTTTTTTCAATAATATATTTTTAATGTTTTAAGTGCAAATCGAACGATTTCCTAGATTTTGAAAATATAAAATTTGGTTAAATGAAGTTGGTACTTCACGATAGCTCCTATGTAAAATTATACCCTACTGAAAATTTATTCATAATATCCTATGTGCGATCTCACATGAGAAATCAGATGAGAAAACATATGAAATTATGACCGATAGTCACACAGGATGTCTCATGTATTTTTAAATATGATTTCTCAGGTGAGAATTGACAAAAATTATATAAACGAAAAAAAAAAAAAAAATATATATATATATATATATATAATGAATAAGTGTGAGTGTTGTTGGATGATTGTGCGTATGTATGTGCGCGTATGCTAACGTGCAAATGAAGAAAGTGAGTGTCTGCATTTCGCAAAAAGATTTGAACCATATAAATAAGTAAGCATAAAAATGATTAGAAACATAATTTTTCTTTTACAAAAATGTCTAGTTCTCGTTCATTTTCAGTGAGAAGCGATAATTATTTTTTCAACAAATTTCTTACGCAAATAAGTCAAAATAAAATGAATTTTATCATATGTCTCGGATTTACTTTAAATGCAGATACCTACATTTCTCATTTGCACGGCAATATGTGCGTGCATGTGTGTGTCTGTGCATACTGTGTGTGTCTGTGCGTACTGTGTATACCTGCGAGTGACAGGTTTTTGTGTGTGTCACTGTTTGTGTATGTGTTACACTTTTCGTGTGTATAACGGTTTGTGTGTGTCGTATAACTGTTTGTGCGAGTGTGTGGATATGTGTTTCAGGTTTATGCGTGTATCTGTGTGTGTGGGTGTATAACTGTTTGTGTATGTGTGTGTGTGTGGGTGTATAACTGTTTGTGTATGTGTGTGTGTGTGGGTGTATAACTGTTTGTGTATGTGTGTGTTTGTATGTGTGTGTGTGGGTGTATAACTGTTTGTGTATGTGTGTGTTTGTATGTGTGTGTGTGGGTGTATAACTGTTTGTGTATGTATGTGCGTATGCGTGTGTGTGTATGGTGTGTGTATGTGTGTGTATGTGCGTGTGTGTGTTATGCACGTGCGTGTGTATGTGTGTATGCGTGCACAGAAGGTTAAATAAAATATTTCCCATTTTTAATTTTCTCATCATTTAAAATAGTGGAAAATATAGAAAAAATCAAAATCCCGTTAAAGTTTTCTTCGTATGCAATTTTAGCAAATATTTATTTAAATCTTATGCTGCTAAGACTCGTTTTTTAAAATCGAAGTAGCTGCCTTTAAAGGATGCTAAAATGCATTTGTCGAAATTGAAAAATATTGATTTGCTACTTTATTAGAGAGTTATTTGGAGAAAAATAGAAGGATTAGATGCTTTTATTTAACTTTAGTCCATTTATCACTTGCTAAAATGTGTTAAAAATAAAGTCTAATAAAAACACATATTCCTTTTGATTTCCTTCATGTAACCCCATTAAAACAGAAAATAAAAAAAAAACATCTTTTATCTTTGGTAAATGCTTTTTAACATAATCTAGAGTTGACTAAGTGAATCTGAAAAAAGAACTTTTAGCAACTTCCGAAACTATCCAAGCAATTTTGATGAAAATTTATATACGTGTTCTGGACCAGTTCAAGGGTGCATATTATGGTGGTTCAAAATTTCCCGTATTTCAATTTTTCTTCTTGTAACATCAACCCATCAATATGATGAAATTAGCCTTAAAATGAGATATATCGTCCGCTGGTCACCTGAAGTTAACATTAAGAGGTCATAAATTGAAATTTATAGAAATATTTATACGGTAAATGGGAGACTGTAAAATATTGAAAAGAACTGCTTCACGAATTTGGATTTTCTAATTTGCCATCTAAAATTTTCTAGAAATTTCAATTAAGTATAACTTTTGACCAGAATGCCCTTAAGAGTGCTCCGGCAACGCAGATTAAAGATCTCAATATCAGCTTCAATATACAATGTCAAAAATTACGTATAACGTAAATTACATGCAATAAATTACATCAAACTAAAACAGAAGCCATTTAAAATGTCGATAAAACTATAAATAACTTATACTTGAACAATGTGTATATGAGTGATTCCGTCGTGCCTACTTTGCGTCCAGGCCTGCCTCTTAGATACTTATAAATTCAGAAAAAAAATTCATCCTAAATTTTTACACATCTATAGCATAACCAACTATAATTGTTCAAAGCCAGAAACGTACAAATGTCATTTCCGTAATATATCCAAAACTCAAAATTCGATACAGAACGGCATGCTACGCAGAAGTAAGGTAGGTAAAAAACATTCCTCCATGTGCATAGTAAACCATTGAGTTAATAATATACATTTGTATTGGTTTTAAACTCAAAATTCGCTAACTATCATTAAAGCAAGGTGCATAATTTTTGTCTATCACTTTGTGATAAAATATTGATGACAACAGTATCTACACCAAAAAGCGCAGTAGTTTGTTATAAGAGACCATCCAGAAGGTTCATTCGCTAATTATATGTTATGACTCATCAAACAATTCAAAATTTTACGAGTTCAAACAGTTTTCTCTATTAAAAGTATTATCAAAATAAAAGACATTTTCAATCATTTTCATAAAAAACTGATACCACCACGTGATTCTACGACTACAAATATATGAAAAGTCATAATAAGTTAACTCTTGTATATTAAGGGGAATGAATGCAGGCTGCGGATAAAAATCGACATTTTTTACTCATCTGCCGTTTTTATACTTGTTCTGGGTAAAGTTATAGCGGAACCACCCACATACTCACACATACCCTCAAAACATACCCTCACACAGTTACTCACACACACACACACACACACACACACACACACACGCACGCACGCACGCACGCACGCGCACACACACACACACGCGCACGCACGCACGCACGCACGCACGCACGCACGCACGCACGCACGCACGCACGCACGCACGCACGCACGCGCACACACACACACACATCCAATAACGCTCACACTTATTTGTTACACGTATATATATACCGACTCACACATATATATTTTTTGTTTATATAATTTTTTCAATTTTCAACTGAGAAATAATATTTAAAAACACATGAGAAACCAGCTGTGACTATCGGTCATAATTTCATATGTTTTCTTAGCTGATTTCTCATGTGAGATTGCACGTAAGATATCCTGAGTAAATTTTCAGTAGGGTAGGCTTACCTTCTTAATAAACCAATCAAACTGAATCGTGAATATAATTGGATGTTGCCTAATAAAGGCGTGAAATTTTTATTTATAATTTTCCTTAAAATTTAATTTGATAATATTTTAAAAATATTATAAATTAAAATAATAAATTAAACAAAGATAAACATAAAATTATAAGTTTATTAAAAACTTTTTTCTGGTTTTGTTTATATAAAATAAAATACTTTTACTTTAATATTTGATGAATATGGGGTCTACAGTGACTCCGTCGGTAGAGTGTAGGATTCCCACACCGGTGACTCGGGTTCGAATCCTAGTCTCTGCCGATTGATACAAGCACCTCTGTAAAAATAGCATATGGTTTGTTGACAAACACACGGCAGACACCGGTCGTTGATTAGCACCATATGGGAGCACAAATATGGCGACGTTAAAAAAAAATTTGGTGGATAATACACACACATACACACACACACACACACATACATATATATAAGGGGGCCTGCGGCGGCTCAGTCGGTAGAGTGTCGGATTCCCACGCCGGTGACCCGGGTTCGAATCCTAGTCTCTGCCGATTGATACAAGCACCACTGTAAAAATTACATGTGCTTTGTTTACAAACACACTGCAGACCCCCATCGTCAATTAGCACCACATGGGAGCACAAACATGGCGACGTTAAAAAAAAAAAAAATAATAAATATATATATAGATGTATGTGTGTGTGTGTATATATATATATATGTGTGTGTGTGTGTGTGTGTGTGTGTGTGTGTGTGTGTGTGTGTGTGTGTGTGTATATATATATATAGATGTATATATATATATGGGGAATTCTTTTTCAAGTCAGCCAACCCCCACTGCCCATTTCAATTTTGGGGAAAAATTTTTTTTGAGCACATTAAAAATTTGTCTAGAAGTCTAGTTTTTGATGCCGGTAGGTGTTTAAAAAAAAAATTTCTAACCTCAAATACTGTCTAAAGTGAGGCATCTCGCAAAAAATTTCCATTTTTTTGTCAGAAATGATCGAAAAAATTATAATTACTCAATAATTTTGACCAAATTACTCATTAACAGTATTTTAGGGGTCGCTGAACAAGAATCCGATGTCATATTTCAAATTCAAGATGGCGGATCCAAGATGGCGGATAGTATTTTTTAATGTTGACCGATTTCTACTAAATTCTGTATGTTGGGGTTTTTGGGATCACTGATTATGATTCCGAATTCGAATTTTAAATTCAAGATGTCTGATTCAAAATGGCGGACCTTAATTTAAAATTCCAGATTGCTGAACCAAAATGGTGTGCAGATATTTTCTTATTATTGGCTGATTTCTAAAAAATTTCGTAAACGGATCTTTTTGATGTCTCTGATAACGAATTTGAGTTCAGGTTTCAAATTCAAAATGGCGGACATTACTTATTTATCATCGATTGATTTATCCAAAATTTGGTATTAAAATATATTTATGGTCAAAAAATATTTATATTCACTTAACACACAACTGAGGTTACATTTAAGAAATTCAAAATAACTTTTTAATTATGGATAGATTTTTGGAAGATTATTCTTAGATCTCTACATTCACTAATTTTGGTTCGCCCTGGATCTCATTTCCCAGTACCTTACTTGAAAATTGGTGGTTTATATTCAACACTCCTTTTTAGGTGAGTTGATCTATTTTCCACAAATTTTTGTGGCCCTTTATTCTCAGATCAGTAGCGACAGTCCTTTTCAGGATAGTCGATTTTTTTTAGATCTTAGGTGCTCTTCGATATCGGCGTACTCTCAATAGCAGTCCTTCTTGGGATAGTTATTGAGATTTATTTTCAGGTTCAATAACGAACATTGGTTGACTATATTCAACAGTTCTTTTTAGGATAGTTGATCTATTTTCCACAAATTTTTGTGGCTCATTATTCTCAAATCAGTGGCGACAGTCCTTTTCAGAATAGCCGTTTTTTAGATATTGGGCGCTATTTCTTCGGATATTTATTAATATATTGATCAAGACGTGCGATAAGTTTAAAACAGATAGATGCGTGGATTTGTTTAGGAAACCCGGTGAAAAGGGTCATTATGGAAAAGATCTCCATAGGGTTTCTAGTGGTCTAATAAAACAATTCTCTTATTTACATCCCGACTCTAGAATTTGTGCTTAATTAATCATAAAAAAGATTTTAATATTGAAGCAGAATGGCATTATACAGCAACTGCACATGGAAAAAGCATGTATGATGGAATAGGTGCTACTTTCAAAAACATTGCTTCAAGCTTTGCCGTCAGGCAAGCCTTAAGGAAAAACCATCTGAAGCAATATTAACTCCTCAAGCACTATTCAATTGGGCAAAAAAACATTTCGATAATATATCTATTTGCTACTTTGATAAAGTATTTCATGACAAAGTGAGGCGAAAATTGAATCAAAGATATCTTAATTGCGAGAGTGTTCCTGAGATTTCGAAAAACCACGGTTTTATAGTAGAGAAAAATGGAATTGTTTTGATTAAAAAAATTTCTAATGATACGAAAAAAATGCTTATCTCTGGTCACCACAATCAAAGAAGTAATTCATTATAAAGTTTAATTAAAATTTAAAACCACAAAAACAGTCACTCTATAAATGGACTGAAATTGACATAGATAAGTCACACCCTACAGACAGATGGATAGACAGACGGATTTGACATAGATGAAGACAGCCTCGTGTCGGGTTTACTAGTCCGGCATCGAGAGCCTTCCAGGAGGTGGATAAGTGAACATAAATATTTTGTGACCATAAATATATTTTAATGCCAAATTTTGGATAAATCAATCGATGATAAATAATTAATGTCCGCCATCTTGGTTTGAAACCTGAACTCAAATTCGTTATCAGAGACATCAAAAAGTTCCGATTACGAAATTTTTTAGATATCATTCAATAATAAGAAAATATCTGCACACCATTTTGGTTCAGCAATCTGGAATTTGAAATTTAGGTCCGCCATTTTGGATCAGACATCTTGAATTTGAAATTCGAATTCGAAATCGTAATCAGTGATCCCAAAAACCCCAACATACAGAATTTAGTAGAAATCGGTCAACATTAAAAAATAGTATCTGCCATCTTGGATCCGCCATCTTTAATTTGAAATCTGACATCGGATTCTTGTTCAGCGACCCTTAAAATACTGTTAATGAGTAATTTGGTCAAAATTATTGAGTAATTATAATTATTTCGATCATTTTTGACAAAAAAATGGAAATTTTTTGCGAGATGCCTCACTTTAGACAGTTATTTTGAGGTTAGAAATTTTTTTTTAAACACCTAACGGCATCAAAAACTAGACTTCTTGACAAATTTTTTAGTGTGCTCAAAAAAATTTTTTCCCCAAAATTGAAATGGGCAGGGGGGGGGTGGCTCATTTGAAAAAGAATTCCCCATATATATATATGTATATATATTTCCCACATAGGCCCCAATATTACAGGAATGTTGTAGAAATATTTCAACGTTGCTGTGATATTGCGGATAATTTGATATATTGCAGCTACATTTCTGTGATATTCCACTATTATTTTCAAGATTGCAGTATTGCAGCAATCTCCCTATAATATCCTTTACGATATTTCACATTGTAATATTGCAGTGATATTCGTGTACGATATTCATGATAAATTACAACGCAAGATTACTGTAATAATTCTACAATATTTCATTGTGATAAATCACATTGTAATATACGTAGTGCATCACTGAAATATTGATATGTGGTATATCACATTGTAATATTACATCAATATTATTACAAGTTTACAGGATGACATTTCTCGATGCATGTCACATTAATATTACCAAAATATTTCCACAATATTTCACTGTGAATTATCACATTGAAATATACGCGAAATATCCTTTAATATTGTTACGTGACATTATATCGCCTGAAATTATTAATTATAGTAATATTCCTGCAAGTATACAGAATGATATTTCTTAATGCATCTCACATTAACAATGCCAAAATTTATTTATTTATTATACCAGAAAGTAATTACATTAGTAATTCTGCGGAGGAAAACAAAGTTTCCTGTGTGCAGAACTGGCATTACAAAACCAAAAACCATAGAAAACATAAAAAACTTATTAACTACGACTTAAAACTGAATACTACTAGCTGACTCTTTAACACTTTATATAATATTATAAAATCTAAAACATATTATAAAGAGATTATTTTTTTATATCACTTGAATATTAAAAAACTATTAATTTATAACATTATTTACAGGTTATTGTATCATTGAATAACATTCTTAATCCAAGTTTTTAGTTTCCATTTGGTATATTTTTTTGAATTGTTCAGACTTTGAAGATCGGATGGTAATTTATTAAACAAATTAATAGCATAAATATAGCTGTTCTTAATGCTTATTGTTAAGTACCTTCTATAGGTATAACTTCTAATATTCTTATTTCTAGATATGCTATTAGACTTAATATAAATTTCACTAAATGTCATGTAATTATAACTTAGAGATTCAAAAGCAAATAGTTGTCTCATATTGAATGGAATTTCTTTGACAAGTTTATTTTTATATATAATTTTTAGTATCCTATTTTCAAGTCTTTGTAATAGATCCATATCAGTTCTATAAGCTCCCCCAAGCTATAATACAATAACAGATTACACTATGGAATAGTGCATAATAAATCATTTTCATTCTATCAGTTTGCATGAATTTAGATAACTTATAGAAAATAAACGTCAAATACTTAGTTTTGCTGATAATTTTTTCTATGTGTACACCCCATTTCATATTAAAATCAAATATTAAACCTAAATGTTTACAATACTCTACTCTATTGATTTTCAGATCTTTTATTTTTATATTTATATTAGCAGGTATAACAGTAGTGGCGTAATGTAATATAAACAGTCTTTTTAATATTTAGGGATAGTTTATTAAGAGCTAGCCAATTAGCTACATCATCTAAGTATTTATTCATTCTTATTTCAACCTCATTCAAAGAATTATCTGTTAATATAATTTCGGTATCATCACGAAATCCAAAAAATTATTGCAATAGGTTTGCTCCTGTTTAAAGTTTCATATATTTTGTTGAAAAATATATATATAATAATTTTTTTACCTTCAGTCTGCTATCCCTGCACCATATAATTGCCCTTCCAGGGCCTTCATTTCCTCTTCTTCTTTTTTTTGCCTGATGTAATGCTGCGCCTGGCCTCTTTCGCGATATCGGACATACGATGCTCAGCGGTTTTGACGCGATTGGCGTCCGTTTCCACGCAAAACTCGTACATGTTTGGTCCAGCAGTCAACCCAAGAGCATCGTAAACGGCAAACAGACCCGAGAAGCCGTCATTGAAAATAATAACGGCTACGTCAGTCGCAATGTCAACTATAGTCTTACCGCTTGACACCGTCTTTGGAGCAATTGACCACAATACAGCATTAAACGACTCGTTATTGTTCTGAATATACGCACCCAAGCAGGGTGACAGAAGGTTGTCGGAGCTGAGTTCATTATAAATGGGTTTTATTGCGTTAAAAACATCCTCATGCATTGGACTCTTGTGCTCGTACGTTGCAAGTGTACCAAGCGCTGTACTGTGCTGCCAAGAACACCAAGAGTCTACTCCGACGGGACACTTCTCGTGCTGTGTATTCTCCTTCGTCGACATTTTATGAAGTAACGTTGCCCAAATTTCATTCCGCATTTTTTCGACTGAATCGTGGTTTCTCCTAATAGCAAGTCCGTAATAAATAGAAAGTTCATCAATTAACTTTCCGGTCAACTTTCCTCGGCCGCCAAGACCTTTCGTTGTTTTTTTCAAATTGCGCAGACGCGTTCCCATGCGCTTCTGAACGTGTCCGACACATTCTTTTTTTTTCGCCGATAAAATCTTTATAAGGTGCTTTATATGTTTTTGAATCGCCGTCGCCGATATATTTCAAATATTTGATATTATGAAGTTATTCTGAGCGTTTGAACATTTCTATAACTGCGTCGATCTCCATTTTCCCGGCACTACCTTCATGGTTGGCATCACAGTTCTGTTTGTGTGAAGAGTATACCTCTTCGTATTCAGCAGTACCTTCTTTTTTTGCCAATATTCACACACTTTACAGTACTTAGATTTTACGCACACATCCAATACCTTGCCAGTGTACCAACCAATCAAAGTCACCAATCCGAACAAAGACATAAACCCTCTCTTTCGCCAAGATCCATCGCCTGACACCGTGAGACCTTCTTTTTCACCTCGTTCGATAGAAATTTCTTTTTCTTTAATCGCTAATTTTTTCATAGATATAATTCGAACAAATGAAGTAGCAGTGGCGATATTAGATATGATCTTACTGTAAGTTGTTTGAAAAACAGGCTTTGCAAGATCCATCATAGAGCAGAACTTTTTTATACCGTTGATGCCTATGCCTATGATGCGCATAGCTAAAATAATACGGCAGTTGATCTCATAAGCACGACCATTTATCACAGGACAGCTGTTAATATCAGCATCACCACAGTTCGAACAAGACACAATAATTTTGAAGCCTAGTCCACGCTTGTTCGACTCTAAAAACCGCACGTCACCATTACATTTTTTGCATACTACTAATTCAGAAAGAGCAGTAAATACAGCGAAAAAATTGATGAAACAGTAGCCGAAATAATTATCAACATCGCGGTCACGGTCAAAATCAGTAGTTTTCAATTTCTTAGCCGAGGTACTAACGTGCTCCGAATCGCCTTCGAACGAATGGCGGTAGGCGGGCGTCGATTACTAATTTTACTCCGTTTTGTACTTGTACTTCTTGTTTTACTGCCTTTGCGGCCACTGTACACTTTTTCACTCATAATTAAGTACTTGTAAATATAATTCACAGTTAAAAAGTAGAGCAAAACTCAAAATAACAACGTAAACAACGAGAACGGCTGATCGACTAAACACAAGGCAAGTGTGAGTAAACACGTGCTGTAAAGACGCTGTAACCGTCGTAATGTCATGTAGCGACCTCTATAATTCAAATTTAAAACACGATATCGATTGTAGGTAACTTCTACTGATTTCCAAAGCCGCGAAATTAAAAAAAGGGAGCATCGCTAAAATAAGCAAAAACTGTGATTTTTAAGCATCAAAGCTGTTTGGAAAAAATTGATTTAAAAAAATTTTGAGTATAAATCGGTACTTGTGCGTTGTAGATTTCGATTCTAGGATTGTTTTGGCAAGATTTAAGCCAATAAAAAAAATGGAAAAAAACAAAAAAATTGGGGATATAACCCCTTAAGCACTGTCCGTAAGATTCCAAGTCTACGCATGGATGGATTGGGCTAAAAATTTATGGAGATACTCATTATAGTAGTACTTTTAGTATGAACGTAGGGATTTTGATTTGAACGAGTAGAAAATTTTTTACATCTATAAAAGTGATAAAATTATTAAAAAATAAGTGTTATATTGAGAATGTTCATATAAAAAAATACTTCTACTCGCTCAAATCAAAATCCCTACGTACATACTAAAAGTACTACTATAATGAGTATCTCCATAAATTTTTAGCCCAATCCATCCATGCGTAGACTTGGAATCTTACGGACAGTGCTTAAAGTCTTCGAAAACAGTCTGGTTTGCCATGGAGGCATAGAAGGTCCAACGAAGATAAAAAATATACAAATTGATAGGATTTTATGTATACTTTCAGGAAAAAAACCCTTATTAAAATAAATATCAAAATAAAAATTCCTAATCAATTTTTTTGTTTCACATTTTAAAGGTGGTGTGCCCTCTTAACGATAACTTTTTAATTTTCAAAAATCTTTATTAACTGTAAAAATTCTTTAAGGGGGCGTCAGACGATAACATTTGAATTTTATCGTTTTATTTGGTCAGAAATCTTGATTTTTATAACTGTAAAATTTTTTTATTAATGTAGTTAGTCAAGGGTTACGTAAAAACAAATCGAGAGATACCGATTATTGCCATTGTAGATTATTTGAAAGTCAATTTTCTCAAGATTGCCGCTAGATGGCGCTTTGTCGATTTCTGGCAAATGCTAAGATATGTTTTCAGTTACTATATAAGGACGGTTCAAACATTACGATAATGTGTGTCATCCCGAAGCTTCTGCGTATGAACGATTATTGACAGGCCCTTATCACATGAATATTACTACTACACATAATGGTACTAGCGTTACGACGAAATAAAAATAAAAAAAATAAAAAGGAAATTATATATACTTTCGATAAAATGATAATAATATTGCTGGAATGTCACTGAAATATTACCCAGTATTTTCATTATTATTATGAATTGATAATAATATTCCTGCAATATCCCTGCAATATTTCCCGTTCTCACCGCAATAGCTAAAAACCCATAATAATATACACAGTATCACTATAATATTACTGCTATATATTACAGGAATATTTAATATTGCGTGTAGTTCTCCTGTGATGTTGCTGAAATATTCAGTGCTATGTGGGATACGTATTATCTACTAAATTTTGTTCTCTTTAACGTCGCCATATATATATATATATATATATATTGTTGTGTGAACGCGGCTTTAGGAGGTTAAGCGCGGGAGCGCCACTGCTTCTGTAGTTAGTCTGGACACAGACACTGATATGAGGAGATCACTACTAAACGCGCGTACGCATCATAGCCCGCTCTGCATTTCATCATTACTCATCGTCTTCATTCATTCTCGGTACCTACACCGTACCTCAACATGGTGTCCTCAACATGGATTCCTAATAACTTTCAAAAGCTAGAAGTTGAGAATACCCCTATCAAAATCTAATTATAGTATTTGAAGTGTCGGTAAAACAGATATCTATACTTTATAAAAGATCTTTTATGGTTCTATTAATACTTATAGTATTACTAAATATAATTAATATTTTAACTGTATCATAATAATAGCTATAGGTAGAATAAACGTTTTTATTATAATTATTACATTAAACAAAATTCATATATATATATATATATATATATATATATATATATATATATATATATATATATATATATATACTTATAAAATTATCTTTTACATAATTATTTTTTAATATAATTTCCTCGTAATTTATTTTTTAATATAATGTTTAAATTTAAAAAAATATTATTTATATGAAAGTCTTTCAGAACGTATTATACAATTTTGGAAATCTAATTTGGAAATCATTATATAAATAATTAAATAATAGAAATAAATAAATAAATAATACATAATAAATAAATAAATAAAAAAATAGAAATAAATAAATAAATAATACATAAAAAGCAAATAAATAAAAAAATAGAAATAAATAAATGAATACAAAAATACAAATAACTAAATAAATAATACATAATAAATAAATAAAAAAATAGAAATAAATAATTAAATATAATAATTAATTAACTAATTCAGTGATGTATAACAATTTTATCATTGTTTTACAACATTTAACATTACTTTTTTACATTATATATATTAAACCCAATTACTTAACGCGATGTAGAATACCGACCCGATTCCTATCTTATCGGCTTTTCATTTTTATAATTTCTATTTTCGGAATTAAATAAATTTTTCCGAAAAAATTAATATCGTATGCTCTCCAAAATCAGAATAGAAATCTCCAATTAAATTTTTAAGATTTTTTTTATTAACTATATGAGAAATAAAAAGGTTGAAACATAGTACATTATGTATTTAATATTTTCTAATCCAGTTTCTCCTACAATAATATTAAATTTCTTGAAAAATTTACTGAAGTTTTCTACTATAAAATTGGAGGGCATATCAATAAAATGTAACTATTTATAAATAATAAATAAATGCACAAATACGTATTATAAATATATATAAATAAATAAACATAAACTTTGAATTAACATTTTTATATATATTGTTTCGGTAAATGTAAGCGCAACACTGGTCGATTGGTTAAGATATCAGCATCGTACGCAGTGGATGCGAGTTCAATTCTCCCTTCATTCAAAAATTTTTAATTTATTAATTACTTGTATTTCTATTTCTATATATATTTCAGTTAATATAAATTATATAAATATGTAAAAAAAACATTAATATATGTTAGGGAATGCGATTGAAAGGGAGTAGTAATTATTTACTTTGATGGGGAGTGACATTGGGAATCCTTGTCAGAATCGGACCAGAAATCCTTATCAAAATCTTGTAAAAAGTGGTACACTTTCTGGTCAGAATCTGACGAGATCTCCTTACCCGATTCTGGTCAAACTTAGGGAAACCTTATCGGAATCCAATAAGAATTTTGACGAAATTTCTACATGGGTAGAAATCAAAAAGCTCGTACCTTCGAATGACTGATTGGATTCGGACCGGGAGATTCTAAGTTTGAGAATTTTTCGATCAATATGGGATTCACATAGGGAAGTCTGGTCAGAATCCCGTAAGTTTTCCCTAAATAAGGAAATCTGATCAGAATCCAGCCTATAACCGGGGACGATCTGGGGACATATCTACACGGGTAGCTATCCGTAGGGGTATGGTCCATAGCTTTGTTCAAACTGTCACGCCATCTTTCTCTATTATTTGCGAGTTGCATCCAATCCTCCTCATAACATCCTATTTCTCATATGTTCATTTTAATATTGCCCTCCCTTCTGTTATAATAGTAAATAATAGAATTTGCCTCCAAAAATAGTAAAAATAAACCCTACAGTTCTCAACAGGTATATGACGATTCAACTTCAACTTTTTTCTTTTCAGGTGTTATAAGATTCTACTGAAAACTGTACAGTTTGACCATATATTACTGATTTATTCTAAGACAAAGTTAATGGTTCATGGTTCACGGTTCATGTTCATTTTTCAGTAACGTTGATAACATTATTAAGTCATTATACATAGATTAGTCAGTTCGATATGTGTTTTCAACTCCGTACATTCCTATACAAGCTCTGGACGCTATGTGTATCGAAGTATATCGAATTGACAGGTACCTATTATATATTAATTTAAATTTGTTGAATATTATTTTGCTTTATGTATAATGGTTTTAAAAATCATGTTTGTCTTGCCTCTAACTATTAAAATAGTTAATTTGATTAGGTATAATGATATTAGTTTTTCATTGTTTATTAATAATAGAGATTGTTGCGAAACGAAGTTCACGTCGATCAACGAAACAGAAAAGAGTAAAATTGTTAAATTGTAGTTTTAAATTTGAAAATAATTTTTTTCAACATTATTAGTATACATGCCTATGCAATATCATTGAACACAGTGTACAGGTGTATGAGGTCACCGACGATGGTGTCTGAGAAGACCTCCTCGTGAACTTTGCATCAATATGAAAAAGGCGATATTCAGGTGTGAAGGGTCGCCGATGATGATGTCTCCTCCGTGGCTTTTTGCATAAATATGTAAAACACTATGTCTAGATGTCTACGTAAATAGTGTTCTCAAATACGGTGTGTGAATTACTCGGGGCTCTCAGAGACAAGGTCCAAGTGTTACGCACAAGGAAAAATTACGCCTAGATTATTCGCTCCGAGGCTTTTTAATGTCTACGTGGGCATTCTCTTCGATTAAGGGGAGGTCGGAGCTTACATGCAGTTACGTAATTACGTATTTACAGATATTTTTGTAAATATAGTTTTGGTCTCGAAAAAATCTCTACATATAAGGTCTTGTCTTGGTCTTGAGAAGCCTTATCTTGTCTTGGTATTATCTTATCTTGAAGCCTTCGTTTTTCTTTATTAACTTTTACTTGATTTTTTAATATAAAAATCATAATATTAGGAATGTCTCTAATAGCGCCTTTGTAGACGAGTGACATACTTTTGGTTTCCACTTTAATAGGCATTAGACTATCTACTTATTTTTTATTAAAATATTGTATTTTAATTTTATAAAATCCTACATAGGAAAGTAAGTTATAGAATAATTTCCTTCAAAATTTTATTTTTCACTTATCAACAATTTCTAACTTTTAACTTGTCAACAGTTCTATATATATATATACTTGTGTGTTAAAAATATAGCATATAGTTGTTTTAGTTTTGTGATTAAGATGTTCGAATGCATCGTTTTTAAGAACTTTAAACGTTTACCGGACCGTAATAATATTTCCGTTTAACTCAATATATACTCAGTATATTCCTTCATATATTAAGGCATATTTTCTAAAAGTTTCAAAAAGATTCATGAAAATCACACTTGCAAGCCACTTTTTAAAGTTATGAAAACTACTTTCCAGAAAAACACCATTAAAGTTTCAATTTTGTATGTTATCTAATGTAAATTATTTTACTTTAGTTTAATGCGTATAACTTTGTTAAAACATCGACTTTTGACATTTGATAGGTTTTAAAACATTGTTAAAATTGCAAACAGTAATAAAATTCAATAAAATTTTTTTTATATTTTGGCCAAAAAACACCCGAGTCCTACCTTAAAGACATAGATTGAATGGAAATCATACGTGATTAATGTAAGGTAAAAGTACCTATTATGGAATGGATTTCGGGGTGCGATTTATACTTTCGTAAAATTGGGGTTGAATGAGCGTATAACGTAAAAACGTTTGATAGTACTCAAAGAGCAAGACTTTCCTTGAACAGATGATGCCTTCAAAATACAAATTTAAGGTTAATACTTAATTAAACTAATAAAATACTGAAGTGATCCATTCCCGTGTAGTAATTTCGTCAAAATTCTTATTCGATTCGTATAAGGTTTCCCTAAGTTTGATCAGAATCGGGAAAGGAGATCTCGTCAGATTCTGATCGGAAAGTGTCCCACTTTTTACAACGATTCTGATAAGGATTTCTGGTCAGATTCTGACACGGATTCCCAATGCATTCCCCATCAAAGAAAAAAATTATTACTCCCTTTCAATCGCATTCCCTAACATGTATTAATGTTTTTTACATATTTATATAATTTATATTAACTGAAATATAAGTAGAAATAGAAATTCAAATAATTAATAAATTAAAAATTTTTGAATGAAGGGGGATTTGAACTCGAGCCCTCTGCGTGCGATGCTGATGCCTTACCCACTCGACCACTGTTGCGTTTATATACCCCCAAACAAAATATATACAAATGTTACTTCAAACTTTAAGTTTATTTATTTATATATATTTATAATACGTATTTGTGCATTTATTTATTATTTATAAATAGTTACATTTTTTAATAATATTATTTTTAGAATACGATTCTGATGAATAGAAATTTATTTTACTAATTCCTACCTTACCGATATTATAATTCTTTTATAAAACTTTTCAATATTATAATTTTTTTCGGTATGATTCTTTCGAAAAAGACGTTATTGATATGCTGTCCAATTTTAAAGTAGAAATCTTCAGTAAATTTTTCAAGAAATTTAATATTAATTGTAGGAGAAAATGGGTTAGATAATATTAAATACATAATGTATTATGTTTCAAACTTTTTATTTCTCATATAGTTAATAAAAAAAATCTCAAAAATTTAATTGAAGTTTCCTATTCTGAATTTGGAGAGCAAAAGACATTAATTTTTTCGGAAAGATTAATTTATTTCAGAAAATAGAAATTATAAAAATGAAAAGCTGATAAGGTAGGAATCGGGTCGGTATTTTACATCGTCAAAGAAGATAGACCCCAATAGAAGCGCAAAGCCTTATGGGCGACTGAGGCATCCCAAGGGCTAGTAAGCACCCCGACCACGCGCAGCGCCACAGTCGTTTTCCAAATGTTTCCAAGCGTTATGTAGGTAACAGGATAACTCTCGGCCGATAACATATCGGCAATATCAATAAAAGCATGTATTTAAAAATTGTACATTGGAAACATGTCAGTTATGGTTTGCAATACTCGAAAAATATGTAGAAAACCTAAAAACATATAGTAAAACAACTTATATTCAATACTCCAAACCTTATCTACAAATGGGGGAGCACTTTATATATCAAACCCATTATTTAATACTCGTTGGCAGCGATGGTTCTGTGGATAACGTATCTGATTCTTAATTTTTTTATGCTGGTTCAAATCCGTTGCACTTTTTTTTTTTTAATTTATTATTATGTATAGGAAATGTATATTACATTAGTATTATTTATTATTTATGTTAATAAGATGAGTATTTTCAAATAAAGTGTATATTTATTTAAATGTATAATGTATTTAATATAATAATTGGTAGAGTTATGCCGATATGAAAATTTATTTCCCGTTGTATTTATTTTCCAAAATTTTATTGACTTATTTGGTACCTAAAATAGAAAGTTTTTGTCTATTTATATCGAGTTTTTGAACATTTATTGTAAATTATGCATAATTTTTCAATAAAAAGTTGTTATATTATTAAAGTTTTTTGCATCTCAAAAAGTTTGTACACTTTCTTGGTACCGTAACAAAAATTAAGCAATAGTACAATATCAATAGTTAATCTGCACGGATAATTTTAAAAAACCAATGTTACAAATATTTTAATTAAAAGAATATATTAAAAAACTTATGTTTTGTATGCATATCTGTGGGTGAAAGACATAATGACATAAATTCAATTATTTTATTATATACTTCATCATAAAAAAGGTGAACAAGTTACAGTTTTTTATCAGAAACATTTTTTTAAATATATCATCATGGGTATATTTAAAAACATTGTGAATATTAAAATAGGTTCTTTTAGAGTTTTTTATGATCATGTATACACATTGGTGGAGGTGGAAAAGGTTAAAGGAGCCTGGAGGAAGGGAGAAAGCTCCCGTAGTTTATGTAGGGCTACTGGCGACGGACACCACGGTTTTATTTAGAACATTTATATAAAAAGATTATTGAATAATTCTATATAATGTATACATGTCGTGAGATTATAAACAAGTATTTTAAAATTCTTTTATATAGTAATTTTTAAATAAAATGAAAATAGTACCTCTACGGTGGTCTGGAAAACTATTCTAAATAGTAATAATTTAATATTTTTATTTAAATTTATAAAAATATAATTTATTTTGTAACTACAATAAAAAAAAACTGGGGCTGATTTGAACCTGCATAAAAAATCAGGAGCCAGATATGTTATCCACAGGACCATCGCTGTCGACGAATGTTAAATAATGGATCTAATATATAAATTGCTCCCCCATGTGTAGATTAGATTTGTAGTTTAAGTATAATTTCTTTTGCTATATGTTTTTAGGTTTTCTACATATTTTTTAAGTATTGCCAACGATAACTGACATGTTTCTAGTGTACTGTTTTTAAATACATACTTTTATTGATATTGCCGGTATGTTATCGGCCGAGCGCTATCCTGTTACCTACATTCTATATACATGACGTTTGAAAATATTTGGAAAACGACTGTCGCGCTGCGCGTGGTCGGGGTGCTTACTAGCCCTTGGGGAGCCTCACTTTGTTTCCCAGCTTTGCGCTTCTATTGGGGTCTATCTTCTTTGACATCGCTTTAAGTAATTGTGTTAATATATATAATGTCAATAATGTAATGTTAAATGTTGTAAAACAATGATAAAATTGTTAATACATCACTGAATTAGTTAATTAATTATTATATGTAATTATATATTTCTATTTTTGTATTTATTTATTTATTATGTATTATTTATTTAGTTATTTGTATTTTTGTATTTATTTATTTATTTCTATTTTTTTATTTATTTGCTTTTTATGTATTATTTATTTATTTATTTCTATTTTTTTATTTATTTAATTATTATGTATTATTTATTTATTTATTTCTATTATTTAATTATTTATTTAATGATTGACAAATTAGATTGACAAAATTGTACAATAAGTTCTGAAAGACTTTCATATAAATAATATTTTCTTAAATTTAAACATTTTATTAAAAAATAAATTATGAGGTCATTATATTAAAAAATAATTATGTAAAAGATAATTCTATAAGTGTATATATATATATATATATATATGAATTGTGTTTAATGTAATAATTATAATAAAGACGTTTATTCTACCGATAGCTATTATTATGATACAGTTAAAATATTAATTATATTTAGTAATAGTATAAATATTAATAGAACCATAAAAAATCCTTTATAAAGTATAGATATCTGTTTTACCGACACTTCAAATACTACAATTAGATTTTGATAGGGGTATCCTCAACTTCGCCTAGCTTTTGAAAGTTATTAGAAATCCAGATTAGATTCAGATAGGGGAAACCCGTACTTTTACAAATCCATCCTAAACTAGAAATCAAAAAGCGCGTACCATGGAATACCTGATACGATTCGAACAGGGAGATCTTAAGTTTGAGAATTTTTCGGTACATATGGGGTTTACAAAGGAAAATCTGGTCAGAATCCCGTAAGTTTTTCGTAAATACGGAAATCTGATCAGAATCCAGCCTATAACCGGGGATGACGTAGGGACATTTCTACACGGGTTGTATGTATTAATCCTGCTGAAAATTGGTTTTTAAAATTCATTAAAATACATAGAGCAGATATTCAATAAATTTGAAAGACCGTTCTTGATCATTCTTCCTATTAAATATAATTAAAAAGCATAGAGGTTATTAGAAACCATTTAAAACAATTAAAAGACATATGATATAGTTACAAATTTTCAATAAACTTTAGTTTGTTTCTAATCATGAAATTCAATAATATTTAATTAAATTTAATGACCGTTATTTAACTTCATAACAAATGTAAAACTAATGAAAATCAATAGTCAAAAGTATGATCAAGAACGGTCTTTAAAATGCATAAGCAATTGTTTTTAATTATTTTCTATTGACTTTGTATGACTTTGAATAACTTTGAAAATTTATTATTTATAACTTTCAATAACTTAGTTGGTTTTTATAATTAAATTCTATAACAATTAATAACATTTTTGCTGATTAAAATTTATTTAGTCGAAAATAATTTAAAGTCATAGGAATTTATTGGACGTTATTCAGAAAAAAAACAATTAAAATTCATTCATTTAATTGTTTTTCCAACTACAAGTGCGTGTATAAAACTTCATTAAAGTTCATAAAAAGTATACCAAAAATTCTGATTAAAAATAATTAATATTAATTAATTATGAAACATCATAAAAGTTGATTCAATGTTATTGAAGTTCATTTATCGTTAATAAAATTTTTGATGATTCAACTTTATTTAGTTGCTAATAATTTAAATACATAGAAATTCATTGGATATTATTCAGAAAAAAACAATTAAAATTCATTCATTTAATTGATTTTAATAAATTTATGCGAGTGCAGTAAAATTTATTAAAATTTATAACGGTCTATACTGCAATTGAACATTCAAAATTTTTAATGTCAATTAATTATAAAAATTCATTAAGCTTGATTCAATATTATTAAAGTTAATTCATGGCTTGATAATTGAAATGTCGATGTTCATTGGAGTTATAGATGTTAATTAAACATGATTTGACTTTAAAATTTTTTAATGAATTTTAAAAACCTATTTTCAGCAGTATGAAACAGTGCGATCGCACGGTGTCCGGGTTTTCCATGCTTTATATCCCTATTATGAAACCTAATAAATATATAAATATCAGTTTATTTGATTGATTTTACTTACAATTGCTATATCTAGCAATAAATAATGCTACCATAAATAATGCTCCTAGTAAACAAGAGAAATAACACAAACATAAGATTGACACATTTTTTTAAATTTTCAATAACAACAAAATGATCATATTTATGGTGATACCTCGCAGAATCGACTTCGTAATCCATAGGTTATAGGTTAGGTTGATAAAGTCAATAAAAATACTTATTTCACGTAGTTTTCATATATACGGGAAATATATCATTAAAATGTAGTATTTATTACTTCATAGTATAGAAAATAATATGTAAATAACTAGAATTATTATAAAAAAGCCCTTGCAAAGGTGTTTCATAAATTCGGACTTCGAGTAACTTGCGTACATATTATGAAACAGCTACATATTTAATAAACATCACATCAATATTAAAACAGTTTGTAGATAATTCAAATCTACGGACCAAAAGCTACAATTTAAGCTATTGCATGTAGTGTGAAATCATTTATATTTATATATAAATAAAGTTGCACGTATTTGGAGACACGCATAATTGAATAATTTTTTACAACACTGCTTATTGTATAACAATACTCATAATCATGAATTTAAGAACAAAAACATTCATAATTATTAATAAAAAAATTATTTTCGCTTGTTATAACTTATTTCTTATTTTATCATTTTGGATACTTTTTCATAAAAGGACACAGTTAAGAGGGTATTTCATAATAGGTACTTTTACTTTACATGTACACTCGACGGACATATATTCGAATCGAATGATTTGAGATTGTGCCGCCTTATTGGTTAATTCCTATGAATAGGTCAATCTCATTGGAGCATTTTAAAAAAGTTCGATCCGAATATGTGTCCGTCGAGTGACTGTTCTAATTCATGTATTACGACATCTAAATACATATTGAGCCAGATATTATATTTTTATGAAGATATAAACAAATTTACTTACCAAGAAAAACTAAATTTACAATTCATAATAATTTGTTTTTCTACCATAGATTCAACAAAATTTAAACAATTTTTCCTATTTTAAAACTATAACTTTTTATAATGAAATATTTTTTACAAAACCAAATTTAATAGATTATTTTATATTAGATTAGATAAATATCGAAGTTCAGAACTATACAAAAATGAAAATTAAAGTAGGTTTGGTAGGTGATAAAATTAGTGTCCTTTAAAAAGAACGCGGTGACTGAAAGGGTTGATAACTGATTTTTAGTTTGGATAATATGTATTACTATGAAAAAACACATGAAATTAAATTTCTCCAAAATACAACATACTTTTTAATAGTTTAATAACTATTAAAATTATAAGAAAGATATTTTTTTTCAAATTATACTTTAAATTGTTGAGCAGAAAAAATATATGTCATACAGAGCTATATAATCGTACGTAATTTTGTATGTTCTTATACAGCATTATTAATTCTTTAAATGTTTATACTGCTTATTTTAATATAATTGTAATAATAAAATTAAAATATATAAAGTTATTATACATAGATTTTTTAAATGTTACTATCCCACACAACATGTAAGATTTAATTGAAATATTTCTGAAATATTTATAATTCTACTGAAACGATGGTTAAAGACCTTTCTTGGAATATTTCCTGAAAAGTTTCTGCAAGATTTTTGGAAGATTCGTCTGAAATATTTACAAAAATATTTAAGAAATTTTGTCCAAATATTGCACTTTATCGTCTGAAAATATGCATATTTTCAGACAGTTAATGGGAAATATTCTAAAAACATTTCCTAAATGTTTTTATAAATATTCCAGACGAATCTTCCAAAAATATTTCAAAAGCATTTCGCGAAATATTTCAAGAAAGGGTTTTATAAATATTTCAGAAAAATTTCAATGAAATATTTCATACCACATGAAATATTCCAGAAATCTTTCAGAAATATTTTATACACTATGGGATGTGCGTACGTGTGTATGTGTACATTTTCCAATAGGTTTAAATTCTGAATAATACTTTGTGTAGCGTTAGAGTAACATTTTTCTAAGAATCATGTGTCCTTTTATTTCAAGGCCGTCAGGATAGGTGCAGTGGTTACCCATAGGGCGAGGGGAGAGCTGTGAAACCCAAAACTCGCAGGTCACTTTATGCTGTGCCAGGTGCACGGGCCTGATCATAAACCTTCTAGCTGGTTACATTGTTATCTCCCTGCTAAGTATCCCGCCACACCATTTGCACGCTGTGCACATTGTGTTTTTCCATGAAAACTGGACATTCGCCACCAAGCTACGTTTTCACCGACTATGAAACACTGCCGTTCCCGGAACAAGGTAAACGGTTGGCTCTTACAATAGTAAAATTGAATTCATGAGTTACAGCCAGGAATTGTTCTGTAGCTTCGTTCTTCCTATTCGGATTATCCGACAACAAGAAAATTGTCCTTATAATATTACAAATGTCAACTTATACTCTTTCAGTTACAAGTAGAATCTAAACACCTGCTTTCAAAGTACGTGAAATAAATAAAATACAATTTAATTTGTATGTATATAACTAAATATTATAATTAAGTAGATATCAAATTTATTTCCAAATACACCACAATTTAAGTAAACAAGATATAGCATTAAAAAATTAAGCGGATTTAACATGGCTTTAAAAAAAATTATTATTCACTTTGAGATAAAAATTATTCTAAGAAATTTAATTCTTCTTATTTCGTCACATAGAATACAATGCCGTTATGAATGTAAACTTAATGTAATACTTCGTGTTCGTGTTATATATTTCGTATATCTTAAAGAAAGTATATATAATACTTTCTAATATAGCTATATGGAATCGATTATAAATAATTTCAGGAAATAAAATAACTAATCGTATTTTTTATAAGAAATGATTTATTTTATTTTACTGTATAATAAATGTATGTACATTGGTGTTCAAAACATTTTTTTATAACCTTCCACTTTTATGAAATGCTATAAACTGATTTGATAATGGACTCTTTTACAGAAATATAAAAAATATAGGGATTTAAAGTGTCAATTTCTTATTCGTAAATAAGCATACAAAATGAATGAATTTTAAAACTAATAAAACTATATAAAAAAATCCGCATGTTTTGTAGTAAAATAATATTATATTTTCAAAAACTATAAAATAATATGTTAGATATCATTATATATTATTATATACGGCTATACGCAATTATATATTCAAAACCGAAATATAACTATATATAATCATATATAATTATACACTGAAAAAACGTAGGACAAATTCTCAGTTTTAGGCTGCAAGTTTGGAATATACAGTAAAATGATATTATTTATTATTTTATTATCATACTATCTTTGAAATTCTACAATACTAGAAGTAATTATTACAAGAGTCTTGTAAAAAATACTATAGAGCATGATAAATTTTACCAGTTGAAAAATTCCTACTTTGAATTGTAATAATTCCAAGAAGGTGTAGGAAAAATTCCTATTCTAACTTGTAAAATTCGCAATTATATATCAGATAGACGTCTTTTACATGCAGCATGGGTAAAATTAATAGTAGAGCTTGTAACTTATTCTCCATCACACAGTAAATATTGCTGTCAAGCATGTTAACAGTGCGCATTGTAAATAGGTGAATTTTGCAGTTCGTATAAGGAGGTTCAATAGTGAAGTCAAAATGATAAGATGTTTCTGAAAATATAATATGTCACTCTTCTATAAAGTTTACGATGGCATGTGAAATTTGAAAGCATTAGCCATTGCCGATTTAAGGATAATTGACTTCATAGTTTGATTCTTATACACGGGCTGTCTTATGAGGACATCTTGTTCAGAAAACAAAGCAACATCTAGTATAAGAAAATGTAACCCCCCTGAGAATTATATATTATTGAAATAAGACTAATATATAATAATAATCTTATATATAATAAATAATGATTTACTGTTCATCAATAAGAAAAATATCTTCAATTATATTCCTACCACTGAAATCTTAGCATAAATATTAATTTTTCGATTTTTTAAAAAAGCTAACTTTTACCCCGTAAACGCCTGGACGGTCGCACACGACCGTTCTAGGGAATCGTATTCTAGGTATTTTTTATGTGACTATACCGGATGGATTCTTATTTTGGAATCGTTTTAAGCATATTTTAACAAGAGAAAAAATTCCTCCCCATCAACAAAGGTCCGTCGGCGTTAAAGGGTTAATAAAAAATAAATAGATAAACTAATGCAATAAAACAGACGTTTAATTATTAGTAATTTATTATTTAATATTTATTATATTCATCAAACCTTTGGTACATTGTAACATATTTTCTAATCACTCAGTGGTCCCAAAATTAGTAGATGAGTTTCATAGTAGATAACTTGTTCTTAATTAGAACGTAGACAAATATGCTACAATTGCCATTGTTAGGCTTAATATGTGGGTTAAAACTAAGGAGATAAAAAACTGTTATTGTTTGCTACCAAATGCTTTAGCCGAGTAACAATGCTAATTTAGCCTTCGCCTCGTACAAAATTTTAAGTAGTTTTTCCGATAGATGTATGAAAAAAAGAATTCATTAAATTTTATTTGGACCTCACCCCCTCCCCTCTTTGGTAGCCTTAAAAATGTGTTGTTTCGTAATTATTTCGTATCTTTCGTAGATTAAAACGAAAAACTCTTAAAAAATTTATACAAGTCAATTTCTACTATATGTATAACCACAAATTTGTTCAAATTTTTTAGACACCAAAAATAACCTAATTTTTTAAATTTCAATGAGTTTTCAAGAGCGCAGATCGAAAGGAAATGTTGTGAAGAAAATTCTAGTACACGGAGAGAAATCGTCCGGTAAATTTTACTAAATAGTATAGGAAACTTTACTGTAGAGTATAGTAATTTAGGCACAGACTGTAAGATTTCAGGATTTTACCATGCAGTATTGTAAAATTTCTAGTTTCGTAAATTTTACTATACTGTATTGTAAAATTTCCGAATTGAAATTAATAAATTTTATTTTTTTTATTATCTTATAAAATAAAAATTTGTTTCAAAAAATTGATTTAGAATTTTTTATTCTTGAGTTGTGTGGTGATATTATACTATAGTTAGATTTGTATAGTATAGTTTAATGTTTAATGAAAATGATTATGAGTGATAAGAGATGATGATAATGATGGTTATGGTGATTGTCGGTGGGTAGAAGAATAACATTTCGCTCGCCACAAATAACGTTTAATGACCCTATTTAAAACCTAAACTAATTCCTAACCTAACAATACGCTATAGATATGGCAGTACGTACACGCTCACATATGATTTTATACGCAACCAAATGGGCTTATATATTAACCAAGATGAAATTCGGGCGCTTGCAGATTTGGATTAATCGTGCGTCCTCTAGTAGCGGCAGATGCGCGTATCGCACTGTAATATTCGATTGACTTAAATATTTAATTGGTTGGGAAGTTACGCGCGAAATTCGAATTTCGTGTATAAAAAGCGAGTATTTAAAATTATAACGTGAAAAGCGCGATTTGAATATTCAATTAAATTTTCAATTATTAGGTTCAAGTACATACTAATACTAAAATATGCATTATTTTATTATTGTATTATTTTATTTCAGAAATTAAAATTTTTACATCCAACATTTAGGTATAAAATAATATCCATTTGACAGTAGCGTTACGTAAGTAACAATACAGTTTTCAACATCCATTCTACTCAACACATGATAGTCTACGATACTATAATTATATATCTTATATGCTGAGAAATGCGTATCATAAAAGTAATCTTGAAATTGTTGCCACAATGCAAAAAATTCTCGTTCGTGAATGAGGATTTCAGTAAAAAAATAGAACTGAGGACCATCTTCTGAAAACATAACTAAAATTGTATTTTGCCTGATTCTATTTCCATTAACATCAATCCACTTGGTAGACGTTGTAACTGTATTTTTCATAGGCTTAGGTAAAATCGTAGTAAATTTATTAAAATTTTCTATAGAATTAATCAAAACCTCTTTCTGTTTACTGAATAAATATGATGGATAATCACATATTTTATTAATAAACCTATAATTTTGTATCTGTATTTTATAGCATATAATGTGATATATTTCAATAAAAATTACTATACTTTCTGGTAAAAATATCTACAGAGTGCTATAATAACCTCAATTTTTTACTAAACTTTATTGTAATTTTTCCTATGAAGTCAGGCAATTTTTTATTCATGTTTTGTAAAAATTCACAAAAGTATTGTAAAAATTATCAAAAGTGTAGTAAAAAGGCCATTTTTGATAGTCTATGACTAAATTACTATACTTTTTGGTAAAATTTACTAGACGTTGCATAATATTTACTAGACGATTTATCTCCGTGTACATATTTTGGAATATCATGAACACGTCGAATTTTTTTCGTATTTTTTTCCTCAATTTTTCACGTTTTTCATGGCTTTCTTGGTTATGAGTAATTAATTATCTTTCATTAATTTCAAACTCTTATATTCATGCAATTTTATACAATACTTAGTACTTACCTATAAAATATAAAATTTTCGTTTATCGTATCACCTAGAATCATGTAAGGCGCAAAGTTTATCCTTTCATAAATATAGTATTAAAAATAGTGATTTATTGTAACGTGTAGGATCCCGTGCAACAAATCTCATGTAAACCAGACCCGATTCGGACCATATTTCCGTAGGTCACGTAGGAATCGGACGTGAAAGCCTCACTCGATCCGGGCTCCGATTTGTATACCATTTTTTATACGATTCGGCCTAGAAATCTACGCCCGATTCCGACCCGAATTTCGGATGTTAATCCCCAGCAAAGAAAAAATTATTGAATTTCCTTCTCGTGTACTCTACATATATTAATTCTCTTTTAAACTAGGTTTATTTACAGTAGTTATTGTATAAGTATCTGAAACAGAAATATAGAAATAATTATAAATTAAAAAAAATTTTGGTTGATGCGGGGAGTCGAACTGATGACCTCGAGACTGCTGTGCTGATGCTCTAACCACTTGACCACACGGACCTGTTACTTGTGCAACTTCAAACCGTATATTAATGTTACACGTTAAAGTTCACATTTATATTTTTATTATTCGTAGGTATTAATATAACGTCTAATACCATTCTTTTTACGAAAAGATTTATACAATTAAGGAGATGTGAAAGTGAACTAATAATCACTAACTTATTGATGTAATTTTTTGTATATATCTTTTGAATCTTTTCTTCTCTTTTATATTGATACAATAAAAGAGACATTTATCAAAAATATATAAAGAACTAACCCAATTTGTACCTTATCGGCTTTTTAGTTTTATAATTTTCTCTCGTCATTGAACTTCAAATTCATACTACACATCTCTTCAGTTAAATTTTCAAAGGTTCTTATTAATTATTGTAGGAGAAAAATGGCTTAAAAATATATAAGGTATAATTAAATAATTTTAACAATAATAATAATCACAATAATAATAACTAAATTAATACAAATAATAGTACCATTTATCATATTAATTGTTATAACTAGGATATTTGAGCCAATTACTGTGTTCTATATCGATTATTTCACAGAATAACTACATGATTTAATATTTTCTTAAATGCAAATATCGAAGGGCACAGTAATTGGTTCACTTGCTTTATTGTTATAGTACGTTCAAATCAATAATAATAGTATAAATAGTATATGAACATGGAAACATTAATAAAAAAATACTTTAATGTTAATAAAAATAAGTCATAATTTCAATATAGAGATCTATCTTGCCGACAGATTACGTCAATACTACTTAGTAGACGATAGGAAATACTAGTTAGATTCCGGCGTGTTATTCTCCACTTTCCTGGCTTACTAAAAATTAGACGAGATTCAAGCACGGAAATCCTTTGTTTTACGAAAGAATCATAACCTCAAATAAATAAACGCAGACCTCAGAATATCAGACAGGATTCAGGCAGGGAATCCGTGAGTGCCGCTCAATACATGGAAAAAACAGGTCTGAATTGGAGCTGACTTCCGTCGATCCGAAAATCGGGTCGGTATTCGGGCTAATCGCGGGGACGCTCTCTGAAATTACTGCATGGGATAATGCGTTTTACAACGGTAAAATTAAAGATATTACTAAGTACTTGTAGATTAAAATTTGTCAGAACTATGGTTTTTAAACATAAAAGTTTCCTGTACTCGTTAAAAAATTTTTTTTCGGCTCTAACCCAGGCTTGCCCTTAAATATGTATAACGTACATAATAACATAAGAAAATAGTTAGAATCAGCAAAATTATGGGTTAGATAAGGTTAAGGATCGTATTTTTTTATATTTTATCGGTAAGTATATTGTATAAAATTGCCTGAATATTAGAGTTTGAAATTAATGAAAGATAATTAATTGTTCATATCCAAGAAAGCCATAAAAAAAGTTAAAAAATAGAGGAAAAAATACGAGAAAACTTCGATGTTCATGACAATAAAAAAAAAATACACTATAATTTTTTTCATAAAGTTTCCTTCCGAAGCGCACTGTTGAAAATTCATTGAAATTAAAAAAAAAAGGTTATGTTTGGAATTTATAAAATCTGAAAAAAATGTGTTTATATATATAGTGGAAATGGACTTACATACATTTTTTCAGATTTTTTCATTTTAATCTACGAAAGATATAAAATAATTACGAAAGATACATTTTTAAGGCTACCAGGGTGGGGGAGGGGAGGGGGAGCGGGTGTAAAAAAATGAAAAAATTCTTTTTTCATATATCTCTTGGAAAAAAATACTCAAAATTTTCTATGAGGCGATTGAAATATCCTGCTCAGATGTAATTATTATAAACAATAAATAGTATTTTTATATATCATCCATACATGATCATATGATCCTATGCTCATATCCATATATGATCCTATGTAACCAAAATTCGGATATACGCATATATTATCTTATATTATCATATATGATTATATATGACATCTTTTTTTGGCCGGGTAAGATATTCCTGGTAAATCCTGATAATCTGAATACTTTAAAATCTTTAAATTGAATGTAGATATTACCTAAAATATAAATTCATTAGTATCTTCCAAAATTTTGTGGAATATTTATCTCAAAGATCATCTCAACACCATTTCAGATCGTTATACCATATGGATTTTAAAATATATTTATTCAAAATTTAGTCGTTTAAGTTGTTTTTACAATACATTATAGGGAGCTCAAACGAACGACCGCAAATCGGAGCTGTGTGAGTTTATTTTTATGTTTGGGACTTGGGGCCAGACCAAGACGCAACAGGAATCCTCAAGACGAAAACAAGACCTTATATATCGAGACTTTGTCGAATTCCAGCCGATATTTTCAAACATATCGTCTTGTCTTGGTATCATACCGTGTAGAAAATTTTCGGCGTTTGCCCCGGCTATTTACCAGATTCGGATAGGATTTCCTCATATTATATGTACATGGGGAAAACTAATGCGATCCCGGCCAGTGATCCGTGAGTTAACCCTATTTAGACAGTATATGTACGTTTTCCGGCCCGGAACCGACTAAGTTTCCCTATGCTCTCCCTATGTAGGGAATGCTAATACGATTCCAGCAAAGGTTCCCCGAGTTATCCTATGCAGGCAGTGTACGCATGTTCTCCCGACCTGGATCAGACAAGGTCTCCTTGAGTCCCGCGATGGGTATAGACACAGTCGAATACTTCCTAAATCTGCGGGTTTCCCTGTCTGGATCCAGTATGGATTACTAATAACTTCTATAAGCTGAGAGAAGTAAGTAAATAAAATATTTTTTAATCATTAAAAGCACTTTTTCTGCAAATTTATCTTTTACTGTATACTTATAAGAAAATTTGCATAATTCTGAATCATTTACAAAATTATTGATTAAAATAAAATTCGACTTTTTACAATAAAACGTGTTTAATATACGTCTAATATTGTTAAACAATTTTTTGTTTACAGTATGGATTACTAATAACTTCTATAAGCTGAGAGAAGTAAGTAAATAAAATATTTTTTAATCATTAAAAGCACTTTTTCTGCGAATTTATCTTTTACTGTATACTTATAAGGGCAGCAATAGCCGTATATACATAAATAGATAAAGTTATCAAGTGTACATGTTTAAATAAGTAATTATTAAATAAATAAATAAATAAATAAATTGAATGATCTATTAACAATTAAAAATTATATCTTTTTATTTAAGGAAAGGTTTTACTGAAAATTGATCTTTTAACAATTTTTATTATTTATCTTTGAATTTTCGTACTAAATTATTATCAATCCCATGCAAGATGTTTTTTAAAATTGTAATAGAAAAGACACATAGAAAATATATCAATAAAAATTATAAATTTACCTTTAAATACTTCAAACATTTTTAATATTTTTAATATTTATAATTATTTTGTTCTCCTGCAATACGAATATATTTTGTTGTACTATTTTGAACGTATTTTTGAAATGATTTTACGAAAATTCTCGAATGAGTTTATCATATTTCGTAGATCCAAAAATAAAAGATAAAAATGAAAGGGGATGGAAGAGTCCCATACACATTGCTTACCACGGAAAATATTCAAAACGGTTTTCTGATTACAAATAATAATAAAGTATTGTGAAATTTTAACCAGGCAATGATTTTACAAACCTAGAGGGCATAGTAAGTTTTTTTTTTTTTAAATTTTGTTTACTCTTCAATAATTATTTAAAATAGATGAATGAATAATACAGGTCCCCGTAAAATTCTATCATTTTTTAAAGAAACGGCTTATTATGTATTTCGTAATCGTATTTAGATTATCTAGTTCAATTTTCAAGAGATTCTGTTATTATCTAGATTCCGAAAACGGCTTTAAAAACCAATATTTAGTACTGACTAGATTCCTACCTTACCAACTTATTATTTTTATATTTTATTTTTTCGGTGTTTAATAAATCTTTCGAGAAAACCTCTATTTTACGCCAAATTCACAACAGAAATATCTAGTTAAATTTGTAAAATATTTTGTATTCGAATATTAACTTTAAAAAAAGCTTAGTATACGTTATTGACATGCGTCAGTAACATAAATCTGAACGGTGGAGTGGTTACGGCATCAGCGTGGCAACTTAGAGGTCCCCGGTTCAAATCCTGCATCATCCAAAAGTGTTTAATTTATTTATTATGTGTATTTATATTTGCATTTAAGTTTATATAATAATCTACATAAGTATAAATATTTAAAAATCTTCAATATTAAAACGTAAATATGCGGGAGAAAGGAATAACAAAATTTTTTTTATTTAATGGGGATTAACATAGGGAATCCTTGTCAGAATCAGACTAGGAGTTCTTGTCCGAATCCTGATAAAAAGCGTGACATATGAGAGCCAGGATCCGGTTGGAATTCTTCGTCCGATCTCAGACAGTATTGGGGAACCCCGGCTGGATTCCAGCAAGATATTGTGATATATTTCTACACGGGATGCAGCCTTAATACCCGCACAGGTACGTCAGCTTTCTCAAAGGGTTTGATGCGGCAATCCCGGGATCATGGAATGAGCCTCGCGTAGGCTATACCCTCAAACAGATTGACAGCTATATCGTTGTGTCAGATGCGCAGCTCAGAGAGCCCAAGTCATTCCTGCTTCTATTATTAATCACTGCAGGTACTGCATTATATTGCTTCCTGATAGAGAAAGCTTTGTGATGGTGACAAAAAAAGTTTTGTTAAAAACATGTTAGAAACATGTTTGAGATACGGGGAATCAAAATACATTATTTTTAGAAAATGTCTCTGTGTGCGTGTGTGCGCGCCTGTGTGTGTATGTGCGTGTGTGTGTGTGTGTCTGTTTGTGTGTGTGTGTGTGTGTCTGTTTGTGTGTGTGTGTGTGTGTCTGTTTGTGTGTGTGCGTGTGTGCATGTGTGTATGTATGAATGGCTCTTTTTTTTTTGTTTTTCTTAAAGGATGGTGGATCAAAATATTTTTTTTCGGCGTCATCGCTGAAGCGTAAAAACCGGTTTTTTAAAATGTACTCAGTAACTATTATGAATAATTAAATTGCAATGTTGGAGAAAATTCAAATACAGATAGAGCAATTTATTACGCCTCGTACATTAAACAATATTAATTATTTAGCCCAAAATTATAGTTTGAAATACGGCGAGCGTTAATTTTTTTACTAAAAAACAAAAGTGTAGCAAATTCTGAAAATAACTAATTCTAATGGAGCAAATTAAGATGTTTTTTAGTGGCTCACAAGTTTCTGTGGGGTATATGTCTAATGGCTGGAAGCGAGTATCTCAAAAACCGTCCTAAATATTATCCATTCAGCTCCAAATATTTATCAGATCTAAGTTTAAACGTACCTAATAAGTCTGCAAAGTTTCAGCTCGTAGCATGCTCCCCTGCAATAGTTATGGTGGACATAAATTTTGGTTTCACACATACATACATACACACACATACATACATGCACATATATACATACATGCATACACACACATACATACATACACACACATACATACATGCACATATATACATACATGCATACACACACATACATACATACACACACATACATACATACATGCATACACAAACATACATACATACACACACATACATACATACATGTACATACATACATACATGCATACACACACATACATACATTCCACGAGGGGGAGGCTGTACCCCCATGTGGCGCGTCCTCGGGTGGCGGATAGAGGAGTGCTCGCTGTAGGCACATAGTACTACAGAAGTAGTACTGCCTGCAGAGGGTAGGAGAAAAATAAAATATCTCCCGCGGACCAAAAGCCAAACGAAGATCTGTTTAAAATCACCACAAGAAACGAGGGTGGATCTTCAAATCATGGCTGACCAGACGCTCGCTGGTTGCCGCAGCGCTACTTAACTTCGACTGTTGAGGGTGGAGGATGTGAGATAAACTGGGCTCTGACACTCCCAGGCTGCCGGTAAGTACAGGAGCCCGGGGCGGTTTAGCCGACATGCTCTAGCTGCTCTATCAACCGGCGAAAATCCTGATGGCTATGGTGGTGCCGGGTGGCGCCCGGACAGGGCCCCGTCATGGTCAGAAGGGGGGCCTTGCTACCCCCCTCCGGATGCTTTATAAGGATGACTTGCGCTGGGGCACGAGGCTAGAATACACGTCTACGAGGCCAGAATTGCGAGTGAAATCTAAGTGGAAAGTAGGTGAGAGAAGAGAGAAGGGGAAAAAAAAAATATGATACGTACACCAACAAGGACAAACGTAGGGACTTCGGATACCCTAAAAAGTGTCATTGAAACTGGGTTCCCTACCCAGAAACCAGGCAGCAACAACAGCCTGGTAAACGAGCAGGGAGTGAAACTAGTCAGTAACAACTGCCTGGAAAGCACTTCAGACGGAGAGTTGATAACCCCTCTGTCCCCCATTGTCCATGTGACGGAGTATGGAAGTGGAGGTATAGAGGGCAGAATAAGGGAAGACCAAGAAAAGGAGCAGGATAAAGAGACTCGGTCGTTCAAGCTCCTCAAAGAGCAAGTCGAAGCTCTGGTGGCGTTTATCTTGGATAAGAAAAACATACACACAGAGTTGAAGACTATGGCGAAGGCTACTAGTAGAGCGCTACAGGACTTTACGAAGGCCAAAACAGGTACTCAGTCGAAGGCTAGAAGTAGCAAGGATCGAGAGAGCCAAACCTCTCCCTCCTTCGTTCAGATAAAGAGAAAGAAGAAAAAAGAAGACGGGATGAGTGACACTGGTGTCTTAAGCCAAAAAGGCACTAAAAAACCTAAAACGACACGGGCAAGACCAACCCGACCGGAGGCCCTTATTATAAAGGCCGCCGAAGGGACCTCTTACGCTGATATCTTGAGAAAGATGAAGGCGGAACCCAAATTGACGGCACTCGGCGAATGCGTAAACAGGGTACGCAGGACTGCAGCTGGGGACCTGCTTTTGGAACTCCAACGCACAGCGGAAGGGAAGGCTACGGAACTCCGGCAAGCGGTGCAAGAAGTGCTAGATGGGGGTACCAAAATAAGGACCCTACAAGACGTAGTGGCCTTTGAAATAAAGGATCTCGACGTACTAACTAGCAAGGAGGACATTCTAGATGCGCTACGCAGGGAGTCCCAAGGTAGCGACGCGTCCACATTGGACGAGATTGTAGTAAAATCATTGCGCAAGGCATACGGTGACACGCAGACCGCGGTCACCCAAATGCCAGCAAAAATGGCTCGACAGATGATAGCTAAGCGCAAAATCAAGATAGGCTGGGTAGTCTGCCGAATACGGCAGATGGAAAGGAACATACGTCCACTTAGATGTTATAAGTGTCTAGGATTTGGACATATCGCCAAAAGTTGCAAGGTAGCACAGGACCGAAGTAACCTCTGCTACAAATGTGGAAATGTAGAGCATAAAGCAAGAGAGTGTAAGAATCAACCAAACTGCGTACTCTGCTGTGAAAGGAGCGCAGGAGGAAAAAGTGATCATGCAGCTGGTAGCTACACATGTCCTATCTACAGAGCTGCATTAGAAGAGTTAAAAAAAAAAGATAATGAAGATAGTGCAGTTAAACCTAAACCACTGCGAGACAGCACAGGACCTACTTAACCAGTACGTTCGAGAGACGAAGGTTGATGTGGCCATCATACGCGAACAATACAGGGATCTGGACCAGCCATCATGGGACACGGACGACACTGGCAAAGCAGCGATCTGGACATGTGGCGACGTAGCTTTCCAGGAAAAAATGATGACTCGTGAGGAAGAATTTGTACGAGCGAAGGTAACAGGTATATACGTATACAGCTGCTATGTCCCGCCTAATGCACCAATTGAACAGTTCGAAAGACTGTTAGATCGACTCGTACAGGATATGGCGGGAAGAAAGCCAGTAATAATAGCAGGCGATTTTAATGCATGGGCCGTAGAGTGGGGCAGCCAAAGGACTAATGAAAGAGGACGGGTGCTGCTGGAAACATTCGCACTCCTAGATTTGGTACTAGTTAATCAGGGTTGTACCAACACTTTTAGAAGAGGGGACACAGGATCTATAGTAGATCTGACATATGTTAGCAGCTGTCTAATTGACTCAGTCGACACGTGGATCGTGAGTGAACACTACACCAATAGTGATCACCAGGCCATAATTATGGAGATAGGAAGATCAAAGCAGGGTTCCAGCGCGAGTACAAGGACGAATAGAATCGGTTGGAAAGTGAAAGACTATGATAAGGAGATGTTTCTGTTGGCACTGGAGGAAATACAACTGTTTGGGACAGCGGACAGCAAGGCTAAACAGGTGATGAAAAATATCACCCGAGCCTGCGACGCAGCTATGCCAAGAAGAGTGCCCAACCAAAGACGACCACCAGTATACTGGTGGAATAGTGAGGCGGATAGCGCTCGTAGCGAGTGCCATCGGACTAGGAGACAGGAGCAGCGGGCAAGAAAGAAATACTATAAAACTGGAAGAGGCCAGGAATTAGTAGATGCCTACCACCAGGAAATGAAGGACGCTAAGCGAAAGCTTAAGAAGACAAACCGTACCAATAAGCGACGGTGCCTGAAGGAATTACAGGACGAAGTTAATAAAGACCCCTGGGGTAGACCTTATAAAATAGTAATGAAGAAGATCAAGGGAAGCTACGCACCCCCTCCCAAGTGCCCGCAATTATTAGATCGAGTAGTGACTAAACTGTTCCCCACACAACGGGACGAACTGTGTGTTATAGAATCAGAGGCAAACGAAGAAGCTATTCCTCCAGTCACAATGGAGGAACTGCTAAGCGCCTGCAAGAGGGTTGGAAACAACAAGGCTCCAGGCCTGGATGGCATTCCCAATATAGCATTGAAACATGCTATATTCGTCCAACCAGAGATCTTCATAGACTTGTACAACACATGTCTAGAAGAGGGAATATTTCCCGCCGACTGGAAGAGACAACGACTTGTGCTACTACCAAAGGGAAAGAAGCCACCTGAGGACGCTTCATCATACAGACCGCTCTGCATGCTGGACACCTCAGGCAAGATTCTGGAACGCATAATTTGCGTCAGAATGGATCAGGCAATAGAAGAAAAAGGGGGAACTTGAGAGCTATCTCCAGACCAGAGTAACACCTGAGTCGATTATGGAGGCTATGCTGACTTCGGAGGATGGATGGTGCGCAGTAAACAACTATGCAGCAGATATACTTAAGAAGGTCAGAAAAGACGAAGAAGGAAGAAGAAAAAGACGAGAGATGCTGAATGAAGCTGGCGACCGGACGATGCGGTAAGATGTAGACGGCACACAACACGGAAGACTACTAATGACGGCAAAGGAAGAACCAGAGATGACGACCACATCCACAGAAGAGGGCAGGAGCCCAATGACCCCCGCGAAGCATTGCTTGGCGGTAGTACCGCGGGGAGGTCAACTCAGAAGAAAGGGCACGGTTCACTTTACTAAGGGTCAAAAAGTGAACGGAGGGGATCCGGTTGCGGTGGGGTATAAAAACCCTGGCGTATACTGGAAGGTTTAGTGAGTGCAAGTCTCACACACGGTGGTACTTCACTGTATCATATCATGGTCCATAATGTATTTGCCTTAAACCTCTCTCTCTATAAGAAAAAAAAAAAAAAAAAAACACATACATACATACATACACATACATACATACATGCAGACAGACATTTCCTAAAATCATATTTTTCTGACTTAGGAACCTTGAAAACATAGAGATTTGTTAAAATCTGAATTGCACCCGAATTGCGTACCACGATGTCGGCAGACGAGTGCGTCAGGATTGCAGCAGACTTGCAACCGACAAGTACGACTAAGGGGGATGAAATAACGCACTCGCGAGTGCAGCAGAATTGCACCCGAATTGCGTACGACGATTGCGGCAAACAAATGCGGCAGGATTACAAAAGACGTACAGCTGACAAGTGTGATTAAGGAGGATGATGTAACGCATTTGCGAGACCGTTAAGATATACTTCAAAACCCATACACTGATACACATCAAGGCACACACCTCGTAGCGGAAATCCTCGGAACACCGAGAATGGTAACAAAAAATAAGAGCTCCAAAGAGTTTTATCTCCCAGACAGCTTGTGCGCGGTCTCTTATAGTATCTACCACGCCAAACTAGTCGAGTGAGCCCAAATTGATAAGCTCACCGCCTAGTGGCGGCGACGCATGACCTATACGCTTTGCTTCCACCGGCTCTGTGGACTGCACGTCTGCTGCAATCCTGCCGCACTCGTCTGCCGCAATCGTCGTATGCAATTCGAGTGCAATTCTGCTGTACTCACGAGTGCATTATTTCATCCCCCTTAGTCGCACTTGTCGGCTGCACGTCTGCTGCAATCCTGACGCACTCGTCTGCCGGCATCGTCGTACGCAATTCGGGTGCAATTCTGCTGCACTCGCGAGTGCATTATTTCATCCTCCTTAGTCGCACTTGTCGGCTGCACTTCTGCTGCAATCCTGCCGCACTCGTCTGCCGCAATCGTCGTGCAGCAGAAACCTAGTCGAATTGTGAAGCAGACCGCACGTCGGCTGCAATGTTTATGATTGCACCCACGATTGCAGCAGAATTGCGGCGAAATTGCGATACTTTTGGTACCAGGGATAAGTCACGGATAGGTGTGACTTAAGTGCGGATTTAGGCCATACAGTGCTATAAATACATTTAAGAATATACGAAATAAGCAGAATTTAAAACAGGCTATAAAGTATATACTAATATGATATTCAAGTAGTTTTATATTTAACACGGTTTTCAGAATGTTTAAGGCCGAAGCAAAGCAGAAATGACAATTTTTTATTTGTAAAATAAGCATGCACAATGGATAAATTTTGAAACTAATGATATCTCACAGCAATTGTATTTAAAAACTAGGTTGCAATGGATTTAGACATAAAAGTGAAGGAAAAATGATATAATAATGAAGTGAAATATGACATAGCTATATGAACTCTATTTGAACTGACTCTAGTATTTTTAAATCAAGCATATTTTTAAATCATCTTTTAAACTGTTTAAAATCTGTTATAAAATTATTTTCTGTACAGACTCTGAAATTGTACAACACTGAGAACTGTTTAATATAATAAGTTTTAAAATTCATTCACTTTAAATGCTTATTTTCGAGGAAAAAAGTGTGGTTACTGCTGTGCTTCGACCATGACACTGTAAATCACAATAGAGCGCAACATAACGTACGTTTAACATTTCTGTATAAATATGAATCAACATTTTAAAAACCCTATATATGCTTGCTCTAGCTAGGGGGTTCAAGTAAATGTCGAATTCTTCGTAATAGAATGTAAACTGAAATGTTTAACCTTTAGCTAAGTATTTAAAATAGTTACATGTGAAGAAAATAAGCATATGTCAGATTAGTATAAAAGCATCTTATCACAAAATTTAGCAAAGTACCGCACTCGACAAAATTCGCTATTAAATCCCTCGGTTCCTCCAAAGAATTATGTTTTCCCTTATCCAGTGAACGTCTGAAATGGAAAAAAAATAAAACGATACGCTCACAATAGATGTTTGTCATACACTCTCTAGGAACGAATCAGTGAAAATTCACTGATTGTAAGTGAATAGTTACTGATTCAATTAGTGTCAAGTATTCCACTACGAATCAGTGAATAGTCACTGATTCAATTAATGAAAATAAGTGCACAGAATCGATTAGTGGCAAATTCACTGATTTTATCAATGAATTTTTTACAGATTCAACAGAGGAATTAACTGATTCATCAATGAAATTTTCACTGCCTTATCAGTGGATTTTCACTGTTTGGGAAAAGTTGAATTTACGCGCTCACGCTTATTTATATTAATTAGTTATTTATTATATTATAAATCGAAACATAGCGATTATGGTAGACACATATTTATTAAAAATTAAATTAAATTATTATATTATTAGATAATTTTTTATGTTGGAGGGAATCGAACTCTTAATCTTTTGCACGCTAGTCGGACACCTTAACCGCTCACCCATGGAGGCACTAGTAGTACATTTTCGGAACTTCTGTATGTTGAACAGCTTCCACTCGCATGATATAGTTATAATGTTACTCGTTCCATTTATTTACATCTACGTAAAATAATTTTGATCGGTAAAAGAATTTGTAAAGTGAATGTTCTTATTTCTATAGTCATCTAAGAGAAAGCCAAATAGTTATGTTCTAGTCTAATGAAGTATTTCACTATTCATTTAAATAATAACTGCTTTATCGAAAAACTAAGACTTGTACCAATTTCGTGTAAAAAAGGAATATTTTAACGTTGTTTTATTTTTAGGAAAATATTGAATTCAACAAGAACTGAGGTTATGCTTATCATTGATTTTGTAATTGAAGGTTTTCTAAAAGGCTAAACAATTATAGGTAGTTTTTGACAGGTAAAATATTACTTAGTCTCAAACGAGACGGATGCAACTCGTAGTTTTTTAAGAAATGCATTATTGTATAAATAGAAAACAAAACAGGTGTGTGGTGTAGTAGGAATCTGCGTCGGTAACCGACACATTCTTATGATATTGCTTCAGATATTGAACTTATAGTGATTTACAATTTTTACAGAAAACTGTGAAATAATCTACAAATGACTGTTAAGAAAGTGGAAGTCAATTTCATTACTTAACATTTTTTTAAATGACTAATTTTATATATGTCTGAATATCCAAGCGACAACTCTAAATAATTACTAGTGCGCCAAATATTCGTATTTTCTAAGTTAGCCCTATATACTATTAACCCCGGTTTCTCTATCAGTGTTATTAAACGTATATTTATAATCCAAGTAAGTTCTTATTTGCATTATAATTGTAAATAAATTTTAATAAACAACAACCCACCAACCTGTCGCAGTATATAAACTTTGCTACTCAACATTTCCGAAATATACTGATGCAACAGTGAAATTCACTGATTTACGAGTGACTTTGAGCTTTAGCAAGACAATTCACTCATTCAATAATGACTTAAACTTTGACAAATTAATTCACTGATTACCAGTGAAATCCACTGATTAATCAGTGAAAATGTCGTTCATTGCGACAATCAGTGAAAATTTCACTGATTCATTTTAGAGAGCAGATATTTGGACCGTCATAATTGGTTTGCTTTTTCTGTTAGTAAGATTTTTTCGTAAATATGGCTTCGACTTTGTAAACTTTGAAGTAGAAGGTAATCAAAACAATGTTATGGGGGAGAGTACCCTAGTATGACCACCCATAGTTATTTTAGCTGTAACTTTTGCGTACCAAGGTGAAAATGAAAATTTCAAAATGGAATTTGCTGTACGTATGGATCCTTTTGACGTCGTAAATTAGTTTTGGCCAAAGTTGAGAATCTGAGTTAAGTATTAATTAATAGCGAAAAACGAAGATTTTGAGTCTTTGAAAAAGTGTCTCCCAGTATGACCATCAAACTTTATAGCAAAGTATTTTTACTCGAAATACTTAAAAATTGTACTTCAAAGATAGGTAAAAGTTATAAAATAGTATGTTATTCTTATCTATTTTAATTTAAATAATATCACATATGATATAATTAGTATTTAATTAGCTTATATACTGGGCATGTATTTAACCCTCGGGAAATAATTTTGACACGGAAATTAACTGGTTTTTTCAAAAACAAGAACCAGGGCCGGATTAAAAGGGTGGCTAAGAGGGCTGTAGCCCCGGGCCCCACCGAACCGGGGGTCAGACGAGACCTGTGAGTTTCCCTGCAAACAAAATCGCGAATTGTTATTCAAGCTACCCAGATATAGCAATTTCCAAATACAAAAACGTTTAAATAAAATATTACACTAAACCCAACTACCCCAAAAACACCAATTTAAAAATAAAATACCGTTCAAATAAAACACTGCACTCTGAATCCAATAAATCCAACCAAATTACCTCAGGTGCACCAATTTTCAAATAAACAACTTTCAAATAAAACAGTATACTCTAAATCGAACTGCCCCACGCAAATCAATTTCCAGGTAGAAAATTCTTTAACCTTTTGACTATTCTGAAAAATCGTATTTGTGCCAAAAGTGCCCCTAAAAGAGGAAATGTTAAGAATTGACGCGATATCACGTCCTGGTGTATTCTTTCAAGAGGCCACTTTTGTCAAGACGTGATATCGCGTCCTTAACAGTCAAGTGGTTAAATAAAACCGCAGAAACCTAAACTCAACTACTCCAGGCACATAAATTCCCAAATACGAAAACGTTCAAATAAAATAGTACACCCTAAACCCATGTACCCAAAGCACAGCAATTTATAAATAGAATAACGTTCAAATTATTTCCATGCACATGAACTTCTAAATAAAAAAACCGCTGTCAATTCATTGGCACTTACCTTCACCAAACTAAATAAATTGTTCCAATATGAATTTCTGTCACCGATTATTTTCAAAAGATAAATTACAAAAAATTATAAGCTTGTGACCATAAATTGTATTATCGATTTCAAAATATCCTGAAATAGAAAAATCGTTATAAAATAAAAACGAATCGAAGAATCCTTAATTTTATTTCTGATTTCGTAAGTTCATTAAAAAAGCAAATAAAAATTCGTTTGTTTAAGGAAAGAAGATACAGATTTTAGGTAAATAAAACTATTTGTTTTTTATTATTTTATACTAATTCTTAACCATTTTTCGTAATAAAGAAAGAGGTTTCATGAGAAAATTTGACTTCTTTAAGGAGACTCTCCAGTGAAAAATAAAACTTCCGTAGCTTTAAGTCTAACAAAATAATATTTACATGGCATGTTTTTAATGATATTGTCAATTTTTACACAAAGTTTTAGAAAATGTTATCAAATAATATTGAAGTTATTGAGAAAAATAGGTTTATTTTAAGTATAATTAGGCTGTACAGTAAAAGTTGTTGGCGCACACCACAATGACATTTTTTACCCAAAAAATTTGATTGTGTTTTTGACAGTAAAATAAAAATAAGTTAGCTGAAACTACCAATTTTTATTCAACTATATGCTTTAAAAAAATAGTAAATATTTGTTGCTTAAAAATTGTTAAAAGCAGTGCCAACAACATTTTGAAGATTGAAAACTTAAAAAATGAGAAAATAGCGATTGATGAAAAATAATGCAAAATGTAGCATTATTTTATAATACGTTAGTACAAATTTACCAAACTTTATTGTATTTATATAAATAAATAAAAAGCTTTTAAAAGAAAGTGTAGATCATTTTTGCCATAAAAAAAAACTAAAAAAGACTCTTTTTTATTTAATTTTAACAGCCGTTAAACGATCGAAATTGGACAAAATAACGTGAAATTGCAATAAATAGCGTTGACTAAACTATGAAACTTTTAAGCTTAAAATATAAAATATCATTATGTTGTTGTTGTTATCTGTTAACGAAGAATTAAACCAACTTTTAAAAGATTTAAAAAAATTGAAATGAAATTTTTCAAGGAAATCTTCGTTATTTTTTTTTAAATACTTTTGTTCTTATCTAAAATTTAATGTTTTTCAACATTTGGTCAAACGCCAATAAAAGTTCAAACCCTATGTCAGCGGTAGACTAAAAAAACAAAACAAAGAATTAAACTTAAATAATTACGAATTAACTATTAATTAATTATTACTACCCCTGGTAGAAAATTAATCTAGAACTATGTAGATCTATCTAGTTTGCCAAGGAAATAATCGAGGGCCTCGATAAAACTAGATAATTTTCTACCAGGGACTATTTTACTTTAAAGTCATTTTTCTCAATTTTTTATTTTCATAACTTCCACTTGCAATAAAACCTAATTTTATATATTACTTTTTTTACAATTGGAAATTGCTGTACGTGGGGTAATTGGGGTTAGAGTAAAAAGTTCTATTTGAGCGTTTCTCTATTTGGAAATTATTGTGCCTGGGTTAGTTAAGTTCATAGTTTATGGTTTTATTTAAATGTTATTCTATTTGTAAATATCTGTACCTGCGGGGTACTTTGGTTATGGGTATACTATATTTTATTTAAAAATTTTGGTATTTGCAAATTAACGTACCTGGGATAGTTGGATTAAGAGTATACAGGTCTATTTGAACTTTCTTCTATTTGGAAACTGGTGTACCCGTCACCTGAGGTACTTGAGTCTAAGGTTTTGCGGTATCTTTTTGAAGTTTATCTAATTGCAGATTGCTTTATGTAGTAGACGTAATTTGGTGTGTGATTGAGTGCCTTTTTGTTAATTGGAAATTGCTATACCTGGGGTAGTTGGATTTAGAGTATACTGCTTAATTAGGTTTCACGGAATAAGTTATCTAATTGCACATTTTTTTGCGTGGGGAATTGAATGACCTTTTTTTTGCTTGTTATAAGAAAAGGGGTCTCCGTCGAAGAGGTAGCTCCGGGTCCCGCGTGGGATTAATCCCGCTCTGACAAGAATCTCCGATGATATTTAATAGAACTATAACATGCACCTATGAACCAAATAGCCATGGATGACCATACTGGGATGGAGGTCACACTGGGAGGAAGGACATATTGGGGAACTCTCCCCTACATATTAAAAGACGCTGCCAATTCATTAGCACTTAGCTTCCTAAGACTTTAAAAAATGTTCCAATATGAAACTACTTATTCTTTTTAATACTGTGGGGAGGGGGGGGGGGATAAAAATGATAAGTCTATTGCTATTTAATATGACGACATATATATTTAAATTTAGTAAATATATTGAAACTTATGGAAAAGTATAGCATAGATTATGAAAAAGTATTGTTATTTAAAACATTGTTTAATATATATAATTCATACCATTTTCACAAATAAATTTAAGATAAGATGATAATATATAACTGAGAAAATCTTAAAAATGTTCATAAGTGTAATTATTCGAGTTAATTATTCAAAATAGTTTATTCAAACTCATTTTAACTGTGAATTCAAATTTGAATTCTAATAAGTTTTATTCCTTACAAATTGTATTGGAAAAGAAAACATAAAAAACGTATTTAATAACTAAAAAGTGCTCTACAGTATCCTAATATTTTTAAACTATTTAATACAAAAAAATGTTTGCGAGTATTGTAGTAAATGCATATTTTTGTTATAAATACAAGTTTAAAATAAATATTTACGGGCACCTTTTAGACAAAATTTATTTAAAAAAATTCAAGATAATTTTTCTACTATAAATAAACCTATGCTAAAGTATAGTATACTTAAAAGCAACTTAAAAAGTTTTGCATATCAAGTTACATTTTTTCAATTAACAATAATAAATTTTGTATCACTATAATTGTTTATTAAATTTTATTTATGAATATAATAAATGAATACTCCTTTTACAAGTAAATTATTTCGTAATTTTGTTCGAGTTTATGAACAACGGATGTATTAATTTATTACAAAAATATCATAAAAACGAAAAGAAATTAGGTATAAAACAAAAAAAATCGATGAATCTTACATTTCCATTTTATTTTACATCTTCATCAAATAATACAAATATAGCTTTGAATAGCCAAAAATTACCGCAATACTCAAGAAAAATGCTATTAAAAATTTTTGAAAAAACAATTGAATGTCATAAAAATGAAAAAAGTTATAAAACAAAAACGAATCGATAAATCTTAAAAATTCTTCTTTATTTCAAATCTTTATCAACAAACGTAAAAAATTATTTTGAGTTGGTTAAACATTACCGCGTAATATGCAAGATATCAATGATCAAAAATTTTTTAAAATGACAATATAGAAAATAAAAAAACGTTATAAAACAAAAACGATTCGTTGAATCTTGAAAATTCTTTTTGATTTAAAATATTCATTACCCTGGTAGTAAATTACCGAACCAAAATGGTCTGTCTGCTAATTATTGGTTAATTTTGTTGGCCAACACATAACGACAATCTTGACCAACGGTTAGTCTATGGTTGGGCAACTGTGATAATATAAATTACTACAAATATTTTTATTGTTGTCCCTTATTTGTATAATAATTGAAAATTTGGAACATAAAAGAACAATAACAATGAAAAAATAAAAATACAAATACGTAAAAAACGATTTTAGTGTGAAAAGTACCTATAAAATTCATACGAGGTTAGGTAAACATAGCATAATTGTAAACGCATGGGTGCTTAGACTTAGACTCCTTGCTCCATTTTATAGTGCGCATGCTCCGTACAAGCGGGCTACGCGCATCGGCGCATGGGTGTAATAAGGTAAAATAGCCATTAATATAGACGTACCGTTAAAATATAATATTTAATCATTCAACAAATTTATACATATTATAAAACACATGTATTTGATAATGTTATTGTTTGTTTTATGAAAAACCATGAAGAAATTTCACAAATAGAAAAACTAATATAAAATTCATTTTTTACTGTTTTTGGCCACCTAATCACTAGTTTTGACCATAGGAATGTACCGGTTTTGGCCACGATCGAAATTGATGTTCACCATGAAAATATTTTCGTATTATCAATTATTACCAATTAAAACGCATACATTTAACAATAAAGCAGTTATTTCTTGTAAATGTTTGGATTTAATCTATTTTAAAATGTTTAATTACATATATTTTGTATGCTAAACTACAAATGTACGTAAACGTCATTTATTAATTAAAAAATTGTTAAAATGATTATTATAGCACACTAACCTCAAAATGCCAACTTTATTGTCGATTTTGAGGTTGTTGTGCTATAAAATATCGTATGAGACTGTTGTGGGAGGTGTTTTTCTACCTTGCTCGATTTTCTCACTCGCTTCGCTCGTGCGAAAACCCTCGGGCAAGGTAGAAAACCATCTCCCACAACAGTGTCATAATATACTATTTTTCTATCTTAGAACAGTTTTTAATTTCTTCACAATGCTACAAAATGCGTTTCTACATTAAAATTGATTCAATTCGGAGAAATTTTGAGGAATGAAATATAACCTATTATAACCTATAACATGCTTTTGATGCCTCTAGTATTTTACTTAAATCAATCATTTTACAAACTAAAAATGTAGTTTGAAATCATATTATCTATTTCTTAGACTTACAAAACTTAAAATAATCATGTAAAAAGTAAACCTGATGTATTTTTATGACTGAGATACTATGGTAAAAAATGGTATATTAACGTTATTGTTGTACCACCTCTGGCCACCCCTTTAGTTTCCATAAAATTGCATCTTTCTTTGTGATTTTTAAATTTATTCTTAATATTTTAACCTAATTAATTGTGCCTATGCAGCTATTTTTGACCACAAATTATTATTTTACTAAGTAATATGGACATTTTTGTCATCTGCTTCTCTTATCTATTTGCGTAAGCAAATACCATTTTGCCACCTCAAAGTAAAAGTATTTCTTCTGTCAAAATATACTGAGCTAACTGTACCTTCAGTATTATATAATATTCTAAAGTACTTAAGAATCATCTTCATGCCAAAGTTGCATTGAATTCGACAGTCAAAACTTTTAAAATGGTTAAAATTATGTTAGATGGCCAAAAAAGGAGCACTGGCCACAAACGGTACATTCACCCTACCAGGACAATGTAAAAAGCGTTTCCTATACTGGGACAGTAACAAATAATATTGATTATTTGTTACATCTTAACATAACCATAAAAGTAAAAATTATTTAATATTTTAAAATTTCTTATTTATTTATTTAGTCGCACTATTTATTTTTATTCTATAACATTATACATTTCATAAGAGTAATACAAAAGTACTCCCTAAAAGCTGCGGATAAAGTACGTATGAAAACGTCATTTTGCTTGTGTTTTAAATATTTTATAGCACACTAACCTCAAAATGCCAACTTTATTGTCGATTTTGAGGTTGTTGTGCTATAAAATATCGTATGAGACTGTTGTGGGAGGTGTTTTTCTACCTTGCTCGATTTTCTCACTCGCTTCGCTCGTGCGAAAACCCTCGAGCAAGGTAGAAAACCATCTCCCACAACAGTGTCATAATATACTATTAGCATAACTTTCATAGTCATTAGTTAAGTAAATTTTGCATATTAATATGCATAAAATGTTTCGGCTCATTTTCAGTATGTTTATAAACAAAATGAATACTTGTTTTAGCGATTTTATTAAATATGTATTTAAAAATTAAGCGTCCGGCTTTTGGAAAATTTGTTTACGTAGTAGCCTATACCGGGACAGATATTTCCACGTGGTTTTTATCATGATTTTGCTATAAATGTCGTAGTACAGTATGAACAACATTATTTATTGACTTTATACTCGTATCCAAGTAATTGTAGAATGTAGAAAACTTAGTAAAATCATGTATTTCATACTGAGCAATATAACCTCGAATATATTCGAGGTTATAACCTAAGATTTCAGATTCAATCGCTTGAGTTCGGCCGTATAAGATTACCATTGTCCTAGTATTGGCTTCGTATGTCCCACTTTAGGATTAACACCCAAACATCTTGTCCCACTAAAAGGCAAACTGTCTATCTACGAAAATATATATTTATGCCCATCTCAACGAAAATGGCCACTTTTTTCCCTGAAAAGCGAGACGAAAGTAACACTTTTCCCCGCAAAAAGGATTAGGGGGAAAAATTTACTTTATTCCCGCAAATGTGGGAAAAAAGTGACTTCAGTAGAAACTAGTCCAAATTCCTTTATTTCATCAAGTTCTACCAATAACCCTGGTTTTCGATTATCTTTTAACAATATAAGTTATGTTTTACCCAATAGAATTAAAACATAGACATTTTATACAAAATTTATTAGAATATTCAATATTTAATACGAAAAACTATTACTTAGAGAGTAGAGCAACGATGTCTACACCGCGCATCGACCACGTTTTAAAACATTCTACGTAAGTCCATTAGTCCCGCTTTCCAAGTTAAAAAATAGTCATTTTTAATACATGTCTTCTATCCGTGTAGCTATGCCAGTCTGTGCAATTTATATCCTATCTGTTACAAAAAACTCAGTGAAATTTATTTTTGAGAAAAAATGGTTGATGTTAATATGTGCCTATTTGTGCCAGTATGAGTCTGTCTGTGCCAGCCTGTGCCAATCTATGTCTACCTGTGCCAGAAAATTCCTTGACATTTTCTTTTAAGGAAAAACGGTTTGTGCCAATCTGTGCCTATCTATGCCTATCGGTGCCAGTCTGTGTCATTATGTGCCAATTATCTGAAATGATACGGTTTTGCCATAGTTAGGCACAGACTGGCACTGACTGGCACAATTTAGGAAAAAATTCATATCCAATTGAGTGTGACGTAATTACTTATAGTACTCGTAAATTATGCCAATATATTTTAATGTTACGTTTATTTTACATAAAAAATATTATCAACAAACAGCAAATCCTTATGTTATTAAATGGTAAATGTTAATGCCTAATAGCTCGGGTTAGACTTACAAAAAATATTGTTTTCAAGGTGCCAAAATTAATTGTTTGTAATACATGTACGATTTTAGCGCTGTTAACAGTTACATACACGTGAAGAGAGGCTAAAGTGGCCGATTATCCATTAGCGGGCAAATAAGTAGTTAGCAGGCAAAAACAGTATATTGTGCAACAACGGGGGATAATAGCCATTTTCTAGCGAAAGTAATGCTGTTCGCACGAGACGAAAACAAATGCTGAAAACATTACTCGAAGTCGAAAATGCCCTCACGCCCCTTCCCTCATGAGTTACACACTGTATTTTTTTAACAAAGGCATGATTGGGCCATTTTTATGCATAAAAAAGGCTCAATAAAGCCTTTGTTAAAAAAACATAGTGTGTAAGAATGGTTGCACAATATACTATTTTTTCTTTTACAACACTTTGAAATTGATTAAGAAATAAGAAATGTTTCTGTGATTTTATGCAATTTTGCTTTCTAATAGAGGAAGCTTTGTGGTAGTAAAAGTTTTGCTAAAAACATGTTAGAAACATGATTTGAGATACTGAAAACCGAAATAAACTACTTTCAGAAAACGTCTGTATGGATGGGTGTGTGTGTGTGTGTGCGTGTGTGTTATTGTAGATATTTATTTTCGATCCGATGCATAGTAAATGTACTTTCTTTTTTTAAACTTTAAATAGTTACTTTAACCCCCTTATACTGAAATTATTCATTTTTAAACTAATATATATTTTGAAATTTTTGTTTTATCGCTTATAACTAGAGAATGTCACGGTAATTTTTTATCAAGTAGGATTCATTTTTTTTGTATTTTAATGAAGATTCGAAATTAAAAAGAAATTTTAAGATTCATCAACTCGTTTTTTCTTAAGCGATATTTCTATTTACGATTTCCTGAAATAGATAAGGCAAATTATTTTTGTATGTTCTGCAGGCAAAGAATCGAAATTTACTATGTATTCTTTTTCAAATATATTATTTAACCTAATAAAAAAATTGCTACAAAATACAGTAAAAAGCATTAGAACGCAAGTAAATCCCACCATTCCTTCATAAAATAGTAATTTTCATACAGTAAATAGTAATTTTTAATCTGTTTTCTCCGTGTACATAATCAGATACTTACACTTATTGCCCAAGTGAAAACAGATTGTAAAGATTTTATACAGTTTGTATAAAATGTATTTTATAAAATTTTTATAAAAAATTGGTCGTATAAAGATTTTATACAAATTTTGTAATAATCTAGAAATATTGAAAAATCTTACAGGAATATTTTATTTTTTAATTTAATTATAAGGTATTTAAGTTTTTATGAGGAAAAATATATCTTTTTTAACTTATCCATTCTGGTAAATTTATTTTTACACAAACCAGTTTTTAACAATCAAATAAATAAGTTATATTTGAATGTTTTAAAAGTTATCGGCATTATTTTTCTCAATACACTATTGAAAATATTTATTTTTCTGATAATAAATATTACCTCGACATAGTATCTCGTGTAGTCACTTAGAAGAATTGGCTGGACTTGATACAACTTGAGACGATGATTCGGCATCAAATTATTTGAGAAGCACAGCCATATGAGTTTATTTTGGTGGTCCAGATGACGTCGTATAAACCATCTCTAAGAAGTCGTAAAGGTGTCGATATATTGATCAGGATAAGATACATACAGGTAATTTTGTATGCTTGCAGCCGAACGCTAATGTGTCAATGCTTGAATGTAGAATACTCTTTCATGTCCTAGACTCAAGATACATTTAAATTATCCACATAACTTTGTCATTATTATAATTCACCTAAAACATAATAAATACAACACACAAAGTATATGATCGAAAATTATTAGGTTATAATTCGAGGTTAATCGATAAAATCGTTTATTTTTTAATTCCTTAGTTTGTAAAAGTAGATATATTAATACTCATCTAGATATATTCGTAGTATACGCAGTCTGAGAAAGTTTAAGTTCAAGAACTACTTTTGTAATTTTTAGAAAATGTGTCGCCAATAAAACGTGTGATTGAAAAATTTGGCAAAGCAGAAACGACTTGAAGCTATATTATGTCATTAAACTATCAACACTTATTGTTTATCTATAAAAATTGTAAATATTTCGCTTGACTGCAGACAGTTTCAAGTCGCTTCGATTATGACAAAATTTTTCAGTCACCCGTTTTATTGACGACACATTTTTTAAAAATTAAAAAGCTGTAATTGAACGCAAACTGACTCAAACTGCCCATACGACGAATAGTATTTAGATGAGTATTAATAACTGTACTTTTAAAAACTAAAGAATTAGAAAATAAACGATTTTTCCCCACACCTGCACCGAAAGTACCACTTTTCCTCCCGGGCGCCTGGAGAGAAATGTGTATTTTTGGTGCTGGTGTGAGGAAAAATAGTATACGCACCATGGGAGGTAAAATGGCGACCCCATAGCACGTGTTTGCCACCCTCGCCTTTGGCTCGGGTGGCATTTTACACGTGCTATGGACTCGCCAATTCTTTACCTCCCTAGATGCGTAATATACTATTATCGACTAATCCTGAATTATAACCTCATCATAATTCTGGATCATATACTTTGTGTGTTGTATCTATTATGTTTTAGGGGAATTATAACAATAACCGAAAGTTATGTGGATAAAATAAATGTATCTTGAGTCTAGTACATAAACGAGTCTTCTACATTTGAGCATTGACACATTAGCTGCAAGCACCCAAAATTACCTGTATGTATTTTATCCTGATCAATATATCGACGCCTTTACGAATTCTTAGAGATGGTTTATACGACGTCACCTGGACCACCAAAAGAATCTCGTACGGCTGTGCTTCTCAAATAATTTGATGCCGAATCATCGTCTCAAGTTGAATCAAGTCCAGCCAATTCTTCTAAGTGATTATACGAGATACTATGTCGAGGTAATGTTTATTATCAGAAAAAGCAATATTTTCAATAATTTATTGAAAAAAATAATGACCATAATTTTGAGAACATTTAAATAGAACTTATTTATTTGATTGTTGAAATCTGGTCTGAGTAAAAATAAACTTACCGGAATGAATAAGTTAAAAAAACATAACCTTCCTCGTAAAATACTTTATTTAACTTTATAATTAAAAAATAAATATTCCTGAAAGATTTTTACAAAAATTGTATAAAAACTTTATGTGACCAATTTTTTATAATGATTTTATAAAAATACATTTTATACAAACTTTATAAAACCTTTGAAACATTTTTTCACGTGGGTTATAAGGACTCTAATTATTAGTAAAAGAATAAATTATACTTTGTGTTTCTTTATTTCTTTTATAAAAACCATGCAGAATACAAGGAAGAAGTAAACAGAGTTAAATACACGCTTTTTAAAAACAATTCTCAATATGAAGACACGATATTATATTTTATATTTATATTTTTTATATATTATATTTTCACCCAGGAAATTACAAAACTTCAAAAAGGTTAGTACGATAATTTATACTTTGAATTGTATATAGTTTGTTTTTTACATTATATTTATATATGGCATCAATTTCATTATGTTTAATAAGAGTATAAAATGATATAGTTTATATAATAATAGTTACTTTAGCGGATAAGTAAGTTATAGATTCCGTCACGTATACTATTAAAATATAACTTGATATTAATACAGTTTAGCTTTAAGACGGTGTTACTTAACTTTGTTGTGCGCGCAATCTCCTGTCTAGTAAAGTTTATGAAATTAAGTCTACCAGCCCTGGTAGAAAATTATCTAGTTTTATCGAGGCCCTCGATTATTCCCATGGCAAACTAGATAGATCTACATAGTTCTAGATTAATTTTCCACCAGGGAGGGCTTGAGTTACTCACAATTCATCCCTCTAGTGGATGATGCTATTGAGAATACCCTAAATTATGAATAACATGTACGTTATTATAAGACAAATGAAAAATTAATACTGATTTGAGAAATTGTGAATTGCTTTAAAAAATTGTGCAAGTGCATGATAAAAAATTTGTATAGTATTTCCCATTAGTGATACGTGTTACAAATAAAGTTGATGGATAATTATCTAAGGAATGTCAGAGTAAGAGACTTTTTTAAGGTGAAAAATATTAAAATATTGTTCATACTTATACAAAATTATGTTTATATAAAAATTTATAATAATTTTTGCAGCTAACAATGAAAAAACAATCCAGTTTAGGTATAATATACCTAAATACTACCATAAACACCCCCTTAATAAACTAAAAATTTATATCCATCGACCATTAGGAAAAGAACGTGCATGTCAACCTGCATGTAAATATGTATGCGAACCCGCATGCGACACTGTATGCAAATCTGCCTGTGAACCTGCATGCGAAACCGCATAAAGTCCTATATGGTAACATGTATGCATTTGTGCATGTAAATATTCATCCAAATCTGCAGGAAATCCGCGGAATATCTCTAAGTATCTATGCATGTCTCTACGCATGTAAACCTGCATGCGAATTTGTATGCTACCTGCATGCAAACCTGTATGCAAACCTGCATGCAGTCATGCATGCGAACATATATGATCACCTGCATACAAACATGGTTCGAAACCTACATACGAATGTACGTGTAAACCTGCATGCAATCCTAAATGCGAATGTGCATGCAAACATATGAATCTACATGCGAACATAAACCTAAAATGAGCCAAAATAAGCCCAAGTGTGCCAAAATATGCTTCAAATTGTGTAAAGATTCGGAGATTTTTAGCACATACTTTTTTCAGCCATTAGAACGAAATCTCACATCAGTTTTATCCTTTTTATACATTCAGGCACAATTAGACACAGTTTTGCACAAAAACTATTTCCAATAGAGCAGTATAACATATTTTTTATATTTTTCCGTATGCTTTCAGTTACTCTCTTTACGTTGATTATCCTCAGCAACTATAACGTCGCATCTGACGTGCCTTCTCGGGAATGATGAGATCCTCAGCAACTCGAGCCAAATTAAGTTAGTAGACCTAGCTCCTTGCACACGCAAAGTTGGTCTGCACATAGCTAGTCTACAAGTAGCTGCCCGAAAAATGTGGGAAATCCAAAAAGCATCTGATATAATACCCGTGGAGCTTGGCCTCACTACCGTTGTTTGCCTTATGGTAGATGTCGATTATGAATTGTCACTGCAACACACTGGTTGACTTCCCGTCGTTTTCAAAACGATCCTGAATATGAAAATTAAAAATCCACAAAGAATATGTTCACGGGAAATCATTGCAATCGTGTACATAATTTAGGTTAATATTATTTTATAATTTAGCATTTTATCATTAAATTTTTTTTTTAAAGTTAGCTACTTATCCGAGGTACTTGCAAGCAGCTGCAAGTTTGTTTAATTTTCGTTACAGTCGATTAAAGAAAGTATACTCATTATTTTTTCTCAAAATTTATTTTGCGTCAAATAGATAAATTTCTGAAGTCGAAATGACGACTTGAAATTATTTGTTTTCACTTTACTGTGAATGTAATAATCTGATTAAGGGGTCAAGCCTGAGTTAAAGTCTGTAAAAAATCATTGTCCATTTTATAGACGGCAAAAATATTTTGACACAATTCATGTTGATGCAGGTTGTTATATCTTAAATATGTATATTATACGTGATTTTGCCACGCATTAGACCCATCTAAGTAAACCCTCTAAATCTTTATAGTCCCTTGAAAATTCGCTAATCTACTCTCTTAATATGAAATAGTGAACTATTCACTATTTTAGCTATAGTGAAAATAATTCCACTGGCGAAACAGTGAAAATTACACTATTTTGTCAGTGAAAACTGTATTTACTAGAACAATAGTGATTTTTCACTAGTTTGGTAGTTAATACATAAGTAGAATAACCAGTAAAGTAGGGATTGAGTTGGTATTTCATAACCTAATTTCAGTTAACATTATTTTTATTTCATGAACTTTAAGTATTATTTTTATTATGTAATAACAAAATAATTAATTAATAAACTAATAAAAATAGTGCAAATAATCTCTTAATTATGATTCTAATCCATATTTCCTTTGTAAGAATTTGAAAAATGCCTAAAACTATTCATTTTTCACAATTAAATTATAATTAAATTGAACATTAATTTTTGTTGTAATGTGCAACTAAAAAATTTATTCAAGTATCAGAAGTACCTTCGTATCAATATAAGTATATCAGTTAAATTCGCAGCACATTATAAATGGTATAAAATTTACTCTATGCAAGCAACCTACGTAGGCAAGTGGTGAAGACGTTGGACTGTAAACCTTGCTCTCTTAATTTGAAATAGTGAACTTGTCACTATTTTAGCTAGTTAAAATAATTCCACTTACGAAACAGTGAAAGTTTCACTATTTTATAGTGAAACTTTCACCATTTTAGCTCGTGAAAATAATTCTACTTGCGAAAAGTGAAAATTTCACTATTTTGCCAGTGAAAACTGTATTTATTAGGAAAATAGTGACTTATCACTAATTTGGTAGTTAATACATAAGTTAAAAGCCGGCAAGGTAGGGATCGAGTTGGTATTTCATAACCTAATTTCAGTTGACATTATTTTTATTTCATGAACATTAAATATTATTTTTATTATGTAATAACAAAATAATTAATTAATTAATGAATAAAAATGGTGCAATTAATGTCTTAATTAGAATTCTGAACCATATTCCTTGTGTAAAAAATTGGACAAATGCCTAAAATTATTAATTTTTCAAAAGAAAAATTATAATTATATTCAACTTTAATCTTTTTTGTAATGTGCATACTAATGAATCTATTCATATTATCGGTAGTACATTTTTAATCAATATATTTACATCAGTTATATTCGCAGCACCTTATATGAGTTATAAAATTTACTCTATGTAGGCAATCTACGTAGGCAAGTGGTGAAGACGTTGGACTGTAAACCTTATGGACCAGAGTTCGATCCCCATCGGAGAAGTTTTTTTCGCATTTTTAATTTATTTCTTATTTTAATATATACAAATATTCAAATGATAATACATAATCAATATCTAATAAACCTCATAAATAATTATATATACGCGTTTGAATAATAGCCTTATTTTTTTAATTTACTGAATATGATTAAATTTCACTGATTCAAGTAGTGAAAATTTATTTCACTATTTCAAATAGTGAATATTCACTGTTTTTTAGTTGCTGAGTTATCACTATTTAAAATAGTGAATATTCATTGTTCTACGGTGAATTTTCACTATTTCATAATAAGAGAGTGTGGATAAGAGTTCGATCCCCATCGCAGAAGTTTTTATCACGTTTTTAATTTATTTCTTATTTTAATATATATAAATGTTCAAATGAAAATCTAATACATAATCAATATCTAATACATCTCATATATATTTACATACGCATTTAATAACAGCTTTATTTTTTTAATTTACTGAATGTTAATATTTCATCATGATACTTGAAACAAAAATAAGTGTTTTAGCTATATTTTGAGATTAGGTTGACACTATTACGTTGGTTCTCATCTAGTAACATTCTTTGATGCAGAAATATTAATTGAAAATCCAGAAAATATCAAAAATACCTACATATTTTGACTACGTAAAATTTCAAAGAAGATATGTTGTTCAATACTTTGAGGTTAGGTTGACACTACTACATTTAGTATTTATTCAGTAACATTTACTGATGTAAATATAAAATTTATATCACAGAAATTTCCAAATAAGTGTTTAGCAATATTATTAGGTTAGGTTGATACTGTTACAATAAGCAGTTATCTAGTACCATTCTATAATGCAGAAACCATCATTACAACACAGAATACAAGAAAATATGTACTGTAACCACGAAATTTGCAAAGAAAACTGAGGTTTTACGATATTTTGAGGTTAAGGTGATTCATTACGATTAGTACTCACTTCGTAAAATTCTTCTCCTAAAACTGTAATCTTACTAAGTTCTTAAACACTACTCTTAGTCATATACTGAAAAAACTATATAAAAATATCAAAAAACGAAAAATTTTCAAAAAGAAAAATAATGCTCTGGTAGTTTCTTTTAATTGTATTATTTAATTTGAAGATACTTTAAGTTTCTGCTATTATAGTTTAGAATGCTTTGAAAGTTCTTGTTGGAACGGAAAAATACTTTAAAATATTTATACTTTAAAATATTTATATAATGAAACATGCAGAAGAATTAATTTTGTGTATATAAACTACTGCGGCTTTATGTTAACTTTATGGTAACTTTTGTTTATTTTTGTAAACCTATTATAACTGGAAAAGTGTATCTACTATCACGCTTGCAATATTATAAACTTAAAAAGTAAAAAATAGGTTACTTTTTCGTCGATGTCCATTTGGAAAGTATTCACTCTAAAATAGAATGAAATTCCACTCTACTTAAAAGTGAAACATTCTCCTCTATTTTTAGAGTGAATAATCCACTCTAATTAGAGTGATTTATTTCACTCATTCTTGGAGTGTAATTTCACTCCGAATGAGTGAAATGTCACTCTAACGTGTTTAGCGTGTGAATGATGAGAAAAAAACGGCGATTAAATTCAGCGTATTTTATATTATTATTATATATTAATTAGATTTTTAAGATTACTTAGATTAATTTTCATTCGACAGTGTATAATAATAAATATTATTAATAAAAATTGTGAGAAAAATTGGTAATTGCTTCGAAAGCATAATTTTTTCTTCGGTAAAAATGTTCCTCTTAGTATGTAGAATGTATGTGATTTTTTTTAGTATCAGAAAAAAGTTTCTTCTAGTATGTAGAATGTATGTAAATTTTTTCAGATTTTTTTAAGTTCATAGGTTTAAAGTTGTTTGGAGGTAAATATGACCATATTTCCATATATATGTGTGTGTGTATGTGTGTGGGGCTAATTCCTGCTATCTTTTAAAAAACGCTGTGCTGGGGGTTTGTGAAAATGATTGCAAATTTTTTATGTAAAAATATATGTCCAAATAAGCTGTTTTTCACCTCGGTCACCCCCTTAGGTGCTTCGTAGCTCCTGTTATAATTTAGTGAATTTCCTAAGGAATCTAAAAAACGGTTATTTTAAAAAAATTCTACAGAGCCTCGGATTATAACCATTTTGACCGTTTCAAAACAGGAGTTTTTCATATTCTTACAAAATTATACAAAAATGTGTTAGATCCCCTTCGTCGCTCAATGGATCATCTTTACAGAGCTGAATATAGACATACAATTATGTGTTTTTAAGGTTATATTTGATCGCTTGCCACTAATTTACAAATTTTTTTATTCACGAGTACCTGTACCCATGCCCCACACTTCTATATCTTATGATATGAAAAAAATGTTTGTTGTGTATTTATAAATGAAAGGTTCTTTTTTCAGTGTAATATTCTTTATAAAAGCATTATTCAACAGTTTTACAATTTATTTTATATTATTCTTTCAATCATATTTTTTTGTAAATGTAATTCTTATTAACAAATCACTATTCAACTGTTACGTCTAGTAGACGTACTTTTAAAATCATTAAAATGACCGAACAGTGACATACTTTTTGTCAAGCTAAGCGGATGATTCAAGAGTGCCGACTTGAAAGCGCTGACAAAGTTCGGCAAAAAGAATGTCATTTCGAAATACTAACGTGCAGAAATCATAAATCGGACCTCGCGAAATTGTAAAATAAGCGTTTCACAATATCGTTTACGATATTGTGTATCTTTTTCGAAATAATGTTTTTGTTTAATTTTCAAAATATTATACCTTTTGATCAACAAAGAATAAGATATAAAAGTGAATGAGAGCGCAAAACGGGCAGTTCGTTCGTAAGGCCCACAGTAGGCCGACTCGCGGCTCGATCAAAAAAAAAAGAAACAATACAAGCAAACCGAATAAATCTATATACAGAATTTACAAAATATCCATTAAAATCTATATCAATATTTATCTATCTATCAAACAAAGTACAGACAATCAATTTACAAAATAGACAAAACTACAAATAAATATATTACATTACAAAGTACTCTTAAAAACAAATATTGTGCGATCCAATTATTAGAGTTTGTAATAAAATTGAGCAAATAATAAATAAATAAAAGTGCTATTGGTGAATACAAGAATTAACAGAGATCATTATTTAATCAACCTTCAATTCAACTTTACTCCAGAAAACAACTACGCAGATCCAACAAAGTAAGTAAAACAAATCTCCAAAACCTAGAAGAATATTTAGCAGGTTGCTGGTAGTGAGAGTACCAGCTTACATGGTAGAGCCTGCCACTAGATATATACATACATGTTCTGAATTCTCATATTATTGGGAGTTCAGGACATAACAAATTGGTTCCGGTACAAATAATAATAAATTTATATTCTTTTCGATTATAAATAATTAATTGTTTTCGATATACTATACAATAACAAGTACAAGTTGTTGGAACGCGTAAGTCAGATATCAGCGTAACTTGACACCTCTTTGCAATCGCGCATTCTTTAAATCTGGTTTTTCGTCTCTGTTTTGATTCATATTCTATACATTAGTCACTTGGAATATTCTACTTAAGCAAATCCACCTTTGAAATTTAATTATTTTCAAAAAAATTATTGTTAACAAATCAAAGTAACAATCTGTTTAAATATTACAGTATATGTAGAAATGGGAGACAGAGATAGAATATTTGAATTAAACCATTCTACAAGTATAGGGGGACATTCAGGGGTTAACCGAACGTATAACCGAATAAAAAATACATATTTTTGGGAAAATTTAAAGCTAGACGTTCAAAATAAAATAAGATCCTGTGAAGTTTGCCAAAGAAATAAATTGAAACGTATTAAAACAAAGCAACCTATGGTTATTACCGACACACCTGTTAAAACATTTGATAAAATTGCCATGGATATAGTTGGACCTTTAAATTTAACAAAAAATGGTAATAAATATATTTTGACAATTCAGGATCAATTATCAAAGTTTCTGATTACTATAGCACTTAAAGATCAAACCGCAGAATCAGTAGCTGATGCTTTTATAAAAAGATTCATATGTATTTTTAGTTCACCAAAAATTGTATTAACAGATAGAGGAGCAAACTTTACTAGTAAAATGTTAAAAACTATCGCACGTAGATTCAAATTTACAAAAATCGAAACTACTTCTTTCTCACCTCAATCTAATGGTTCTTTAGAAAGAACTCATCATCCTCTGTGTGAATATTTGAAAAATTTTTCGACTAAGAAAATCGAATGGGATAGTTTACTAGAACTAGCTCAATTTCATCATAACACATCTATAAATACAAGCCATAAATGTACACCCCATGAACTTGTTTTTGCTTATCCTCCTAGATTACCATCTAGTGAACCTCTAAAAAATCTGAACAAATTCCTACTTTTAATAATTATATAGAAAATCTAGTTACGAATACGAGAGAAATCGCTACCTCGGCACGAGAAAATTTAATATAATCTAAAGAAAAATCAAAAAAATATTATGATAGATTCTTAAATCCAGTGGATTTTAAAATAAATGATAAAGTTTGGTTAGTAAAAGAACCAAAACCTGGAAAACTGGAAAAAGATCATAATATTGGTCCTTTTGAAATATTAAAAGTTAATGAAAATAGTAACATTGTCATTAACTATAGAGGAAAACCAAAAACAGTTCATGCTAACAAGTTAATTTTATATAAATAACAAAATTAACATATTTTTCTGTTTAAGGAACATGGCAGTCATGCTCATCAACATACTAATTTTTATTACATTTTTTAACCTCAACCAAGCCATAATTGGATATGATTGCGGTTAAACAACTCCAAATATTACAACATTCTCTCTGTTGGATTCTGGAGAGTGCGACTTTCACAACACACCAGTAAACGCATCAAATGTCACAATAGAACTAATACAAGTAGAAGATTTTCGGGATGTTCACATCATACAATGTAAAATAGAAATTCATCGTACAATTTTTCAATGTGGAATTTTTGGACATCTTATACCTACGGAAAATGCAGAACAAGAATACCTTTACGACATAAGCCATGAACAATGTAAAATTATTCATGATACAGGCATTTTTAAATATGACAACGGACACACTATAGCAAATCTTAAAGTAAATTCATCGGTAACAAGAGGAGTCGACTTCGCGGGTAGTGCTGAAGGAAACTCATGTTCAGGAACATCTTATTCAGATAATTTTGGTACGTGGAACAAAGTTTTTGTTCATGGCACTATTAAAATTACATTAATAGAATCTAATGCCCAAGTAAATTTAAATAATGATAAGTTAAGATTAAGTTCGGGGACAGTCTGTAAATTTTCAGATAAACATTGTATTGATATGGAAGGAGGGCATACCTTTTGGGAAATATTACCTAGAGAAGAATGTTTTAAAAATTCTTATGACATTCTATTCAAAGGTATAGCAACTAAACTTTTTAGCGGCGTAAACAATGAAATTATTTATACTTTAAGTTCAAATGACATAACTTTTGCATTATCAGCTAGGGACACAATTATGCGTTGTAATCGCGAATTTATTCGAACGGAACATCCGAAATTGATGATTTTTGAAAGGAACTTTGAGACAAACGAGTACTATTTCGATAATGATATTATTAGATTTAAAAATGCGATAAATTTAGATTTTTTTACGTATGTTAATTCTAAGTTCGTATATGTAGAAAAACATTTAAGGAATGAACTTAATAATTTATACTTAGATTTAATCACACAAAGATGTGAAGTTGAAAGAAAAATAATCCAAAACTCCTTATCCATAGCCACACTTTCCCCCAATGAATTCGCTTTCAATATTATGAAAAAACCCGGATATATTGCAAGAATAGCCGGAGAAGTAGTGCATTTAATCCAGTGCACTCCTAAAAATGTGAAATTAATAATTTAAAAGAATGCTATAATCAGCTTCCAGTAATATCAGGAAACGAAACATGGTTTCTCACCCCTAGAACCCATATTTTAGTCAAACGTGGAATTCAGGTCAATTGTAATTCAATTGTACCAACCTATTATAAAATATCAGACGAATGGATAAAATTCATCCCTACTCCTACAAAAACAATTGCACCAAATGTCTTTCAGCCAAGTACCAAAATTGGTTGGACATACAAAACTGTGGATTCCTTAGCAACTAGTGGTATTTACACTCAAATAGAGTTGGACAAGTTACAGCAGCAACTGATGTTTCCCTTGGAAAAATCATCACTTCTCAATACCATCGCTAGAGAAATGGCAGGAGAGGAAAATTCAGCTGGAAATTCAATCAATAACCTTTTTACCGAAAACACCTTAAAAAATATTGCAGAAAGTACTTGGAATATGCTTATAAACAAATTAATAGCATGTGGATCAATATCATCGGCAATAATAATGTTACTGATTATTTTGCACGTAATAAAACTAGTAATTGACACTGTCATCAGAGGATACACGCTTCACACAATCTATGGTTGGTCAATAAAACTACTTGGAGCTGTATTTAGCTCTATAACGCACTTACTAACTCATCTAGGACAAACAGACTATAAAGAAAAGGTAATAAGGGAAGATAAAGAAAGAAACTCAAGATACGAAGAAACTGAATTAAAAGAAATTAAAATCGAAAAAATAGTTCCTCATCCAGCACCATCAGTAATTTCTTACCCAGTAGCATTACAAAAATTTGACGAATCATCAACTTCAAAAAAATTATTACCCTTGCCATCACCACCACCTTTACCAAACAGACCCCCAACCTTAACTCTTTCAACTACTAAAGCCAATCACGGAATATTCTCATTAAATTTTGAATAAATTTCGTTAAATGTTTTTATGCATCGTTTTATTATAAGCACAGCGATCTTGTCGGGGAGGAGACTGATTGTCATCCACTATTTATAATAGTATTTTTCAATGAATGAAAAATATTATGGAGAAATTGTTATAAAAGTAAAATTAATGTTGAACCAAAACATAAGCAAATTATAATAATTAAGAAAATAATTATTGAACGAATTGTTAAATATATAGTTATTAAAATTAGGATATTCACATATATACGTAAGAATTTTTATTTTTTACTCTTGTTTATTTTACAATTAATTTAAAATTATTAAAGTTTCGCTTAATAACTGATGCAATTCAATTACTATCCCACGGATAGCAATATCTGGCCCAGGTGGTACGTCGTGTGACGTATCTTTCGATTGTATAGAATGATATAGATAGGTTATTATAATTATTGTGAACGATTTGTCACTGATCCATTTAATTGCTAACCTACGGATAGTAACATTTGACCGCCCAGGTGTTACGACATAAGACGAAACTTTCTTTTTCTTTTTAACGCATCTTTGTAAGGTATACTAAACAATATTAGAGCGCAAAAATACACGTGACTTGATCCGAATCAGTTATGAATCGAGATAAACAGAAACTATGTACAACTGTTATTATTATTATTATTATCATATTTGATTTCTGTAAACGATTTATGATTGATGCATCTAAAAATTGCTAACCTTCGTTTAGCAATATTTGGCCGCCCAGGTGTTACGTCTAGTAGACGTACTTTTAAAATCATTAAAATGACCGAACAGTGACATACTTTTTGTCAAGCTAAGCGGATGATTCAAGAGTGCCGACTTGAAAGCGCTGACAAAGTTCGGCAAAAAGAATGTCATTTCGAAATACTAACGTGCAGCAATCATAAATCGGACCTCGCGAAATTGTAAAATAAGCGTTTCACAATATCGTTTACGATATTGTGTATCTTTTTCGAAATAATGTTTTTGTTTAATTTTCAAAATATTATGCCTTTTGATCAACAAAGAATAAGATATAAAAGTGAATGAGAGCGCAAAACGGGCAGTTCGTTCGTAAGGCCCACAGTAGGCCGACTCGCGGCTCGATAAAAAAAAAAAGAAACAATACAAGCAAACCGAATAAATCTATATACAGAATTTACAAAATATCCATTAAAATCTATATCAATATTTATCTATCTATTAAACAAAGTACAGACAATCAATTTACAAAATAGACAAAACTACAAATAAATATATTACATTATAAAGTACTCTTAAAAACAAATATTGTGCGATCCAATTATTAGAGTTTGTAATAAAATTGAGCAAATAATAAATAAATAAAAGTGCTATTGGTGAATACAAGAATTAACAGAGATCATTATTTAATCAACCTTCAATTCAACTTTACTCCAGAAAACAACTACGCAGATCCAACAAAGTAAGTAAAACAAATCTCCAAAACCTATAAGAATATTTTGCAGGTTGCTGGTAGTGAGAGTACCAGCTTACATGGTAGAGCCTGCCACTAGATATATACATACATGTTCTGAATTCTCATATTATTGGGAGTTCAGGACATAACACAACAATTAACATTAATATTCATTCCTATTATTCAATTATATAATTTATCTTTAAGGCGCCATGAAAGTAATATATATTGACTATAAATAAATTAAATATGAAAAAAAATTGGTCTTTTTGTAGCCTTAAAATTAATAAACAAAACAATGGTTTGTACTAAAGAATTATAGATTAATACGGTTTTATAAGTATTTACCGCGGAAGCGAGCCCAACGAATGATTTATACGTAGTCTTTAAAAAATAATTGTTTAAATCTTGTAATCAGTTCAGCTGTCAAATTGCAAATAGAAAGTTTTATTTTGTTAACTATCCAGTATTTTACATTTTGTATTTCAATAATTATCTTTTAAGGATCATGTAAGAATAATATGTGATGCTCACCTCCACGGTAATTACTTACGGAAACTAGTCAATATATAATTTATTTAGTATAAAATATTATTTCGCTTATTAAATTCAACGGCAAAGGGACTAACCTTTTCCACATTTACTATACTTATATAGTCAACATATATCTGTAAAGATCGAAGGCTTGATCTTTAGCGTTTCCTCCCAGGGTTACCAACTGGACTCATCAGTAAGGCAGTGTTGGTAGCCCTTGCCTCAGATGCTCTGGAGGGGATGCTATTCGAGCTTATATAGTGATCGCGAGGAATTCTCAGCACTTGCGAGGAGCAGAAGTTGGGTTGCCGCGTAGCAGGAGTGGCGCGAATAAGCGAGGTCCCCACATATCTATGCTTTCGTGATGCCTTAAACATTCAATTTTGATTAAGGTATGACTGGTTTTTAAAAATATATCTTCTATTGTTGACCTATGATTGAAATTTTTTTCCTATCAATGTTATTAGAATACAGTAATGTATTTCAAGTAACAAGCCATTTTACCATGACCCTTGTTTTTATACTACAATTAGTATTAATTTTCACCAACATTAGTTACATTGCAAATGGACATCGACGAAAAACTGACCTATTTTTTACTTTTTAAGTCTAATATTGCAAGCCTGATATTAGATACACTTTTCCTGTAATAATAGGTTTACCAAAATTCACAAAATAAAGTCGCAGTAATTTACGTTCCAACATAAACTTTCAAAGCATTCTAAGCTATAATAATAGAAACTTAAAGTATCTTCATATTAAATAATACAATTAAAACAAACTCTGAGAGCATTATTATTATTATTTTTTAAAACATTTTCGTTTGTTGTTTTTTTTATATAGTATTTTCAGTATATGACTAAGAATAGTGGTTAAAAACTTAGTAGGATTATAGTTTTACGAGGAGAATTTTACTAGATGAGTGTTAATCATAGTTTATCAACGTAACCTCAAAATATCGTAAAAACACAGTTTTCTTTCCAAATTTCGTGGTTACAGTATATATTTGTTGTATTCTGTGTTGTAATGAGGGTTTTTGCATTATAGAGTGTTACTACATAATTGCTTATTGTAACAGTATCAACCTAACCTAAAAATATTGCTAAACACTTCTTTGGAAATTTCGAGGTCAAAATATGATTTTTAGGTATTTTCTGTGTTATAATTTTTGTATTTATATCAGAGACTGTTACTAAATAAATACTAAATATAGTAGTGTCAACCTAACCTCAAAATATTGAGAACCATATCTTCTTTGAAAATTACGTAGTCAAAATATGTAGGTATTTTAGGTATTTTCTGGGTTTATAATTAATGTTTCTGCATCATAAAATGTTACTAGATGAAACCAAGCTTAATTGTGTCAAACTAACCTCAAGATATCGCTAAAACACTTATTTTTGTTTAAAATTTCACGATCAAAATATTATTTCTTTTGGTATTTTTCGTGTTGCAATTATTGTTTTTGCATGAATGAATGTTACTAGATAAGTTCTAATGGTAATAGTAAGCATATAATCTCAAAATATCGCAAAAACACGATTTCTGTTACTAATTTCGTAGTAACAATATAATCTTATTGTGTTTTATGTGTTTTAATTATTGATTTTTTAGTTGTTTATCGCTACTCACCTATACAGACGCAGACGTATACACACACACACACGCACACTTATACACGCACACACACACACACACACACACACACACACACACACACACACACACACACACACACACACACACACACACACACACACACACACACACATACATACATACACACACATACACACACACACGCGTGCTCGTCTACACGTACATGCATATTACACACACAAAAAATTTTAAAAATAATTATATTGCGATAATTTAAGGTTGGGTTGAAAGTATTACGATTGGTTCTCCTCTAGTATCATTCTTTGATGCATAAATAATAACTACAATACGAAAAATACCAAACATCATATTTTAATCACGAATTTTTAAATTCAAATACAGTGCTTCTGCGATATTTTGAGGTAAGATTCAGACTATTACAGTTGGTTCTCATAGTAACATTCTTTGATGCAGAAACAATATTTATAACACAGAAAATACCAAAATTACATATTTTGACCGCGAAATTTGCAAAATAGACATTGTTTGGCAATATTTTGAGGTTAGGTTGACAGTATTACAATGAGCACTTAGCTAGTAACATGTTCTATAATAAAGAAACAATCATTATAACATAGAAAATAAAAAAAATTATATTGTAACTACGAAATTTGCAACAAAAACAAGCGCTTTATGATATTCATCGTCAGAAAATTCAAGATTATTCTTCCGTTTTTTTGCCGTCTATTATCAACTTACATCATAGAACACGTGCGAATACGCGGGATTGACGCGACCAATGCGACTGTTAGCACCATATGTACCAACTACTTATTCACGTGTCTTTCGAAATTAATTTTGATTAATGAGGTTCAAAATTGTGATAATTAAAATAAAATTCGTTTGCGTTGTCATTTCACTCTAACTATTAGAGAGAAAATTAGAGCAAATAAATATCACTGTATTTTCTAGAGTGAAATATTTCACTCTAGTTGTTAGAGTGAAAAAGTTCACTCTATTAGAGTGAAATTTCACTGTACCGGGTTTAGCGTGTATTGATTGTTAATTCTACTAAAGAAATGTAGCTTAATAAAAATTAAAAAACTATTTAAAAACAATGAAAGAAGATATTTAATTATAATAACTTGCACATATATAAAGCATGATGGTGTAGCTACTTCAAAAACGATAACTTTTATTCAAAACATAATAACCAATATTTCCTGAAAGTTTCAAAAAGATTCAATACGCCTCATACGCCAGCTACTTATAAAATTTAAAAAAATTAGTTTCAAGAAAAACACGTTTTAAAATTCCATTTTGTATGTTATATAATGTAAACCATTTTACTCGAACACGTATAACTTTATTAATACATCGAGTCATGACATTTGACAGATTTTAAAACATTCTTACAATTATAAAGTTTAAGACAATGTAATAATTTTTTTTATTTTTTGATCAAAAAACATCAGAGTCCTACCTCAACAAGAATGTGTAACGCATTAGACTATGTGATTAAAAATCAGTAAAATAATAAACTGAATGTAGCTATGCGATATAAAACGCTCCCAGTATATTTTCACAAAGATTAATTTTCTTTAAAAACGAAATTACACTTGGATTTTCTGAAATATTATTCTACCATATTGCATTGTTGTCCATAATGTGTATTTATGCAAAGTTTCAGATCGTTTACTTATAAATAAGTAGGTGAAAAAATTATTTTAAAGTTTCATAGTGCATAACAGACGAGTGAAGGTAGATAAAAGAATTTAAGGGGACACACCACTTTGAACCCAAAAACAAAACTTATTTGTATGAGTCCACCAAAAATCGTCATTTTAAATGCAATCATTCTGAACTTTTTTTTTACTATAAATAACTTTAATTTCACCGTAAAAAACTCAAAATCTTGATCCAGCACTTCATATAAAATCACCATAAATATTAAGATCCTAATCCACTGACCACGGGATTCCAATTTCTCCAGGTTTGGGGATATTACTTTTTATAACATTAGTTATGGTAAGAGTGCAGGAAATTAATTTTTACTACATAGATAAACTTTTACAGGCATATATTTGGTAACATTAATTAACAATGTTAATTAATTAATTAAAAAGTCAATAATATTTATCTAAAATATTTTCTATGCGGTAAAAATTAATTTCCTGTATTCATATCATAACTAATGTATTGAAAAGTAATATCCCCAAACGTAGAGAAATTTCATCGACAGAATCACCCGGTGGTCAGTGGATGAGGAGCTTAATAACTATGATAATTTTATATTACGTGCTGGATCAAGATTTTGAGACTTTTTACGGTGAAATTAAAGGTATTTGTTCAAAGGATTTATGACTCGTTTTGCAATATATTGGATGGAAATGGCACGATTATTCTCTGCGAGTTAGCAAGAACATCATGTTAACTCGCAGAGAATAATGCCCCTTAATAGTAACAGTGTTTAATAATAATAAAAGTGTTTTAAAAGGCGTTTAATAAAAGTACAATGCTTTGTATTAATCACACGCTCATAATATTTTATAGAATTAGTCTTGCTCAATTAAAAGTATGTACTTTTGCAAATATTTAACTAATTTTGCTTAAATTTTTATTTTAATCTGTATTGTAGATTTTTTTGTTAAGTAACTTTATTTAAGTAATATTATTTTTACTCCGACACCACGCATAATGTTACATATCGACAAAACCCGTAAAAACCAGTTGATTTTATACAATAATATCTTGAAAACTATACGGTAAATTAAATTCAGCTTCAACATACATGTTTATTAATATATAAATTAGTTTCGCTGCAAATTTGAGAAAGTTTTGTGTTATCGTGAATTTAGATAAAATTGAATGCATTAACCGAAATCTTATTGAAATTTCTCAGAGCAAACAGACCACAATTATTTAAGCTAGCGGTTCTTTTATTGGTTATGATCATAGTAATACTATTGGGGGTTTAAAGTTGCAATACGACACTAGCAGACATCAATTGAACTATGAAAATAGCCGGCAGAAGTATACATTTTACATTTGATTTATATGCGAGATTTATTTCTAAATTAAAATAAAAATATTTAATATGAAAATAAATGTTATAGCTGTAACCGAACACTTTATGATATTGAGAAAAAATAATAAAAACGTCTTGAAGTATGGTAAAATACCATAATGACATTCTTTTTAAATTATTCAATGCGCAGTAAGGCACGACTTTTAAAATTCAGGCGTTCTAGCTCTTGTTTTCGCTCAAAAATATATTTAATGATCTTTGAACATTCTGCTGAACCATCGTGCTACATTTATGACTTTTCATAATGTCTGCGATTGATGCGATAACAATTATTTTAATCGGACAAACTTTTATTTCAATAAAATCCTACGACTCCCATATAAACCCAATGTAAAATGTATACTCTGACCGGACATATATTACTTTCTCAAAGAGAATTCTTTATAACGATGAAAATTTTCGGATCAGAGATTTTGATAAATCTCGATGTTTTCGAGGTTCCTGAGTCAGACAAATATGTTTTTAAGAAACGTCTGTCTGTATATATGTATGAATGTATGTATGTGTGAAACAGAATTTTGTGTCCACCATAACTCTTGCATGGAAGCATGTTACGCGCCGAAATTTTGCAGACATATTAGATACGTTTTAACTCAGAACTGATCAGATTTTTTAGCTAAATGCATAATATTCCAGACGGCTTTTGATAAAATATTGACTTTTTAAAAACATATTAAAAAGATAACATGTTTTTTGCCGTTTCTATTGAAGATGTATAAAAGATAGACATAAGCTCTTAAGGTGTCTCTCTGGTGCTTTTTCAGGATTTTAACAAATTTTTCTATTAATTTTCTAATCATTAATACTATTCACATTTTCATCTATTTAGCATTGGAAACAATTTAGTTTATTCGATACTACTATTATATGTATATAAAAAAAGATTTTGTATATTAAAAGTTCTTTTGGGAGTCATAGGCACCTTTCGATGAATGGTCTTATCAAAGTCCTGAATTTGGACATAAATTGATCCTCGCGCATACAAAAATTAAAAAAAATTATTGAAACTTTGAGAATATATTCTTTAAGGTATTTTCAATAAATATTAGCTCGTTTTTTAATTGATACTTTAAAGTTTATTTATAATACAAATTTTAATAAAATACCGGTATTTATATATCAACTTTCAAACAAAATAACATATATATTTTTCAGAGCTATATAATAAATAATCAAGTCAAATTAAAAGTGAATATTAGTTATTTCTAGCTATAAAAATATGATAGAATTTTCTTAGAAGTTCATGACAACGTGGTGTGAGCGAGGGCTATTTTGAATAAAGCCTAATTTTCGTAAAAAATATGACATTATGCTAAATAACTATGAATATGAAAGCTAAAAAAATCTGAAAATTACTATACAAATTTATATAATCATAAAAAGTATTCCATGTAAGCCCGGATTTTAAAAATTTAATACAGAGATTTTAGAAATTTCACCAGGGACCCACCTTAAAGTGTGAGTGATTTCCTTTCAATTTATGTATTTTAATTAAAGCTAGGTATCTTAAGCTTTTTTAATCAAACACCGTGGATTTAAATAATTTTCAAAAAGTAGCTATTTTATAAAATCAAAAAAAATTTTTTTCGACAGTTTGTATTAAAGATATGTAAAAGATTAGCACACATTCTTAAAGTGCGCGTGAATTCCTTTCGAATTCTGTCTCTTAAAACTATTCTTAAGATATTTAAAAAAAACGTGACTTTCAAGAATTTATCAAATTAAATATTTCTTTTTGGCAGTTTGTATTGAAGATATATAAAAGATAGACCTAAATTCTTTAAGTGCAAGTGATTTCCTTTCAATTCAGGATTTTTTAATATTCATTTTTAAGCTATTTTTAAGAAAAAGAAAAAACGAAAATTAAAGAATTTAAAAAAAAAACTATTTTATCTAATGAAACATAATTTTCTTCGGAAGTTTATATTGAAGATATTTAAAATATGGACATACATTTTTAAACTTTACGTGATTTTCTTTCGTATTATGTGTTTTAAAATTATTCTTAGCTTTTTTTTTAGAAAAAGCGCGAATTTAAAGAATGTATCAATATTTTCAAATTAATATCTATTTTAGCAAAATCAAATTAATTTGTGTAGCGCCGTTTAACTTTTAGCGTAAATTTTTGTTGAAAATTTATTTGTTTTATGATTTTGTTAGACTGGCGATACATAAACGCTTGCATCTAATGAATTAATTTTAGCATTAATTTATTTTACAAATTTCCATTATAAGATTCTATAAATTGATTAATCAGGACCTATCTTTGAGAAAGCATTCCGCTAAGGCAGTTAGCAGCAGTTTTTACTAATCGACAGCGGCGTCACACATCCACGGTGGTAGTTTTCTTTGAAAGTAGACAAAAAATTTTTTTTACGAATTACTAGAAAAATCACCTTGTACATTAACCGCTCTTAAAGTGTTTACTAGTTAATATTTGTAACCTGTGTGCACGTGTATTCATATCTGTGTGTGTATGTGTGTGTTTGTGTTAGTGTTTGTATGTGTGTTTGCGTGTGTATGTGGGTGTGTGTATGTGTGTGTATGTAAATGTATACGTGTGCGAGCGTTCACGTTTGCGTGCTCGCGTGCGTTCGTGCATTCGTGAGTGCGTGCATGTTACATATTGTATGCGTGTGTTAGAGTGCGTGAGTGAGTGTGTGCATGTGTACATGTGTGAGTGCGTGCGTGTATGTGTTTGTGTGTGTGTATGTGTGTGTGGGTGGGCATTTGGGTAGGTGTGTGTGTGGGTGGGTGTGTGTCTATGTGTGTATGTATGTGTGTATGTGTTTGTGTATGTGTGTGAGTGTGCCCGTACACGCGTAAGTAAAAAAATGAATAAAGTTACGTCTAAACTTTCTATTGCATTTTATGTAAAGCATATTTTTTATATCGATTCTTAAGGTTAAAAGACGTTTTTTAACATAATTGTATGTGTGAAAACTCTCTTACACAATTACATTTTTCACCTGAATTTTGTTAGCATATCAGGCATTATATAACTTATAACTGACTAAATTATAAACTCAAATGGATAATATTTTTATGTAATAATTTTGAAATATATAAAATAATTGTAACATTCTTTTTTTGGCTTTTTGTCGACGATGTAGGAAAATTATGCATACATTATTAAAGTGGATATTATTCCTTATCACTTAAAATATCAATCATATTGTATATCATATTTTAAGGCACTAATAGGATATTTAACATTCTTTATAAATATTTCATAAACTGGATAACAAACTACTCTGAACGAATTCGCATTTTTCGCTGTAATTTTGTAGGCATTACTGGTTTGAAGGAAATTATAAATTGGTAAAATATTAAAGATAATAAATACTGTTAAGTACTTGTTTTAATAAAAATAACAAATTTTGAAAAATTTATAAAATAATAGAAGTTGTTTTTGTTTCTTTTTCAGTTTATATGGTAGATCGATAATTTCAAACTGATAAAACATGAATCAATTTTTTCAATGCATACATGTAACAAACAAATTATGAATTGAGTTCTCTTTGTGAAAGCATTTTGCTACATTACTTATCTGCGTTTTTTAATTTTTTTTTTAATTCGAAATCGAAAAGCAATATAAATATTTGTTGAATCATTTTTCTTCTAACGATTCTTTCAATTTACGATATTCAGGGATATTTGAGGTTAAGCATTTTGATGATTTCGCAATTTAAACAAATACAAACTTTTACGTTATTGAAATTTTAGGTACCCTGGTAGGAAATTATCTAGTTTTATAGAGGCCCTCGATTATTTCCATAGCAAATTAGATAGATCTACATAGTTCTAGATTAATTCTCCACTAGGGAAAGTGATCCTTTTTGTGCTCAGAAAATGTTTAAAAAAATAAGTTTCCTTCTCTATTTGTTTAAAAGTTATCTCTACTTAAAAATTATATGTTTCCCATTGTATGAAATTATTTAAAAGATTAGAAATATATATTATTTTGTAAACTATTGAACATATTTATGAAGTATACTAATATTAGCAAGATATTGAATTAAAAAAAAGTTTTGAATGTTAATTTCTAAAAATTTTAATAGTATTTTGAGTATTATTGTTGATCAATAAAATGTTCCGATTCTGAAAAATGGTTTCAAAAATTCAAAGTGGCAGTTTCGTATATCTGTCATGTCCGGGTGAGTATTGAATGCAGAGATTACATTCGTAAGTACAATATCAGTTAAAAATATGAAAATAAAACAAGAAATTTTAAATTGGTATGATTAATTAAGTTTGATGAAGGTGAATGCCAATGATTTATTATAAAAAATACTAGTTTGTTAGCACGTAATAGTATAAAAGTAAACGTACCAATGCTCGGTCGCTTACGCCCAATAATCGGACAGAAGTTCATAGCTCTGCATATTTTTAAATAAAAAAATATTCGTAACGTTAACTATAAAAATTATTTAATCTATCATTAGTCTATAGATCTTGGGTGATTACGAATTATTTCATGTATCTAATAAACACTTATTTTCAATATTGTCCGATCATAGGGACGTGTTCGATCATTGGTACATTTACCTTAATGGATTTTAAAAGTTTGATATGACAATATAATGCTTATATTATTAAATTAAAATAATTTTAAATTAAATATATTTAAGTATTTTATATTTTTATCTTTCAAATTACTTTACGGTTTTACAGCTTACAAGCATTTCTGTTAAAAAAATATAATGTTACCGCGTTTATTGTTAATAACAAAAATCATGATAAATTTTTAAAGCGCAAATTATTACTATGAACAAAAAATTATTTTGCAGTAAATAAATATTTTAAAAATGTATAGTTTTATAAAAACCTTACATTTTATCGAAATGCAACTTTTTTACTGTAAATGTAATAATTAATGATACTTTTTGATTAATTACTTTCCTTGTAGTTTAAATCACTAGGAGATTTCAATGCGTGCGTTGTCCGTCGGTCTTCAAGTCTCTAGCATGATATTTCAGTACAATGTAATTTTGATTTAGTTTTTTTTTATCTTAATAATACTTTTACAAGATTCTTTAGAATGTTAAAATAAGTAAGTAAGCATTTTACTATTATTTATGAAAATTAAAAAAAAAGTACAGTAGTAAGGACAAATTTTAATAATATATCTTTGTTTTGCAAATTCATGCAATAAGCTGTATGTATCTAAAATGAAATAGATTTACTAAAAATATTTGTTGTTATAACTGTATAAAAACAATTCATTTATATTTCACATTTGGAAATAACTTTTACTAAACTATTATTTATCATACCTGAATGCATTGTTGTATCCGGTGGCATATAAACTTCACTTTACTTAAACCACTGAACTGGGGACCACTTAAAAGAAGACAAGTAAAATACTTCAAGATTTACACTAGTTTGACATAATGAGAAAAGATCACAGCACAGCTTTCATTTCACAATTTTTTTTAAATACCGACTGCAGCACTTTAATGATAATGATTATAATAATCCATTAAGAATATAAATCATAGATCTTACACATAAGCTATCAATATTTTATCTGGCACTTCGACTATCACATTTAGCAAAGCGCATCCAGGAACAATGTTAATCACAAACTTGCATGTAATTGTTACATTGTTGTTTTAAGGACGTATCCAATACTTCTTAATGGTAGAAGCTATTAAAAGGTACTCTTTGCAGATACGAAAAAAATAAGAAGTAGGCAATGACTACGTTAATAGAAATAATACTAATAAAGTTGAAAAAAGAGAAGAACTGACTTTTTTCTTTAGCACGGATCAAGCAGCGGATCACCATAACATGCTATTATTTTTAAACACATTTATAACACTCGACTACGCAGTCTGCGTTACTCTTGAGAACCATATCTGGTTGATTCCATCACTTTTTTCTTGTTTGATTTTCAAAATAATAAATTTGAACATTAGTAATATTTGTTATAAACATTGAAGTGCATATACAAAAATGTTTGCATACATACTCATAATGCATACACAGTAATGATTAGTCAGTTTTGAATTTGGTTACTTTGTGTTTCTTGAGATTACTGCTTACATTCAAGTGATGCTTTTATCCAATGAAGAAATATAACTTTAAAAACGTAATCCAGGTACTTGTAGGATTGCGTTGACGTATGTGTACGAAATACGCTAAAATAACGAGTAATATTTTAATGACGAAATGCCGGACAGCGAAGTGCCCACGTCGGGTCGCGCTGCCGAACTGTTCGCTCCCCGCCCCTCTGAGTCGATCTTTCGCCCCTCCAAAATCAAAGAGGCTTACGTCCTCCCTTCCCCACTTGATGATTCTTCTTTCTGAGAGGTGCAGGTTCACCAGTAGGGGGAACTTCTGGGTGGAGCTTTAGCGCTTCTACAAGGCGTGGCTTCAAAACTCTAGTCACATTGCCCTTCCACAAACTGAGTCCGATAGGGGAGAGCGTCTCACGCCTTTGTTCCCCACTTACGCATACCTACAGCAACACTCATAAAGGACAGATAGTCAGCCACAGAGAAGGAAAGTTGTTGAAGGATTTCGCCTGTAACACCACATTTTCTTAAAAAACTTTCCGAATGTCTTTCTTATAATATTTCTTTCGTTTTCACATTTCTTTATTTTTCTACTAAACAAATTTATTTTTACAATGATTGATAAATATGTCTATGGAGTCTATAGTTTAATAACCATACAGTTTGTATATCGTGTACTCTCTTGGTTTTCAAACATTTACTTTTCTCTTTTTCCGTCACAAATAAATTAAATCTAATTTTTTTATACGTGATTAAAAATCATTACTAACATCGTTTGTGTTAACGTACTATAAAAATCTAATTACTATATAATATAACATATTAAAAACGTGTATACTCTATTTGTAGTCTATAGTCAACACGAATCATATCATTGTATTATGTACAACTGTACAAATAAAATAACTTTCTACTATTTTGTTTACATGTTACATCAGATGATGTACCTGCGAGCATTTCGTGCATCATCATATTGGTCCTGAAACTTCAGTGGTAAGGAGTGATGTGCTTTCTTAATCGGCCGTTAGAATTGTGGCGCTGCGATCGAGTTGTTCGCGAAAATATATAGTTTGACGTGTAAAACTAAATGTGGCTAAGCAAATGTTAATAAACAATATAATTCATAAATGCGTAGCTAAAATAATAGGGGAAAATAATTTACTGAAGGAAATATTGAAATTATAATACTAAATAAATTTCATCCACACTTGAATTCAGGGACAGCAGATGCCCATTTCATACGCAGTACTAGATCAAGGGGATCTTGAAATGGTAATAACAGTTTTTGTGCAAGTCGGTACAACAGAACTCCTCGGCAGATTAAAGATTCTCGCAATTAGCTGCTGGTTTGCCACAATAAGAAAAGGTTATCGAAATCGTAAACGTAGATTGACGATACGATCGCAGCGCCACAATTCTAGTATTAGATTCGGAAAGTATCCCGCGTAAAAATTTAGCCAAAAATCTTACCGGTATCCAGTAAGGTTTCCCTAAGTCTGACCAGGATCTGGTAAGGAGACCTCATCGAATTCCGACCTGGAATTGTCACGCTTTTTTCTAGGATTAGAGTAAGTACTCCTAGTCCGATTTCGACAAGGATACCCTATGTAAAAATCAATGAAAGAAAAAAAATTTGTTATCCCTTTCTCCGAAATTTTTTCATTTTTATATTAATGTTTTTTTAATATTTACATTTATGTAAATTGTTCTATAAACTTAAATATAAATATAAATAGAAGTAATAAATAAATTAAAATTTGTTGTATGGTGCGGGGATTCGAACCAGAGACCTCCAAGTTGCCATGCTGATGCATTAACCACTCGACAGTAGAGCCCTATGTTACTGATGAATGTCAATAACGTATATTAAACTTTCTTCAAAGTTTATATTTACATATTCATTAATGTGTGTATATATAATTGGATCCCCGCATCATCCAAAAATTTTTAATTTGTTTATTACTTCTATTTATATTTGTATTTAAGTATATATAATAATCTACATTAATGTAAATATTGAAAAAAATATTAATATAAAAATGTAAAAATGTCAGGAAATATAACAACATTTTTTTCTTTGATGGATTTTGACATAGGGAATCCTTGTCGGAATCGGACTAGGAATCCTTACTCGAACCCTGGTAAAAGACGTGGTATATCTGTATGTATATATATATACTTCAGAAAATTTGTTAAAAATTCTTATGATACAATTTTTTTTAACAGATTCAATTTTGTTGAATAAATGAAGGTTAAAATTTACTTAAAAAATGTAAAAAATTACTACATGCTCATATTTAGCATTGATCAACTTTGAACCTAACGGATTAAACAAATCTGAAAAAATTCACATACTTTCCACATACCAAGGGGAACATTTTTATTGAAGAAATAAATAAAAATTTATATATATATATATATATATATATATATATATATATATATATATAGGTGATCCTCTGGAAAATATAGATCAAAAAATTTTTTATATATATATATACATATTTACAAATTCTAATAATATTAATTTTACGAAATGTTTCTTATAATTGAATTAATCTCGACATAAAACGATGTATAATACTGAACCGATTCCTGCCTTACCGGCTTTTCACTCGTATAATTCGTTTTAGTATTATAGACGTTTTTGTAAAACAGTTATATGATTTTATATTATTTATTAAAGGGTAAAATTGGTTTATAACTATTATATAAAGCATATTTTTCAATATATTTTTATTTTACGCGGTTAGTAAATAATCTTGTAGAAATTTTAAGGCATATAATGGAGATTTTTCCGAAAAATTTATTTAACACCGAAAATTAAAATATTAAAATATATAGCCGGTGAGAGAGGAATCTGGTCAGTGATAAACATGGTTCTTTAAGGAGATGTGAAAAGGTACTTTTCAAAACAGCTTTCGGAATCTAGATAATAACGGAAACTCTAGAAAATTTAACTAGATAATCTTTGTAGCATTACGAAAGGCATAATAAGCCGTTTATTATTTAATTAAATTTTTTACAGGGATCTGTAATATCGACTTCTCCATTTTAAATGATTATTGAAGATTAAGCAAACTTTTTTGATAAAGAACAGCTTACTATGCTTTCCCTATTTGTATAAGCATTGTCTGGTTAAAATTTCAAAAGACCTCATTATTATTTGTAATCAGAAAACTGTTTTGAATATTTTCTGTGGTAAACAATGTATATGGGACTCATATAGTGATGAGTAAAAAAACTTTGTGATAGTAAAAATAAGTCTTGCCAAAACCATGTTTAAAACATGTTTCGAAACTTAAGAAATAAAAATACACTATTTTTAGAAAATGTCTGTACGGATGTGTGTGTGTGTACGTGTGTGCGTGCGTGAGTACGTGCGTGCGGCCGTGTAGCCAAAAGCTACGCCCGGCACTACACATTTATAGATATACTTTTACACGGGTTGGGCGTCGGTTTTTACTGCGATGGCGTGTGTGTGTGTGTGCGTGCGTGCGTGCGTGTGTGTGTGTAAGTGTGTGTGTGTATGTGTACGTGGATCAACATTACTCTGTATTTGCCGGGTGAAACTGAATGTTTCAGGGTACATTTTTTTCGTATTTTTAGAGGATGGGGGACAAGAAAAACTTTTTTTGTTTTCATAGCGGTTTTTCGATTTATGCGTTTTGGGTTTTCGAGTTTTGTTGGTACATTATAAATAATATCCTCGATCTAGCAAACAGGCATTTAAAAGAGCATAAAATTACTTATAATTACCTAACTTTTTCGATCTATAAGTTTGGATAAGGTCATTCCCTTCTTTTGTTATACGCGAAACCGTCATTTCTTGTTTAAACGGTTATATCTCGGAAACATATGACGGAAAATTTTTGAAAAAATTTGAGTAGGTTTCTTTTTGGTAGACCTTTTTCTTTTGTCGAGAAAAAAATAATTTTGTAAAAGAAATTTGTTTTCTTTCTCTGCCGATAACTCAAGTAAATCAGCAGCAGTTTATCTGAAACTTTACAAAACGGTAGCTTTTTACTATTTCATGACCTGCATCGTTTTTTTCAGACCATGAGATTTTTTATTTTCTGAGATATTGTGGTTGTGCTTTTAGAAATTTTTTTATCGCTTATATCTCGAGAACGGCGAGATCATTTTTTTACCAAAAAAGGTAATTTTTTCATTTTTTAATGAGGATTCAAAATTAGAAAGAAATTTCAAGAGTCATTCATTTTTTTTGTTTTATAATGATTTTTTGATTTTTCGTTCGCGTTTTAGTTTTTTTGTGTTTTTGGGTATGTTAGAAATATTATGATCAATTTAATGTAAATGTATTAAAAAGAGCATAAAATTACCTATCTTCTACAACCGCAAATTATGGACGGGTCTTTTTCCTTCCTTTGTTATACTCGATAAAAGTCATATCCAGTTTAAACGATTATATATCGGAAATTTAAGATGGAAAGTTGTTGAAAAAGTTTTAGTTGATTAGGAGTTCAGTGAATCTACGTACTAACATCTAATTACATATAATTTAAATATTTAAATAATTGTAAAAAAAGGAATCTATCATTCGCTGCGAGTAAACCAAACCTTTTTGGTTTACTCGCAGCGAATGATAGATTCCCTTTTTTACAAATATTAACTAACAACGAGTAATAAATAACAACTGATAAATATTTCAATAATTTTAAATAATAATATAATTGATGTGATAAAGATGATTACCTGTCGTTATGTAATTTTAGTAAAAATTATCTTTTTATAAACCAGCAATGATAAAAAAAGCACACTCTTTTGAGCTATTAATTAGAAAAAGATATACCAACTTAAAATTAATTTATTAGAACAAAGAATGTTATATTGGAACAATTAATTAATCTTGAGGAAGCTAAATGCTAATGAACTGGCAGCGGTTTTTCATCTTTGTATCTACAAAATATTATGTCAAACCCACCCTGATAGAAAATTACCCAACCAAAATGGCCTGTCTGCTAATTATTGGTCGATTCTTTTGGTCAACACATAACGACAATAATGATCAAAGGTTAGCCAATGGTTGGTTAACTGTGCTAAATGCTAATATAAATCATTTCAAATATTTTCATTTTTGTCCCTTAGGTATTTATATAATAATTATACATTTGAAACATAAAATAACAATAACATTAAGAAAATAAAAATACTAATCCGTAAAAAACAATTTTATTGTAGAAAGTACCTATAAAATTCATACGAAATTAGGTAAACATAGCATGAGCCCTTAAACTTAGAGCCTTTTCAGAATAAAGTACTTGCTTGCGTTCCTCTTGCGTTGCGCGCGTGGGGAGACCGGGGCGAGATGATAATAGTACTTAAACAATTCAAGTAGAGGTTTAAGACAAAAGGTGACCAACGTGGCGGCTGCTGATGAGGTCCAGGTACGTGCAGATGTACGTTATGAACGCTAGATGGTTATCATAGCCGATGACGAGATCCAGATAGCGCGCTGCGTAGTTTTTGGTATCTAGATCTTCATTGATATAAAATAATCCGGATGTATCGTCTTTTCTATAAAATTAAAACAAAAATATTTTATAAAATTAAAAATTTAGTCAATGACATAGATATCTTCTCTTGCCTTTCATGTCCCCCTAAAAAATGCACTGAAAAATCTTAAGCGCACCTAAGCCAGCGAAAAACTAAAAATCAATGGTTAAATATGTTTAGGTAAAAATAAATTCTACATAATATGTTACTTGTTCTTTTTGTATTCTTGTTTTTTTAATAAATTTAAATGTATTTTATCAAACAAACAAATAATTTATTTAAAAGACGTATAAAGAATGGTTCTTGAATGGCAATAATGGAAATATTTGTTTGTTGAACATTACAACTATTTTAAAGTTACAAAGTACGAACACAAATATGAGATTAAAAAGTAAAAAGCCGGTAAGGTAGAAATCGGGTTGGTGTTTCATATCCCCTTGAATGCTAAATAATAAAAAATGTTGCTTGTTGTTGTTGTCTTATCAATAGTAGATTTTTTTACAAGGAGGAAAATGGAACTTTCGCAGACACGTGATGTGACGGCCGAGACGAAGCCGAGGCTGTCATATCACGTGCATGCAGGAGTTCCATTTTACCCCCGTGTAAGAAATAGTATTTTTCTTTATCCCCGGGCGAAAGTATATTAATTAATCAGTCGAGAAAAGTCGAAAATCATCATTTTTCCTGGTGACGTCAACTCTGCGCAGCCATGTTTTTACTTTCGCTCTTTGTTTTGATAGCGTTGGCGTCCTCGCGGTCACTTCACGTCGTGCTTGCAGTTTGCAGGTTATATTTTCCAATGTTATTTTACCTGTCGCAATTGGTTTTTCCCGATGTGTGCGTTTAGGTGCTTTCTATTCCCGCCCAACTCGCTACGCTCGTGCTGCTGGTTGGGGGCGGGTATCGAAAATACATACAAGCAGATTACGCGTAATATTTTTAAATTATGGAATAAACGTTAATTTAGTCAAAAAAGTAATTAAATATTTTTTTAAAACAGAAATAGTATATTAACTTTCTTACAACTATTTTTTACAATTTTCACAAGAATAAAAATTGTTTACAATATTGCCATTATAAGTACAGTTTTCATATTTCATACATGAATGATTTAGTTAGTTTACTGTATTCGTATTAATTTCTTCATTTTCAATATTTATTTATATTGATCGTGTAAAGAGCTTTTTCAAAGTCACAATTCGCTGTATAGTATATGGGGTTAGGCTATTTAAAACATTGCTGACAGAGTTTTTGGTCGCGCGTGAAACAAGTGACGCACGCAGTGGGCAAAAGTGCTTCTTCTAGTGTAAACGAACCGCGAAAACGCGTACTTTCGCCCGAGGGATAGACAAAAATCCATTTTTCATATTTCATATAACAACAATATATTGTTTCTATTACGGCGTATATACTGCTTATAGGTTAAAAATTCAAGAGTCTGATTAGCAGAGTGGTCAAGGTAAGTGTCTACTAAGTGTAAGATCGGTGGTTCGAGCCCCGGTCAGGGCAATTTTATTTTACGTTTTATATTTATTTTCTCTTGTTCTGGAGCACATGCTGAAGCACGTGCGAAACACTTGATTAAACGGGTTCATTTTGTCACGTGCTTTTTTACATGCTCCTGCACATGATTTCGCATGTGCTTTTCTACATGCTCCTGCACATGATTTGGCATGTGCTTTTATATGTGCTACTATACGTGATTTGACACATGCTTTAACACGTAATTCTGCACATGTTTTAGCACGTGCCTTTGTACGTGTTTTAGCACGTGATGATTTCCAACAGGACGACAAGGTCCAGATAACGCGCTCCGTAGTTCTTGGTATCTAGATGTACGTACTGATAGCAGAAGACATCTAAGTGGTTATGTTGGTTGGTGACAAGGTTCAGGTAGTGCGATCCGAAGATTTTGGTATCTAGAGGTACGTGCTGGTCGTATAAGGTGTCTAGGTAGTTATGGTTGACGATAACGATGACTACGTAGATCGCTCCATAGTTTTTAGTATCTAGATGTACGTACTGGTTGAAGATACAAAAAACTACGGAGCGCACGACCTGGACCTTGTCATCGGCCATCATAACTACCTAGATACCTTCTATGATCAGTACGTATATTTAGATACGTGACAAATTTATCTTTTGTGATTTTTAAAATGAAGTCTCAGTTGGCAACGACAATGTTGATTCCGTGACGAAATAAGCGGAATTTTTAACCAACCGATGGCTAAATCGTGGGCCAAATCATTGCGGTTTGGTATACACTTGGCGAACGGTTGGGTATAGTTTTTACCAGATGCATGCAAGAATTTTTGTAAAATCATTTAAGAAATACGTAAAGAAAGTTCATAAAAATATATACGAATTGCAGGAAAAATACATAATTATAATAATTTTAAATATTAAAATTCTTTTTAAAAACTAGGGTAAATTTTTAATGTTTATTGGAACATTTTCTGGGTGTTTTTTTACTACAATTTTAGAGAACATCTTTCATTCGAATTGTTAATAAATAATTTAATTTTTTTATTTATTGATTTAAATTATTACTTATTTAAGGAGGAACTCCATTGATTTTTAAATAATCTCTCTGTTTTGTCAAATATTATTAAAACCTCGGTTACTTTTTTTGTCATCATTGAAGAAGGTGTAATAAATATTTTGAGAATTTTTCACTCAGATTTATTTACTAATTATTGGAGAAAATACAGATTTTTGGAATAAAAACGAGGGAATTTGAAAAATTCTTTTTTAAACAATTCTAAAATATTCTTAACTTAAATCAAACAAAAGTTAAGTTTTTTGAAATTGTTTAAACTCAATTAATGGCCAGAAATAAATAAAACATTTTTTAACTTTAGGTGGCTCTCTAGTAAAATAAAACTTTTCTACAGTTTTGTTTTTATGAATTAATACTTACAAATCATATTTGTACTGATATTATGGGAGTTATATAAAATTTTTCAGACATTTACCTCTTTTAGATTTAGAGTTATCCTAGGAAGTGTGTTAAATTAAAATAGAAATAGGGATACAAGAAAAGCCATCCTGGCGCACAACTAATTTTTGAACCCCGATGAAATTTTAAGACTATGTTCTTTAAAGTATATGCAACAAAAGAGTACATTTTGTTATTCTCCAAAATTTATTATTATTTAAAAAAATAAAACATTAATGATTTATTTCTTTGCTTACAAAAATACTAGTTTTACAATAATTTTACATGTAATGGTTTTTGATAATAAAGTTGTTGAAAATAATTTTAAAAACAAAATATACACTTTTATTAAAAACAGTGTTTTTATCAAAATAATGGCTTTATTGAATACATTCACAATAATTTTAGAAAGCTATTTATTATACATATATTTTACATATCAATAAGTCCTAGAACACATTTGACTACTATGATACAGTATTTAACCATCAAAACTTGAAGCAAAAAGTTATTATTCACTTCCTGAAAAACGTAAATTCATGCATAAAAGTAACAAAATGACGTTAAATGACAAATAGTTCTTTACGTAAAGCGTTTGTTTTTCATGGAAAAAAAATAATACCACAATAAAATATTTATACTTGATGAGATAATGATCGAAAATCACTAGATAGCCACCTTGAAAAAATATATTTAACACTACATGTTTCAACACTTACAATTGACAAATAATACATTTAACATAAAAATACCTCAAACCATGTTTACTTCTTTTCACAAAACTTTAACCGATATTTCCAGGAATTATACAAAATATCTATGGTCATGGGTCCGCAACAACATTTTGAAGTTAAAAACGAGTTTAAAGTTTTAATTTGGTATGCTGCCCAATCTTTCACTAAACTGGCTGTAACATCCAGCAGAACCGAAAATGTTCATAAACGTATTAACATAAAAAATTTGTAATACAAAATTTTTAGATTTCTTGGTAAAAAATAAGTGGGGGTTCCCCTTGCATGTTTCCACTAAATAACTTTTATTTTAATTATTTCTTGACTTGTTAGCTTGTTTTTTTGTTTGCTTGTTTGTTTGTTAACTTGTTTGTATGTTTCTTTGTTTGTTTGTTTGCTTGTTCGCTTGCTTGCCTGTTTGCTTGTTTATTTGTTTGTTTGCTTGTTTGTTTGTTTGCTTGATGCTTGTTTTCTTGTTTGTGTGTACATTTGTTTGCTTGTTTGTTTGTTTGCTTGATTGCTTGTTTTTTGTTTCGTTGGTTGTTTGCTTATTTCTTTGTTTGCTTGTACGTTTGTTTGCTTATTTGTCCGTTTGCGTGTTCGCTTGTTTGCTTGTTAGCTAGTTTGTATATTTGTATCGATGCTTGTTCATTTGTTTGTTTGCTTGATTGCTTGTATGCTTGTTTGTTTGTATGCTTGTTTGTTTGTATGCTTGTTTGTATCTTTGCATGTTTATCTGCTTGTTTGTTTGTTCGCTTGTTTGCTTGTTTGCTTGTTTTCTTGTTTTCTTGTTTATTTGTCTGTATAATAGTTTGTTGTTCCCTTGTTTGATTGCTTGCTAGTTATCTTGTTTGTGTGTACATTTATTTGCTAGTTTGTATGTTTGCTTGCTTGCTAGTTTTCTTGTTTGTGTGTACGTTTATTTGTTGGTTTGTATGTTTGCTTGATCGCTTGTTTGTTTGTTTGGTTGATTGTTCGCTTGATTCCTTGTTTGCTTGTACGTTTGTTTTCTTGTTTGTTCGTTTGCTTGTTCGCTTCTTTGCTTGTTAGCAAGTTTGTTTATTTGTTTGTATGCTTGTTTGTTTAATTGTTCGCTTGTTTGCTTGTATGTTTGCTTGTTTGGATGTTTGCTTGTTTGGATGTTTGCTTGTTTGGATGTTTGCTTGTTTGGATGTTTGCTTGTTTGGATGTTTGCTTGTTTGGATGTTTGCTTGTTTGGATGTTTGCTTGTTTGGATGTTTGCTTGTTTGGATGTTTGCTTGTTTGGATGTTTGCTTGTTTGGATGTTTGCTTGTTTGGATGTTTGCTTGTTTGGATGTTTGCTTGTTTGGATGTTTGCTTGTTTGGATGTTTGCTTGTTTGGATGTTTGCTTGTTTGGATGTTTGCTTGTTTGGATGTTTGCTTGTTTGGATGTTTGCTTGTTTGGATGTTTGCTTGTTTGGATGTTTGCTTGTTTGGATGTTTGCTTGTTTGGATGTTTGCTTGTTTGGATGTTTGCTTGTTTGGATGTTTGCTTGTTTGGATGTTTGCTTGTTTTCTAGTTTGCTTGTTTGGTTGTTCGCTTGTTTGCTTGTTTGCTTGTTTGCTTGCTTCCTTGTTTACTTGTTTGTATGTTTGTTTGTTTGGTTGATACTTTGTTTTTTGTTTGTTTGATAGTTTTCTTGTTAGCTTGTACGCTTGTTTGCTTGTTTGATTGTTTGTTTGGTTGCTTGTTTGTTTGCTTGTTTATCTGCTTGTTTGTTTGTTTGCTTGTTTGCTTGTTTGCTTGTTTGCTTGTTTGCTTGTTTGCTTGTTTGCTTGTTCGCTTATTTGTTTGTATGCTTGTTCGTTTGTTTGTTTGTTTGCTTGTATGCTTATTTGCTTGTTTGTTTGTTTGCTTGTTTTCTTGTTTGTTTGTTTGCTTGTTTGCTTGTTTGTTTGTTTGTTTGTTTGATTGTGTGGTTTCTTGGAATATTATATGCTTGATTGCTTGTTTGCTTGTTTGCTTAATTGCTTGGTTGCTTGTCTCGTGGTTTGCTTGTATGTTTGTTTGTTTGTTTGGTTGATTGGTTGTTTCTCTGTTTGCTTGCATGTTTGTTTGCTAGTTTGTTTGTTTGCTTGTTTGCATGTCTGTTTGTTTGTTTGTTTGTTTGGTTGATTCTTTGTTTTTTGTTTGTTTGATAGTTTTCTTGTTAGCTTGTACGCTTGTTTGCTTGTTTGATTGTTTGTTTGGTTGCTTGTTTGTTTGATTACTTAATTGCTTGGTCGTTTGTTTCCTTGTTTGCTTGCATGTTTGTTTCTTAGTTTGTTTGTTTCGTTGTTTGTTTGTTTACTAGTTTGCCTGTCTGTTCGTTGGTTTCTTGTTCTCTTGTTTGCTTGTTTACTTGTTTGCTAATTAGATTGTTTGTTTGTATGTATGCTGGTTTGTTTTTTTCTTTGTTTATTTATTTCTTTGTTTGCTTGTATGGTTATTTGCTTGTTTGGATGTTTGATTGTTTGCTAGTTTGCTTGTTCGCTTGTTTGCTTGTTTGCTTCTTTGCTTGTTTGCTTGCTTCCTTGTTTGCTTGTTTGCATGTTTGTTTATTTGATTGATTCATTGTTTTTTGTTTGTTTGTTTGTTTTCTTGTTAGCTTGTACGCTTGTTTGCTTGTTTGATTGTTTGTTTGGTTGCTTGTTTGTTTGATTGCTTAATTGCTTGGTTGCTTGTTTCCTTGTTTCCTTGTTTGCTTGTATGTTTGTTTGTTTGTTTAGTTGGTTTGTTGTTTCCCTGTTTGCTTGTATGTTTGTTTGCTAGTCTGTTTGTTTGTTTGTTGGTTGTTTGTTTGTTTGTTTGCTTGTTTATTTGTTTTTTGTTCGTTTGTTTGTTTGTTTGATTGTATGCTTATTTGCTTGTGTGTTTGTTTACTTGTTTACTTGTTTACTTGTTTACTTGTTTGTTTGTTTGCCTGTTTTCTTGTTTGTTTGCTTGCTTGTTCGCTTGTTTGTTTGTTTGTATGTTTGATTGATTCTTTGTTTTTTGTTTTATTGTTTTTTTTCTTATAATCTTATATGCTTGTTTGATTGTTTGCTTGTTTGCATGTTTGTTTGGTTGCTTGTTAGTTTGATTGCTTAATTGCTTGGTTGCTTGTCTCGTGGTTTGCTTGTATGTTTGTTTGTTTGTTTGGTTGGTTGGTTGTTTCCCTGTTTGCTTGTATGTTTGTTTGCTAGTTTGTTTGTTAGCTTGTTTGTTTGTTGGTTTGTTTGTTTGTTTGTTTGTATGCCCGTTCGTTTGTTTGCTTGTACGGTTATTTGCTTGTTTATTTGTTTGCTTGTTTGCTTGTTTACTTATTTGTTTGATAGCTTCTTTGTTTGTTTGTTTAATTGTTTGTTTGTTTCATTGTTTGTTTGTTTACTAGTTTGCCTGTCTGTTCGTTGGTTTCTTCGCTTGTTTGCTTGTTTACTTGTTTGCTAATTAGTTTGTTTGTTTGTATGAATGCTGGTTTGATTTTTTCTTTGTTGGTTTATTACTTTGTTTGCTTGTATGGTTATTTGATTTTTTTGATGTTTGCTTTTATGCTAGTTTGCTTGTTCGCTTGTTTGCTTGTCTGCTTGTTTGCTTGCTTCCTTGTTTGCTTGTTTGTATGTTTGTTTGTTTGCTTGATTTTTTGTTTTTTTTGTTTGTTTGTTTTCTTGTTTGTTTGGTTATTTGGATCCCTGTTGCCTTTTATATTTGTTTGCTTGACCGTTTGTTTGTTTGTTTGCTTGTTTGTTTTGACTGTTGTTTTGTTTGTTTACTTGTTTGTTTGTTTGCTTGTTTGTTTGATTGCTTGATTGCTTGGTTGCTTGTTTCCTTAATTTCTTGTATGTTTGTTTGTTTGTTTGGTTGGTTGCTTGGTTGCTTGTCTCGTGGTTTGCTTGTATGTTTGTTTGTTTGTTTGGTTGATTCTTTGTTTTTTGTTTGTTAAATAGTTTTCTTGTTAGCTTGTACGCTTGTTTGCTTGTTTGATTGTTTGTTTGGTTGCTTGTTTGTTTGTTTACTAGTTTGCCTGTCTGTTCGTTGGTTTCTTGTTCTCTTGTTTGCTTGTTTACTTGTTTGCTAATTAGATTGTTTGTTTGTATGTATGCTGGTTTGTTTTTTTCTTTGTGTATTTATATCTTTGTTTGCTTGTATGGTTATTTGCTTGTTTGGATGTTTGCTTGTTTGCTAATTTGCTTGTTCGATTGTTTGCTTGTTTGCTTGTTTGCTTGTTTGCTTGCTTCCTTGTTTGCTTGTTCGCATGTTTGTTTATTTGATTGATTCATTGTTTTTTGTTTGTTTGTTTGTTTTCTTGTTAGCTTGTACGCTTGTTTGCTTGTTTGATTGTTTGTTTGGTTGCTTGTTTGTTTGGTTGCTTGTTAGTTTGATTGCTTAATTGCTTGGTTGCTTGTCTCGTGGTTTGCTTGTATGTTTGTTTGTTTGTTTGGTTGGTTGGTTGTTTCCCTGTTTGCTTGTATGTTTGTTTGCTAGTTTGTTTGTTAGCTTGTTTGTTTGTTTGTTTGTTTGTTTGTATGCTCGTTCGTTTGTTTGCTTGTACGGTTATTTGCTTGTTTATTTGTTTGCTTGTTTGCTTGTTTACTTATTTGTTTGATAGCTTCTTTGTTTGTTTGTATCATTGTTTGTTTGTTTACTAGTTTGCCTGTCTGTTCGTTGGTTTCTTCGCTTGTTTGCTTGTTTACTTGTTTGCTAATTAGTTTGTTTGATTGTATGAGTGCTGGTTTGTTTTTTTCTTTGTTGGTTTATTTCTTTGTTTGCTTGTATGGTTATTTGATTGTTTGGATGTTTGCTTGTATGCTAGTTTGCTTGTTCGCTTGTTTGCTTGTCTGCTTGTTTGTTTGCTTCCTTGTTTGCTTGTTTGTATGTTTGTTTGTTTGCTTGTTTCCTTAATTTCTTGTATGTTTGTTTGTTTGTTTGGTTGGTTGGTTATTTCTCCGTTTGCTTGTATGTTTGTTTGCTAGTTTGTTTGTTTGTTTGCTTGTTTGTTTTTTGTTTGTTTGTTTGTTGTTCGCTTTATTAATTTTACGTTTGTTTGTTACTTTGTTCGTTTGCTTATTCGTTTGTTTGATTGTTCGATTATTGGTTTATATATCTTCTCCTTATTTTTTTCTATTATGATTATTTGCTTGTATGTTTGCTAGTTTACTTGTATGTTTGTTGCTTGTTTGTTTGTTTGTTTCGTTGTTTGCTTGTTTTGCTTGTTTGCTTGTCTGTTCGTTGGCTTCTTCACTTGTTTGCTTCTTTGCTCATTTGCTAGTGTGTTTGTTTATTTACTTGTATGCTTGTATGTTTGTTTTTTTGTTTGTTTGTTTCTCTGTTAGCTTGTATGACTATTCGCTTGTTTGATTGTTTGTATGTTTGGTTGTCTGCTTATTTGCTTGTTTGTTTATTTGCTTCTTTTAAAATTTACTTGTTTGTTGGTTTGTTTGTTCGTTTGTTTGATTATTTGCTTGTTTGCTTGTTTGCTTGTTTGCTTGCTTCCTTGTTTACTTGTTTGTATGTTTGTTTGTTTGGTTGATTCTTTGTTTTTTGTTTGTTTGATAGTTTTCTTGTTAGCTTGTATGCTTGTTTGCATGTTTGATTATTTGCTTGTGTGCTTGCTTGCTGGTTTGTTTATTTTCTTGTATAATTGTTTTTTGTTTGTTTGTTGGTTTGTTCATTTGTTTATTTGCTTTTTGTTTGTATCTTTGTGTGCTTCTTTGTTTGTTTAGTTATTTGCTTATTTGCTTGTTTGCTTGTATCTTTGTGTGCTTCTTTGTTTCTTTGATTGTTTGTTTGCTTGTTTGCTTGTTTGCTTGTTTGCTTTTTTGCTAGTTTTCTTTTTCGGTTGTACGTTTGTTTGCTTGTTTCTTCGTTTGCTTGTTCGCATGTTTGCTTGTTAGCTCATTTGCTAGTTTGTTTGTTTGTTTACTTGTATGCTAGTTTGTTTGTTTTTTTTGTTTGTTTGTTTCTCTGTTTGCCTGTATGATTATTTACTTGCTTGATTGTTTGTATGTTTGTTTGTCTCCTTGTTTGCTTGTTTGATCGCGTGTTTGGATGTTTGGTTGTTTGGTTGTCTGCTTATTTGCTTATTTGTTTATTTGCTTCTTTTCAAGTTTACATGTTTGTTGGTTTGTTTGATTATTTGCTTGTTAGCTTGTTTGCTTGTTTACTTGTTTGCTTTTCTGTTCGTTAGCTTCTTTGTTTGTTTGCTTGTTTGCTCGTTTGCTAGTTTGTTTGTTTGTTTGTATTCTTGTTTGTGTGCTTGTTTGTTTTTTTGTTTCTTTGTTTGCATGTTTATTTGCTTGTTTGGATGTTTGATTATTTGCTTGTTTGCTTGCTTGCTGGTTTGTTTATTTTCTTGTATAATTGTTTGCTTGTTTGTTTGTTGGTTTGTTCATTTGTTTATTTGCTTTTTGCTTGTATCTTTGTGTGCTTCTTTGTTTGTTTGGTTATTTGCTTATTTGCTTGTTTGCTTGTATCTTTGTGTGCTTCTTTGTTTCTTTGATTGTTTGTTTGCTTGTTCGTTTGCTTGTTTTATTTGTTCGCATGTATTTTTGAATGTTTAATTACTTGGTTGCTTGTTTTCTTGTTTGTTTATATGTTTGTTTGTTTGTTCGGTTGGTTGATGGTTTGTTTGTTGGCTGGTTTGATTTTGTTTGCTATTTTGTTGGTTTGCTTGTTTGCATGTTTGCTTGTTTGTTTTTTTGCTTGCTGGTTTGTCTTTTGTTTATTCGCTTGTGCTTGTTACTCGGATGGATTTCTTTTTAATTTTTTTTATTTGCTTATGTGGTTAGTTGCTTGTTAGTTTGTTTGCTTTTTTGTAGTTTTACCTGTTTGTTAGTTTGCTTGTTTGTTTGTTTGCTTGTTTGTTTGTTTGTTTCGTTGTTTTCTTACATAATTTTTTGCTTGTCTGTTCGTTGGGTTCTTCGTTTGATTGCTTGTTTGCTCATTTGCTCGTTTGCTAGTTAGATTGTTTGTTTGTTTGTTTGTATACTTGTTTGTTTGTTCCTTTGTTTATTTATTTCTTTGTTTGCTTATTTGTTCGATTGCTTGTTTGCTTGTTTGATTGTTTGCTAGTTCGTTTATTTGTTTATATGCTTGTTCGTTTGTCTGTATATTTGCTTGTTTTGTTGTTTGCTTGTTCGCTCGTTTGCTAGTTTGTTTGTTTGTTTGCTTGTTTGGTGTGTTTTCTTGTTTGTAGATTTGCTTGTTTGCTTGTTGGTTTGTTTGTTCATTTGTGTGATTGTTTGGTGGTTTGTTTGTATCTTTTATTGCTTGTTTGTTTGCTTGTTTCTTTGTTTGCTTGTTTGTTTGGTTTTTTTATTTGTATCTTTCCTTGTTTGCTTGTATGTTTGTTTGTTTGTTTGGTTGTTTGGTTGTTTCCCTGTTTGCTTGTATGTTTGATGGCTTGATTATTTGTTTTGTTGTTTGTTTGGTTGGTTGGTTGTTTCCCTGTTTGCTCGTATGTTTGTTTGTTTGTTTGCTTGCTTGCTTGTTTGTTTATTTGCTTGTTTGCTTGTTCGCATATTTATCTGTTAGTTTGTTCGTTTGTTTGTTTGTTTGCCTATTTGCTTGTATCTTTGTATGCTTCTTTGACTGCTTGCTTGTTTGCTTGTTTGCTTGTTTGTCTGTAAGCTTGTTTGTTTCTTTGTTTATTTGGTTGCTTGTTTGTTTGCTTGTTCGTTTGTTTGATTGTCTGCTTGTTTGCTTATATCTTTGTTTCCTAATTGGTTTGTTTGCTTATTTGTCTGTTTGCTTGTTTGTTTGTTTGCTTGTTTGCTTGTTTGCTTGTTTGCTTGTTTATTTGTTTGTTTGCTAGTTTGATTGTTTGCTTTTTGCTTGTTTGCTTGTTTGCTTGTTTCCTTGTTTGTGTGTACGTTTTTTGCTTGTTTGTTTGTTTTCTTGATTGCTTGTTTGTTTGTTTGGTTGATTGTTTGATTATTTCCTTGTTTGTTTGTTCTCTTGATTGCTTGTCGGTTTGTTAGGTTGGTAGTTTGATTATTTCCTTGTTGGTTTGTACGTTTGTTCGCTTGATTGTTCGTTAGCTTTTTCGCTGGTTTGTTTGTTTGGTAGTTTATTTGTTTGCTTGTATGATTGTTCGTTTGTTTGTTTGCTTGTTTGTTTTTTGATTATTTGTTTGCTTGTTTGCTTATTTGCTGATTTACTTGTTTATTTGTTTATATGATTGTTTGTTTATTTATTTATTTACGAGAGTTGCAGCCATTTAAGTCTTAAGAAAGAGATTGTTTAATAATATTAGATCTATATTAAACATTTTTTATTATAATAAACTGATTTTTGTTATACAATAATTTTATAAAAGAAGGAAGGAAGGAAGGAGGGAAGGAAGGAAGGAAGGAGGAACGAAGGATTGCAGGAAGGAAGGAAGTTAGGAAGGAAGGAAGGAGAGGTTCTGAAAAATTATCATAAGAATTTTCTAATTGAAATTCACTTTAAATTAAATAATACTAAAATTATCTTATTAAACACAATAGTTTAAATATTACTATTCTAAAAATATATTATAACTCGAAATAATGGTCAATATGTCTGAACGCCGAAAGTTCATTAATTTCAAAAGCATAAGTTTATTAAAAATTTCGATTCAATCCTTTTATTAAATTAATAATTGCATTATAATAAAAAATTACAATAATCGCGAGATGTAAAAAATCAAAATGAAATCACGTCAACTAGAATATATTAAAAAAAATTTTACAATTTTCAAACATTATTGGTATAAGAAAAATATGTATTGTGCATTTAATCATATTTGTTCCTGTAAAATAGTGTTAACATAATTTTTATATAAATATATAAATAAGACGAAAATTACGTTCAACTTAAGACAATGTATATATTTTCAGTATATTTGACGTATAAAGAGAAAAAAGCTTTTTTTTTAATTTTTACAAAACAGATTTCAAGCACCCTCGTATGGATGTATGTGTGTATGGAATCAAGTTTATCGGTTAACTCAGTCAGACTGTGGCGAAATTGGTTAAAATTTATAGAGGATACTTCTTGCATTATAGGAAGGTGACGTATCTATTTTCAGCCATATTCAATGAGTATATGTTCATATAGAATAAGTATTAAATATATTGAAAAATCGAATTTTAACTGTATCTTAAATAAATTTCATGTTTTCATCAAATTTTCCGGGGCAAATTTGTAGATCTCGAAAAAATACAACTTTTCTATAGTCTACATTTTTTATGAAAACATTGTTACAAGAAAGTTTGCCAAGCAAAACGAAAAATGAAGCAAAAAATGGTATTAAAAATCGTTTTTGACGACAATTAAATTTTAACACATAACATGCAAAAAATTTCTACAGTAAAGTTATAGATCTTAGAAAAATGAAGCTAAAAAATGACAAAGAAAATCTATTTTTAGGTCATAACTGAAGTATTACACTAAATTTTTGTGCTAAATTTTTTTATCCGTAAAGTTGTACATCTCAAAATAATACAACTTCATTGTATTATATATTTTTAATGAAAATGTCATTTAATCAAAGTTTGTCAAGGAAATCGAAAAATGAAGCGCAAAAAAAGGTATCAAAAATCGATTTTACACAACAATTAAATTTTAACACATAATACGCAAACAATTTATACGGTACAGTTGTAGATCTCGGAAAAATGCAACTTTTCTGTATTCCACACTGTTTATAAAAGCGTCATTTCGGGAAAGCTTTTCAAGATAAAGGAAAAATGAAGCGCAAAAATGGCATCAAGAATCGACTTTTAGGCCACAATTAGATTATCATACATTTTACGCACAAATTTCCAGGCTAAAGTAGTAGATTTTTAACGAATACAACGATTCTGTATAACACCCTTTACGAAAACGTAATTTAATCCGACACTACTGAGAGTAACCAAAAATATAGCGCAATAAAAACATAAAAAATCTATTTTGAGGCAATCGTTAATGTATAGTAGTTTATACGCACAAATTTATACGCACAAAAATTGTAGTTCTAGAAATAGTACAACACTTTTGTCTTAAAATAGATTTAAAAAAGCAACAATTGCAACAGCCTTGCTATCCATTTACCCTTGGTTGTGGTTGTCCAGGATCGTTGCCACGTTTCCATGGTGCGTTCCCGTTCCTCTCTGTGTACTGTTGCTCTGTCCTCTCCTTTTTTCTTCCGTTCGTGTATTCGCTTGCGCTCCGTCGCGTGTAGGTCGATCGGGATGATTCCCGCAATAACGAGCACTGCGCATCTCGAGACCGTGCGATAGGCGCTGGTGACTCTGAGAGCTCCTCTACGCTGAGCCGAAGTGAGTCGAGTCCGGTATGAATCCTTCTCCATTTTATCGGCCCATACTTGAGAACCGTACAATAAGATGGATGTAATTACTGACATGAGGAGTCGATGCTTGCTCCCACTTGTATTCGACATTAGACGGCACAACTGGGTGACGAAAGAAAGTAAGCTTAGTATCTAGTTTTGAGTCCCAGAGACATGGCCTCCCTCCTTGTCGAAACCTCCGCGTGTCCACGTACATGGGGAAGATGGTCTCAATCCGTTTGCCAATGAAGGGTACGATCTCTGTCTTAGCGGATGCCAAGTCGAGACCGTGTTCCCCCATCCAACGCGAGATCCTGCGCATCGCCTGATTAAGCAGATATTGTGCTTTTTCAAAGTCCCGCGCGATGATGACTAAAGCGACATCATCAGCGTAGGGTATCATGTACACCCCTTCCGGTAGCCCCCATCGTACAGGATTTTCCAGGAATCAAGGCCAAAGATCGGCCCCTGTGCCACGCCGGCGCTGAGATATTTCTCGCGTTGGCATTCTCCTGTTTCGTAACGGAGCATACGGTCCTGTAAGTAGTCCCGTATCACCCGCATGAGGTACTCTGGGAGTCTAAACTCGTTCAACGCGTCTAAGATGTCTGGCCACCTGGCCGAGTAGACGGCGTTCTTTACGTCCAGCGTGACCAGCGTGACCAGGAGTGCGATATTCCTGGAAAAATGATTTCTAGTCCACGCATTCCTGCCCTGCTGTACTACCTCCCGTATAGCATCCACCGTAAATCGTCGTTTTCTGAAGCCGTACTGGTTGCCAGATAAATCTCCGGCAGCCTGCACAGCTCCCTGGATCTGTGGTTTGAGCAACCTCTCATAGAGCTTCCCTGCATGTTCCAACATGTACAGTGGCCTGTTAGACTACGGAAGCCGGGGATCACCTCCCTTACCTTTGCTGAAGAACGCGTGACGCGCAACCTACCAAGGAGTGCCTTCCTCCGGTTGATCTCGCGTCGGAGCCGCTTGCGCGCTGCTTTATACTGCGCAACAGTGCTGCCTCCGTTTCGTCTTTCGATCTTTCTGCTCTTATTCTGAGGCATTTCGCTTCCGCTCTCAGTTGCACGATTTCGTCCGACCAAGTAAGTAGGGCGTTTTCCATGTCGCGATCCCTTGCACTGCATGGATGCGTCACAGGCTCGGAGAATGAGGCCCATAGTCTCCCTCACGAGGGCCTCCGCTCCATCCCTGTCTTCGGTGGCGTTCGTCATCGGTAAATTTTCCTGTCCTTCGAGCAGTACCTCCACCAGCTTTTCGGTGTTTAGCCTGACCATTCCATCGGGGTGGCTTTGTCGCGACTCTTTGCGATTGGAATTATTCACACAGCTGAAAGGTGATGTATTGGTAGTCGCTTCCGCTGTAATCCTCCATTATCCTCCAGTCCGACGCTCTACGCGCTAGAATTTCGGATGCGAAAGACACGTCCGAATCATCCCAATATGCCCTACCCTTCTGAATTTCAATGTGTTCCCAACTTTGAGAACTATCAGGTCGATTCTAGATATCATCTCCATGATGAACTTTCCTCTGCTGTCCATCACTGGCATGTTCCACTCCCATGCCTGCACATTGAAGTCGCCAGCGACTACGAGCTCACCTTCTATCTCGTGGATTGCGTCTTCCAGCTCGTCCAGACTCCGCCTGAATTGCTCAATACGGGCGTAAGGAGCGGTAAAGTAGCAGCTCACGTAAGTTACGTCTGTGCTTCTCACCCACACAGAGCCGCTTCCGGCCCCGTGTTCGTCCACTCTGACGGTTCGTGAGTCCACGTCGATCGCTACTGTGCCAAGAATATCTTTGTTCCACGGAGGTACGTTCTACTCACAGTACTGCTCGCCGATTAGCAGCACATCAGCCTTCGTCTCAGATATACTCTGAGTCAGAAAGTCCTTGCTAATTTGACTCTGTGGAGGATCGCATGAAGAACCGCTATACGGTCCATCATTAAGGCTTGGCTTTGGTCTGCTTAGGCGTTTCACGAAACGCTCTACACTGTTCTGAAGCTGGCGTGTGGCATTACTGTGCTTTGTCTACTCCAAGGTCATTGCATAACACACACCTCGCCTCGGTAGCCTTGCAGGCTGCTCCTTTGCGACCGTCCAGACATCTTCACCCTCCTCAATAGGGCCGTCGCAAAACCGTCGGTATCCGAGGGCCCGTTGGCCCTGCCCTTCTTGTCAGTGACTGCTGACTCGGCACTATCGAGTCTCCGTCTCGCGGTTGCACCCTCTTCTTTTGAGGCCGCTGGCTTGAGGTAGCCGCGGCTCCTTGATTGTCTGTCACGCTGTGCTCTTCGGTGTTGCAAAGGCGGGCCTTTCAAGAGTCGAAAACTTCGACGAGGATGGATAAAGGCTCCTTGATGTTCCTATTGACACCAGGCTGCCTCTCCAACCCTTTTCCCTTTATTTTGAGAAGTTCGTCAACCTTCTCTACGAACTCCTCGATACTTTTTATCTCCGAGCCGCTGGGCTGTTGTGTGCCGCCCGGCAGCAATTGTGGAGCAGGCTGCACCATAACCACCAGTTCTTTATCGTAGGTTTGGGGTTTACCTGCCGCCTGATTCGTCACTTGGTTTTGTTGGGACGTTTTTCTTTCTTGTTAAGGGAACGGACCGGTCAAATTTCAGCCTAGTAATATTTAAAGGATCGGAAAGAAAAAACAATTTTTAGACTCAAATTTGTATGAGAAATGTTATGTAGCGCATTAAAAAAAAATCCAAAAGATTTTTTTCACTTTTTCCAAAAATTTTTTTTGGTTTTAGATTCTTCATTTCCGACTTATAGCACGCTCATCATCACAGGAAGTAGCAAACAGATTCTCAGCCCGAAAGATCAAAAACTATAGGAGTAGGAAATTTACTGTGCCGCGAATTCCCCGCGTCGTACCGCTCCGCGCCGCAGCCCCCTAGCTTGCTTATTTATATGTACGCTTGCTTTCGGACTCAATTGTGCATATAGTCTTTTTTTCGTATCGCAATTTTACTTGTACAATAGAATTTTCTGATATAAATCTTGAAATTTGGAGTGCATTCTAAGAAGTGGAATTTCAACTGCGATATTGCGAATTTCAATCTACTTTCTCTGCTTGAGAAGTTTATTTCATAATTCATTTCTCTTTGTAAAACACTAGAAATCCATACTATGTGTATTGGAAAATTGTATTGTACAAGTAAAATTGCGATACGAAAAAAAAACTATATGCACAATCGAGTCCGAAAGCAAGCGTACATATAAATAAGCAAACCGTGAGGCCGCAGCGCTGCGCCGGCCGTAGTCCGTGTGCGACTCCGCGACCGGGCCGGCGCGGCACGGTACAATGCGAGGAATTCACGGCACAGTAAATTTCCTACTCCTCCTACAGTTTTTGATCTTTCGGGCTGAAAATTTGTTTGCTACTTCCTGGTAGGATTGTAAACAACTTAGCGAATGGATTAGGCTCAGCGTGCTATAGGTCGGAAATTAACAATCGAAAACCAAAAGAAAATTTTGAAAATCCTGGAAAAAATTATTTTAGATTTTTTTTTAATGCGTTTTTTTTTTAATTATTACATTACTCATCCAAATTAAAGTCTAAAAAAAATTTTTATTATTGACTCTCGAGGTTCAACGATAGGTATAAGAATATATAATTATTCAGGATCTCCATTATTTGTTGTGCATTTCAATGTAAAAGAAATACAAATATTAGAGGGACTCTAACAGCATTATACTAGGTGAAATATATTTAGTTTGGCCTGAATTTCCCATGAATTAACAGTGTAATCCAATGCTGGGAAAAGTATCTGCCCGCAGAGTAGTTGTTTCCGTTGTTCTGAGCATGCTTTGAATATACAAAATATATTTCGTCTACAATGGTGCTGTTAGAGTCCCTCTAATATTTAGATTAAGAGGGTATCAAACCATTCAAATTTCCCACCGGAATTCGTAACCTCAACCGAGTTATGAACAATTGATTATAATTAATAAATAAACCGAATTATGAAAAACCAAGACATCATTGACCTTTCTTTTAATTGTAGCATTCTACCACAATGCTAAGTTTCAGGTAATAATATTATTGGCATTAAAAGTAAAATATGAATGGCATTGGTACGAAATTTCGGATCATCTTTTATAGATCTGTTTTATCATTAAATATATATATATATATATATATGCGCTGCTATACTTCACCTACTCTATGTATAATATATCTATGGTTAAGGTTCAATTCGAAGAATAAGGGATCACAAATAAATAGACTTAAGCAGGGATACTAGATTTATAAAAGGTAGCAGCTGCTCAAGTGTACAAAGCAAGGTAGGCGGTACCCCTCCGAGTGGAACAGATGAACTCGCTCAGGTAGTAAAGTAAAGGTCGCACCAAAATACAGTTAGACTGCTCCGATCTTTATAAAATTTTAGTACAATACTTTTAGATATGTATACTTTCGAAAAATGTAATAAAACAAATCGATTTTGTTTAAATTGTAAATTGGGTAAACCCCGTAAGATTTTCCAGTCCTTTTTTTAGAGGGATATGAATGGCAAGAGAAGTTATCTATGTTATTGACTCTATTTGTAATTATCATAAATATATTTTTAAAAATTTTATAGAAAAGACGATACATCCGGATTTTTCTTTATAAATGAAGAATCACCGATTTTGTTTTAAGCAATTTCATTTATTTAATCGCTGCGAGGTTTAAGTTCCAGATATCAAATACGGTTGTTTATAATGGGAAACTGAATGTTCGTAGTGATATAATGAATAGAATTACTGGAAACAATTTTTGATTCTTATTTATCGATAAAGAAACGGCATATGGCGTATCGTTTTTTGCATCGTCATTCTTCTTTATTAAGACTACAACGCTCCAAAAAAATATTTACTCAAAATTGAAAATTAAATGAAAATAATGGGTCTCTGTAATTGTCGATAACTCTTGAGGTTTCACATCACCCAGATTCTACGTTTTCTATTTTCTAAGTAATTCTTTAAATATTATTATTGAGACAACGATACTTTATAGGCCCTTTCGTTATCAATAAATAAGAAACAAAAATTTATTGTAGTAATTTTATTCATTTTATCACTATGAACTTAAAGTTGCCCGTTACAAACAACCATATTTTATATCTGGAACGTAAACTCCGCAGCGATTAAATAAATGGAATTGCTTGAACAAATTTCGGTTATTCTTCATTGATAAAGAAAAATCCAAATGTATCGTCATTTCTACAAATATATTTCAAAAAATTAAAAATAGTGTCGATAACATATCTTTGTTAGATAAAATTAAATATTATATCGATAACATATCTAGTGGCGGTAACATATCTAGATATCTTGTCTTGCCTTTCATATCCTCCTAAAAAAAAGAACTAAAAATCTTAACCGCACGTAAGCCACAGAAAAATTAAAAACAAACGGTATAACGAGTACCTGCTCGTAAATCGAATACGCGAGGAATTCGCGCAGCCGCGAATTAGACGAGCAGCACCGCGCGCGCAAACATGATGGTACGATACCATTCCAGCAGGGTTTCGGGATGTAGGAGCGCGCGACTGGAAAGGAAGCGCGTCAAGGAGATTACTTGTGGGTGTCCGAGCCTGCACCTCGTAGGCATTTTCGACGTTACAGCATTATTGGTCCTCGTGGTGTGACGCGATCAGCTACTGCGATTCTCCCTGTGTTCGGGGACGCTGGTGTGAGGTGTCAACGGGTGTGTGTTGTGAGAGTGTAAGAGAGAAGCAGAGCTGTACGCGCCGTAACGTGAGAAGGGACGTTGACAGTCAGTAGCCAGGGACTACTGACCATCCGCACCACCGTCGAGAACTCGCTATCTACCCCACGCGCATATCACGCCCGCCGCTCGTGTGTGAAAGCGTGAGAGAGGAGCGCCACGGCGACGCCAGATGCAGAAGTGCGCTTGGCTTCTTCTACAGCGGTGATTTGTAAGTAAAAGGGTGAGGCCCTATTACTTTCACCTGTGGCGTCGCGACCACGCGGGTATCATTCTCTAGTGCGCATGTCGACGTTAAACTTAGGCAAGTGAGCATACGGGGGCTTCTGCGCCCCCGTCTTTTATGTAATCATACGAACGTCCAATATACGATTATTATAAAATCATTCGTGTATTTATTCGCATAGAATCCTCTTCCTTCCCGCTTCCCCCGCGAACGCGGACTTTCATACAAGCTGCCCTGATACGTAAAGCAGGTAAGAAACCTGCTGTGATCACTGAGGAGCTCGTGGGGTATGCGCTCATGGGTTAGCGCGTGCAGCACGAAGCGAATATACAAGCCGGGAGAATTGTTGAGACATAATATATCTGATCTCCCCAATCCCGCGGTTGCATGACGCCCTTAACTTGTTAAGCTTACGGGAAGGAATCAAGGATTAAAATCACGCGATTATCAAAGTATATTTAAGAAACATAAAATCACGTTTTGTTAGCCGCAGCGCAAAAGACAAGGTCGACTTTGCCGGCGACAATGTTAGAGCAACAGGAACTCTGACTGCATCCATATCTGCTTAGCACGGGGAACAAAAATAGAGCCAGAGGCTCGATATCGGCAGGAAACTAGTAAACTCGAGAATTATTTGGAGGCTAAAAAATAATTTTCATACTATTTGGTAAATCCTTGTGAAGGTAGTACAATAGAGCCCTTCGATTCGCAAAGGTTAAATCGCGAGCGCGCATTACCCCGTGCTGATTTTCCTTTTTTTTTTGTATGTTTCCAGCTGCGTGAGAGTGTGTGTATGTTACCAAGTGTACTGAGCATGTCTATATGATGTATATGAGTGAGTAAAGCGAATCACAAACGATGCTAAGAGTCAAAGAAGAACAAATCGTGCGACGTACGCCGGCTTTTACCAAACATTCTGTTCAGGGGCTAGAGTGAAAAATATAGCACACGCAACAGCCATGGCGCGCTATTGGAATTTAAGTTGAAACTCCAAAAACGCGTTACAGTAATCTCAGAGTGAGTAAATAAAGGAAAATGCACACTTATAACGAACAAATTATGCACAGAGTTTATACAACAGTCTATACATTACATATATACACGCACATACAGCGTACAGTATAGGCGAGAGAAATCGCTACAATGTCTGCTCCGACCGTCGACACTCTCGATAATTGGTGCTTCTCTCTCGGGACACAGGAGCTCGACGAAACTCTGCACGAGCTGCAGCTGAAGCTTGGCGGCTTCAGACTGCAACAAATGTGTAGACTGCAGAAGTGGCTCCTCGAGGAATACGAGGACGAGGACTTCCAGCTGTCATTGGAGCTAACAGCTGATGCTGCACGCGAGAGGCGACAAGAACTGCGCGAAGCATACATATGGAGGGTACACGGAGAGCACACGGGATCGACAATTTTTTAATAAAATGTCGACCGACGAGTGCGCACCCGATGTCTATACTGCGCGCAGACCTAGCAGCCCGAGTCAGAGACCTCACGATAAGGCCACAGCAGGTTAGGCAGGGAATGACCCGCTGACGATAAGGTCGGACGAAGCTATGATACAGCATCAACTCCAAGACTAGCAATTGCAACAGCAACAGTTGCAACAACAACATTTGCACGAGCAGTAGGGGAAACAACTGCAACTGTAGCAGCAGCAGTTGCAGCAACAGCAGCAGCGTCCACAGCTACAAGCGCAGCACCAACACTAGCAATTCCCACAGCTGAAGTTTGAGCCGCCACTGCTCCCGCAGCAGCAGACGACACCGACTGGCAGTAAGCTCGCACCGGCGACTCTTGGCCGTCACGATTGGCTAGAGATCGCCAGCGCGCGCTGAAACGACGGGCGAGCCGCGGGAATGCACGAGCACGCAAGCCGTGTTGTGCAACATAGGCAATGATGGCGAGGCCGAGGATAGCATTGAGATCTTTACTCTAACTTCACCATCAGGAAGACCATTTCAAGCACCTTTGGATTTTATGGCCGTCTTCAACGAGTCCAGAAGACGAACCGACATGCTTGAAGAGCAGTTGATGGAACTAACGTGACTTGTTAAGCAGACAGTCACGCCGGGCAACGTAGCTGCGGGAATTGCGTCCAGCACTCACTTTGAAAATGCGCAAAACCGTATGTCTGGAAACACGCAAAGGCAAAATTCAACGCCCAACCCGCGTGTAACATTCCAAGATACGTTCAGTGTAATGACAGCGAGCACAAGTGCGATGTGGGAAACATCGTGCACTAATGGGGCATGCAGTACGCGGGACTTTATTATGAGATTTGAGGAATGCCACGACTCGGTGATTTAACTGACGCCGAGCTACTCTCCGCGCTTATGGAGCTGCTGAAGGGTGTAGCCTCTGATGGAAAATGTCGCGACGACAGCCGCCTCCCCCTGAAACCACGCTACTGCCCGAGTTGGCATACCACGCGCCACAAGTGACTCGAGGCATGCAAACAACTGTTGCGTCGATCGATATACGGGCCGAGGAGACAAGCATCATCGGTATAGCCACGATAGTAGCTAGGGTAGCGGACGAGAACCTAAGCGGCCAAGACCTGGAGCAAGAAGCCTGCAGTTCCCAAAAAAGAGGCGACTCCGAGGGATAAGAGCAAATTTCCCCTACGTAGGAATTTGAGGGGCAAACACAAGAAGAAGCCACTCTCCGAAACGCAGCTAGCGACGCCGAGATGGGAGTTTTGGCAGAGACGCTCGAGTAGCAGATGGGCATTATACGTCTATAGCGGACGTATCGAACATTCACGAGAAAGAGCTAGAAAAATCATCGCGTGCGTGAAATTATACGTAAGTAGGTTAGAAGCCTCTAACACGGGCGAATCGGAAGCTAGAGAGGGGAGTTAAAGGAGTCGTCACATACACGCGATTATACGTAAGTAGATTAGCAAACGTATATTACAGGTGTAGTAATATATAGTTATATCGAGATATATTTACAACTAAAGGCAAGGTATGGGTGTGTGGGTGTTACTTATTTAATAATAATAGGCTATGATTACGGTAAATTTAGTAGATGTGAGTTTAATTAATTTCAATTCACTAAAAATTATTTGTTCGAGTTTGATCAACTGTGAGCGATGTTATGTTAAATGAATATTGCGAATAATAATAAATAATCAATTTAAATTATTACGATAAAATATTTGTTGTATATTTATTCAATTGTCTATATATATATATATATATATATATATATATATATATATATATATATATATATATATATATATATATTAACTATTAAATTGAGGTTATGGTTCTTTTATAATATATAAATATTTATTTATTATTTGGAGGTTAGTAATTAAATTGAAAATTTAGTTATATACTCTAATATTCCTGTATAAACGTTATTCGGTGTAATCCACTTTTGAGATAATATTTATTTCGGTAAAGAGATCATTGATTAAAATTATTGTTTGTGTATGTGAGTACGGTAAAGGTAGATTATTAATTTTCTACTGAAATACCTTGTCACAAAATGACGTTCAACGTGGGGATCAGCTGAGTAAACTAAATTTCATAAATATTAAAGTCTGTTTTGAGGTTAGGAGTAGTTAGTAGATGTTGTGTACAGAATATTTTAGCCGTCGTAGTTGGAGTACTATTTTAGAAGATAAGTGAATTATTATTATTAATTATTTATCATAATATTAGTATTATAATTTATCAAAATAATATAATATACTATATATTGTATGTATTTCCCACCAACCAACCTTATGCTAATTAATAATTGAATATATATAGTGTTCTATTTCATGTCTGTATATTTGAGGTTAAGTACTAGTACGGACGGAGTATAGGGTTTATTTTTCAGGAAGATTGTGAAGATATTTTTCAGGTTAAGAGAGAACATAGAGATTATTAATTTATTATTTCAAGAAGATAACAAAAGAAGACATTGTGAAGATAGTCAAGATAGAAATACTTTTATTGTATTCCCTTATAGGTTATTAAGCTTAAAGGTAATCACCAGATTAAATAATTAATATTATTTAATTATATAACGAGATTAGCACGAGATAATTGGTTGAAACCCTTAAACCTTAAACCCTTTATGCCACTCTGAGAAACGTTTACCCTGGTTAGTTTTCCTTGTCCGGTTTTAAGTTTTCCAGGAAATGTTAAGTTGCGATTAATTTCGGTTTTTAGCTCTAAAATGGGAGAACACGCAGCAATTATAGAAAAATTAATGGGGTCACGTGCGGGAAGGGCTCTAAAGATAACAGTGATGATATTAGATTATGCTGAACTGGTAGACTACTTAGAGGTTAGGAAATATAATATTATTGGAAATGAAGATATTTTAAACGATAGGTTATTATGGACTTTAACTAGGGAGGCTGAACCAAATAATAGAGACCTACCATGATATGATTGGAACAGGACTGAAACACCGCTATCGAGAGACATTATTGGAGTAGAGACAGAATCCAATAGAGAACATGTAGCACCAGCAGCAAGAAAGAATAGGGGACGTAAATCAAAACGTGTAGCAGCTGCAAGGAGAGTGCAGTTTAGCTCAAGTGATGCGGAACAAGGATTGAATCAGCTGAGGACAACTGATTTTGAGGTACATATACAACTACCGAGCCAAACTACATTTTCGCCGATATCTACTATTACAACTGTAGTAAAGATGCAGTCAGGGTTTGCCGCTTTTGTATTAATTAATACTTTAAGAAATAGGCCTACTGCTAATGCAGGTGGTCATACGGTCTTACTCGGATTAGGGGTACCAGGAATGTCAGTTAGGGAAGAGTTCTGAGATTGTTTACAACCACATTCATCCCAATGGGAATATTACTCCACCGAACTAGTTAGAGAAAGAGTAAATCCATCTGCCAGAACAGCAGTTGTAAATCCAAAACATCCTCCAACACCTGTTCCAAGGACGAGAAACCTATTGACTGATCGACAGTGATTCAACCCAGCTTAAAATCCGGATGAGATTAAAAGATTTTCATCAAGTACAAGTTGTATATCAGATAATGTAGATTCTGACTTGTCAGAAAAAGAAACAGAAATATACGATAGGTTAACGTCGAATTTGGAGTCAAGATATAAAGGAAGTCAAATCAACTTACCTTTAGATGGTAAGGAGAAGGGTCCAAGGTCACAGTATGAGTTAGAAACGGAGTTGAGTTACCAATCTGTCCGACGAACGGAAGATGGAGCTCAACGATCAACATCAACGGAATACACACATGTACAACTTAGAATCCAGAGAAATGATAGTAAAAACAGAAAAGAGTGGAGAATAGAAGAAATAATCATGAATGCGAAGAAAAGAGAATGATGAAAGATGATAGAATTAATAGAAAGCATAATTACCGACATCAGGATGTATATGGCAATAACGATAGAGAGGAGAGAAGAAATCCAGAGCGAAGGAGATTTTCTAAAGAATGGATCGAGAGGACAAGGCATGAAAAAGAAAATGAAAAATCAGCTGGACAAAAGGTTCAGCCAATGAAGTTTTTGATATCATGGGGAATCAAGTTTACAGGAGAAGATTGTAGTGAAGACCCAGAGACATTTTTAGAGCAGATAGAGGATTGCAAAGCACAGGCAGGTTTGTCAGACGGTGATCTGCTTACCGCATTGCCTTGTATTTTAGCGAAGAAAGCAAATAGATGGTATAGAACTTGCAAAGAGAATATTAAAAGTTATAAGGCGTTTTATAAGGCATTGAGTCAACACTTTATGAAAGAGTATGATTATGACTATTTTGTAGATGATTTGCACCAGAGAATACAAGCAGACATCGAGAAAATTTCAAATTACCTGGCCAGTTTCAGGTATTTAGTGTCTAGATTGAAAGATCCACCTATGAAGAGAGAATTAGTTAGGTTATTTTATCGTAAGATGAATCCGAGTGATAGAGCAGCAATGAAAGATAAAATCATTGAGATGTTAGAAGATATTGAGTATTATAGGCGGTTGCGCGAACGTGAACAGGACCTCGATGAGCGTTGGATCCCTTCTCACCGAAGAAAATGAGAGTACGTGAAACCGTATACACTGGACCCCATTAGTGACCAGATAATGCAGCATCCTTTGAAGATGAAGAGATTGCGGCAGTGACATTTTGCCAACACTGGGGGCAGCAAAATAAACAAAATCAAAATAATTATAAAGGGAACAACAATAACAATAAAAAAAATCAGAATAAGACAGTGGAAGCAACGGAGGTGATAGCAGAAGTTAAACAACCACGGTATCAGAATAAAACCAATCAAGGGTACAATTCAGGGTATCACAATAAAAACAATCAAGAGTGTAATGGAAAATATCAGAATAGAAATAACCAGAAATATATTAGAGAATGGCAGAATAAGAAATTTTAGAACAAGTGGTCGGGTCAGCAAGGTCAGAATTGGCGCCCAAGGAATGGACAAGAGGGTAATTTTGCGAGTGGAAATAAGTATCACGGTGACCAGGACCAACGACCTAGTGGACCGAAATGTTTAATGGGGACCAGAGGAGACGAGTTTTTAGGGGCTTGTTATACCTGTCAAGCGGTGGGCCATAAAGCCGTCAGAATGTCCAGAAAGCCAACGAGTTTAGTGTAATTGCAATAGCAGATCGAGCAATTGCAGAAGCCGAGAGAGATGTATCAAAAGTGTATATATAAAATATGCTCTAAATGTGCTCCATACAGAACGAATGGGCAGACCGGGGAACAGAAGTAATTCTAGTTTCCTGAGATTCCTTGACATCATATATAGGAGCACCAGAAGAGAAAGTTTTTATATTGCAGAACCAAGAGAAAGAAAATGAAGGTAACTGTACGTTGCCAGAGATAGATTGTTATAGTGGTATTATTGTCTTCACTCTCCTTCCTCGCCCCCGCACTGCACACTATTCGCTGAGCTGGGAAGTGCGCTTCGACTTGAGCGGACGAGAATCAAAGTTCGAGCCTGCGTCTTCTAAGATGGTAGCGGAGCGGCACTTCGAGACACACCATGCGAGGATTCAAGCGGTAATGGCTTTCTTCCTCTGCTTCGGCCATGTCCCTCCGGTTCCTTCTCGCTCTCGTTTTCCCACCTGTTGCCGCGCGTGGTCATGAGGTGGCGTCTCATGCCCCTTTCGCGCCTTCTCGATCGGAAACTATCTCCCTTCCAGATGATGCTTACTCCGGTAAGCAACTTCTGTCATTCGCTAACGATGACGCGATAACGAACGAGGAGATGGATATGGTCGAGGGGATATCAAATCTATAATTTGCCACGGTCTCTCTACCGATCGTATGCCGATCAATCCGATAGGCCGGTTTTTAATCAACTTACACTGCTGACATATAATGAAGCCCTGGACATATTTCTGAACATCTGCGTATATGCTTGTCCAGAAGTACTGGTTTGCTACTCGCGCGTACGTTTTTTCGCGTCCGAGATGTTCAGCAGTGGGTTATCGTGATTTTCCCGCATGATGGCATGTCGGTGTTCAAGTGGAACTACCAGCTTCCAGGCGTCATCGTCGCCTATGTCGTTCCCGAGCTCTTCGTCGGACTTGTAGTGGTATAGATTGATTCCTACGATTTTCCAATTCGGATTCTTGCGAAGGTTAGTAACCGTTTTGCTAAGGATGACTAGGTACCACTGATCTTTAGTTCCAGCTGACCAACTTTGGGAGCCGATGAATGTTTCCTGTCTCTCTCTCTCTCTCTCTCTCTCTCTCTCTCTCTCTCTCTCGTACATCCTGGACAAAGCGTTTGGTACGTAGTTCAGTGCCACCTTCTTGTGGATCACTTCGTAATCGTGACTTTGTAGGCGTAACGCCCATCTCGCCAGACGGCCAATGGGATTTTTCAGGTTACATATCCAGGCCAGACTCAAGAGATCCATTACCACCCGAATGCGATAGCCTTCGATATAGAGGTGGAACTTTTAGATGGCCCATACCACTGCCAAGCATTCACGCTGGGGTAAGCTGTAGTTCTGCTCGGCCGAATTTAACGTTCGACTGGCGATTTCAAGTACTCTTTCCCCCTCTATGGTGTCCTGGAGGAGTACTACGGACCTCCGGCAAAGAACCCTGTAGAGTTGGAGCTAAGGCGATGAGTGCCATCAGTCTATCGAATGTGTCTTGTTGGTCTTCTAGCCAATCGTATTTCTGATTCTTCTTTAGAAGACGAGTCAGAGGCTCAGCCAACGTTGCGTAACCCTTCATGAACCTCCGGTACCATGAAGGTAGACTCATAAAACGACTTAATTGTTTCAGGTTCTTGGGCGCTGGGTATTTCATCACCGGTTCAATCTTTTGCGGATCTGGCCTGATCCCGTCCCGGTTCACTAGGACTCCCAAATATCTGGCCTCGGGCTTACAATATACGCATTTCTTCCAGTTGATAATTAGCCCCGCTGCTTTGAGAGTTTGGAAGACTACTTTCAGTAGTCGTCGGTGTTCCTCGTCGGCTTCAGAGATTATAATGATATCACCTAGATATGCGAACACGTACGGCTCCAGGTCTGGACTGATCACCATGTCTATCAATTTCTGCAATGTTGCGCCCGCTTAGGATAAACCAAAGAACATGCGTAGTAAATGGTACAATCTTTTACGCGGTACTGTGAAGACTGTGATTGGTTGGGACGACTTGCTCAATGCAATATGGTGATATACACTTCTGATATCGATCGTCGATATATATTTTGCCCTTCTCAATTTCCGCAAGGTATCTTGTATGAAGGATAGAGCATACGCATCAGGCTTCGCCTGCGCGTTAACCTTCCGGTAATCGAGACAGAACCTGTAGGTGCCATACTTATTTTGCACCATTACCACTGGGCTCGACCAGCCAGTATTAGATGGTTTTATTATTCCTTGATTCAACATTTCCTTCACTTGTTAGTGCATCTCATGATCTATTTTCTCAGAAACCGGCAAATACCTCTGCTTGATGGGCTTAGTCGACCCGACGTCGATATGGTGTTCGATGCCACACGTTAGACCGCATGTGTCTCCCTGGCCTTTCAATGTATCGTCTAGAAGAGACTACAGCTCCTCGCGTTGCAAATCAGTGACATCGGCGATAGCCGCTGCTAAGATGGCAGCTACGACAGCCTTCAAGCTGGCTACCTCGAACTGTACTTTAGCGTGTGTACCCTTGAACTACAAGACGTCTTCATCTGGGTCCAGTATACCCCTGAACTTCTTCACGAAGTTCACTTCCACGTAACATTCGTCATGGAGATATGCGATAACGATACCCACTCATACGTCGCGTGTTACGCCTGCTTCCAGTTATCTTTCCCTTTGTGGGAGGACGCGTTCATTTGCAGAAACGTTTTTATCCCCCTTGTCGATGCTTTAGCCTCGACTGGTATTGGCATCGATGAAGTCGTACGTCCTTCTGGACGATACGTCGATCTCCGCGGCTGTTCGGTCTCTCCACTCTCTTCTGAGAAAGTCGAGTTCAATTGCCTATTCCCGTCGGTCTCGCCTTCGGGAGAGGGCTGGTCTGGACGTGGCTGGATATCCACTTGAAATTTCAGTGTCGGTGGGTGTAGGCACTACAGAGACCACATATCCTTCTGGATCAGTCGTCGGCCCATGCGTCTGTGTGGCTTTCTACCCTTCTTATGGGGGAGGGGGGGAGAAGGGGTGGAACTCGATTCCCCGACTAATCCGACTTTACCTTCGAGGCAGGGATCGTCTGGGCATGCGTGAGCGTTCTATTTCCCTGTCGATGCTTCGGCGCAGATGGGGAGAGATCCTGTGGTGACCGTATTTACTTTAGGAATGGCGGCGGTCCTTAGTAGCCACTTCCCCCTTCGTTTCCCGAGCACTTAGGGCAATATTTCCTAATGTAACCCTATTCTCCAGACCCGAGGCAGTTCAAAGGTTGCGTCGCATAGAAACTATGCTTATTCCTCCCTCGCGTCGCGCCAGGACGGTCCGACCTGGGGGTGGACTTCTTGGGGCTTCTCTGCCCCCTTTCCCCTATCTATTCCTGGGTCGAAAGTTCTTGGTTCTATTCGGGTGTTGAAGATGTTTCACCTTTTCGTCTAACATCTTCGCGAATATAGCCGTAAAGTCTGGCATGGGAGGCTTCGTCTCCTCCTTCGTTACAGCAGATATCTCCGACTTCTGCTACTTCGCTCCCTGCGTAGGCTTATAAGCCATTTCTGGTAGTAGGGAAGCTTCAGCAGTGGGGGGTGGGCGTATCATTCTCTCACGGTCCAGCGTCTGCTCAGTGTCCGAAGCAGCGTCCAATAGCGTATCCACACTGACGATATCATACCTGCTAACAATTTTCTGTAGATCTAACCACATGTTTCTATGCAACAGATCTAATTCCTGGCTATCTTCTGGTCTCGCTGATAATTTGTTCATTATGACTATCAGACATGTGAGGTAATCATAGACTAGTTCGTCCGTACCTTGTGTGTGCAAGTTGACCTGATTGAGCTGGGTTGTCACTGAACAGTTCAGACAGCGCTGCAAGGAGTTCTTCATCCGATAGGTTACTCAGCGCATTACAATCTTCGATTCGCGCTAGAAAAACGTCTATGCTCTGGTCTTTCTTTCCAGACAATTTGACATTCCATTTCCTGACGATTTGAGCAACGTCTTTGGCGTTGCCGCCGAGCCTTGGTGTTTTCTCTAGGCTTCCTGGCGCGAATGTAGGACTTGAAGCATTCAGGTAATTTCTTCTATCAGTTGTAGCCTTTTGTCGACTACCCCGCCCCCCTCAGGAACCCGCTCGCCGTGGGAGGTGGCCCCGTCTGTTGTTGGGACTCGTCCAGCTTTGTGTTACCAAATACGGTAAATGTGTCGTGGAAATTCAATTGTCCAGGACATCTTGCATTTTCCTATCTTGTGCTAGACCGTATCTGTTAATGCTTCAGTCTACCGCCCGTCTTTGTTGCACTTATTTACAGACCACCTCACGTCTCGTTTCTCCAGAGCTCTGATGTTATCGATCAGCTCACCACGCACACTCAAGATTATAGCCACAAAATAATCATGGGCTATCTGAATGCGAATTTTCGTATAGTAGACCATGGTGCGACTCATCACCTCAAAGATTCTCACACGTGGCTAGACGTAATAATGACTGATGATAATGACATAGTGCTTAGTAGTAGTAATCAGGCGGCGCCTTTTCCCAGTCACCACAACATTATAGAGGTTCAGATTAGGGTTGAAACTGCTGTATCTCCTGTAGCTAACTCGTTTAGCTATCGGGAATTTAAATCCATACAGCAAGACGACCTCCTCCTTCAACTTGCTGACTCTGATTGGTTGTCGCTTGATGGCTCAGATACAAATCTCGACTACTAACTTAAATGCCTGAGCGTCAACCTCATGGCTACGATTGATAAAGTAGCACCGCGAAAGGAAATCTCACAGAACCAGAAATCAAATCCCCCATGAGTTGACGCTGACTTCGCGTATCTGACTACGCAAGAAACGAGACGCTGTACGAAGACGTTACGGACGGACCCAAGACAGCAAACTATGGCAGGAGTGTCAATCTCTCGGAGATTTTTATACAAAACCGTATCTTTGAAGCTCTTGATACAAAGAAAGACATATGGAAGGAACTCAAGGGCTTGGGACTTGCCAAAAACATGAGAGGAGCTTCATGGTTTTTCACCGGAAGAGCTTAATGTTCACTTTGCTGGGGTGTTGATCTCCCATAGTGAAGGTGACGAAGATCTTGACAGCATCCTGGTCTCATCCAGTGACAACGGCTTTTTTTTCAGAGGAATCACCTTTTCTGACGTAGTCCTGACTGTTGCCCATTTCTCGTCATATGCTAGAGGTGAGGACGGAATCCCACAAAGTGTGGTCGCCAAGGCTCTTCCATTAATGAGTCACCATGTCGCGAAAACCTTTAATTCCTCCTTCTCAAATGGCATTTTCCCGGGGACTTGGAAAGGAGCTCCCCTTGTGCCTTTGAAGAAGAAACCAATTCCATTTTCGGTTTCTCATTTCTGCCCCATTGCGCTGTTAAGCTTTCTTTCCAATGTCCTGGAAAAAATTTTCCATGATCAAATTACCGACTTTTTGAGGATAAAAAGTATTCTTGACCAGATGCATACAGGTTTTCGACAATATCACAGCACTCAGCCAGCACTATTGAAACTCACCGAAGACATCAGAACAGGAATTAATAGTAAAAGAAACCGTTGACTATTTTATCATTGTTTGATTTCAGCAAAGCATTCGACACTATTTCACATTCAAAGCTGCTGCGTAAGCTCTTGCGCATGGGTTTCTCCAGGAGCAGTTTCCTGTGGATTAAGTCATACATTACAGGTCGTAGACAAAAATTTATTACTAATATAAATGGGGAATCAGATTGGCTAACCACCAATCTCAGCGTGTCACATGGTCGTGGGCACTCGGTCCTGGGACCATTACTCTCCAGCTTATTCATTAACGACTTAATAGACGCACTCCACGTACGCAACTTCGAATATATACTCTACGCTGACGTCCTGTAAACCTACACGCAGGTGGCCTTGCGGAATCTTCGTGAGGGTATCAATTGCATGTCGACAGTAGCGCGGGCAGTGTCGAAATGGGCCTCGGCAGCTGATTTGCGACTCAATGTTAGCAAGACACAGGCAATCATCTTTGGTTCTGATCATAACATCAAGCAAATCCAGAGCCTTGACTTGCAGAGCATTCACGTGCAGCACAGCGTATGTGTACCCTTTGTTGACGCAGTCACTAACCTCGGTGTGGTAATGGTAACTCTCTCTCTCTCTCTCTTTCTCTCTCTCTCTCTCGCTCTCTCTTTCTCTCTCTCTATCTCTCTCTCTCTTTCTCTCTCTCATTCTCTCCACCGCACCTTCATGCAATTCACACCAGCAACTATTATTTACGCTGTGGTCAGCTGATTCCACTGTTTTTGGTTAGTTTCGGCGCTCGATTTTCCGCGCTACCGGAGCTGGCGGTGCCAACAGCGCAGGCACTGGTGAACGGCGTTCCACGAATTACCGACGCACATGTCGGACCCGACGCTGGACAACTTCGCGTACTCTGCAGCGGACGCCTTTATCCTTGGCAATGCTGGGGCCAGTGCGACGCGCTCACCATCGGTAACACTATTGAAGCAGAATGTAAACAAACAGTGCAGGCTGCTGATCGCGTGTAAGAGGCCGCGGATGGATGCACAGCTAACACAGGCGCCATGAGCGAGGGTAATGAAAGCATTCCGCCTCTGCCAATCTGTACTCAGCTGACGGTCGAGTATATAAATAACTTGGCTGGAGTGATCGCTTCACACCGAAATACGATGCTACGATGGTTCGCTATCGAGAAAGATTCCGTAAGAAAGGTGAGATTGCGTGCGGCCGTAAATGATATTTGCGATGCTTACAATTAGATCTCAAATACTTATGATAAAGTACGCTCGCGGCTAAAAGCGTAGCTCTGAACTATAAAAATGCTCTTGATACAGCATGTAAAAACATCGAGCAGGCGACAGCAGCTCTCGTAAATCTGTCACCCGCGTCTAACGATAATGCGCCAGCACGGTCATATGCTAACGCTGTTTCGAACACAAGCACTTCTCACGCGGAACCAACAAGTGGAGTCTCGCTCGTACGCGGTAAATCAATTCAGATAATTTTGTAAACTCGAGTGCTACTAAGACAGCTCTGCAAAAATGTATTGATCCCGTCAAGCTTAAAATGAAAATTAAACGTGTTAGTGTTTGACCTAAGTGATATGTGATGTCGAACACCACCGCCCTCCTTACCCTCTCTATCCACTCTTAAAAACGAGTAACCCTCAATGGTTAATGTCGGGCTCATTGGGTGGAACAAAAGTTTCGGTAACAGCTAAAATGTCAAAGTATTGACCTGTGCAATGTTCCTCGATCAAAGTATAATGCTGATTCGTTGCAATTCTATTTACGTTTATGTGGCCAATAACAAGAGAGTCTACGCGCTTCGAGGTGAGACTCCGAGACGATGATAGTCAATCCGCGGTCTGTCTAAGCTGAAGGGCAGTGAGGTCATCCGCTGAGTGGATAGGAATAAGGGGTGCATGTCGAGATTCTCGCATGCACACAACGAGGTTTTTCATAACCGGGCGTGCGTAATTAAGACTTTTATAGGCAGCAAGTGCCTTACGCCATAGAAGATATACGGGCTTGGGCCATATGGGATTAATATATACTTTCCTTTTACCCCTGCACCAAAAATAGTTTGCGCATCTAGCGCGTCTAAGCGGCCTGTCTTTTTAAGAACATTATCTCGAATTGTCGTCGTCATGAATTTCATAGTAAACGAGCATGTCGACACTGAGCTATTTGACGTGTCCATTTCATCACTGGGGGCAAATATTGTAGGGGGAGTATGCTGCATTTCATGCTGTAAGGTAGATGATGCACCATTCGGAGCAGTCGTAGGATCTGACGCGCGTTTAGGTACCCAGGGTCGTATTTATAATACGTGGGATAGTAGACCAGAAAAACCGATAGCTGCAAGCACGCGATCAGCTAATTGCGGTAATGTCAAATCGGAGACTGCTGGGGCGCCGGAGACAACAACTTCACACTGATCTTCCAGAGTAATTGAATGTGAAAGGGAAGTTATCTCCGATCTTAACGCGTCATAATCAGCGCGATGCTCAATTTCAATACGCTCGAGTTTAGTCTCTAGTGCTGTAAGACGGCCCGGCACAGCTAAAAATGATGCTTCATGCTTTTCGTGCGAGCTTACAGTTGAATGCTTATGCTCACGAAACTCATGCATATATTTTACAAACCACGCGGGAGCATCGGGGTAATCATCTGCCATGCTGAGAGTCGCGTTTGTTGAAAGAGCAGAAACTTCGCCGTCACAGGCAGATAAACTCGATAAATCGTGTGTAATCACGGAAGTTGCGGCCACAGCACAGTGCTGTTTATAAAAAGGCGAGAGAAATGTTGACGGTGGTGAGAGAGCTGCGCGTTTAAATGAGCGATGGCCAGCAACAGCCGTGTCAACTGCCGAATCAGCTGATGAGCGTGCGTGCAAGTTAGGTGTGCGTGGGGCGACTGTTTTCACGAGTTGCTCGTAATTAGACTCTTTGGTAGATAATAATGTCGAGCGCAAAGAAGTAGACTGTAATTGAATAGGCGCGCAGCAGGTGAAACTAGTCGGAGAGGTGAACCAAGCGGTATCGCAACACTCAATGTGATATAAGCGTTTACACAAAAGACACTGCGCAGACGAATCACGGGAACGGCTGATCGGCTGGTTACACGTTACGCACGTGGATATTTGCATACTCGAAAATTTCACGAATAATGTGCTTGCAAACTTACATGTAGTACTCTATAGGCGAGCGAGTGAACATAAGTACTGACTCGATCGATCACTATTATTCTAAGAAGTAACGCAATCTATTCGTAGAATCGCGAACTAGGTGTTTACGCATCGGCAAGTTTCACGACCTAACAAATACACAATTTGCACTCTCACGATGGTAGCCGCGCATGTGCAAAACGAATACAAGGGCTACAGTCTACAAAATAATATGAACTACTTATGTAAACATAGGTACAAATTTAAAGAGAAAAGTCACGCTTAACATAACGCTTACTTATGCCAACAATCATAAAAAACATTTAGGCTCATACTCGCAATATAATTATGTACTGGCGGTCATACGCGTAACAGACACAGCACCTTACACGTCACTAAATAGTAGATGATGGTGTAGTTGAGAGCGCAGCAATTACGGATCGATGAAGCTTGCCAAGACGATGACAGTCAGTGCGACGGTCAGGCGAAGTTTCGGAGACGATGGCAGAATGGCAGCCGGTGAGAAGAAGCCAAGAAAGTCAGCAAGCACCAGCCAAAAAGTCGACTTCCTGACTCAGCGATCCGAATCACGCAGCGAATGTCCATAAAACAGGATGGCCAGCAGAAGTCGAACCGTCTAAAAAGTCTCTCCTCTCAGAGAGAAGTTCGCAGTGTGAGAAAACAGGCAAATTTGCGGAGCCGTTGATAACGCGAGAGAGAGAGAGAGAGAGAGAGAGAGAGAGAGAGAGAGAGAGAGAGAGAGAGAGAGAGGACACGCAATATGAATCAAGAGATAAAAAAAAAGAAAATCGAAGAACTACATAATAATTGACATTATGAAATTATGAAACCCCTTTTCTCTGAGTAAGCGCATTAAGTAGGGATTAAGGGAAAGTAACGTAAAGGTTACATTCTATAGACCAGTTTGCTTGTTTCATCTGGTGATAATTTTGTTCTGTGCTTAGTTGGTTGCTCATTGTGAAATATTTAAGGTTAGACTCCATCGAATGTTAGTAGTATTAGTTTAAAATAATGAAGGATATTCTCTAATGACACTTTTAACTTTTATTGATTGTGTTGTTTTTTTATAACGATTTTAAAGTCCAATCGCTGATTGTTGTTGGATGTAAGTGTTCTACTAAACTCATATTGGGTGAAGTTTCGATAATGAGGAAAATTCGTTCTTTAATCGACATTAAGGTGGTTACCATTTAACTTTTTTGTTGAATCTCGTTGCTGTGTTTCTCTTTGTTGAATAGGAGTTTGAACTTGGTTATACCTAGTGATAAATTAAGGTTTGTGTCAATTAATGTAAAAGTGATAAGTAAAGATTGGCCTCCACTTATCAGGATTTTGTTTTATTTTTAAATATTCTGCTGGCATTTTAGGACAATAAAATAGGGTAGTGATTTATTTATTGGCTCCTCTTTGTTTATTAATAATGTTCACAGTTACAAAATTTGAGTGCATATGCCGATATTATGACAAGTGATAAGCTAATAACTTGAACAGGAAAATATTAATTTCCAGGTTCAGGTAATGAAACTCTCAGAAATAGTTTAGACATTAATAAAACGTACGAAATATCAAGATCAACGAATATGTGATCTAGAAACGGATATTGCCTGTCTAACTAATACTTGTAACGATTATAGGTGTGCATTAGAAAACGTTCGCCGTAGACACAATAGTTTATTTAACAAAACGACAAAGGCATTTGGATTAATGGACGAGAGTCATATATGGCCTTCCGTAAAACTGGAGAAAGACAAACTAAATTATCTGCAAGAAAACAAAATGAAGAGCAAAAGCTAAATACGGAATAAGTAGTAAACGATTGTTATTAAAAACGCCTATTGTTTATAAGCAAAGAAATAATCAGATAGAATCTGACAGATTCATATAGCTTCAATACTTAGGTTGAGAATAAACATTTAAGCGGAAGCATTCGAGTTTTTCTTTGAATTGTTCTTAGATGACCTATAGAAGGAAAGTAAGGATGGTGTATTCCGAATAAGGGGATTTTTGTAGGATAATTAGGGCTAGACGGCGGCTTTTCTTTTCGGAAGTACCGAACTCTAATATATCCCACACTTTGTCGTTAGGCTGCTCGCCTTTTGAATTATCGAACATGGAAGATAGACCCAAGATCTCGGGTCCTTTTTAAATACCGAGTAGGGGACGACCTATGAGAAATGGTGGGACACGAGCGTCTTTAACTCGAGTGGCGACACGACATACATGTGCAAACCCAGTATATATGAGTGATCAGGGAGTGTTGCAAAATATTCCCATAAATAATGATAAACGAAAACCGGAACGTGCACCCCTTTAGTGATCTTAACGCTCCGACGGGGGAAGCTAATTCCCAGGCTTTTGTGAGTGCGATTAAGGAAATTCTACAAACCTTTCGCTCGAGAGATTATTATTTAAAAAATCGCACTGATGGGCTAACAACCTGGTTAGATGTTGTAGACGAATTATGTAGTAGTTAATTGGGACACGCGGCTTACCAAAGAGTTCAACGCTTATGGGAAACTTATAGAACAAAATGTTCGAGACATTGCATATGTATCGAAAACGTGCGCGGATATTACCGAGGACCAGCAACGTTTCTGTGAGGAACAACCAAAAGTAAGTAAGTAGGAATCTAGTTGATGGGCAACATAAAATACATAAGAGAATAGCCTAAGGATGGACAGAATTAATGAAGATGATTAATGCACGCCCTAAAGGGGGGAGCGGGAATGACAGTCCCTTAGCCCATATGAAGTTGGAGCTTCCAACGTTCAGTGCCGCTGCGTGTGATAAGGTCCATGCGTTTTTTAAACTCCTTAATAAATTATCTAGAGGCGACGGATGCGTCGGACTATAGTTATACATTTATTATCGAACAATCACTGAAGGGTCCCGCGAAGGATTGGTGGGGACACATACGATCCGCCGTATCAGGAATGAGAGATTTATAGAAGGGTATTGGAACAGCTCAGTTCAAGCTGGTGTCAAACGCGATTTTGATACCTCTAGATGTATTCAAAATATCGACTAGGTAGTATCGTTGCTAGTTACACTTTACTTGATAGGATCATTAAATTCCGGTATGACTACTGCACGATATGTTAATTTTTCCGACGATTTCTCTCGTAGAACGAGCCAGTACAACAACTCCTCGCGGAATTACAATGATTCCCAAGGTACCTTTAGGGGCCACGCTTTCGCAGCAGGGAATTGTCGCTCTTCGACCCCACATCCAGGCCCCTACAATGGGCAAATAAGGAAAAATATCTCTGTACCATACGGAGAGAATCGCCCATATAGACCACGTGATGGACCAAACAATCCGCAGGGAGTAGCACCCACCAATTCTTTCTCGCGCCAAGTGCAAAGAAAAAAATAAATAAATGAAATCCTGGACTGTTGTGAGAATGAAAAGATAGATGAAATTGTAGAAGAGGTACTAAACAATTTGCAGGAAAAGTTACACCCGTTGTATCAAAAGCCACGGCCATTTTAAAACCTACTTGTCAACATTTTTCAATCAAAAGAAGGTTTATTTCTTTTGATACAACATACAAAAACAAGCTTTTAAAACAATTCTCTGAATTCACAAGGAAAAAATTCTGTAGCCCAAAGCCGGGAAAACTCTCTATACTTACTGTATTACAGGAAAAATCATTAGAGTTGTCACTTATTCCTAGAAAAACAAAAATTAACTCTGTATTCGATTGTCCGAGGGACTTTTTATTACTGGAAGACGATTCAGAACTCAGAGATTTTAGAAAATCTACCATTTGCTGACCGGAAATTTCATTGCTAACTGAGGGCGTTTCAGTCCGTGCCTTAAATGATACAGGTAGCCGCATTACCTGTATATCTGCTGATCTATACTCGAAAGCCTTTAAAACTTGGAAAGCTTGTCCGATATTACCTGTCGTAGGAATCCAAGCAACCGCATATACCGGTAAGAAGTCTGTCAATATTAAGCGACAATTTTACGCAGAAGTAAAAATTTCAAATGTCGCCGCAGACATAAATTTTATGATCATCCCCAAGTTAGTGCGGGAATGCATTATCGGTATAAATGCCCAAGACTACTTCAAAATGGTGATCGACGTCGGGCAACGGTCAATTTCAGTCTCGCATTCCTTTATGGCGATATGCCACAAGGGGACCAACAATAAATAAACCATGTTTTTCAGATCATCTCAGAAGATCCTTATACGGAATATAATTGGAGGCATCCAGTGTCAAAAGACAATGAGACCCTCCTAGACAGTGAAATTGATGAAAAATTGTCGTCTATAAATTTTCAAAGTCCTTTAGAAAAATTAGCTCTGAGAAACCTAAATATAAAATACAGAAAGACTTTTAGGAACAGGCCAGGAATGTTTTCCACATATAAATACAGTTTGGTAGTTAAAGAAAGAGAGACGTCCTTTCATAAGTCATACCCCATTCCGTTGCAACATAGGGAAAAAATACAATCATATTCTGCTTCAAATTCTCTATCCAAAACACACGCATTAAAGTACTTTATATTTTATAGTTCTCGAGATAAAAATATATACATTTTGAGAAAAATGTAAAAAATGGAAATAATCATGTTTTTCAGATTGACATAAATTCTGAACCAATAGAGGTAGAGGTTTGAATTCTTTTTACGTATTTTTGGTACGAAATACATCATTTTCTTAAAGTTTCAGAGTTTTAACATTTTTCGCTTGCTCACTTGACGTGGAATCATCCATATGTATATAAATTATCTGTGCATCATAAATTATGGTGGTGATTACTTTACCGAAACCTCTAAATTTGGCTATTATTCATTGCCAAAAATTTCCTAGTTAATTTGATAAAGAAGAAGATAGTTGTCTCCGGATGTGATGCCCTGAAGCAGGAAAAGCAGACGATGCAACAGCTATCTCCCGGCGTAGTCTTTATCTTTCACCTTTTCTGGATTAAGCAAGCCCTAGTCATCTCTTGATATCACGTGCACAGCTACACAACCTGTAATTACAAAAAAAAACAAGATTAGTACACGTGACAATAATAATAAAGCGACTAGACTTATTATTACCTGCTTTAGATCACTAATCAGTGGATACAGATCCACTTCGTTCGGAGCAAATCCATTCCTGAATATTAGCAGAGATGCACAGCATCTAACAAGTATACATTTAAGTAAGAAGAAGCAAGGGTTAAGTAGTTATTTAGAACACTCTTAATGTAGTGACAGAGGCAGACTCCCTGTTGGACTTTATGATAAAGTGTCACAGCCTAGCACCAGGCTCGCCTTTGAGTAGCAGCAATACTTGAAAGAAAGCTCGAATCACTGTTCAAAATCGTCAATAATAGTTACTGCACTTAACAATTTTATAGTACTGAATAACAGCACTCAGAAGAGAAGGAAGAGGCACTCTTCAGCAGCCACACTATATAAACATATAACCTCAAGAATTTGGAGCCTTCGAACAACATCGCCGAAAGTACGTCCTCTGTTCTACTGCAACACTTATCCATACACTTGCACTCGTTCTATCTCTTCCAAGCTGTCAGTCCCGTTAAGTCAGTCGTAATTCCTCGTTCATCATCAGCACCAAAACCAAGCTGACAGCTGTCTGTGCTTCAAAAACCAGTCCAAGCAAAGCAAACAACCGAACGTAATATATATATATATATATATAATGTATAATACAGTGCGTCTCATAACTATAGAAACACCAAAATTTTTTACATTTTAATCTGTGTATTATACCTTTTCTTAAAAAACCTGTAACTTTCGAAGCAAAAAACCAAGGATAATTTTAAAAATAGCAAATAGAAGGCAATTTTATTCTCTTTAAGACGTTACCAAAATATTGTGTCTACATTAACTTATGAAAAATTCACGGACGGTTTAAACAAAACTTGAATACTAGATACAAAATTTACATTGATTTAAATGGGTCTAAAAATTTAAAGTGTTTCTATAGTTATGAAAAAACGATAACTTCTTTAATGTTGATGCGAAAGAAATATTCTAGTAATGTTTTAAAGAGAATATATGTTCCATTCATTGGCTTTTTGCAAAATTATCCTCGGGTTTTTTCTTCCAAAGTTACAGGTTCTTTAAAAAAAGGTATAATATACACATTTAAACGTGAAAATTTGTGGTGTTTCTATAGTTATGAGACGCACTGTATATATATATATATATATAATATTTATTTGTTAATATTTACAAACAAAAACATACTGATGTTACATCAGTCTTTTAAAATTACGTATCACGTCGTTGACTTAACTAATATAAATTGTACATATGCGAAGTCGGGTACATAAAGTATTGCACTTTGTTGTCACATATACAATTTGTGATTCCTAAATAGTTTGTATTATACATATCAGTCATTTAAAAAAGTACATACTTATATCAGCAATCAATTCAATCATACCATTAAATGCATGCATAGATTTTAAAATTATTTTTGTCAATTAATAAGTAAAAGAATACAAAAAGAAAAAAGAAATAAAAAATAAGCAGATACACCAATAAATTAGAATGTAACAATACAACAATAAATTAAAACGAAAAATGAATTAAACAGATATAATCAGTCGACGATAACAATTAATCCGAGCATGCAAAAAATTGCTTGACCACCACCTTGAAGGCGATTAATGATGGTAAAGTTCGTATCTGAAATGGGACTGAGTTCCAAAAACTGCTACCGTTTAATTGCGATTAATTTACCTAGAATTTGATTTATTAGTTTATGAGTAATGGTAAAACATACTAATAAGCTAATTATTTAGGAATCTCTAAATAATACATTTCCTTATAACGAAATCTGCTTAAAATAGCCTGCTCTAGTTTTTTTCTTAAGCGGTTTAATAATTAGATACTTAATGTAACACTATATAATTGTTTTTTTGCATGTTTTATTGATTTGAATGTGTGAAATAGTGTTTTAAAAAATTATTGTTCATAAAACTATATCATACGAGTAGATAACATTTATCTGAATTTTTTGTTATAATAAAATATGCAAGAAAATAGTTATGTAATGTTTATTTTCACGTTAGGTATTATTATTGTGACAGATTATAACAAGAAAATGATGACGATTTTAATGTACTCGCCATTTAACAGAAAAGAAAATTACTAGAACCGACATTTTACCATTACTCATGTAGGATTAAATCATATTCTAGCTAATTGAATCGGAATTATATGGTAGCAGTTTTTGACCGCTCACGATTCATTAATAAAAAGAAATACATTTCGATAGCGTATTAAAAGTAGATTCTATTTTAATGAGGTAGCTCAGCATAAGAAGAATTTTTTAAAAATTTATTGTACTGATTTATTATTAATAAAAATAAGAATGTTGTACCCTCAACGTAAGGTCACGTGGATCTGTGATGTCATGAGTAAAAAATCCTAATAGAAATATTAAATTTCATGACTATTTCCTTCGGCTGGTTTATTTTGTAAGATCCGTATTTATATTATATGTAAAATAAATATATACTGAATATTTATTGCTTACGTCTTGCAAGTATTTCATTACTTTCCTGAAATAAAAGCAAAATATCTAAAGAAATAATTCTTCTCGCGTACTGATTCAAAGTAAAACTGAGCTATTTCTCTGATTTCAAAATCCTTAAACTATTCAAAGGAACATCACAATCCTTCATCAACTTGAGAATAAATCCATACAGGTATCAAAAAGCAAAAATCATCTTAGTGTAACTATCTGAAATAGAAAAAGAATAAATTTTATGAAATCAAACAACATTTTATCGAGTTATACTTTCTCTAAAGGTTCTGAATACTTTGTATCAAATGCAATGCTAATTATTTGCAGACCTTTTGCTAGTTATGTGTTGAGGTTATATGTTTATATAGTGTGGCTGCTGAAGAGTGCCCCTTCCTTCTCCTCTGAGTGCTGTTATTCAATACTATGAAATTGTTAAGTGCACCAAATATTATTGACGATTTGGCACAGTAATTCGAGCTTTCTTTCAAGTATTGCTGCTACTCAGAGCCGAGCCTGGTGCTAGGCTGTGATACTTTATCAAAAAGTCCAACAGGGAGTCTCCATGTATCAGTGCGGTAAGAGTGTTCCTAATGACTGCTTATCTCTTGCTTGTTCTAACTGAAATGCTTACTTCCTAGGGCAGATGCTGTGGATCTCTGCGACTGTCCAGAAATTCGTTTGCTCCGATCAAAGTGAACCTGTATCCGCTGATCAGTGATCTTAAGCAGGTAAGCATAACTCCAGTAGCTTTATTATTGTTGGCGCGTTTACTAATCTCGTTTTGTTTTGTAATTATAGGTTTTGTATAGCGAGAAGAGGTATAAGAAAGTAGCTGTGCATGAGATAGCAAGAGATGACTAGTGCTTGCTTGATCCAGGAAAAGTGAAAGGAACAGTCTACGTCAGGAGATGGGTGTTGCATCGTCTCCATCTTTTGCTTCAGGGCATCGCATCAAGAGGGAGCTATCTTGCTATTTATCTAATCAACGAGGGAAAGTTTGGCAATGGATAATAGCCAAATTTAGGGGTTTAGGTAAAGTAATATGAGCAAGTGAAAAATGTAAAAACTCTAAAACTTGAATAAAATGATGTTCTTCATACCCAAAATATGTAAAAAAAAAATCAAACCTCTACCTCTATTTATTCAGAATTTATGTCATTCTGAAAAACATGATTATTTCCATTTTTCATTTTTCTCAAAAAGTATACATTTTTATCTTGAGAACTATAAAAGATAAAGTACTTTAATCCGTGTGTTTTGGAAAGAAAATGTTGAAGCAGAATATGATAGTATTTTATCACCAAATTTGATTATTTTGATTGGTCTAAATTTCTGTCCTGACACCGATGAAATTGTAAGCTGAGTGACACAAGCTGTTTAGTTGAAAAAATTTCAATAATAGTTTTAGATTTATATTTTAAGATAAAACAAGATATAGAATCGTACTATAACACAGTTACGAGAAAAAAATTAAAGAAATTGGCTTATTTTACCAAATTTAGGCCCTTATGGGATTTAACATGTAAATCTGTATCTGATAAATATGCCAACTTTTGTTATATATTTTGTAATGGGGACGGAGTATACCATTTGCTTAAAGTTTATCAGTTTTTAAATTTCTCACTTGCTCACTTGACGTGGAATTATCCATATATAAATAAATATATGATTACTAGATATATTTTGCTGCTATTCTACAATTTATAACATACAATTTGAATGTTCGTTATAAAAGTCCTACGAATTTCTTTTTTAGTAATTTGTTATTGTACATATAGCAGCAACAATTATTTTCTACTTTTCTGTACGGTTTAGAAAAAAAACGTTGTTTTAAATATTTTGCTTTATTCATTATTTTTATTTATTACAATGTTCTGATCAAAATTAAATTATGAGTATGTATGACTAGTATAATTTAATTTTGATCAGAACATTGTAATAAATAAAAATAATGAATAAAGCAAAATGTTTAAACAACGTTTTTTTTTCTAAACCGTACAGAAAAGTAGAAAATAATTGTTGCTATATATATATATATATATATATATATATATATATATATATATATATATATATATATATATATATATATATATATATATATATATATATATATATATATATATATATATATATATATATATATATAAGGGCATTAGATTTTTTCTGTTATTTATATTTATATTTAAATCTATTTATATATTATATAACAAGATAATAATAAGAAAGTAACTGTGCTATCCAGTGAAGCCTGAAAAAGTCAAGCACAGCAACTATAATTATAATATATGAAATAAGGTAGAAATAAATATTTATTAAATTATGAGCTAATGTTTAATTAACGAGTTAGTAAAAAGACTTGAAACTCCTCTAGTCTTTATACGCAGCCTGCATGATATTTGTAAATTACTGGAACTTGCACGTACCAGCATAATTTTAAATATGCAGGCAATAAGTATTCGTAAATAAAAATCAAACAATTTTATAAATAATTTTTAGACATATGACATATGTATCATTATTTTTCATTTGATCTAATATTCTAATTTGTCACTTAGCAATGCATACATTTCTGAGGCACAGAGATAGATAAAGATAGAGATAGTTATATATATATATATTAATTTTCTACTTAAATACCTCGTCACTCTCTCTCTCTCTCTCTCTCTCTATATATATATATATATATATAGAGAGAGAGAGAGAGAGAGAGAGAGAGAGAGAGAGAGAGAGAGAGAGAGAGAGAGAGAGACGAGGTATTTAAGTAGAAAATTAATATCTACCTTTATCGTACCCAGATACACAATCAATAATTTTAAACAATGATCTCTTTAAAGGGGGTTCCGCCGAATAACGTTTATACAGGAAGATAAACGTATATGACTAAATTTTCAATTTAATTACTACCCTCTAAATAATAAATAAATATTCATATATTATAAAACAATCCTAACCTCAATTTAATAATTAATATGTATAGGCAATTGAATAAATATATAACACATATTTTATCGTAATAATTTAAATTGATTATTTATTATTATTCGCAATATTCATTGAACATAACCTCACTCACAGCTCATCAAACTAAACAAATACATTTTAGTTGATTGATATTAATTAAATTCACATCTACTAAATTGACCCTATTCATAAGCTGTTATTATTAAATAAATAATACCCACCTACTCTTATCTTTACTTTATATATTACTATATACGCCTATAATATACGTTTGCTAATCTACCTACGTATAATCGAGCGCATGCGACGACTCCTCTAACTCTCAGATCGGGCTTCCGATACGTTCATGTTACACGTTGCCAACCTACCTACGTATAATTTTGAGCACGCGACGATTTTTCTAGTTCTCTCTCGTGAATATGCTAATTCACAGGGAGTGCACGTGCACCTCTGACACCACTGATCGCTCCCGACTCGGCCGTGTACGCAGAGATTTCTCTCAATACGCGCCAGCGAGATTCACGCGACCCATGCTCTGTCTCTCTCTCTTATCTCTCTTCTCTCTCGCTTTCTTCTCTCTCTTCTCTCTCGGTCTCTCTCTCTCTCTCTCTCTTGCAGCAATGCAGGCGCCATCGACAATACGCGCACCCGGCAAGAAGAGGCCTCGAGCAACCACAACCGAAGAAGAAGCGTATGTAAGCATTATAGATGAAGAGAGTAGAATAAGACTGTCTAGAATTGAAGACTGTACCAGCAATGTCTCGGTTATTATGGAGAAGGTCGTGCCCATAGCGTCTGAGATCAAAGAGAACCTGACTTTATTACGATCAGTACCGGCGCTGATAGAAGATGTTGGAGTGCTAAAATTGAACTTAGGCGTTATGGAAAAAATAATTGTCGATCAAAACTCCCTGCTGGAGGAGTTCAAGGTCAGACAAGGTCAAACCTTCTTAGAAAACAAAAACATAGAACTAACGGAGAAATTGCTGACTTTAGAAAATAAGTTAAATGTATATAGTTTAAGTGCGACCCCTGAGCCAATCGCCCGTGATTTGGAAAAATCACGGATTTCTGACTCAGGAAGGATTCGCACGCAGGTTCATCGGCGTCGAACGCGCAACCTTCAAGGTAATGACGATGATAACAACATAGAATTAAACTTGGATTCAGCTGATGAACCTGCGTCGAATCTTGGTTCGGCACCTGCCTTTGGAGGAAGCAGTGATAGCCAAGAAAGAAGAGGGGGCAGCAGCAGTGCGGGGAATATTGAGCTCATAGTCTCAGGAATAGTGGACTGCCCTAGAGCTGAAGCTGATCCTGTTGAGGTAGCTCATATGGGCCTCAGCACTGTTCTGCCCACTCTTCAAAAAGATGATATTATTAATGTTAGGCCAGTAGCTCCCCCTACAATGAGGGGTCGCACCTCCAGAGCAGGAGTTGAACTCGGAATGAATGTTGCTGCGAGTGTGAATGACAAATCGCCTACAAGACCGCCACCTTTGCTTGTCCGTCTCGCGAGCAATAGATTAGTTAATGAAATTATGTGCGCTAAGGCTGCGTTTACGCGCTTTAATACAGCTGATATTGATCCCTCTCGTCTGAGCGTGGGGCTGGTAAGAGGTCGGTTCCATACGAACATTTTTATTAATGAATCCTTGAGCACTCCTGTTTATACCGAGTTCAAAAGTCTTAAGGTTATAGCTAAAAAACTCGGTTTTCAGTTCGTGTGGCACAGGCACGGCAAGTTTCTCGTCAGATGGAGGGAGAGACTACGAGCTAATACGTTTACTTCAGCTTCCACATATATTATACGCCGACGACCTTCAGATCTACATCCAGATCCACCCTGCCAGCATCGACGAAGGGGTGGAGATATTGGGTTGTGCTGCGCAAGCGGTTACTGATTGGGCAGAGGGTGCATTACTCAGACTGAATAAGACCAAGACTAAAGCTATCATTTTCGGCTGTTGTAAATACATAAATAGTCTTGAGTCACAAGGTTTGCCGGAAATCAGTCTGGGAGATGGCGTCTCTGTTCCTTTCTCGCCGACCGTCACAAGCCTGGGTGTTATACTTGATTCTAAACTCACGTGGAAGCCACACGTGGACATGGTCGCAAAAAAGGTTAATAGAGTACTGTATAATTTGAGATTTTTTAGAAAGTATACCACTCAGGATCTGCGCAAGCACTTAGCAATGTCCCTTGTTTTTCCGCATCTCGACTACTGCTCTCTGGTGTATCTGGATGCGTCACTCGAACTTCGTAGCCGGCTGCAAAGACTGCAAAACTCGTGTATGCGATACGTGATTGGTGCTAGGAGGGATGAGCACATCACCCCTTACAGGGAGCAATTACAGTGGACTCGGGTGGACTCTCGAAGAGCCGTTTTTATGGCGATAACCATCTACAAGGTTCTTCGGACAAGGGAGCCAGTCTATCTCGAGCCGCTTTTCAAAAAGAACGAATCGAAACGCCCTGTAAGAGGTGAGGTTAAAGAACTCTCTATTCCGCAGATGCGTACTGAAACTGGAATAAGATCTTTTCAAGTACAAGGTGCGCATTTGTGGAATTCACTCCCTTCACATATACGAGCGTTACCGTCATTGAAAGTCTTCAAGGTGGCGGTCAATAAATATTTTGCATGCTTGGATTAATAGTCATTGTTGATTTTTCTATTTTAGTATTTGTTTAATTTTTTGTGATAACTTATCTTGTATTGTTAAATTCAAATTCATTGATATATTTATGTATTTTTATTTATTTATTTTATTATTAATCAATCAACAAAACAATTTTAAAGAGTATGCATGTATTTATTAGTATGAATGAAAACGACTGTTAATGTATGTATGTAATTTATCCAATGACTGATAGATATAATAAGAACGATGTAGAGATCATGATTTTTATTTGACAACGAAGTGCAATACTTTATGTACCTGACGTCGCATATGTGCAATTATTTTAGGTTAAGTAACAATATGATATTAAATTTTAAGTGAAAAGACATGTATCAAATGTTTTGTAAATATTTACAAATAAATATTACATCTATCTATCTATCTATCTCTCTCTCTAAATTTAGGTTAATTGTGTACTGTCTCGTGTTAATTTATTTATTTATTTATTTATTTATTTTTATTTATTCATTAACCGATTTTTATTTATTCATTAATTTATTTTTATTTTTATTTATTTATTTTTATATATTATTATTTATTAGTGTGTGTACTTGACAATGTACATGTGAGAGTTCAAACTTTTAAAAAACTGACATAATGAACATTCTATTACTGTGATACTAAGTACCTGACGAGCAAGTTTCTCTTGAAATTACGTGACATTTGCAATATTGTATAAGTGTAAGTTTTTTATAAGTTTTTTTTAAGTATCTTATTTCATTTTATTCTGTATAGGCTAGTGAGAGACAGTACAGGCGCGCTCATGTGAATAATGATGATAACATTATGTTTTAACTGAAATGACGCGATATGTATTTTATACGACGCAATTATGTACTTTAATCTGTGATAATTTGTACCTGACGAACATATTTTGAAGATATGCAACTATGTGATATACTTTTATGTAAATGACAGTACATTGTTTTGTTTTTATAAATGATTTTCTTTTCGTACATATTAACAAATAAATACATATCTATCTCTCTCTCTCTCTCTCTCTCTCTCTCTCTCTCTCTCTCTCTCTCTCTCTCTCTCTCTCTCTCTCTCTCTCTATTCACGTGCCGAGTTTAACCCGATGCGAATAAAATTACTCAAACTCATATAAAACTCGAATTTTAAATATTATTTTTTTTTTAAATTACACCCCTCATACATATACGAATTTTTCGAACACCCGCACTACTCGATTTTACACAATTATATTAATAATCAAACTCGTACCTTTCCTTCCTCTAACTCACTCCGTCCTTTCTCTCTCTTCATCTCCCTTTTTTCCTCAACTGATGACTCCCGATTTTCTCCGCTCGTCTGCGTCTCGTCGTCAAGGCTGCCGACTCAAAATCTTAACTACAGCCGTTGAAGTGACATTTTTCCCCAGCTTTTCTTTGTTTTCATGTCCCTTTTTTGTCTCTCTTTTCTTCCTTGCCTCTTCCAATCGAGCCTCTTTTTTCTCTTCTTCTATTGATCGCTCGTACCAAATCTTATTTTCCATCTTTTCTTCTTTCTTGTCTTCGCCCCTTTTATCTTCTATTTTTTTCTTCTTCTCTGGCTCTAATATTTTTCATCAACGTCTACTTTCGCTATTCTACGGTTAGATTGCTCCCCTTGCCGTAATATATACGTCCAAGGTAACCTAACTTCCACTATCTCGTATGGTCTCTCAAATCTATCCCCTAATTTCTTAGAAACTTTTTCGACGCGTGTTTTTTGACTGCGGTATTTACTGCATGTCTGAACTAAACGAATGTGTACGCCCCAATTCCTATGAACTTTTTTTACGAAACTTGCGATCATTGGCTTCAGTGTTCGATTACTATGTTCTACTGGATTGGATTGAGAATTGAGTACCATCGTGACGTGTTTGACCCCATACTCCTTTAACTTATCCTTCAAGTGATTGTTATTGAACTCCATGCCATTGTCTGTATGGAAAGAATAAGGCGTTTCCCATCGAAATAAGATTAATTCTTCAAAAGCTTTCGAAACTTATTTTCCATCTGCTTTTCTCAACGGTTTTACTTTAATCCAACGCATAAACAAATCTTGGTTTAACTCGGAAATTCCATTAAATCAGCTGCTACTACAGCCCATGGTCTCTCTACTATTCGCTTTACCATTAATCGCTTTGTTCCTGTCTGTGATACCTTATATCTCTGACATACATCACATGATTTTACAAATGAACAAACATCATAATAAACTCCTCTCCAGTAATACTCCCTGGCTATACGGCCATAGATCTTCTCTATTCCCAAGTGCCTTGATGACGGTGTGCAGTGAGCATCTAACATAACTCTATCTCTATGTTCTAATGGTACAACTAATCTCCAACCTTCATCTCGGTTCTCTAATGGATCCAGTAACGGCTCTCTTCTATATTTATAAAGACACCCGCCCTCTACCCTCCAGATTTGATATTTCTTCGGAAACTTTTAGACTTCTTCAATTAATTTTGAATATTTTTCATCTTTAATCTCTTCAAATTCTGCTGTTACTCCTTCTTCCGTTTCAAACATCTGATAAAGAGCGTCTGGAACATGATTTAAAGCGCCTTTCGTGTGTATATTGAAATCCCACTGTTGTATTTCCAGAGTCTTTTAGTGGGGTCTTTCAAATTACAAAGTCATTTTAGGGCCATATGGTCTGTTATGACCGTGAATTGATAACCCTCTATGTAAGGTCTTAACTTCTTGATGGCCCAGGGTACTGCTAGACATTCTTGCTCCGATGTCGTATAATTCTTCTTAGCTGGTGTCATGACTCTACTAACATAGACAATGGGGTGCTCTCCATCTTCACCTTTTTCGGTTGATACGACCCCAAGGGCAAAATTGCTATTATCACACTGCATCATAAATGGCTTGCTAAAATCTGGCCTTGTCAATACAGGTGCCTCAGTTAGTGATTTCGTTAAGGCTTCAAACGTCTCCTGGTGGTCTTCACCCCACACCCATTTTTGACTCTTCCTCAATATCTTCACTATTGGTATTTTCCACTCGAAATCTTAACTGTAATAGGAGCTGGATAATTAACTACATACGCTATCTTCTCCGGATCTGGCCTGAGTCCTTCTTTATCTAGTAAATATCCCAGATATTGCACTCTTGAACAACAACATTCACACTTTTTCTGATTCACTCCCAACCATACCTCCACTAACTTTTCAAGTTTTATTTTTAGCGATAATTATATCGTCTAGATAGCCAAACACATGTAGTTTAAAGGCAGAGCCTAATAAAATATCGATCAGATGTTGAAGAGTCGTGGGAGCATTTGTTAAACCAAACGGCATGTACCGAAATTGCCACAAACCAGATCCTGGTACTGAGAAAACCGTATACTTTTTACTCGACTTCTCGAATGGTATTTGAAAATATTCCTGTCTCAAGTCAATTTTCGTCAACTACTTGGCACTCCATTATTTATCCAGAATCGAATTCATACTCTTCATTATGTAAGCGTCCTTTCTTGTTACCTTGTTAAGGTCACGGACATCGATACAGAATCGATAGGTTCCATCAGGTTACCGGACCAAAACTAGAGCACTACTATAATCACTCGTAGATCTTTCTATAATCCCATCATTAAATAATCTTTCTACCTCTTCCGTTGCAATTTTCATTATTTTCGGAGACATCCTACGTACTCTATGTCTGATCGGGGTATGATCATTAAGGCGGTCGTTAATTTTTTTTTTCTTGGAGGACTTTCTCCCCAGGTGAAAATGGGTTCTATATGATGCAAAAACTCTGCGCAAATAGGAATTAATTTTTTAAAATCGATTTAACACGCGCCTCAAAGCACTTCAAATTTCCCATGTATTTTAAATGGGAAAAACAGGTTAAATCGTTTATCCATCTAAATATCAGTGAAAATTTCGGAATTTCATTATTAAAACTATGTAGTCTTATGTATTTTGTGCCGCTGAATCGATAAAAAAGTTTTATCAGCGAAAAAAGTCTAAAATTTCGAAAAATGATCTATAAAAAGGCAATTATCCGTTTCGTAACGACCATAATCAGTCAAATTTGTTTTCAATAACATATATTTTTGTGTATTTCGAGTCGCTGAATTGAACGGTATTATTAGTTTTTTGCTAGCTAAGCGATAAATTAAATTTATAACGCAAAATCGTTAAAGAAATTTGAAAAATCAATGAAATGAACAGATAATTTGCTTACAACGTTGATGGTCGTTAAAAATCAGTCATTTTTTCTCAGTATCTTGCACTATTATATATTTTGGGAGCTGAAATGAATGGTGTCATTAGCTTTTTTTCATTTTTGCGATAAAAAAAGGAATTCGAAGGGAAATAATAAGAATTATATGCTTTGAATGATCATTATCATTTATAAGTATTACATTCCCTCCAATAACTCACAAATTTCTTGATGTAAAACGGATAGAAAACTTACTTTCGACGTTTCTATTACTTTAATTGAAACTGTTACAGCAAATCGAATTTACAATCTTTTATTGATTTAAAATAATTATAAGCTGTTAGAAGAAGAAAAATCTTTCAAATGATTATTTTGTATGTAAAAACTATGAAGGAACTGGGAAATAAAGGGAGAAAATTAATCTTTAAAGTTTACACATCATTTTTTTAATAACTTTTCAATTATACAGATTCAAAATAAAATTTCAAATTATCTTCCATACATCATAAACTAAAACTATTTACCGGTTATATATTTATTTAAATTATTCATTAGTGTGACTTCATCAATGTGTCCTTGTTACTATCTGGAAATAAACTACGATAATCTTCAATTACAGGTAATAAGTATTGCGATTGCTTGGAATCCTTGGTCAGAAGGTTATTCTATATTTCTCTTAGAACACTCATCCTCCGTCCATGCAGGGACTCCGTTGATTATGAGCACTAAACCATTGAATACCCCTTTATGGTTCGGTTACCCCTTTAGTCTTTGATTCTTAAGTCCCTACAAAAGTGCCAGATGATCTTTTTCTTCACGAACATCCATTGTTTAACCATTCCAGCTGATGTCTGGCAACGTTCAGTTACCTTCTTTTACTTTCCCGTTTTCCAAATTTGTTCTGTATGGAGCACGTTTAGGGCATGTTTTATATGTGACATTAGGCGTGTCAAACACTTGGCAAATCTCTCTCGACTTCTGCGATTTCTCAGGATACTCTCGGGCAGAATGACCCTTTTTTACACCAAAAACATTGGATTTCTAGACATTCTGCCCCTCAAAACTCGTCTCGCCTGGCCCCCATTAATCCTGTGGGTCCACTAGGTCATTCACTATACCTCTGATCATTCTTACCCTGTAAATCTGCAGAATATCTCTGACCATTTCGATTCTGATTATTCCCATAATATCTCTGATTATTCATCGCTGGCTGAGTCTGGCTGTGCTACCCCTGATTCGTCAAACCTTATGCTGCTGCAGCATATGATACTGGTTGTTTAACTTCTGCTCTGATCTCCGTTGCTTTCACTGTCTTATTCTGATTTTGTTTTTGATTATTATTATTGTTCCTTTTATAATTATTTTTATTTTCCTTCTTTTCCTGCTGTTGTTACTGCCGTAATCTCTTCATCTTCTATGACTGCTGCTGATTTTAACTTTCATTGCTGCTCTGTAAGGGGTATTCATCTTACGATAAAGTAACCTAACTAATTCTCTCTCTGTAGTTGGATCCTTGAATCTAGACACTAAATACCTGAAACTGGCTAGGTAATTTGAAATTTTCTCACTGTCTGCCGTGTCCTCTTGTGCAGATCATCTACAAGATCGTCATAATCATACACTTTCATAAACTGTTGACTGAAAGCCTTACAAAACGTCTTAAAATATTTAATATTCTCTTTGCAAGATCTATACCATCTACTTGCTTTCTTCGCCAAAATATAAGGCAATGCGGTAAGTAGATCACCGTCTGACAAACCTGTCCCTGCTCTGCTTTCCTCTATATGCTCTAAAAATTCCTCTGAGTCTTCAATGCGATCTTCTCCTGTAAACTTGATCCCCATGATTTCAAAAACTTCCCTGCTTGAACCTTTTGTCCAGCTGATTTTTCATTTTCTCTTTCATGCCTCGTCCTTTCAGTCGTTTCGTCAAAAAATCTCATACGCTCTGGATTTATTCTCTCCTCTCTACCTCTATTGACATATACATCCTAATGTCGGTAATTATGTTTACTATTAATTATTTCATATTCCATCATTCTCTTCTCTTCACATTCATGACTATTTCTTGTATTCTCCACTCTTCTCTGTACTTTACTATCATTTCTCTGGATTCTACGTTGTACAGGTGTATATTCTGTTGATGTCGATCGTTTATCTTCGTATTCCGTTCGTCGAACGGATTGGTAACTCAACTTTCTTTCTAACTCATACTGTGATCTTGGACCCTTCTCATTAGTACCTACAGGTTCATTGATGCGACTTCCTTCATATCATGACTCCAAATCCTATGTTAACCTATCGTATATTTCTGTTTCTCATTCGGACAATTCGGAATCTACATTATCTGATATACGGCTTGTTTTCGATGAAAATCTCTAAATATCATACGGGTTTTGAGCTGGAGTGAACCACCATCGATCAGACAATAGCTTGCTTGTCATCGGAGCAGGTGCGGGAGGTTGTTTCTGATATACAGTTGCTGTGTATCTTGCTGTATTTCTGGCAGATGTATTTACTCATCCTCTATCTAGATAGGTGGAGTAATATTCCCATTGAGCTGAATGTGGCTGTAAATAATCTCTCAATCTTCCCTAACTATCATTATCGGTACCCCTAATTTGGATGAGACCGTATGATCACCTGCATTAGCAATCGGTCTGTTTCCTGAAGTCTTAATTAATACCGGAGCGGCAAACCCTAACTGCATCGTTACTACTGTTGTAATAGTAAATGTCGGCGCAAATGTAGTTGGACTCGGTGGTTCTATATGTACCTCAAAATCAGCTGTACTCAGCTGATTCAATCCTTGTTCCTCATCACTTGAGGTTAACTGCACCCTCCTAACGTCTGATATCAAGGAACATTTGATTTTATTACGGTCAGTTCCAGAGCTGATAAAAGATGTTGGAGTGTTAAAATTGAGTTTAGGTATTATGGAAAAAATAATTGTTGATCAGAACTCACTGCTGCAAGAATTCAAGAACAGATAGTCCTTCTAATAAAATAAAAATTCAGAATTAACTTAGAAATTGCTGATTTTAGAGAATAAGTTAAATGTAAATAATTTTACTGGAACCCCTGATTCAGTTTTCCGTGATTCAGAAGAACCATTGAATTCTGCCTCAGGAAGAATTCATAGGCAGGTTCATTGGCGTCGAATACGTAACCTTCGTGGTGATCATGCCGATAATAAAATTAAATCAAATTTAGATTCAGCTGATGAGCCTGTGTCGTATCATTGCTCTGCGTCTGCCTTTGAAGGAAGCAGTGGTAGCCAAGAGAGAAGTAGAAGCAGCAGCAGTACGGGGAGCACTGAGCTCATAGTCTCAGGAATAGTTGACTGTTCTAGAGCTAAAGCTGATGCTGTTGACGTGGCTGGTATTGTTACCAGCACTGTTCTTCATTTTCTCCTAAAAAATGATATTATTAATGTCATCAAAGTGTACTACACAAATTTGCATTGTATGCGAAAACGCGTTTCACCAGAGTTGTAATAAAAGATTAAAAGAAACATAAGCAGCTCGATATAACCTCAAAAAATGCCGAAAAAAGGTTGAGTGAATCTGCCAAGCTCCTCATTGCGCAGATTAAAATGAAAAACTCAGAGGAAATTAGGAAAGAACTGCTTGAAGAAGTTACGAACAAAACTCAAGACATACAAAATTCTTCTAACTTTGAGAATGAAGGAGATTTTGAGTTGATGCAAACAAAAGTCTCTCTGCAAGAAGTACTGATTAAAGAACTGCAAGAAAAAGTTGACCTGTTAAGAGAACTGCTAGATAAACAAAAGCAGTTAGATAAACATAATCAAAACTCAATAAAAAAGACTTATGCTGAAACGGTAACCAATTTCAAACCACAGCTAAAACGTGTTCCAAAAATCGTTGTTAAAAAAATAGACAAAGCTGAAAACGAACACATTAATCTGAATGAATGTATCAAAAAGCAGATAACAAATGAAACAAGAATACAGGCAAAGAGTATACACATAAATAAGAAAAATGAAGTGACTATTAACTGCGTTGATAATGAAAGTGTTCAAATAACTGAAGAAATAATGAAGAACAAGCTACAATCTATTTGTGAAGTGAAAAAAGAAGAATTGTTTAATCCAAAAATAAAAATAGTAGGTTTTGACAATGATACCGATATGGATATTGCAGATATAGAAGAGGACATAAATGCAAGAAATTTCAATAATTTCACAGAGAAAGGTACAGTCCTACATATGTATAAAAATAACAGGAACAACTTAAGCACAATATTGATGGAAGTACCAGCTGAAATGTATAAAGTAATAAGAGAGATGAAAAAAAGGCTTTTTATTAGTTATCAAAACTGTAGAGTGTATGACCATATAAACATTAGACCTTGTGATGCATGTGGTAGATTAGGACATAACAAAGAATGCAGGAATGGTCCTGCATGCATAAAGTGCTGGGGTAAGCATAAAGCCAGTGAGTGCACAAGTCAAATAAAAAAATGTGTAAATTGTGTATATAGCAACAGCAAATATGAAACAAAATACAATGTTGAACATATGGCATATTAATAGGTTGTTGAAATCAATGTTGAACTTAGGCACAAAATAAAAAAGTATATCGACTCGACGGATTATCCAATTGCACCTGTTTTACCATCAAGAGATTTCTACCAACACAGACAACGGATAGTAGTACATAGTAAAGAGCGGACGACAATAAATGCAACAAATACTTATTACAGACTATAAAAAAAGATACTGTCAAAAAGAAAAAGTTGTGCGGAAATATTGATATACTTAATAAAGCAATAAGCAATAAAAAAGATTTAATAATGCATATGAATATAAGAAGCATGAATGCTAATTTTGATAAATTAAAAGTATTGTTAGAAAGTTTAATCAATAAACCATGTATTGTCATTACCACAGAAACTTTCACACAAGTCAATTACAAATTATATGAACTTGATGGATATATGAGTTACTACAATGAAAGCAAAATTAACCAAAATGATGGTGTAATGATCTTTGTACATTTGTATGTACAAAGATCATTACAAGCGTAGCTCAAAAAACAAATGTTATAGAAGTTGGTAGGATCAAAATTATTAACACACGTATTTCTTTAAACAACAAAAACGATTCTGACAGTATCATGGAAATCTCAGCTGTTTATAGATCTCATGATATAAACAAGACTGAATTTATACTAGAAATAAACAAATACTTAATTAAAAAGAAGAATATTAAAAATCATCTGGTTATAGGTGACTTTAATATAGATCTACTAGAGCAAGACACTTTGAATCAAGATTTTATTTGTAACTTTTTAGAAAAAGGCTATATTCCTGGTTATGTAGGAATCACAAGACCACCTATTGGAAATAGTAAAGAGTCATGTATTGACAATATTTTTATTAAATCAACATGTTTAAATGCAACAACTTATAAACTTAAAAGCTCCATAACAGGCCATTACCCTCTATTTATTGCCATAAACAAGGTTAAAAAAGTAAATAAAGAGTCTATAACAATAATAAATTATAAAAAACTAATAAATATTGCTAATAATAGGAACTGGTATGAAATTTTGTCAATACAAGATCCTAATTTAGCTACTGATCTATTAATTAATGAAATTAAAACATATGCAGAACAATCAAAAATAAAAAAGAAAAGTAACGAACAAAGGTACAAGAAAAATTGGATAAATAAAGCTATTATTAAGTCATGTGAAACAAAACAATTGCTATACGATTTATGGAAATTAGATCCAGGCAATAAACAACTTCAGTCACAGTACAAAAGTTATGCTAAAATACTAGACAAAGTAATAATAGATGCTAAAGTTAAATATGATAAGAGTCTAATAGAGAATAACGCAAATAATCCCAGAAAATTATGGGAGATTATTAATTCAAAAATTGGAAAAAAAACAAAAATTTAATGATACTATTAATCATATTAAAATAGATGATAACAAAATAACTGATGAAAAAGAAATAGCCAATGAAATGAATAAGTACTTTTGCGAGATAGGACTGAAACTAAGTGAACAAATTGATAAACCATCTGATACTACCTTAAAAATACCGAATATGAATAATAATTCTATTTTTATCAAACCAACAAGTGAATATGAAATTGCAAGCATAATTAATTCTTTAAAATTAAAGAAAGGTGGTGTAGACAAAATTCATGCCAAAACATTAAAAGTATTATGTAATCATATAGCTATACCTCTAACATATTTATTTAATTTATGCATCGAAAAAGCAACCTGGCCTGATGCATTAAAAAATGCTGAAGTAATACCGATATACAAATCTGGTGTTAAACATAGTATTTCTAACTACACACCAATTTCTTTAATTTCTAACGTAGCTAAAATTTTTGAGAGAATTTTATATAACAGAATTTTTGACTTCATTAATAAAAGCAATATAATATCTGAACATCAATTTGGATTTATGAAAAAAATTGGTACAAAAGATGCCTTGAATTATGTGACAAATATCCTTTACAATAACTTGGATCATAGCAAACCTACAATTATAACATTCCTGGATTTAGCAAAAGCGTTTGATACTGTCGATCATGAAATACTATTAGCAAAATTATATTGTTATGGAATTAGGGGACAGGCGTTGGATTTGCTTACAAGTTATCTAAATAATAGGTATCAAGCAGTGAAAATAGATGATAATCTAAGTAATTACAAGGTAATAATAACGGGAGTTCCTCAAGGTACAATATTGGGCCCATTGCTTTTCATACTCTATATCAATGATATCTTGAAAGAAATCCCGCCTAAAGCAATATCGTCATATACTGATGATACGACAATTATAGCAACTGGAAATACCTGGAGGGAGGCCCAAGAAAGTATGAATAGTTATTTGAATAAAATTGAAAAGTGGCTAGCATTAAATAAATTGTCCTTAAATATTGAAAAGACAGTATACATGACTTTCGGTATCTACAAGGATAGTGTTCTTGAATATATAAATATTAAGATAAAAAATAGAAACCTTTGTAGAGTTGAAGAATGTAAATATCTGGGCATTATTTTTGATTATAATCTAAAGTGGAATAAACACATACAATACATTATTGAAAATACGAAATACCTAGTTTATATATTTTATAAAATCTCCAAATCAATGCCTAAAGAAGTTTTAAAAATGATATACTATGCATTTTTTCATAGTATAATTAGCTATGGTGTAATAGCTTGGGGCGGAGCTTACAAATCCCATATAACCTGTCTACAAAGGTAACAAAATAAAAGTCTAAAAATTGTGAATAAAAATTATCCTATAACTTTAGATTACCCAATGAATATAGAACAAATATTTACATTTGCATCTCTAAAATTTCATTACAACACTCTTAAAGATAAGTACATACATTCTAACAGTATAACAAGAAATAAAAGTTTAGCCATACCAAAAAGTCAGAAAAAAGTCATTAACAAAAACAGTTATACAAAGGCAATAGTAAGTTACAATAGTTTACCAAATTATTTAAAAGAACTAGAAATTAGTAATTTATACCAAAAAAACAAACTAAAGAAATGGATTAAATCCGATAGAAATTATATTATTGAAACGTACTCAAGGAGAGTACTATAGGAACTGATGATTTGTTAAAGATATAATAATCGCCTAAATTAATGTTAAATTTTATATAACAAATTTTACAACACTGTTGAAATAGTATTTAAGTTAAAACAAATGTACAAAGTCACAGTTGTAATATTTAGTTTTAAGTTTAGAATTAGAATTGTAGTTTTAAGTTTAGAATTAGAATTGTAGTTTTAAGTTTAGAATTAGAATTGTAGTTTTAAGTTTAGAACTAGAATTGTAGTTTTAAGTTTAGAATTAGAATTGTAGTTTTAAGTTTAGAATTAGAATTGTAGTTTTAAGTTTAGAATTAGAATTGCAGTTTTAAGTTTAGAATTAGAATTGTAGTTTTAAGTTTAGAATTAGAATTGTAGTTTTAAGTTTAGAATTAGAATTGCAGTTTTAAGTTTAGAATTAGAATTGTAGTTTTAAGTTTAGAATTAGAATTGTAGTTTTAAGTTTAGAATTAGAATTGTAGTTTTAAGTTTAGAATTAGAATTGTAGTTTTAAGTTTAGAATTAGAATTGTAGTTTTAAGTTTAGAATTATAGTTTTAAGTAGTACTTAAGTTAGATGTACTTATACCGGACCTGTGCATAGGTAACTTTGTTTACCTCTACAGGGAATTACGGGGTAGACAATACTTTGTAATTCTTTCTGGTTTAAATAAATAGATAAATGTTAGGCCGCTAGCTCCCCTATGATGAGGGGTTGTACCTCCAGAGCGGAAGCTGAACATGGAATGAATGTTGTTGCAAGTGTGAATGAAAAATTGTCCATAAGAGCACCACCTTTACTTGTCTGTCTCACGAGCACCAGATTAGTTAACGAGATCATACGTGCTAAAGTTTTGTTAACGCGCTTCGACACAGCTGTTATAGATCCCTCTCCTCTGGGCGGGAAGCTGGCAGATAGTCTGTTCCACACGAACATTTTCATTAATGAATCCTTGAGTACTTCAGTTTACCCGGAGTTCAAAAGTCTCAAGGTAATAGCTAAGGAACTTGGCTTTAAGTTCGTGTGGCATAGACATGGCAAGTTTCTCGTTCGATAGAGGGAGAGGTTACGAGCTAATACGTTCATCACTGCTTCCGATTTATCGATACTACAAAAATTATATAACACTAATAATAATTGTAATAAAATTAAATCTCATGCTCTAAACTTAGATAGTAATGCCAATAGTAATATCAATAATAATAACAATGGCAATAGTATATACAATAACACAGGCAAAAACCTAACAGCAACATCTAGTCACATACCACCTACACATCGAAATAGAAATTGTTACAATAGCGATAATCAGTGCTCAACATCTACGAAAAAATCGATTTGACTAGGCTTAAATAACGCTCGTGAGACGGACGACAAGGGAGTGAATTTGAGAACGAGCTTTTTCAATGCCTAATCCATTAGACATTGCATTGAGGAAATCTGCGAACTTCTAAGCGGAAATCAATCTTATCATCTATTCGGAGTAGCCGAAACGTGACTGGACGGTGGGAAGTCGGAAAATTCAATTCGAATCAATGGTTACTCGCTTGTGCGGCAGGATAAAAATGTCGTTGGTGGGGCACTGGAGCTTTATGCATGGCAGCGATAGATGCAGAGTCAAAGTTCTTGCAGTGTCAAAAACTGATGGACCTGACAAACCCAAACAATCTGAGTACATCATGTGTAAAATACAGCGTAGGAGCAAAGAGCCTGTTTTTGTCGTGGTCTTTTACTGCCCTCTACTACTGCTTTTCTTAAGTACTCGGATCTTGTCGACAAATTAAGAGAGTACTGTGATGCTTACAGTCACAAAATCATAATGGGTGATTTGTATGCGTATTATTGGCTGACAGTGGTAATGTGAAGTTTGTTCGCAAACTTGCAGCTGAACTGTCACTTCAGATCGTCCAGCACGGAGCGACTCACCTTACCGACACCTCGCAAACATGGTTAGACACTATACTAGTGGGCAGAAACGACACAGTAGTAGACAGCAACAACGTTCATCCGCCCTGGTCAAGCAAACATAACGTCGTAGATTTAGCTATAAATGTCCACGCTTCTACTCGGTGAGACAGTCGTTTCACGTATAGGGACTACAAAAATATTGATCCACAGGAATTGCAGTCTCTTTTATCTAGTTATGATTGGTCAGATTTTCATGAACAACACATTCCTTTAAATACAGGGCTGGACTGCCTTAATTTCAATTTATTAAACGCGATTAACAAATTAGCTTCATTGAAGCGAGGTAACCCTCGCAAAGGCAGTCCACCCTGGATTGATGATTTTCTTTTCGTACATATTAACAAATAAATATTATATCTCTCTCTCTCTCTCTCTTTCTCTCTCTCTCTCTCTCTCTCTCTCTCTCTATCTCTCTCCTCTCTCTCTCCCGAAAACATCGCGGAGGGTGTGGAGATTTTATCCAGTGCTGCGCGAGCAATTGCTAATTGGGCCGAGGGCGTCGCCCTCAGACTGAATAAGACCAAGACTAAAGCTATTGTTATCGGTTCATGCAGATACATCAACGTTCTTGAGTCATAAGGTATGCCGGAAATCAGTCTGGAAGATGGCGTCTTTGTCCTATTTTCGCAAACCGTTACGAACCTGGGTGTTGTCCTTGATGCTAAGCTCACGTGGAAGCCAGACGTTGACATGGTCGCAAAAAAGGTTAATAGAGTATTGTACAACTTGAGGTTTTTTACAAAGTATACCACCCAGGATCTGCGCAAGCACCTGGCAATGGCTCCAGTTTTTCCGCACCTTGAGTATTGTTCTGTAGTTTACCTTGACGCGTCACTAGAATTACGTAGCCGAATGCAGAGACTCCAAAATTCATGTGTGCGATATGTACTAGGTGCTAGGAAATATGAGCATATCACTCCTTACAGGGAAAAATTAGGATGGACAAGAATAGACTCTAGAAACGCGGTTTTCGTGGCGATCACCGTCTACAAAATAATTAACATCAAAGAACCAGTTTACTTGAGATCTCTTTTTAAGAAGAATGAGTCTAAGTGCCCTGTAAGGGGCGAGGTAAAAGAACTCTCTGTTACACACATGCGCACTGAGACAGGACGAAAATCTCTCCAAGTACAAGGTGCTCATTTGTGGAACTCACTCCCTTTTGCCGTTCGCACTTTACCATCATTAACGGCATTTAATGCGGCGGTTAAAAAATCTTAGATTAATGTTGTTGTCAGTGTTATTTATTTATTTTATTTATTTAATTTGTTTATTTATTCTAACCTATTATTTCATTGAATTATGTAATTTATTTATTTCTTGTTCGCCTATCTTTTATTTATTTGTCTGTTAATTATTTATTTATATATTTATTTATTTATTTATGTATTTGTTTGTTCGTTCGTTCGTTCGTTCGTTATTTTTTTTATTTATTTATGTATTTATTTATTTGTTTTACTGATCGACAAGAACAACAGCTTTAAAAAAGTATGCAAGTATTTATTAGTATGCGTAAAGTAAGAAATTGTTAAATGTATGTATTTAATTTTAATTGTATGACTGATAGATTTGATGACTAGATTAAGAATTATGTTTACATTTATGACGACAGTGTGCAATACTTTATGTCGACCTGACTTCGAGTACGCGCAACCTTATTTGATGTTTATTATATTTTCATGGAAATTATATGTGATATTATTTTATACTAAGAATTAAATGTAAACCATGTTTTGTAATATTTACAAATAAACGTTATATCTATCTATCTATCTCACCCCGTCTCTCTCTCTCTCTCTCTCTCTCTCTCTGTCTCTCTCTCTCTCTCTTTATCGCTTTAGTTCATACGCCGATTTTAAGACGATGCGATAAAAATTACTGAAACTCATACAAATAAATATCGAATTTTAAATATTAATTGTTTTAAATTTATACCCACACATACATACACAAATTTGTCGAAAACCCGCACTACTGTACTTTACATAATTATATTAATAATCAAACTTGTACCTTTTCTTCCTCTAACTCACTCCGTCATTTCTCTTTCTTTATCTCTCTTTTTCCTCAACCGATGACTCCCGATTTTCTCCACTGGTCTATGTCTCGTCGTCAACGCCGTCGACGCACGATTGCCTCGAAACCGTGGCCGCCGCTCGTCTCGTCTCGTCGTCAACGATAATTATATTTATATTTACATTTATTTATATATTAGTTAGTTATATAGTGAGATAGAAATAAGCATTTATTTTTTTATAAGGACATATTTCATTATCGTGTAAGTAGTATTGTAAATTACTGGTACTTGTACGTACCAGTATAATTTTAAATTAGCAGGCAATACTCTGGTAATGCATGATATATACGTCATGTACAATTATGCGTATGATATAGCAGCGGCGGAGTTTCGAGACTACTGGATGAACTCCGCTGCGGTAGACTTCCAGCTCGATGATTGTACGGCGAGTATGGCTGAAAACTTCCGCGTAGTGCCATCTCTGCTCAGACTACCGGTAGTAAGTGGCATTTATGCGTTGGAATAGACTACCCGCTTCGTAACACACAATGACGCGCAATCAACACTCCACTGCGGCGGAATTTCGAGAGGGCGAGAGTGAACTCCGCTGTGGTAGACTTCGAGCGTGATGATTGTGTGACGAGTATAACTAAAAGATTCGTTGTAGCGCCATCTCAAAACAGTCCTTTAAGTTCTTCGCAATTTTGTCTGTTAATACTGTTTTTATTTGCTAAAAAGTTATAAAAAAACATGACATGACATTGTAAATATTTCAAACAATGTAAATTGCCTTCTATGTAATATATCTGTATAATATTCCTCTAGTATTTTGTTCGTAACCTTTGTTTGTGTTGCAGGTCACAGGCGAGATGGCTGTTTATGTTCAGTTCCTGTGAAGTCTTTCAGATGTTGGTACGACTAGACTGTCTTATGATAACACATTATTTAATTCCTCAATGTGTCATGTTACACAGGTAATGATACAGTTTGTCAAGTATACGTGATTTGACACATGCTTTTATTTTAATACGTGATTCTGCACATGATTTTACACGGGCCTCTGTACGCGTTTTACCACGTGTTGATTTTCAGCAGGGTACCTACGCGCACTCATGGTGGAACGAAAACTGCCGCACGCAACGCCGCACTACACCAACTGCACTACAGTGGGTCGAGGGACCGTGTGGTAGATACCTCTAGACGGTAATCAGCTGCGCTGTTTTCAGGAGATAATGCTTTAAGCGTATATACAAAATATACAGTTCCGATTTAGTTATAGTAAATGCTATTAGTTATATATGTATATACATTCTCCTGAAAATGGCGAATGCCGACTAGTCTACTACACTGCCACTGGACCCTCTGTATTAGACATTTGTACGCGAAATTCAAACTACTTTTAAATTATCACGATTATTAGATTAAAATAAATTAGTTGTTAATAAAATACTAAAGTTTCTATAATAAATATTATAATTTCAATTTAACTCTTAGTATCTATTTGTTCGATTAAAAAGATTAAACAAATATTATTCAAATAATATAATTCTTATATCAAGAAAGTCAGTATAAACACTAATTTAATAAAAACAATAACTAGTTTATTTCCAATAAAAGTTAATTAACTTCAAATAAATTATTTTAATATAACAATTATAATAAACATCAAGTCAATTTAAAATACAATATAGAAGTATTCTTAGATAGAAAAATTAGATTTTAACACAAATAGTATAGCTTATTTATATTTAATTTTTTTTAGGGAAGCCATGCTTTACAAAATAATTATACGAAAACGATAAACTTGATTACGTATACATATATATGTATGTACACTCGACGCTAGAAACACCTGGTCGAATTAGTATTTATTGGAATTTTCTAATAAGGTTAACGGAAAGGAGCATTCGATCCAATGAAGTTTCAGCATTCCAATATATTCAAATAAATTCGACCAGATATTTTTAACAACGAGTGTACATTAGGGTGCTCCAAAATTTTTAACGTTTTGATTTTCCTTCTTGTAACCCTTTCAAAAGTTGACAAACGTGAAAAAAATAACTCTCCTGCAAGGCATTGTTGGACGTTGACATTTAAAGGTTCCTACCTTGATTTCAAAACTTTTGAATAAATTTAGTGAAAAATGATAAAAAATTTATAAATCAAGACAAAAAATTTTTAGTACATTACCATATCACTAAAATGAAAAGCCAACAACAAATAGTTTGGATCAAAAGTTATGTCAGTTTTAATATTATGAAAATTTTCAGGTGGTAAATTGGGAATCACGTTGTAGGACAGTACTCGTATATTGCATTGTCCCAATTTACTACCAAAATTTTTCATAATATTAAAACGGACATAACTTTTGATCCAAACAATTTCAGAAATGCTGCGACCACTCCAATTAAATGTAATGTTATCAGCTTTTAACTAAAATTATGTAAAAGTCTCCATGATGTAAACTACCGGAAGTAAATTACATCAAACAATGACATAAACCATTTATGATGCTGAAAAAATGCACAATATTGGGACTGGAACAGTTTCTATATTTAAATTTATTTACGTTTACCAATTTTTATGTAAATTCTACTCAGATCAAAGATTCAAAAAAATTTTGGGATTTCAAAAATCATCGAAAATTAGTGTCTTGAAAAATGTTCAAATGTAGTCTGTATATTGTTAAAATTTTACACATATGTCTCTTCCATAGAAGAAAAAATTTTTTTTGATGAAGCGCACGTGGTTTACATTACCATTTTAGTGATATGGTAAGTTAATAAATTTTGTTTGCCTTGATTTCTACCAAATTTATTTAAAAAAGTGCATAAATGCACTTTAAAAGCTTTGAAATCAAGGTAGAAACCTTTAAATGTCAACGTTCAGCACCTGCCTTGCAGGAGAGTTACTTTGTTTCACATTTATCAACTTTTGAAAGGGTACAAGAAGGAAAATCGAAACTTTAAAACTTTTGGACTACCCTAGTGTACATACATATTTGGTTGATTATCACGAAACTGACAATTTCTTTACGTAGAATGAAGAATAACAACCATGTATATTTGAAACCTTTCATATTTTTTCTTTTCTATACTACATTAAACTCCAGTCAGGTTAGTATAAACTAGAAACGGTGACTATTTACACGGGCTGCTATGGTTACATTTTACTTTCCGTATTTATTTATATTTCTCTCTTTCAGTTCGAGTGAAAAGTAAGCCTACTGGACACCGCGGAAAAGGTTTTCGAATTACTACTTAGACCACGACTGACAGACGCGATTGAAGCCGCCGGAGGGTTCTCCGACAACCAGCACGGCTTTCGCAGGGGCCGATCCATGATAGGGAAAATTCGGGAGGTAGTCGAGACCTCTCGAAAGACAAGACAAACCTGCTACGGGCCAGACCATTAGTTCTCGCGGGACTGCTAGACATGAAAAATGCTTTCAACTCGGTCAAATGGGTGGACATCTTGAGAGCCCTAGAAACTTTCAGGGTACCTCCATATCTGATGCGGGTTATAAGAGACTATCTACAGGACCGCAAAATAACATACGAAATGACCGAAGGATGGACAACCAGGAACATAACCGCGGGAGTCACTCAGGGGTCCATACTAGGACCAGACTTCTGGAACGTGATATACGACAGCCTGCTAAGACTAGAAATGCCAGAAGGCGCCTTTCTGGTAGCCTACGCGGACGACATCGCGGTGGTTATTGTACAACGGAACCCAGAACTAGCCCAACTAACGCTGAACCAGGTCATGAGACGAATACGCAGATGGATGACAGAACACGGACTACAACTGGCAATACACAAGACAGAACTGGTTTTGCTCACAGGACAACGAATACCGACAGTTATTCCGATGAACGTCGGCACCGAACTGACAGAGACGAAAAAATCGGTAAAGTATCTGGGGGTAACCCTGGATACAAAGCTGACATTCTGGACACACATAGAAAAGACTGCCAATAAGGCAGCTGAAAGAGTCACCTCCCTAAGCTGCCTGATGACAAACACTTACGGACCAAGGCGGGGAAAAAGACGGTTACTCATGTCAACGACCCACTCGATCCTGCTATACGGCGCGGAAATTTGGGCCGATACGCTTGGGGTAAAAAAGTACTGCAAGCGACTAATGAACGTACAAAGACGGGGAGCACTGAGGATTGCGTGTGCCTACAGGGCGGTCTCCCAGGAGGCTATCTTGGTCGTGGTGGGCGTGATCCCCATAGATCTTCTCGCAAAAGAACGCAAGAGGATCTATGAACTAAGCGTCGCGACAAGACGGGCTGACGCGGCGATAACCGAAAGCAACAGGACAATGACAGAATGGTACAAACGATGGACGGAAGACAAGACAGCAAAATGGACCCGACGCCTGATAGGAGATCTGAGACCGTGGACGGAGCGGGGATTCGGCGAGGTGAATTTTTATCTTACCCAATTCCTCACCGGACACGGTTACTTCAGATACAACCTTTTCAGGAGAGACAAGGTACAAACCCCGAACTGTAAGTACTGCGGACATGACAGGGATGACGCAGAACATACATTTTTCATATGCCAAAGATGGACAACGGCCAGCCGCAGACTAGGACCAGAAAACATAACGCCCGAGAACATTATACCGAGAATGCTACGCGACGCAGACAGCTGGACGGAAGTAGCTATGTTCGTCGAGACAGTACTAAGAGGGAAAAAAGGCGATGGGTGCTTGGAATGAGCGAAAGAAAATGACAGAGAGAATAGAAACGCAAGAATGCATGAAAGAATGTTTTTCGAGAACGAATGAAGAATGAATGTGAGGACACATAAACTGACAAGAATGAAATAGACGGACAGACCATACGAGACGAAAGAAAAGTGGACAGACCCTGCAACGTGAAGTATTACTAACGTAGTTCCATGTTGCAGGTGAACGGAATGGTTTACCTACCCCTGATCCGGCACTGCTGGCTAAATGTCAACAGTTCTTGATCAGGGGAAGTAGGGTTTAATCGGTCCCCCAGTCGTAGATGCTCTGGGTGGAAATTGAGCACGAATCTTTTGTCTCCTTTCCCAGCCCGAGTAGATGCGAAGCCTGGGAACCCGACACTCCAGTTGGGAATATCCTGCAGGTCGCTGCCTCCAGGGTGATCCCAACTGATTGTTAAAAAAAATACATAATAATAATAATAATAATAATAATAATAATAATAATAATAATAATAATAATAATAATAATCTCCGCCATGGTTGCCTGGGTTGACGCGTGGCCGGTGCATCACCTTTCTGGCATGAGGAAGGGCAACGTTCCTCCCGGCGGGGCTTGTAGCTGGATGATTTGCTGGTTCGCCTGGCAATCAGAAGGCGACTAAACGGTAACCAAGTACACGACAACATACCACACTAATATACAGACAACATCCAACGAAGATGAGAGAACGGAGACCCATCTCCGCGGCGTCCGAGGCATCCTTCTCCCTGACGCGTGATCCTAAACAGTATGATAGAAGAATGTCTGTGCAGGGGCCCTATGAACGGGTATCGCCTCGAAGCAAGTGTTACGGGGGCCCTATAGACGGGTATCGCCCGGAAGCGAACGAACAAAAAAGTATGATAGAGTCGGGGGCCTTATAGACGGGTATCGCCCAGAAAAAGAAAGAAAGGTTTAGGAAAATGCGAAGGTGCGACGGACAGCGGCGGCAACGTAGCGGAGATACTGCCGCGATCTCACTCGGGAAACATTCACCACACAATATTGCTCACCACTACAAACAGGACACTATTACACATACACTACACCTCAACCGACACTAATACAAGGGTCACGCTACGTAATGAGCATGTTGACGCTGCCTGCAAGGGATGTGCTGCATGATGCATGAAACGTGCGTAGCGTGGTATCTCCCGGCGTCAACGCGTCGCACCCGCGGGAGTGCCAGGATGCCAATGATTGGGTGTACGTGCGCAGGCTGTTTCGATTGTAAGTTTCCCGTCACGGGCCCCAAACGGTTATAGCAATGGGGGTAGCTATAGCCGCGTTCACACCCCCACCCCATGAGGTAACCGCGTTCGGAGACTGCCTGGTATTCTGGAGCACTTAAAAAACTTATGGATAACCAAAAAAGAAAAGAAACGGAAGGTGAGGCAGGAAAAGAAAATGAAATGGCAATGAATGGGCAGGAAGAGAATGTCCTCCGCGGGCAACAAACACCGCAGGGGACACCCTCATCCGAAAAACGACGAAATGAAAAGCGGGATTGGGAGGAGACGAAAAAGAGGCTCCTTGAGATCCAAGGTAAAGAGAAGAACCTCAATGTAAGAGGTGAGAAAATGGCAGAAGAACTGCAAGGCAACTGCCCAGAACAGATGGGAGCCGCCCTGGAGGGAATGACGATGATGCTGAAAGCATTGTCAGATTATGTCTGCAACCAGCAAAACGGTGCAGGAGGGGCTATCAAAATAGGTATACCCCTACTACACGGCATGGTCCAGATCCTGACTGAGATGTGCAGTGAGGCTCAGGGTAGATCAGAGACCTTGCCTCAGGCAAAAACTGCCTCGGAGCAAGGTCCCGGTGGATCGCAGGGTGGCAAGAAGGCCACAAACAATCGACTGCCTAGATCCGAAAGGAAGAGAGACAGGGTTACTTCACAAGATGAAGAAACCCCAAATAAAAAGAAGAAATCTGTCGCCGGCGCATGGCAACAGGTACGGAATAGGCACGTTAAGAGTAAAAATTTGGACGAATTTACGCGGAAACTTGACACGTTAGAAGACGCGCTACGAGGAATAACTGGCAGTATCGTGGTTGGCGGGGATTTCAACGCCAGAGCGATTGAATGGGGGATGCCCATGACGAACGGACGGGGACAGCTCATACTCGACGCAACGGCAAGGCTTGGACTGACGACGCTAAATGTAGGCTCGACACCAACGTATGTTAGGCCTGGATTTGGCCGATCCATACCAGACGTAACGTTTTCAAGCGAAGGGCTGGCTAGGAATATTCGGAACTGGCACGTAACTGACGACGAGAACGGTAGTGACCATCAGTACATCCGATTCGAGATTGGGGGCGCGGACGAAAGGACAAACACGTCAAGACGAAGCGAGCACTTTCCGCGATGGAACGTCAGACGTATGGACCGCGAGAAATTGGTAGAGGTGGTAATGGATGCGGAACCTCCCTCTGCGAGAATTCCGCGTGTACCAGTAGGCCGTGAAAGAGCGGAAGTGCTCGTAGAAAGAAAGACGAGAGTGATAGCGAAAGCGTGCAACGCCGCTATGCCACGGACGTGCACGAGAAATAGACGACAACCGGTATACTGGTGGACCGACGAGATCGCGACAGTCAGGAAAGAGTGCCATGCGCGCAGACGGGCGGCACAGCGTGCGCGACTCCGGGAAGGAAGCGACGATCTCATGCAGCAGTATAGGGTGGCACGGAAGCAGCTTCGCTACGCGATCAAGCACAGCAAGCTTCGTTGCTGGAGACAACTTTGCGAGGACGTCGACTGCGACCCTTGGGGGATGGGCTATAAGATAGTAACCCAAAAACTGAAAGCACGAGCGGCCAATTCGGTGATGAGCACGCGAAAAATCGAAACGGTAATTGACGGGCTCTTTCCAACCCATCCACTTAGGGACCACGCGGAATACACCGACATACGCGCGGACGATATCCCGCTGTTCACGGAGGGGGAGCTTTTGGCAGCTACCTCCTCCCTGAAGGGCGGAAAGGCACCAGGACCGGACGGAATACCAGTAGAAGCAATAAAGATAATCGCGAAGTGTATGCCACAGATACTGATTGAAATGTACAATACATGTTTGGTAGAGGGGGTATTCAGCTACCGCTGGAAGAGGGCGCGATTGGTTCTCATCGGAAAAATAAAGGGGGCCCAAATTCTCCATCCGCTTACAGACCTCTTAGTCTGCTCGATACGATGGGGAAAACAGCTGAGCTGCTTCTTAGGCCAAGGATCCAGGGAGCGATTCGGGAAGCAGGCGATCTTTCCGATAACCAGCACGGTTTCAGGAAGGGTCGAACGGTGATAAGCGCGGTGCGCGAAGTAACAGCGTCGGTCGCTAGAACAGATGAGGCGTGTCATGCGGCTAGACCGAAAGTCGTGCTGGCAACGCTTGATGTTAAGAACGCCTTCAATTCCGCGAGATGGGTCGACATCCTGGCGGCTCTTCGAGCCTTTGGGGTGCCAAACTATGCCTTGCGATGGATTGAGGACTATCTGAGGGACAGAAAGCTTTTGTACGAAACGGACGAAGGACTCAAAGTCAGACCTGTCACGACCGGCGTGGCGCAGAGGTCGATTTTGGGTTCGGATTTCTGGTTAGTATTATATGACGCAATGCTGAGACTCCAGATGCCGATCGGGGTATCGCTGATAGGATGCGCGGACGATGTAGCGGTGGTAATAGTTGCGCGCGACGTAGATACTGCCCAGTTCCAGCTGACCGTGGCCATGCGGCGCATACTTCGCTGGATGCGTGAGCACGGACTACGGCTAGCTTTAGATAAGACGGAAGTAGTATTGCTGACTAGGAAACGAATCCAGACAGCAATGGACATAACGGTAGGTGACGCGGTGGTGAGGACGCGTCCGGCGGCTAAGTATCAGGGGGTGACCCTAGACAATAAGCTGACCTTCGCTCTTCACCTCCGAATCACGGCGAATAGGGCGGCGAAACGGGTAGCCGAATTAAGCAGGCTCATGGCCAACGTGCGCGGGCCACGACCTGCAACGCGCAGACTGCTCATGTCAACCACGAACTCTATTCTCCTCTACGGAGTGGAGGTCTGGGCCGATGCCATGAGCAAGGAAAAGTATAGAAAGTGCATAGCGGCGGTGCAGCGCAAGGGAGCACTTCAAATAGCAAGCGCGTACAGAACGGTTTCAAGGGCAGCGATATTCGTTATCGCCGGAGTTATCCCCGTATATCTGCTTGCGCAAGAGCGAAAGCGGATATACGAGCGGAGCCACGAGTTCGGGAGGGCCCGCGCAGCGACAGAAGAACGGGAACGGACAATGACGGCGTGGCAGGACGAATGGCTGGGTGAGAGGCAACGACCACAATCACGTCGACAGCAACAGCCACGATGGACCTACGAACTAATACCGGAACTGGCTCCGTGGCTGGGCAGGCAATTCGGGGAGGTGAGGTTTTACCTCACCCAGTTCTTTTCTGGGCACGGATACTTCAGACAATACTTACACAGAATGGGGAAGGTTAGAACGCCGGCGTGTACTTACTGCGGGCACAACAAAGACGACGCGGAACACACGTTTTTCCTGTGCCCGCACTGGACCGAAGAACGACGAAGACTGGAGACCATTACGGGGCCGACAGTGCCAGCCAACATTGTTACAACGGCGAGCCCGCCTCGGCTGTAATCCGGCATTGAGCACGGACATCAGTTAAGGATGGACAGCACGCCAGTGGAGTCCCACACTACCACCCCGAGTGCAGGAGCTCAGGGGATGATGTCCATAATGATTTTTGCGAGTTAAAAAAAAAAAATAATAATAAGAATAATAATAATAATAGTAATAATAATAATAATAATAATAATAGTAATAATAATAATAATAATAATAATAATAATAATAATAATAATAATAATAATAATAATAATAATAATAATAATAATAATAATAATAATAATAATAATAATAATAATAATAATAATAATAATAATAATAATAATAATAATAATAATAATAATAATAATAATAATAATAATAATTTTTTTGTTGTTTAATTTTTCGGACGTCAGAGGGTGGGCGAGCCTCTGAGTGGTCCTAATGAAACTGCATGACGGCCGTCTGGGAACTTTGTGCTAATGAATACTTCCAGACGGCCGCTTTATTTCTTGGCCCGTCTTCAGGGCGCCGACCTTTGTATCATCTCCCTACGGCTCCCGCTTGGGAAGTTCAGGAGATGACTCGCGCATTCGTCTGGGGTGTGCCTAATCCCCTCGACGTTTTTCGTGCCTCTATACTTGTACCATTCGTCCCCCTCATGGGAGGTCGAAGGACGTCGCTTTTCCCTTGCCTTTCTTCTAGCATCTCTCTCGCCGAGTACCATTTTATTCAGATACACTGATCTCCTTTCCAGGGCTTGCAGATGGATGGGAATGGTTCCCGACACCACGAAAGCCGCTGATTCCGATACCGTGCGGTATGCGCTCGATACCCTGAGTGCTCCTTTCCTTTGTACCGCAGAAATGCATTTCCGGTAGCACGCAAAGCGCATTGCCTCTGCCCAGATCTCCGCACCGTAGAGCATGATGCTCTGTGATGTCCCCATCAGTAGCCATCTCACAGATGGGCGAGGTCCTCGCAAGTTGGCCATTAACCTGCTCAAGCTGGTCGTAACTGCAGCCGCCTTTTCTGCCCTTTTTCTCAAGTGCTCTCCGAAGTTCAGCTTCGTGTCCAGGTGTATACCGAGATATTTCACTACTGGCTTCGTCATGATCTCTGTGTCACCAACTGTCATCGGGACTTCCTTGTCCAGGTGCTTCTTGCTAAGGATTCCCACCTCAGTCTTTGTTGTTGCGATTTCGAGGCCGCGTTGCTCCATCCACCCTTGCACTCTCTTGAGGGTACGATCAAGCTTCCCTTCGGCGAGCTCCATTGTCCGCGCAATCACGATGACCACTACGTCATCTGCGTATCCATTCAGGAATACATCATCTGGCATTTGCAAGTGGAATATCCCGTTGTACGAAATGTTCCACAGTTCCGGGCCCAGGACTGATCCCTGGGCTACCCCCGCCGTAAGCTCTCTTCTAAATTTGCCTTTCTCTGTCTCGTACAACAGGTAGCGATCCCGTTCTTGACATCAATAGTGGCCATCAGGCAAATGGGCCGAGAGTAATGGTTGCCCTGCTCCATGCCTTTTGCTGCATCGATCACTTCCCGGACTGCGTCAATTGTTGATCGTCCTCTTCTAAATCCGTACTGGCGCCGCGCTAGGCCTCCCGCTGCCGAAACGGCTGCCTGGAGCCGGGACCGAAGGAGCGATTCCAGGAGCTTTCCTGCGTTGTCTAGCATGCAAAGGGGTCTGTAGGATGATGGAGAATCCGGCTGACCTTTTCTTTTGTTTATGAGCACGAGCCTTGCTTCCTTCCAACGAGAGGGGAAGTGTCCTGCTTTCAAACATGTGTTGTACATGTCGAGGAGTACCTGCCGGTGTTTTTCCGCCACTAGCTTTAGTACTTCCGATGGTATTCCGTCTGGGCCCGGAGCTTTCATTTTCTGCAGGCATTGTAGAAAGGCTGCCATCTCGGCTGCGGTGAAAAGCGGGACGTCGTCATTTACGGGTGTTGTGTTGCCTGATGTTTTTTTCTCGTGGGTTGGGAAGAGACCATCCACTACTTTTTCCATCAAATCCTTACCCATTAGTAAACTCTTCGGGGAGCCTCCTAGTTTGCGTGTGACGATCCTGTATCCAACTCCCCATGGGTCAGAGTTCAGGTCGTCTGTCAGTGCTCTCCAACACCTTCATTTGTTTCTTCTGATGGCCAAGCGGAGCTCTTTCTTCTTCTGTACGTAGATCTGGATCTGTTCCTCAGTGGACCTGTCCCTCCGTCTGGCCCTGTGTAGCTCCCTTCTGAGCCTTTGGCATTCTCTGCGGAGCACTGCAATTTCCTCGGTCCACCAGTATACTGGTCTGTTCCCTTTCCTCTGTCCCTTTTTTGGGATGGACATCTCGCAGGCGTGCCGTATGGCGCGCATTGTTATCTCCACCTTGAGTCTGGCTTCTTCTTGGGGGGCCGCATCCCCAGGTATGACCGCCAAGCCCTTAAGCCCTTCGTCCAGAGCGCAATTAAACAGTCTCTTGTCTGTCCTTGCAATGTTCCACCTAAGCCCCTTCTTAGTTTTTGCTGCGGGAGTACTTGCTGCTGTTTCGGTATGCAGCTCAAACCTGATGTACTGGTGATCGCTGCCGTTCTCATCTTCCAGCACTTGCCAATCCATCACCTTCGTGGCCAAACCTTCCGAGGCAAACGAGACGTCGACAATGGTGTGTCTGCAACCTGTTATTCTGCACGTTGTTGTTGTACCTTGATTTAAAATGACTAATCCTTGCCTTGCCGCTAATTCCGCTAGCATATCTCCTCTGTCATCCGATTGAGTCTCCCCCCAATCCGCCGCCTTGGCATTAAAATCTCCTGCTATTATTTTATCCCCTTCTATGTTTCCGATCGCGTCTTCGTGGCCTTCGAGCACTGCTTGGTGGTCTGCTGCTCTGATGTTCGGTGTGTGGTAGCAACTGAAGTATGTCACGCCCGCGCTTCTCGCCCACACATATCCGTCCCCGCCTCCATGCCCGGTCACATGGAATTTTTCCGGGTCTGGAATCCATATAGCCGCGGTCTTATGTTTATCCTCGTAAAAGAGGCCTTGTTTTACTTCGCCGTGTCTATATTGCTCGCTGATAAGCACTATATCGGGGTTGTACTCTCTCAGGAATACCGGTAGCAGATCATTTGCGGTAGCACTGCGGTGCATATTGCCTTGGAGAATGCGCGTCATATTTTCTGCTTTAAGAGAGTCCTAAACACATCGCAGGCCCCCGACCCCGCGATATGTTTCGTTTCCTCTGTTCCCGTATTCGGGTCGGCCTCCAAGCATAGGAAGCACTTCGGCTCGTCAGCGCATGTTTTGCCAAGGTGTCCTTCAGAGCCGCAATTGTAGCAGCATTTGCTTCGGTCTACTCCCGTGTATCCATAGCTCTCGTGTCCGTAGCTGAGGCAATTAAAGAATCGCTTCACAATTTTGTATTGCCTGATGTGACAGTTAACCCATCCTACCTTTACCTTACCGGTTTTAAGCAGCTGCGGTGCCACTTCTTCATTGAGTGTGATCACCGCGAGAGTTTGTCCTCTTTTGTTTGGCCGGGTGACTCTAGCTTCCAGAGGTCCATTCTATGCGGGTCGCTCACGTGACACTGCGGCTTTTACTTCTTCTGGCGTCGTACAGGTGTCCATGTCCCTAATTTCCAATGTCATTTTCGGCTGTAAGCTTCTCACAGTGCCTGAGGCGCCCACGGCCATTTTGAAGGCTTCCTCCAACTTTGCCTTGTTCTCTGTGTCCGCTCCTGTTATTTCAACAAGAACGTCACCACCTCTGGTCTTCTTGACGTTCACGGTCGTGACCCCAAACTCTTCTGGTTTAACGTTTTGTCTTGCCGCAAGCAGCACCTCGGCAAAGGTTTTTCCCTCTGCAGGCTTGATAGCTATGGCCTCGTTTCTGGCCTTACTTATCCTCTTTAATAATAATAATAATAATAATAATAATATTAATAATAATAAGAAGAACAACAACAACAACAACAACAACAACCACAACAATAACAATAACAATAATAATGGATGAGGATGAGGATGAGGATGAGGATGAGGATGAGGATGAGGATGAGGATGGGGATATTTTATTTATAGTTATTTATAGTTTATTTATAACAAATAATCAGGTTTTGTTCAATTCCAAATGACTGAAGGTACGCGTATGAACTTTGATTTTGTATAAACTAAAATTTGACTTCGCCCTTTAGTCTATTGTGATTTTTTAATACTATATGTACAGTGTCGAATTAGTTTCCGTTTTTTTTGAAATTCATATGTAAATGTTGCACCAACTCTTACTATAACCCACGCATATACTTCTATAAAATTGAGATCGAGTTCGAGTAAAATTATAATTTTTCTCAAAAACAGAATTGTAAAGTAACTATATACAACTGTATATGAGTATATATAACTTTATATAAGCATGTATCTGTTGGCTCTCGGGAAAATGACTTAAGTCCACTTTTTGGGTTATTGAGATATTAAGGTTTAAAGTTTTTATTTTCCATTTAAACTAACGTTAAAAAAATCATAAGTAGTAGATATGGTTATTTTCTCACATTTTTCCTATTTTTTGCATTATTATCAGAAAATATACTATGTAAGGATACCAAAATTGCTCAAACCTCAATTTTCAAAAATTGGACTGAAGTCGTTTTTCCAGGAACCCACAGATATACATGTTTATATATAACATTTGATATACGAGTTAATATAACCAAATACTTATAACTATATTTAGTATTTAATTTTTTTACTGAATATATTTTACTTTCTTTTGAAAAAATATTTAAGTCCATTTATATATAATTATATATAACTATATACAGGGTGGGCCATTTTAATCTCCGCACTTAAATTTCTCCGTTCCTAAGCGTGGTATCGAAAAAAAGTTGAGACAAAAGTTGACAACGGCAAAGGGGGTCAATCATTGGTGACCATGAACTTAACCTTGAACTTGATCTTCAAGGTTATTTCAAGGTGAACTTGATTTTTTTAAATGGAAACCCCTAATTTTTATCTCGGAATTGAAAAGAGCGGAAAAGTTTACATCGAAAATGTCTTTAAGAAAATTTTGTTTTATGACATTAGAGAGGTCAAAAATCAAGGTCAAAGTCTGAAAAACGATAAAAAGCTTTTTCTCTGAATTATTACGGCTTTCTGGTCAAAGCAAATAAACTCTCTACCTCAAACATTAATCACAGCAACCTTACTTTGTTTCATGACCTCCAGAAGGTCATTTCAAGGTCAGAATGGTATAAACTTGTGTAGTTTAACCTCATAATTGCCATTTTCATTGTTATTGATGGTGAGACCTTGTAAAGGTCAGTTCAAGGTCGAACCCTGAAATTTCGGCTGGCCAGAAGAGAAAACAGTGAGCATATTCGCATCAAATGCGAATGGCATTTAACAATTTTTACCCCTTGACCTTTCCAAAGTCAAGTAAAAGGGCTTACCTTACCTTACTTTTAGCACTACCCAGAAACAACGACGTGGACGTAGTAAGTTCTGTTTCCATTGGTGTGCTTGGTGAGCGTGAGTCTCCTTGCCTCTCACGATGGGGTGCTTGATTTGCGTGAGTCCCCTCGCCTCTCACTACCGTAACTATTAAGATTGTTAACCTCGCAGTAAATGTTCAAAGTGGCCGCCATTTGCTTGAAAGCACAAATTTACTCGCCTTTGGAAATGTCGTACTGTTCGTAACAAGGTTTGTCTAGGAATTGTTACACAAGCTCGGGTAATAAGGTCTTGCATATCTTCTCTAGCTGTTGGCCGTTATTCAAATACAACATTCTTTAAAAAGCCCCATAAATAAAAATCTGGAGATGTCAGGTGAACAAGGAGTCCAAGCAACTGGGCCTTCTCGTCCGATCCATCTACCATTGTAATGAGTATTCAAAAACTCACGTACAATCAATGCAAAATGCGGCGCAGCACCATCTTGTTGAAGCCACATCCTTTGTCGTGTCGCTAAGTCAACATTTTCTAAAAGTTCTGGTAACCGATCTCTTAGCAACTTCAAATAGCTGTGTCTATCAACATTATCTTCAAAAAAGTAATGACCAATTAAATGACCATTCACAATCCTACACCATTCCATAAGACTCCAGCGATTTTTATGGTCTACAGTTCTGTAACAGTGCTGATTTTCATCAGACCAATAATGACAATTGTGCCTGTTAAGATGTCCGTCGCTATAAAATTTGGCCTCATCAGAAAAAAGAACATACCTACTCATAAAAATGAGGATCTTCGCGTATCATTTGTAAAGCCCATTGGCAAAATTCAACTCGCATTTGGGTATGATTGGTCGTAATTCTTGAACTAAAGTTATATGGTACGCATGAAATTTAAGGGCTTTCAGGATTCTCAAAGCCGTTCTTCTTGGTATACCAATTTGTCTTTCAATTTGACGACTACTAATATGACGATCAAGATAAACAGCTGCAAGAACAATCACAACTCGGGCATCATTTTCGTTGTATTCATGATACCTGCGTTGGCGAGTAAGATGACCTTCGCGAGCTCTTTCAGTTAAACTACGAATTGTCTTATCATCAGGGTGTCTTCTGTCTGGATAGTGTTCAACGTAACGCCTTGCCGCAGCACGAGCAACGTTATTACATTCTCCTAAAACCATTATCATATCAACAATTTCATTGGCTAGATAATCGGCCATATTGAAAACTTTGCTTTAGTTTTAATAATATTAAAATAAGGAAATGTTAAGAATAATTCGAAAGACTTTCACAAAAGTAGCAACATCGAATGTTTACTCAAACGTATTATAGTGTAAATAATTACATATCCCAAATAAAATAAACGTGAAAAAATCGTATTGATTTAACTACTAAACTACATACGGGTATTCATAAGATACCTAATTAAAATTTAAAATATTTATACTATTATTGGATTTTCTAAAACACAAAAGTTAAGTTTAATATTTTTAATTAATAGAAAATAATACAAATTAGAAATTACAAAGGCCTCTGCAGAACACTTATTACAAATATCTAAAAATTTTAAAAGAAATTATTATTTCTTAAAACCTTGTTATGAGCGTAAAAAAATATCGTAACAGATACTTCAAAATTTATTCGGACACGATTTAAATAAAGTTTACTATTTGCGAGCATTCAATAGAACGTGGTGTATTATTCGTAAAATATGTTCATTATTTGACAGAAGCAAGATAGACAACTGTAATCAGAAGTGGTAATGGTCAATTGTAGACACAGGTAGAAATAGGGTATCGAACGTAACAGGTGGTAATGGATTGTCAATCGTGATCACAGGTGGTACTGTCTGGTCAATCGTGGTAACAGATAGAAATAGAGGGTCAAACATGGTCGCAGGTGGTAATGGGTGGTCAATCGTGGTCACAGGTGGTAATGGATGGTTAATCGTGATCACAGGTGGTAATGGATGGTCAATCGTGGTAACAGATATAAATAGAGGGTTAAATTTGGTCAATGGTAGAATACAGGGTCAAACATGGTCACAGGTGGTAATGGATGGTCAATCGTGGTAACAGATAGAAATAGAGGGTCAAACATGGTCACAGGTGGTAATGGATGGTCAATCGTGGTCACAGGTGGTAATGGATGGTCAATCGTGGTCACAGGTGGTAATGGATGGTCAATCATGGTCACAGGTGGTAATGGATGGTCAATCGTGGTCACAGGTGGTAATGGATGGTCAATCGTATTCACACGACATTTCCAAAGTGGACCAAATTTGTGCCTTCAAGCAAATGGCGGCCTCATTGAACATTTACTGTGAAGATAACAACCATAACGGTTACAGTAATGAGCAGTAAGGGGACTCACACTAATGAAGCACCCCACCGTGAGAGGCAAGGGGACTCACGCTAATCAAGCACCCCATCATGAGAGGCGAGGGGACTCACGCTAATCAAGCACCCCATCGTGAGAGGCGAGGGGACTCACGCTAATCAAGCACCCCATCGTGAGAGGCAAGGGGACTCACGCTAATCAAGCTCCCCAATGGAAACAGAATATACTACGTCTACGTCGTTGTTTCTGGGTAGTGCTAAATGTAACGTAAGGTAAGCCCTTTTACTTGACTTTGGAAAGGTCAAGGGGCAAAAATTTTTAAATACCATTTGCAACGTAAAATTTCTCTCTCTGTCAGAATCCGGGATAAATATTATAGGGTCCCGTTCAAAAAAACCATCAAAACCTTGAAATGACCTTGAAGAATTGCCTCGAGGTCAAGGTCAATGGTACAGAAAGGTGACCCCCTCTGTCCTGAACCACTTTTGTCTGAACTTCTTTTCTGTTGACCGCTTTCCTTCTGAAATATTTGGGTGCGGAGATTAAAATGGCCAGCTTCTCCTTAGTTCGCACTGGAACGTCACACCATCCGATGCGAATGTGCTCACTGTTTTCTCTTCTGGCCAGCCGAAATTTCAGGGTTCGACCTTGAACTGACCTTTACAAGGTCTCACCATCAATAACAATAAAAATGGCAATTATGAGGTTAAACTACACAAGTTTTTACCTTCTAACCTTGAAATGACCTTCTGGAGGTCACGAAACAAAGAAAGGTTGTTGTGATTAATGTTTGCGGTAGAGAGGTTATTTGCTTCAACCAGAAAGCCGGAATAATTCAGAGAAAAAGCATATTATCGTTTTTCAGACGTTTGACCTTGATTTTTTACCTCTCTAAGGTCACAAAACAAAATTTTCTCAAAGACATTTTCGATGTAAAATTTTCCGCTCTTTTCAATTCCGGGATAAAAATTAGGGGTTTCCATTAAAAAAAATCAAGTTGACCTTGAAATAACCTTGAAGATCAAGTTTAAGGTTAAGTTCAAGGTCAGCAGTGTTTGACCCCCTTTGCGCTTGTCAACTTTTCTCTCAACTTTTTTTCGATACCACGCTTAGGAACGGAGAAATTTAGGTGCGGAGATTAAAATAGCCCACCCTGTATAACTATATATAAGGTGACCACCGGTACAGCTTATGATGTATTTCAGATACTACTCTTATAACAAGGAAAGGGATAAAAGAAAATATTCAACTATCATAAACACAATACCTATGTTGGATTTTATAAAATTAAAAAATAATGTTTAAAACCAAAAACATATGAAGTTGAAACCGTTGCATTAAACACTTTAAAATTTCGGGAATGGTCAATGCATGACAACGTATATACTTACGCAAAGGGTTTCATTTATTTTTATTGAATAAAGGGAAGGCTAGTACAATATAATATAAGTCTAGGACATAGTCTGGGGCTAATATCTATTGGAAAAAAAGGGAATGTTGATTCAAGTAAGCATCAATTTTTCTATTACGGAAACGTTAGTCCGCATTTTTAAGTTTTTAAACTTTGAAAAAAGATTCGAGAACTTTTGAAAGAACCGAGTAAAGTCGTTTTTTAGTGCCCATCAGACGTCCGTTTAATAATATGCATATAGTTGTATTTCGAAATCTTTTTGTGCTTAGTAAGTAGAGAAAGAATTTTTGTTCTTATTTGTGGTAGTGGAAGTTTTACATTCTGGCAAATTACGTTATTACACAGTTAACATACACCCAACGACAAAAATAACTTTAAATACGGCGGGGTTATTTCTCTACGTGTTACCTGGGATCACAAAAGATTTATATACCTCCTAATATCTAACCTTTAAAAATCCTAGTTAACACAAAGCAAAACGACCGGCCAAATTCAAAGTTATTTTTACCGTTGGAGATACATGAATTCTCACACGGCACCAAACATGCATATATTCAATATATGGCACACACATACTTATACATACGTCGTACAGCGTAGAACAACAGAGCGCGCAGCTTGCCTCCTGCAGCACTAGGGGGCGAGGCCTGTACCTCAATCTCTCGAAGTCTCCCATACCGAAATAGTGTGAGCGTCACGCCATGAAACGATGCGCTCATGTGATCGCAGTGTGTTGAGTACCCACGATTCTTTCAATTTCTATTTAAATTGGTTGAATAAATGAAGGTTAAAACTGTTATATAAATGTAAAAAATGGCTACATGCTCATATTATGGGTTTCAAAAAATATGAAAAAATTCACATACATTTTACATACCAGTTGGACCATTTTTACCGAAGTAATAGAATCAAAAGTTTTTTTTTAAATTAATGGTTTGAGTAATCAAACCCACTTTTTTCAGTATTTTTAGTTTTAAAAGGAGTTTTGTTAATCGAAACGGGCAATCAAAGGTTATGGAACCATTTTTTATGAAAAATTCAGACAATTTGCCAAAAAATCCTTTGGTACTATTTTTTTAAGAGATTTAATTTTGTTGAATAAATGGAGGTTAAAATTTATTAAAATATGACTACATGCTCATATTAAGGGTTTAAAAAAAAACGAAAAAATTTTTAAACATTCTACATACCAATAGAAACATTTTTACCGCAGAAATAGAATCAAAAGTTTTTTTTAATGTGATGGTTCGAGTGATCAAACCCACTTTTTTCAGGATTCTTAGTTTCAAAATAAGTTGAATTAATCGAAACGGACATTAAAAGGCTTTGGAACTATTTTTTATGAAAATATCAGAAAATTTGCTAAATAATCCTTAGTTGCTATTTTTTTAGAGATATAAATTTTTTGAATAAATGAATGTTAAAATTTATATAAATGGACAAAAATGGCTACATGCTCATATTAAGGGTTTCAAAAAATATGAAAAAATTCACAGACATTCTACATACCAGTCGGACTATTTTACCGAAGAAATAGAAAGAAATTATTTAATGTAATGGTTTGAGTAATCAAACACATTTTTTTCAGAATTTTTATTTTTAAAATGAGTTTCGTTAATCAAAACCGGCATTAAAAGGGTCGATTTGGGTAAATTTTGTTCCAAATTATTTTTGGTAGAAAAAATTTGAAAAAACTGCTTTTAGTATCTAGTGACAATAATATATCGATTTTACTCTAAACGGACCACTCACACCCACCCTAGTTTCCTCCCGCCACCCCGTCCCCCCCCCCCCAATTACCGAAAATGCCATCATTTGCTAACAGCATTTTTGAAAAGATGCGGCGCATCGAACTTGTATTTGCTTAATAAAATACTCTATCAACTCCCTATTAACTGCCTCTACTTTTATTTATCATTTTTTGCCTGTTTACCCCCTTTAGGCTGGGTTTGGGGGGGGGGGGGGGAGGTGGTTTTACTATTTTTCCGTGTCCAAAGTATATAAATATATATAAGTATATATAAGTATATAGATGATTCCAAATCAGAGGTCAATTAACCTGTATCACATCATTTTCAAGGTCATTTGAAGGTCAAATTGAAAAAAGTTGATAAAGAAATCCAGATAAATAGATATATAGGTTTTTGGGGTCGCTCAAATCAAATCAGGGGATTTTTTTATCCGTTAAGATCATCTAGAGGTCTTTAAGGGGGTGGAGGGAGTGAGTGATGAGAGTGAAAATGATCCATTGAAAGTGAAAACTATTTAGTATTACTAGTAGATACAAAAAAAATGTGTATTAACGTTTACTTAGCAATAATAAATCGATTTTATTCTGCATAATCATGATTTTCGTTTTATCTAACGATAGTAAGTCGTTCCAACCTAAAAGAATTATTCACACCCCCCTAGTTTCCCCTGCCATGCCCTCAGATGCTGAAAGTGCTATCATTTACCAACAGTATTTTGGAAAAGATTTTGCGCTATGAATCTTCTACATATGCGGGTATGTATACTGTCGACCTCTTCTTATTTACTTTCTCCCTTAAAAGCGCCGAGGGGGAAAGGAAGAACGGGAATGATCCATGTAGGATGGAAGTTTCTGTAATTTTATCGTTATCCTTGATAATTGTAACTAATCAAAAATCATGTCATATGTAGCGTTACGCTAGTATGCAAGATATGCAAATGTTAGATAGAATATGCAAAAGTTACCGTAGGCATAATGATCAACAGTTTGCGTTACCCATGAACAACGACGTGAACGTGGTAGATTAATGTTCCCTTTGGGGTAGTTTTTTAACATGAGTCCCCTCGCCTTTCACTGTTTAATTGTTTTATTGCATTTCTTCTTCATCTTCTTCTTTCTCTGTGTAGGATGCCGTTTGCTTCAGTTGATAAACCCTTATTGTTAATCTTTGGAGATCGTCTATAGTCAAACGAGGAAAATCTCCAAGAGAGGTTGCTTCTATTTTCTCCCAGATCACCTGTTTTCTGACCCAGCCATTGTCCTCGATCAGTTTCTGTAAAGAATTTGTTTTCTCACTCAAAGCAAACATTCTCTCAGCAATGATAGAATCATCAGGTGATACTGCTGAAACTCTTGGTGGTCTGTATCCATTAGAGAGGACGGACACAATCCTAACGTTGTCTCCGATGAATGGTATGTGGATGTTAGGTATGACCTGATCAGGCATTTTCCATGTTTTTAATAAGCCACTTACAGATTGTACGATCCATCTTATTTTTGTGACCAAGCAAGATTCATTTGCACTTGTTGTATCATGTTGAGATCATTTCTCAAGAAAGCAAAGCATTTTAGGGATCAGTCCATATTCTTCTAAAGTGACAATCGAATCTCGAAATCGTCTATCAATGATCAATATACCTTCAGGCATAATCCACTCTAGAAAAGAAGATGTTCTCTGCTTTATTATGTTGTTTAAGATGCTGGCATCATTATTTTTGCCATCGGCAAAATAAGGTCCATATACTTCTAAAATATAGCCCGTAGTGCTAACTAAAATCATTGGTTTAACTAGTAGCATACCTTTATGAGCAGAAAAACTACGACGTTGAAACGTATAATTACTACTCTTTTGTATATATACATATGTACCATCAGCTACTATAATAGCCACATCTTCACCGTTTGCAAATAAAATTTTTCCCATGTCTCTCGTGTGCTTTTGTATGAACTTATCTCTGCTTATATGATCCAAGCCAAGATGAAAAGGAACAAACTTTAACATAAGAGCTTTTCGAGCGGGAGAGATCGCTTTGCCTATATATCTTCTTGGCATCTGAAAGAGTGTCGAGAGTATTGAATGCGATAAGCCAGTTTTTAACTTCATTAGTAGTATCGCAAGGCAAGTTCGCGCACTCCTATATTTTGTACTGTAAATAGAATCTTTGACGAACTAAAAAAGATCATTGAAGTTGGATACCGTTATTCTAGCCAGTCTGTGATAGTCAGTATCACTTAGGGCACTAGGCGATTCAAAGTTCAGTAATCTTTTCTTTGCAGCCACCTGAAGATCATTTAGTAAGTTTCAAACTTCTATACTCATTAGTGTTGTTCTATCAGAAGTTATTGGAACTCTGGATTCTTCGTCTGGCTTGATGAAGTTTCCTTGTAAATATCTCTTACAACATTGAGTTCGCCCCTGAATGATTACCCCTCGGTTAATAAAGATACGCAGTCTAGCTTAAGGTGGTATAGTAACAAGTTTACCTGTGGAATGGCAAATAAGGCAACGAGACTTTGTTTTACTGGTTTCTACTAAAAGGTAATATAATTAGCTGATCATCAACCACTTCATTTAAATCATCAGCCATTTTTTCACTTGTAGCATTTAACTCAATATAGGCCAAGTCTCTCACCAATGTTGAGTCACGGTCGCATGATGACGACGCCTATGGGCCCGCTTTGCCACCCTGACCAGCCGCCGATTCTGGGGTTCCGAATCCCTGTCCCGTAACACTTTTACATGTGGTTGCTATGACGACATGACTGCTGTAACCCAGGGACTTCGTCGGATAGTAGAACAACTCCGTTGCCCACCGTCACCACGTGCAGGTGCCCTAGTTGCAACCACACGTTACACGGTTAAAGTTAACCCCATTCTTAAGAGATTGAAGTTTATCGGAATACGAGCTCAAGAGTGAGTCGATGCTCGGTAGTTATCGTAATCTCAGTTAAGAGTAACGATCTGTCAACGCCTTGAGCGCGCACTGCTTAAACGATCATTCGGTCAAAGACATCAACCCGCGGTAATGCTGTGGATAACTATATGATATTTAGGCTCATCGTCCGTGAACGCTCGAACCATATTTACATATACTGAAACGACCACCGGGGCATTGGAGCCGTATGAACTAAAGCCCACCGGCTTATGGTCGAAAAGCTACGAATCATGAGCCTAGTCTCCACGGCAAAATAAGACTTGTTCATTTCGTCGATATGCGAGCTCAACAATGTTATGTGCGAGCGCTAAAATGTTATGTGCGAGCAACAAAATGTTATGTGCGAGCACGAAAGTGTTATGTGCGAGTATAAAAAGTTATGTGCGAGTATAAAAAATTATGTGCGAGCGTCAAAATGTTATGTGCGAGCACGAAATTGTTATGTTCGATTGTGAACATGAAGGTTTTCGAAGATTGTTAGCTGAAGATGTTGACAATTATTGGAAGGTGAGCTTAACATATTAAAAATTGTGATTTAAGCTGATATTTCGAGTCGTTAAAATAACCCAATACTAACTTTACAATTACCACAGTCAAACGTTATAAAGTTAAATTGATCCCTTATTAAATTCGGCAACCTCAAAAGCAATATATGCAATGGTTGGTACTGGCTGTATAGCCAGTTTTTAGTTTAATCTTGAGATTAAGTTCAACTAATCTGCAAATCACATCTAGAAAACTTTGAGATGTAAAATATCTCCTGATTTAAAATCAGCGACTCGAAAACATACATCTACTGGTTGAAAATACTAAGTAAATTCAGTTTAGTCTTGAGATGTCCTTCAGATAACTTTCAAACGACCTCTAGATTAACTTAAGGAATAAAAGATCCCCTGATTTAAATTCAGCGACCGATTCTTTTCAGTTTGAACTTTAAATGACCTTGAACGTGATACGGTATAGGTTGACGGACCTCGGATTCGGATTCAGCGACCCCAAAAACCTATATATCTATTTATCTGGATTTCATTATCAACTTTTTCCAATTTGACCATCCAATGACCTTGAACCTGATGTGATATAAGTTAATAGACCTCGGATTTGGAATCATCGACCCCAAAAACATTAAGATACCCTGGTAAAGTATGGTGATATTAGATATTTTGTATTTATATACTTTGGATACGAAATATGATAAATAAAAGTAGAGGTAGCTAATAGGGAGTTAAGGGGTTACATGGGTTTCAGAGGCAAAAAGAAGCAAAATTTCACGAATTGTTTTTAGGTACAATAAAAAACTTTTTTTATTCAACTTTTTACTACATAAATATATATATATATATCTTCAACAACATTTTTAAAAATTTTGATGAAAAAAAATTAAGAATTGAGCCGTAGACAGCGCATTTTTCGAAGCCCCAAAAAAAAAAGTGTCGTTGCGGTGGACATGATAACTGATGTCGGTTTCATCTGAAATAAAAAAAAAAATATTTTTCAGTTAATACATGGTAATAGCTCGTGATTGAACAAAAGGATAAGAAAAAAATTAAATTTTGAATTTTTTGGGAGAGTTTTTCGCAAAAAGTTCGATTTTTGGTAAAATTTTGAGCACAAAATAGGTTGTAAAATAAATTGACATTGAAAGAAACGAAAATCCTTCGTTCAATCACTATTCAATGTAATTTTAAAGAAGTGTGCAAAATTTCAGAACGATCGGTACATTAGTTTTCGAGAAATCGTGTCCACGGACTTTGAAAAAGTAGTTTTGAGAAAAACGCGTTTAAAGTTTCAAGTACAAATAAAACACGGAAAAAAAAATTTTTTTTTCAACCTACATACAGTCGTCGATTCCAGCCCCATAAAGCAAAGATCCTGCTGCAGCTGCAATGTCCAGGGCATCTTTTTGCTCTTGTCTGAGACGCATTCTGGCCTCTCGAGTCACAGACACAGCTCTCTTGTTGGCTAGGAGTACGCGCTGCTCATCCTCTTTCCTAGCATATTCATGAATAGTTCGTCCAAGTTTCACATCCATGCTGTGCAAAAAGTACAACAAAGCTGAGATTCTTTTATAGAAAGTACAGGCAGCAACTGATGCAGCAATTTCAACAACTTTTGTACCAGCAGGAAGTATTTTTGGCGTGATTTTCCGTATAAGCTGGTTCAGGCTCTCGTTGTTGTTCTGCGTGAATCCACCAACACACCGTTCCAAAAGTGCATCCTTGCTGAGTTCTTCATAAATTTGTTGGTTTGATAACTGATTGAACATCACTCGGCAAAGCAGTAAAATCATGTTCGTATGACTCCAAAAAATCTAAGATTCCAAACTGCAAAGTGGAGTCTTCTGGCAAACATTCCAAATCTTTATGTCTGAGTTTCTGCCATTTTTGGATTGAAACTTTGTTTCCTCTTTCTAGGTCTATCCTTCCTGGTATTTTTGGAGATTGGTTCATCTCTCGTAACTTTGTGAGGCTCCATTTCGCAAATAAAATTTAGATATTTTCACCGCACAAACGTACAACTGTGTGACTCGATAAACGAAGCCAAACTAAATCTACTTACGAATTCTCCCTACTTATATATACTTGTACATTCCATCCAAATTCTTACGGATCACAAAAGGCGAATCTGACGAATAATAGAAAGGTAGGGAAAGGGAGATAAACAATAGCTAGGCAGCTGCTCCGATGTACCTGCGACGAGCTGAAGTAGTCGAGCTAGATAGGCGGAGTTCCTTTTGCTCTATTTCCTAGAGTCTTAGTACGATCGACTTGTATCTTTCCGAGAATATTATTTAATGACTATACTTTCAAATACAACATTTAAGAATAATAAGGTATATGGAGAAATTGAGATTAACATTATCTAAGCAGATATTTCGAAACATTTACGAAGCAATAAGCTAAATGGGAGGTGATTCAAATGGCTCTATCTTCTGAAGTTTTATTACAACCGACTTAAAACCAACTTAAAATTTTCTGGGAATATTCTCTATATAGTGTATATTCAAATAAGACAATTATGGAAAATGAGAAATACAGAGAATTACAGATTAACAGCGACCAAGCTGCTGCATCGACACACCTGCGATGCGCTGCGCTGATCAAGCCTTGGACGGTTATTTAAATAGCTGTAACTCCGAAAGTTTTACTCCGATTGACTTTAAATTTTAAGGGGATATTCTTAATTTACGACTTTCGAATAAGACAATAAAAAATATAAATCGATTTTTTAAAATTGCGAAACCCATGTAGCCCTTTAATAGAGTATTTTATTAAGCAAATACAAGTTTGAATGCGCCGCATCTCTTTAAAAATACTGTTAGCAAATGATGGCATTTTCAGTAATTGAGGGGGTGGCGGTGGGAAACTAGGGAGGGTGTGAGTAGTCGGTTTAGGGTAAAACCGACTTATTATTGTCAGTAGATACTAAAAACAGTTTTTTCACAATTTTTTCTACCAAAAATAATTTGGAACAAAATTTACCCAAATCCACCCTCCTCCTTTGCTAAAAAATTCTTAGTTTCTATTTTTTTAAGAGATATAATTTTGTTCAATAAATGGAGGTTAAAATTGGTTAAAAACGGTAGAAAAATTGCTTCATGCTCATATTAAGGATTTCAAGAAATCTGAAAAAATTCACATACATTCTACATACCAATAGGAACATTTTTACCGAAGAAACGGAAAATAAATTGAGATCAAAAAAGAAATTAAGATCAAAACAATTTATTTTCCGTTTCTTCGGTAAAAATGTTCCTATATATATATTAGAATTAGAAATTTTTTTTTAAACACCTAACGGGATTAAAAACTAGACTTCTTGACAAATTTTTTCGTGTGCTCAAAAAATTTTTTTCCCTAAAATTGAAACGGGCAGGGGGGTTGGCTGATTTGAAAAAGAATTCCCCATATATATATATATAAATATAAATATAAATATATATATATATGGGGAATTCTTTTTCAAATCAGCCAACCCCCCTGCCCGTTTCAATTTTAGGGAAAAAAATTTTTTGAGCACACGAAAAAATTTGTCAAGAAGTCTAGTTTTTAATCCCGTTAGGTGTTTAAAAAAAAAATTTCTAACCTCAAAAAAACTGTCTACAATAAGGCATGTCGCCAAAAATTTTCATTTTTTTGTCAAAAATGATAGAAAAAATCATAATTCCTTAATAATTTTGACCAAATTACTCATTAACATTATTTTAGGGGTTGCTGAACAAGAATCCGATGTCAGATTTCAAATTAAAGATGGCGGATCCAAGATAGTATTTTTTAATGTTGACCGATTTCTACTAAATTCTGTATGTGGGGCTTTTCGGATCACTGACTACGATTCCGAATTCGAATTTCAAATTCAAGATGTCTGATCCAAAATGGCGGACCTTAATTTCTAATTCCAGATTGCTGAACCAAAATGGTGTGTGGATATTTTCTTATTATTCGCTGATTTCTAAAAAATTTCGTAAACGGAACTTTTTGATGTCTCTGATAACGAAATTGAGTTCAGGTTTCAAATTCAAGATGGCGGATCCAAGATGGTGGACATTACTTATTTATCGTCGATTGATTTATCCAAAATTTGGTATTAAAATATATTTATGGTCAAAAAATATTTATGTTCACTTATCCACCACCTGGGGAGGCGCTCGATGCGGGACTAGTAAACCCGACACGAGTCTGTCTTTATCTATGTCAACTCCGTCTGTCTGTCCATCTGTCTGTAGGGTGTGACTTATTTATGTCAATTTCAGTCCATTTGTAGAGTGATTGTTATTGTGTTTTCAAATTTTAATAAAACTTTATAATGAATTACTTCTGTTATTGTGGTGACCAGTGATTTGCATTTTTTTTCGTATCATTAGAAAATTTTTTAATCAAAACAATTCCATTTTCCTCCATCATAAAACCGTGGTTTTTCGAAATCTCAGGAACACTCTCGCAATTAAGATATCTTTGATTCAATTTTCGCCTCACTTTGTCATGAAATATTTTATCAAAGTAGCAAATAGATATGTTATCGAAATATTTTTTTGCCCAATTGAATAGTGCTAGAGGAGTTAATATTGCTTTAGATGGTTTTGCCGTAAGGCTTGCCTTGTAGGCTGACTTTTTGAAAGTAGCACCTATTCCATCATACATGCTTTTTCCATGTGCAGTTGCTGTGTAATGCCATTCTGCTTCAATGTTAAAATCTTTTTTATGATTAATTAAATTGTTTATTTGAAATTTATTTTTAAAATGTTGCTTAGCTCCATCAGTACAATAATAAATTTTTTTAATTCTTTTAACCTTCTTTTTAATTTCTGGTATAAGTAGCGTTTGAATAGCATACACAGCGTCAGTGTCATGTTTCAGACCATCAGATAAAAAAACCATTCTCTGATGGTTAACTTCATTATTTTCTTTGTAATAGAAAATCACAGGTACCACTGTACATTCGTTATTGTTGAAATGAAAAGCCTGGGAAGCATCCTGATACACGTAAGCATAATTTTCTGAGAAATCAAACATTACAAGTACTTCATGTGGGCTAAGATTTTCTTTTTTCTCATTTATAAACAGAGCCTGCTGCTTTGCAATATAAGAATGAACTTTCAGAGTATTTAGCTTATTGTCTAGATTCAATAAATAATCTTCAACACTCGATGTCTGTTCGGATAATATTACTCTATCAGTAGCAGTCCAGGATGAGTATGTAATATCAGAAATACAGGAATCTTCTAATTTATTTATTTATTTATTATTTTAATTAACGTCGCCATGTTTGTTCTCTCATGTAGTGCTAATCGACAACGGGGGTCTGTGGTGTGTTTGTAAACAAAGCACATGTAACTTTTACAGAGGTACTTGTATCAATCGGCAGAGACTAGGATTCGAACCCGGGTCACCGGCGTGGGAATCCGATACTCTACCGACTGAGCCGCCGCAGGCCCCGAATCTTCTAATTGTTTACGTATTAGAGATATAATTTTCTCACTTCCTGGACATTTATTACACTTGTCGATGTAACAGTCAGAAGTTGGATTAGAGCAAACAATTTTTTCTATACAATCTTAATAAGTAGAAAAAGGAGTACTTGCATTTTCAGTCAATTGCTTCAGATTTATGGCATCTAACATAAGTTTCATATTTTGATGGATAGTACATACGCATACCGAATGCGTTCCAGATGATCCAGGAAGAATACAATATTTTGGTCTGAGAAATGCAAATTTACTAAAAGAAATTTGGATTTTCGAGTGAGTCTCTTTAAAACAAGAATAGATCTCTTTCATATTCAATAATAATAGACGTTTACTTTTTTCTTCTCTTCTCCCATCATTATTTTTTACGGAAACAACGTCTTTCTTTGATGGCATGATTCGACTGTACATATCCTTATTGTAAAATTCTTCAATATTTTTCACAGCTTCCTGGGAAAAACTACGACCCGCTTTCTCAACAGTTTCACTTAAAACCCCATTCATCTACTTCAGCTTTTTATACTTTTTAACCAAATATCTTGAAGCATTAAACTCCTTGGCAATCTTTCTCGTGCTCCATGGACTTGGAGCAATAGTAAGAATCCTGACCCATAGAGGATCGTTCCTGTCCCAACTTGAAAATTTTTGTTTTAAGCCCATCTAGCATTTTCTCTAAATCAATTTCTCTTTGGGATCGAACTTTTGGTTCCGGTGACGCTCTAAAATCAAGGTTTTCTTCATCATTGGATATACGAGAATCATCATTATACGAATCATCAGATTCACTTATATTGGCTTGTATAGATTCATCCATATCATTTAAATTTAACAGCACAAATTCTAGACTCGGGATGTAAGTGAGGGAATTGTTTTATTAAATCACTAGAAACCCTATGCAGAACATTTCCATAATGACCCTTATCACCGGGATACCTAAATAAATCCACACAACTATCTGTTTTAAACTTATCGCACATCTTGATCAATATATTAAAAAATATCCGAAGAAATAGCGCCCGATATCTAAAAAACGACTATCCTAAAAAGGCCTGTCGCTACTGATTTGAGAATATAGGGCCACAAAAATTTGTGGAAAATAGATCAACTATCCTAAAATGGAGTGTTGAATATAAACCACCAATATTCAAGTAATGTACTAGGAAATGAGATCCACAGGGCGAACCAAAATTAGTAAATGTAGAGATCTAAGAATATTCTTCCAAAAATCAATCCATAATTAAAAAGTTATTTTGAATTTCTTAAACCTCAGTTTTGTATTATATGAATATGAATATTTTTTGACCATTAATATATTTTAGTACCAAATTTTGGATAAATCCATCGACCATAAATAAGTAATGTCCGCCATCTTGGATTTGAAACCTGAACTCAAATTCGTTATCAGAGACATCAAAAAGTTCCGTTTACGAATTTTTTTGGAAATCAGACAATAATACGAGGGTAGTTCAATAAGTCTTTAGAATAAAGTATAAAAACAATTTTTTTTGGGTAAATTTTTTTTTATTTTTCAACATAATCTCCTTGGAGCTCTATACACTTGGTCAATCGCTTTTTAAGTTTTTTTAATCCTTCAGAAAAGTGCGTTTTCGGAAGTTCCTCAAAATAAGCACTTACAGAGGCAATGACGTCTTCGTTGTCCGTAAATCTCTGTCCACCGAGCCATTTTTTCAAGTTTGGAAATAAGAAAAAGTCACTGGGGGCTAAATCTGGTGAATACGGTGGGTGTTCGACCAATTCGAATTTTAGTTCTTCAATTTTAGCCATTGAAACGAAGCATGTGTGAACTCGGGCGTTGTCGTGATGAAAGAGAATTTTTTTTCTCGCCAAATGTGGTCGTTTTTTTTTAATTTCTTCTTTCAGCTGCTCTAATAATGATGCATAATACTCACCAGTAATTGTTTTACCCTTTTCCAAGTAGTCAATAAGTATAATTCCACGTGCATCCCAAAAAACTGTAGCCATAACCTTACCAGCTGACTTTACGGTCTTTGCCTTCTTTGGAGCTGGTTCGCCTGTGGAAATCCACTGTTTGGATTGTTCCTTTGTCTCAGGAGTGTAGTGGTGTATCCATGTTTCATCCACAGTCACAAATCGACGAAAAAATTCCTCAGGATTCCGACTTATGCGCCCCAAAAGAGGCTCAGAGGCGACCACTCTATTGCGTTTATTCTCAGCTGAGAGCAAACGCGGCACCCATCTTGCCGATAGCTTTTTCATGCCTAATTTTTCATGTAGAATTGAAACAACTGCACCTATAGATATCCTTGTGGCCTCAGCTAACTCACGCACTTTTAATCTTCTATCCTTCAACACCATATCGTGGATTTTATTGATGATTTCGGGAGTAGTTGCTTCTACGGGCCTTCCTGAACGTGGTTCGTCACTTATTGATGTACGACCACGCTTAAATTCATTTACCCAGTTATAAACCGTTGCTAAGGCAGGGGCAGATGTGCCATGAACTGAGTCCAATTCATTTTTTATCTCATATGGAGTTAAACCCTTTAAATGAAAATGTTTAATTACCGCTCTGAACTCGTTTTTCTCTATTTTTCTTAACAAGCAATTTTTTTTTTCAATTGGTTATAAAAACACGTAAACTCAGAAGATGTGGACTGTGACTGCACCATATATCTAGTCGGGAGTGGTGCTGACTGAAAACAGATGATTTGGAGCGATTCGCGCGCCATCTGTTGGTCATTCTAAAGACTTATTGAACTACCCTCGTAAGAAAATATCTGCACACCATGTTGATTCAGCGATCTGGAATTTTAAATTAAGGTCCGCCATTTTGGATCAGACATCTTGAATTTGAAATTCGAATTCGGAATCGTAATCAGTGATCCCAAAAACCTAACATACAGAATTTAGTAGAAATCGGTCAACATTAAAAAATACTATCCGCCATCTTGGATCCTCCATCTTCAATTTGAAATCTGACATCGGATTCTTGTTCAGCGACTCCTAAAATAATGTTAATGAGTAATTTGGTCAAAATTATTCAGGAATTATAATTTTTTCGATCATTTTTGACAAAAAAATGGAAATTTTTTGCGAGATGCCTCACTTTAGACAGTTTTTTTGAGGTTAGAAATTTTTTTTTTAAATACCAAACGGCATCGAAAACTAGACTTCTTGACAAATTTTTTCGTGTATTCAAAAAAATTTTTTCCTCAAAAGTGAAATGGGCAGGGAGGGTGGCTCATTTGAAAAATAATTCCCCATATATACATGGATTTGTTTAGGTATATATATATATATATATATATATATATATATACACACACACAGTCAAACATCGCGCACGGTTAGAAGTCAGGACCAACGCACCTCGGCACTGTTACTGTCGCGTCAGCCAATCAGATTGAAATGCCAGAGTCGTACATATAACAAAAGTACAAAGAAGTAGGGTGCTTAGAGTTTCTTAGAAAACTAGATTTAATAATTAAATTCTTTATAAAATTAATAAACAACAATGATATTTTTACGAATTTTGAATATTTTTTATAAAAATAGATTATATTTTCAGGTTAGGTATATAAAATAAATTACACAATCTATGAAGCGTTAGAAAAAATGAACTTATTTTTTTTATTACAATATTAGGTTATTTCATAATTAATTATTCTGTAAATATAAATTATATAAATTACAGAAATCTCAGACTTTACAATATTGATGTTAACATATAAATTATTATTGTATAAATAGAATATTGTATGCAAGTTCATCATAATAAAATTTACAAATCATATATCTACAACAGTAACTCTCCTTAATTACGTAAAATAAATAATACAAATTTTCATATTCTTCAATGAAAACAAGCATTATTCAATGTTTAATGTTAATATAAAGATACATTTTTCAAAGGGCCACCCATGTGTGCTAGATACATTCTTGGACATAGATTTATATTATAACAGTGCACAGTTATTGAGTCGTTACAGTGGGCAGGGGTTATCAGTGCGCGAGGTCTGACTGTATATATATGGGATATTCCACGTTAAGTCAGCAGACAATAATTTTTTTAATTTCTGAATAAAGTGTAAAATTGTCAGAAATTGTCATCAAAATGTATAAAAAATTTGGAACAACGTATGAAATCAATAAACTTCAGATTACTTTTGGTTGATCAACTAGCAGATGATCAGTTTCCAATACCGAAAGGTAGCAAATGCCAAGAAAGATCTTCTTGTAATGTAAATAGTCAACCTCAAATATTTATTGAAAAAAGGATCTCTCAATCTGCTCACATGCCCCTCATTTTATTGACTTCGAGACGTTGCAGTCTGTGCAGTACCAAAGCTACACCTTGTAGAGCTAAATTTATTTGCAGTGTATTCAATGTGCTACTCTGTATAAAGGAAGAACCAAATTGTTTTTATATTTACCATATATAAGTATAAATTATATTATGCAAATAAAATAGAATTTTTCAGAATATGTTAGAAAAAGAAACAAAAACTTAAAAACAATAAAAAAATTAAATAAAAAAAAGGTGGAGACAATGATCGCCACGCCCACGTGCGTGTCTCTACAGTCAACTGAGCGCGGTTCATACTACAAAAAGCTAGAGTTTATAATAGTGGAATTTTTGACCACCATCTTGGATCCGCCATTTTGAATTTTCTACATCTGAGTTCAAATTCGTCATCAGGGACCCCAACAACCCCTGTATACGATTTTTTAGCAAAATACAGTGATATTACAGTTTTTGGCCGCCATCTTGAATCTAACATTTGGAATTTTCAAAATCTGAGTTCAGATCCTTAACTAGCGACCCCGAAATCAGATGTATACATTCTTTTAGCCAAATACAGTGATATTACAATTTTCGGTCGCCATTTTGGATCAGCCATTTTTAATTTTCTAAATCTGAGTTCAGATTCGTAATCAGCGACCCTGATAATTTCTGTATACGATTTTTTAGCGAAATACAGTGATATTACAGTTTTGGCAGCCATTTTGGATCCGCCATTTTGGATCCGCCATTTTGAATTTTCGAAATCTGAGTTCAGAATTGTAATCAGCGACCCCGAAAACCGCTGTATACCAATTTTCATGGAAAACGGTTCATCTGAAAAATTTGTGCCGCAAAGGTTAAAAGTGTAAAAAGTTATGTGGACACATAAAAATGGAATTTCTTAATTTCTTTTGTAACTTCTAAGTTTCATGTATTTTCAATTTGAAATTATTGCACTTTAGACAAAAAGTATATCAATGTTTTTTTTGCAAATTTTATGGAGAATAAGCTACTATTTTTGATAGAACGTTTTTTAACGTATACTGGAATGCAGAATTACATTAATTACACTAAGTCACAGTTTCATAGCACTTCACGTGAACACGGTCATTCTGTAATGAAAATATATTTTTTTGGATAACTGTACTCAAGATTCAATTTGCACACAAGTAAAACAAAACTTAGCTAGACAGTTGTCGATGCCAGATCGAGTTATCATTAACTAGAATTAAATGATGTTAAAGGATTACAGATGCTTTCGATTGTTAATATGTAATTAATAACTTTTGTGTTGTACAGGAAAGATTACTGACCTTCAAATCAACATAAATATCCGTAAAATCCACTAATTTACCATATTATGAAAGAAAACAGAACATATTAAAAAGCTAGGCATCGCTCATAGAAATTATCAGGATAGTAAATATGTAAAAATAATATAATTTCACCCGTAGTTTGTACAAGCTATTGCATAATATTTATGAAAATAAAGGGTTATATACAAATTTATAAGTTTAAATTATAAATACACGTTTTACATTAATGTCCTTTGTACACCTAAACTTTAAGTTCGTCTCGCTTTAACTTACAATGCTGAATATTATTAATAACATAGCAGTTAGGCTAATTTGAAAATACTCAATAAGTAGAGAATATTTTTCTTTGTTTTGTATACCTTAAAAGAATCCTTTTACATAAACAGAACAAAAGTTATTTGACGTTCAAAAGTAATGCTAGATGTACGTAAGAACACTTAGGTACTTAGACGAACGTCTATGTAAAGGAAAGGTTTAAGCAGCATGAATGCTATTCAACAGTAAAAGTTCAAGCGATACTCTACTAAATAAGTGTTAATGACAACGATGAAATATATTTAAACTTACCAATATAGTATCAAATAGCTTTGTAAAACGTATGCAGGTCAAATATCGCAGAATGTAGAATAAACAAAAACAATACACAAAGTATCGCAAATCATATTTTAGTATTCTTTTTATTATCTATCTATCTATCTATCTATATACTATTTATATAGAGACAGCACTTTTTCCTTTGTTACTTAGGATCTCGGAAACTATTTGATGAATCGATGAATATATAAATGATCATTTTATCTATTGAAATCGATAATAATCCATATCAGACCTACATTCTTTGCGCGTATGACTGCGTGTTATGCCCGCGGAAGTAGTTCCTCTGCGCGCACGCTCTGCCATTAGTTCCAACATTTCACGAGTAGGTGGCGTCGCGCTATCGATTCCCACAACTGAAGTAGACTCCCCGCGGGGATATATACAGGAGTGTTTTGCTTGAAATTTATCCTGATTTCGAATTAAGTTTCGAAACCAATCTTCGGCGAGAGCTGAGTAATTCGGACACTTAAATTTTGCTGTCTACTTTTGCAAGAACGAAGTGATCCGTTGACAATATTTGCTTTTATATATGAACTCTTTCTAATATTAGTAATTAGTGTCCTGTGCAATCTTCTACTGAAAATTTTTTTGGTATATTTGCTATAACCAAGTTACCATTTTCGTATTTTTTTCTATCTCGAAAAAATAGTATTATCTGTTAACATATACACTTTCCAATCCATAACGATTACACTTCCCTTTCTCATTGTCAATAACCTTCCACTTTCGTTCAAAATATATAATAATCTGCAAAATGCCTAAAGCTAAGTTCAATTTATCGAGGAAAACTGCTAGAGCGAGAACAGCATATAACTTGCGACGAAACAAAGCGGTTGATGAAATATCTGGACCTTCGACCTCTCGAGATGATTCTCATCCATCCGTAGACAATGTCCATGAAGAAATATCTATAGTTGGCCCTCAGTTGCCCCTCCATGATCAAGAAATTGAGAATGCTGAGGTTCTTCCTATGAATAATGTAGTCCACCAATCTCAAATTCAACCCGTACTTGTAAGTTCTCGAGGTACTTTTGGATTTAAGTCAGCATTCTCATATAATCCATTAGTAAATTATCTCGAAATAAAGTTCATTCAAATAGGTGCTATGGATAAAATCTGTTCAAAATGTGGAGCCAAGAGATGGAAAGATGAAGCTTCTGGCCTTTGCTGTGCTGGTGGAAAAGTATCTCTTCCACTCATTCAGGATCCTCCTGAACTTTTTCGTAGTTTAATCACTGACCATCGACTTTCGAATCACTTTCTCAATAATGTTAGACAGTATAACGCTTTGTTTCAAATGACATCTTTTGGTTGTAAGGAAGTAAGGGAAGGAAATTACATGCCTACTTTTAAAATTTAAGGACAAGTCTACCATTTGATAGGTAGTTTACTTCCTCATTCTAAAGAAAGTCACCAATTCCTGCAAATTTATTTTCTTTCTGATGCAGATCAAATATCAATTCGATCGAATATTAATCCATCGTTGAAAAGAGAACTCATAGAATCATTACAGCAATCATTACAAGAGCATAATCATATGATTCGAAGCTTCAAATATAATTTGGAAAATAGGGCAATGAACACTGATGAAAATTTGAAATGAATCATACACGCTGATCGTGTTCCATCTAATGAACACCGAAGACGATATAACGCTCCTACAACCAATGAAGTTGCAGTATTGCTGGTCGATAAAGATAAAGGTCCAAGAGACATTGTTTTGCAAAGTCGAAGTGGAGATCTGCAGCGAGTTTCTGAAATTCATAGAGCCTATGATTCTCTTCAGTATCCTCTTCTGTTCATAAGAGGAGAGGATGGATACTATTTAACCATTCCGCAACAAAACAATTCTAATCGTTTCAAAACAGTTTCCTGTATGCAGTTTTATGCATATAGACTTATGATTAGAGGAGAGGTTGAAGATAACTATCTTCACCATTTTAGAAACCTATTTAATCAATACCTGGTTGATATGATGGCAAAAATGATATCGGAATGATTAAGCTACATCCGACATAACCAAACGAAGTTACGTGCTGACGAGTACATTCACTTGCGAGATGCATTAAATCAAGATGCTGATGTGAACCCCAGAAACATTGGACAATCCATTATTCTTCCCTCTTCTTTTACAGGAGGGCCTCGGTTCATGCATGAAAAAACTCAGGATGCCATGGTGTACGTACGCAACTTTGGACGTCTTGATTTGTTCGTGACTTTCACATGCAACCCCGACTGGCCTGAGATAAAGAAAGAATTATTCGTAGGACAGGTTTCTTCACATAGGCACGATATTACATCGCGAGTTTTTCATTTGAAATTGAAAAAACTAATGAATCTCTTGACAAAGAAAAATATTTTCGGCATCGTTGACTGTCACATGTATTCTGTTGAGTGGCAAAAACGAGGCTTGCCGCATGCTCATATACAGATGAAATTGACAAAATAATTTCTGCTGAATTACCAGATATACAGTCTGATCCTCAGCTCTACGACATCGTATGTAAAAATATGATTCATGGTCCCTGTGGTGCGCTTAATCCAACATCACCTTGTATGGTCAATGGGAGATGTTCAAAAAGATATCCACGACAATTCATTACAGAAACACAAACTGGAGATGATGGATACCCAACTTATCGAAGGAGATCTCCCGAAAATGGAGGAGCCACTGCTATTTTGACTTCGCGTAATACCACTTTCGAAGTAGATAACTATAGTATATTCTGAGTATATACGCCGATTACATGCTAAAAGAATAAAGAGCAATACCATAAGAGTAACATTGTTTAGTGTTCGCGCACTAGCCGGTCAAAATTTTAATTGTTACTACAGGTCATTAACAACCTATAAATGTTTGACGCGGTTGTAGTGCTGAGCGAGTGCAACGGGGCACTGTAATATCCCAGACCCCGTGCTCGTGGAACAGGTAATAGGTGTGAAGGAGAGTAATAGGGTTTAACTAGGATTGAATTAACGATAATTGAGTATTTATTCACTCTAGATAATAAACAATAACTATGTATAGGTGAACTTGCTTGTGTGGGTGTGTGTGTGTGTCTGAATTGATAAAAGTCGACCGGGTGTGTGCCGCCTTGCAGGTGGCAATGGATAATTGCAAAGGCGCACGTCTGGTACCTGGACTGTACGATTGAGGCCGCAGTCAGAGCGGAAACAGGCCGAAATTGCCCGGCGCTTGCAGTTTTGTTTCAGCTGCAACGCCCTGCAATTTCGGAAAAAGGGAAAAAATCCTTCTTGGTACTCTCGCAGCGACCCCCTGAGTAGTTCCTGGAAGAGTGAATCACTGCAAGAGTGGCGCGCATATTTGAATGCGGCCTTAAAAGTTAATATATCACAACATCACAGCATCTTATTCCTTATATATATGGGACATTCTTAGTCAAACAAGCCACCCCCCCTGTCCAAAAATCAGAGGCTCAAAAAAATTCGTGTCCGGGTTTAAAATTTAGCTTAATATATCTACTTTCCATTACTGAGTGGCCTTTTTGAAAAATTCAAAATGGTGGGCTGGTGCAACTCTAACAATACACCGATATCACCACCGAATCTCAGTTAAATATTCTTCAAACTTGCAGGGGCCAAGAAAAAATTAGTGAAAAGGTTATTTGCATGTATTTTTCCCGCTGAACACGAATCCACCGTTAGTTTTGGTCTATGGGGCCACCTTTCGTCCATAACCTCATAAAAAAGTAAAAAAATGCAGTTTACGTGGCTGAGACTCAAAATAGTGGTAAAAAAATTAGGGACAAAGCTTATTCGCATGTATTTTTTTCCGCTGAATACGAATCCACCGTTAGTTTTGGCTTATGGGGCCACCTTTCGTCCATAACCTCAAAGAACAGTAAAAAAATGCAGTTTTACGTGGCTGAGACTGGAAATAGTGTACAAAAAAAGCTCATCTTCATTCTTCGTCGGTTTTTAACAGAGGAATACAATGCTGTTCTCGGTTTTAACCTTGACTCAAAAGCTCATTTTCAAGGGCATTTCAAGGACAACTGTTCAAAGACAAGGTCAAATTGTTTAAATTTGACACTATTTTAGCTATTATTTTGACAGGAATGTCATGTTTAGAATGATATTGCATCCTTCTACAAGAAGCTTTGTAATAGTAAAATTTTCAATTTCATAAAAAACCGCGTTATAATCATGTTTTGAGGTTATGGACTTTGAAAATCGTGTTTTTAGAAAATGTTTGTGTGGGCATATGTATTTTTAATTTTGCAGTTAGATGTAGGGGCTACTTTTCGAAAAATAAATTGAACACAAAAATCAATATTTAATTAAATACTAAGTTCCCAATCGTATTTGTTTAATTGCATCTTATTCGAAATAGAATGAGATATTCTTTTCCTAGATTTCATTAGTTTGGATATAATTATATTTTTTTTTTCTCATCATAACCAACATCGAATATATCTTACAGCATAAAATATTGTACGTTAAGAGAAAATATGTACTTTCCTTTATCGTTTTATGCTTTCATTTTTTCAAATAATCTTCCGAGGATAGTTAAACGACATTCTTTTGTAGTGCATAACTCCTCATTGAAGTGATTGTTTCTTCAACAGTCCTTCTAAGCATATGTGATGGAAATTTCTTCTCGTTGCGTAACTGCTTGCGAAACAGTCCTTTTCAGGATAGTTAGCGAGCTCTTACATTAGCGAACTCATTGTTTCTTCAACGGTCCTTGTAAGGATAGTTGAAGGAAATTTCTTCTCGTTGCGTAACTGCTTGCGTAACAGTCCTTTTCAAGATAGTTATAGCGAGCTCTTACAGTAGCGAACTCATTGTTTCCTTAACAATCCTTTTAAGGATAGTTGAAGGAAATTTTTTCCAGGTGGGTACAGACTTGCGCAACAGTCCTCTTCAGAATAGTTGTCAAGCTCTCGAATCATTTGTAGTAATCAACTTTTCAACAGTCCTTCTAAGAACAGTTCAAGGGAGTTCCTTCCCGGTCTTGCGCAACAGTCCTTTTAAGGGCAGTTTTAACATCATGTCAAAAAAATCCGTACAGATAGGTGCATCAATCCTTATAACGATGAAGGCGTATCTAATCATAAGGGTTCAAATTTAAGATCAATATCAAAAGCATTACTGCAGGAGAAGCCTAATTTACCAGTAACTGTCATGGTATGTAATGATTGTAGATTAAAACGTTCATTGAATCGATCTGATAGCTGTATGAATATAGACGATTCCAATGATATCAGTAGTATGGAATGTGATGATACTTCGGCAGACCAAGGTACTGAGTGTCCAAATACTTCCTTAACTACTGAAAAAGATGCTTCATCTACCAGGTTACTTGAATTGGAAGAACTTCTGCAAGGATTAAAAGATAAATTCACAAGTTCGGAAGGTAATGATCCCATGAAGCTCAGAATCCTCACTATTGCGCCAGAATCTTGGAGTATAAGACGAATTTCAAAAGAGTTATAATGATGATATACTATAATGACGATACTGTTGGTAGAATGATGCCAGGAGTCAAAGACACGTGTTCAGTTAAAGTTGATGGTGAGCGTATTAAAGTGCAAAAACGGTTATTGTTAATGGATCTCAAAGAACTGCATACATTGTTCAAAAAGAATTACTCAGATCATCCAGTTAGTTTCAGTGGTTTTGCAAATCTCCGACCGCAACATTGTATTTTGACTGGAGCAAGAGGAACTCACTCAGTATGTGTATGTACGATTCATCAGAACTGTAAATTGATGCTTGATGCAATTAAAATTAACAGCTTAACAAAAGAAACTGAAAATCCAATTCGTGATTATCATGATTGTTTGAAATCAATTGTGTGCAAGACACCTACGCCCGATTGCTACCTAGATCAATGTCACAAATGTCATAAACGATCAGGTACAATATAGTGTATGGACAGCAACTGATAGGTCGACCTTGAAAACAGTTACGAGTGAAGTTTCTGACTTTGTAAATGAATTTTGTGAGAAACTACAGACTCTTAAACCGCATTCATTCATAGCGAAACAGCAGTCTCAATTTATTTCGTCAACAAAACAGAATTTAAATAAAGGAGAAGTACTTGTTATGTTCGATTTTTCTGAGAATTATTCATATGTAGTTCAAGATGCTTCGCAAACATTCCACTTCAACAATCAGCAATGTACAGTATTCCCAATTATCTATTATTATAAAGAAAACTCTAAATTAAAACATAAAAGTTCCATCTTCCTCTCAGATAGTTTAAAACACGATACTTCTGCCGTCTTTACAATTCAGAAGCAATTGATTCCAGAAATGAAAAACTATTAAAAATGTTAAAAAATTGATATACGTCACAGATGGTGCACAGCAACATTTCAAAAACCGATTCCAGATCGCTAATCTCATCAACCATAAAGAAGATTTTGGAATCGAAGCGGAATGGCATTATTGCGTAACAGCACACGGTAAAAGTGGATATGATGGTTTAGGAGCTATATTTAAAAGAGAGGCTTACCGAGCAAGTCTTCTAGCTAAACCATCTGAAGCGATTTTGACTCCAGAAGGTCGTTTTCATTGGTCAAGCAAACATTTCGAAAACATACAAATTTTTATTTATAGTAAGGTAGACCATGACACATCAACACGACACTTGAATAAAAGATTCTCAACGGCATTAGCAGTACCCGAAATTTTAAAAAACCACTCGTTTACTATTTAACAACCAAAAATGGTAGTTATTAAACGATTTTCTAATGCTACCAAAGGAGTAGAATTTTATGCAGAAAATGCTTAGTATTTGATCATTCAGAAACAAAAAAAAAGAAAAATGATTTTTTAAGAACCATTACCAAAATAGTGCAAAATACGAAAAATCTAATAATATCCAAAAATCTTCTAAGAAAAGAATAACTTTTTTAAATCCGGAATAATCTTAATGAAAATACCGCTAACGATGCATTGGCACGTACCTTCTCTAAAATCGTTTATCGTTCCAATATGCATAATATAATGTTTGAAATATAGAATCTGTATGTTTTACTCCACTATAAGTAAGATTTACTCAGCTATACTCAACTAAACAATAAAACACACATTCATATGGAGATTTTATAAACACACGATTTTCAAACTCCATAACCTCAAAACATGATTCTAACGCGGTTTTTTATGAAATTGAAAATTTTACTATTACAAAGCTTCTTGTAGAAGGACGCAATATCATCATAAACACGACATTCCTGTCAAAATAATAGCTAAAATACTGTCAGATTTAAACAATTTGACCTTGTCTTTGAACAGTTGTCCTTGAAATGACCTTGAAAATGAGCTTTTGAGTCAAGGTTAAAACCGAGAACAGCATTGTATTCCTTTGTTAAAAACCAACGAAGAATGATGATGAGCTTTTTTTGTATACTATTTCCAGTCTCAGCCACGTAAAACTGCATTTTTTGACTGTTCTTTGAGGTTATGAACGAAAGGTGGCTCCATAAACCAAAACTAACGGTGGATTCGTATTCAGCGGGAAAAAAATGCGAATAAGCTTTGTCCCTAATTTTTTTACCACTATTTCGAGTCTCAGCCACGTAAAACTGCATTATTTGACTGTTCTTTGAGGTTATGGACGAAAGGTGGACCCAAGGACCAAAACTAGCGGTGGATCCGTATTCAGCGGAAAAAAATACATGCGAAAAAGCTTTGTCCCTAATTTTTTTACCACTATTTCGAGTCTCAGCCACGTAAAACTGCATTGTTTGACTGTTCTTTGAGGTTATGGACGAAAGGTGGACCCAGAGACAACAACTAACAGTGAATTCGTATTCAGCGGAAAAAAATACATGAGAATAAGCTTTGTCCCTAATTTTGTTACCACTATTTCGAGTCTCAGCCACGTAAACTGTATTGTATGACTGTTCTTTGCGGTTATGGACGAAAGGTGGACCCAGCGACAACAACTAACGGTGAATTCGTGTTCAGCGGGAAAAAATACATGCAAATAACCTTTTTACTAATTTTTTCTTTGCCCCTGCAAGTTTTAAGAACATTTAACTGATATTCCGTGGTGATATCGGTGTATTGTTAAAGCTGCTCCAGCCCACCATTTTGAATTTTTCAAAAAGGCCACTTAGTAATAGAAAGTAGATATATTAAGCTAAATTTTAAGCCCGGACAGATATATATATATATATATATATATATATATATATCTGTGACGTTCCACGTCAACCGGAATACCGTCCTGCCCAAAATTCCTTTCAACCTAAAAAATTTTTAAAATATGGAAAATTTAGCATTTTTACGTACTTTTGATTAGCGTGTGGCTATTTTTAAAATTTCGTTTCCAGACGGAGCTGCACGTTCCCTAACCTTAAAGAAATACTGCTTTACGCAATGATCAAGCTGTTAGAAATCGCAGGAGTTCTGAAAAATTCCAAGCAACGACTATTTTTATGTATTTTGAGCTGCTGAGCATGAATCCGACCCTCTTTTTTACCGATACCTCAAGAGTTCGTGCCTAACCTCAAAAAACACCCCAAAATTGCTGTTTCACGGCATTGAGAGGTAGGTCCTGTGATCTACGTGAAGAAAATAATTGACAGAGCGTATTTTTATGCATCTTGAGCTGCTGAACACGAATCCGATCCTCTTTTTTACCGAGACCTCAAGCGTTCGTCCCTAACCTCAAAAAACACCCCAAAATTGCTGTTTCACGCGGTTGAAAGGTAGGTTCTGTAATCTACGTGTGGAAAATTATTCACAGAACGTATTTTTATGTATAAAGTAAGTACTTTTGACTGGTAACTGGTAAGTTTTTAAGGAAAATATTGGATATTTCATCCGAGCCTGCACTTGTATTGTTACTGTTCATTAAACAATTTTGTAGTTCTGGGAAAGTAATTTTACAATTTAAATTATTTTGGATATTGATGTGATCTTTTAGAAAAGCGAGTATATGATTTAGAAAAACTTTTATTCGCCAACGTTTCGGGAGTATATTTTTCATCCCCTTATCAAGGCTTGTGAAAAGAGAACCCTAAACCAATTTTCTAAGACCGAAACAGATTGCACTAATTTGACTAGAGATGTTATTATCTAGTCGAGTCCCACACCTCTCTTATTTCCAGGTGAGCATAGAGGGGCGGCGGGAAGATGGTACGGCCGCAATGCTCCCTCATGCTACCCAAGAATCGGAGAAAAGTCCGATCCAAAATAACAACATCGAGTGATAGAAGCTAAAAAAACCTTATAATTTAAATTATTAATCAAGTTTGCATCTGTGGGTTCATCTGTCTGGAGGTCAATATTTTCTTTTCTATTCTATTTTTATATTCAAGAAATTCTTTACTAAAATTTGTATCACTAGATTTATTAGCAAACATTTTACCCATTATATTTGCTATTTCTTGTGGATTTGATGTGTAATTATCGTTGCTTGTGGCTATAGTTGGGATTTTGGTTTGTTTACTTTTTCCGTTAATCATTCTTATTTTATTAAATAACTCTTCAGATGATGTGTTTTTGTTTAGGTTTGATACAAATTCAATCCAGGATTTTTTTTATTGATTTTAATTGTAAAACGTGCAAATGCTCTTTTCTTTCTGTAATTAGTTTTGTTATACTCGGTATTATTTTTTTTATATACGTTAAAGGCATGTTTGTAATCTTTTATAGAGCGTTCACATTCGTCATTCCACCATGGTAGGTTTTTTTTGCTTGTATTTGCAGATGTTTTCGGTATGGATTCATTGGTGGCTTCGATTATTGTTTCTCTAAAAATTTTTAAAATAGAATTTATTTCTGTACTATTCGATACGTTTGGAGATTTCAGTGACTCTATTTTCTGGTAGATAATTGTTCGATAACTATTCCAGTTAGCTTTTTTGATTTTCCATCGAGGTGTATATATATTTGTTGGATAACAATTATCTACTACTGAGATAACAATTGAAAAGTGGACTGTCATAACTATGCTGTAATACTTCCCATTCAAGTTTATCTGCTATATGTGGTGAGCACATAGAAAGGTCGATCGAGGAGAATGTTCCGTTAGATGAATTAAAATGATTGGGTTCATCTTTGTTGATTAACGTTATGATTTGTTGATATAGGAATTTCTGTAATAGTTTACCTCTAGCATCTGTTTTACTTGAGCCCCAGATAATATTCTGACTGTTAAAGTCGCCAACTATTATAAAAGGTTGGGGAAGTTGTTGGATTAGATTATTTAATTCGCTTAATTGGAAATCATAACTATTTGGTATATATATATATATATATATATATATATATATATATATATATATATATATATATATATATATATATATATATATATATATATATATATATATATATGGGACGTTTCACGTCAACCGGATCATCAGCGCACCCAAAATTTGGGTTAACCTATCAAAACGTTTGAGGTCTCAAAATGTTCGTCTGGTCAAGAGCTTTCAAAAAAATGCTGGCGTTTTTTAAAATCCAATATGGCGCCTGAAAGCCACATTTTCATAGCACATTTAACAAAAACAATAGTAAAAATGTTCTAATTTATAAAATATACCTCCCGAAAGCATGTAAAACGTATGCTCGGACTTATAATTGAGAATGCTTATAGAATTCCGAATTTTCAAATTGTGGATTCAAAATGGCGGACAATATACCACCACCAAACCATTTTACCGCAAAAAATGATTTCAGATTAGTTGAAAATATCAACATAGGGGTTTTCGGAGATACTGAATCTTATTTTAACATTAGAATTCCGAAATTCAAAATGGCGGATCCGAAATGGCGGACATTATACCACCACCAAACCCATTTTATCGCAAAAAATGATTTCAGATTAGTTGAAAGTATCAACATAGGTGTTTTCGGAGATACTGAATCTTATTTTAACATTAGAATTCCGAAATTCAAAATGGCGGATCCAAAATGGCGGACATTATACCACAACCAAACCCATTTTACTGCAAAAAATGATTTAAGACCAGTTTAAAGTATCAATATACGGGTTTTTAGGGCCACTGAATCTCAATTTGACATCAAGATTTAAAAATTTTAAATAGCAGATCCAATATGGCTGACATTGCCCCCTCTTACCGAATTATACCGCAACAAATGATTCAAGATCAGTTTAATGTAGCGATATAAGGTTTTTCAAATACTCTGGATCATATTTTAACATCGAGAATCTAAAATATAAAATAGCAGATACAATATGGCGGACCTTACCACTCACCTAATCCATTGTCAATATTTTGAACCTCAGACAGGCAATTTAAAACTCTATAAACGAGAAGAAAGTGATATGTGTAGGCTTAATACCCGTTTACACAGTTGGTGAGCAAGTCATTTAGCGGCTTTCTTCATCAGCGACTTCTTCTCCAACAGTCCTTTTCAGGATAGTTGGTGAGCGAGTTTATCAGCGGCTTTCTTCATCAGCGACTTTTTCTCCAACAGTCCTTTTTAGGATAGTTGGTGAGCATGTCATCACCGGCTTCCTTCATCAGCGACTTTTTCTCTAACAGTCCTTTTCAGGATAGTAAGTGAGCAAGTCGATCAGCGGCTTTCTGCAACAGCGACTTCTTCTGCAACAGTCCTTTTTGGGATAGTTGGTAAGCAAGTCATTCAGCGGCTTTCTTCATCAGCGACTTCTTCTCTAACAGTCCTTTTCAGGATAGTAAGTGAGCAAGTCGATCAGCGGCTTTCTACAACAGCGACTTCTTCTGCAACAGTCCTTTTTGGCATAGTTGGTGAGCAAGTCATTCGGCGGCTTTCTTCATCAGCGACTTCTTCTCCAACAGTCCTTTTCAGGATAGTTGGTGAGCGAGTTTATCAGCGGCTTTCTTTATTGGCGACTTTTTCTCCAACAGTCCTTTTTAGGATAGTTGGTGAGCAAGTCAATCAGCGGCTTCCTTCATCAGCGACTTTTTCACCAAGAGTCCACATTTCTTTTGTTTTGGTTGTGCACTTTCAGATCCCACAACAATGTCTTCCCCTGCGAAGATATACTGTGCCGATAGATGCGTAAATCCATTTAATATTACAAAAGAACACAGCAAATCTCTTAGGAAGATCTCCAAAGCAATTCGAGATGTCTATCCTGATTATCCGAAGTTTTCAGTGATTTGTGATTCATGTAGAAAATCTTTTGATGAACTACATGATTTGTCGTCACCAAACGTCAGTATTAGTGCTGATTTTCAATCAGATATTGACTCACCTTCTGTTTCAAACCCCGATGCACTTACGCAAGATGATCTTACAGATATTTTAACTGGTCTCAAAAACAAATTTCAATCTCTGAGGGAGAACGATCCATTACGTGTGAGTATTCTTACTATTTTGCCCGAACACTGGGCTATACGTAAAATTATGGACCAATTTGGTGTGCCCTACAGAATGGCTCGTAAAGCCAAAAAGTTAAGAGAATTAGATGGAGTTTTGTCTTCTCCTGTTGCAAGAAGTGGAAAAACTTTACCTACTGAAACTACTCAGAAAGTTAAAGATTTTTACGAAGACGATCTTAATAGTAGAATTATGCCAAATAAAAAAGATACCGTCAGTATTTATGTAGATGGTAAAAAAATAAAAGTGCAGAAAAGATTATTACTTACTGATATTGAGAACATTCATAGTCAATTTATAGAGCAGTTTCCTGAAAATCCGATCGGGCTAACCAAGTTTGCGGAGCTAAGACCAAAATGTTGTGTCTTTGTAGGATCTCCTGGTACACACAACGTATGTGTATGTACGATACACCAAAATTTTAAGGCAATGCTTGACGCAGTGAATATCGAAAAAATCTCAAACAATGTTCTCAAGAATTATAAAGATTGTTTGAATTTTGTTCTATGTGAGGATCCCAAACCATGTTGTTATTTGAATGAATGCAAATTTTGTCCAGACATTCAAAAGTTCTCTAATTACGTTGAGAACATCATGGATGAGCACAATATTGATCAAGTCATCTTCAGCACGTGGCAATCAACCGATAGATGCACTTTGATAAAACAATGCCTAACATCGCAAGAATTTATTGAAACTTTGTGTTCTAGACTAGAAAAGTTGATACCTCATTACTTTATCGCTATGGAACAATCAAAGTTCATTTCTGAAAAGAAAAATAACCTTTCAGATGAAGAGGTTCTTGCTCAATTGGATTTTTCTGAAAACTATCCTTTTATGGCCCAAGATGCTGCACAGGCATTTATTCATTTATTCATTTCAATAATGATCAGAGTACGATATTTCCTGCGGTTGTATATTATAAATCTGAAGGTAAGCTAAAGCATTTTAGTACTGTAGCTATGTCTGACTGCACTACTCATGATGCCACTGCAGTATACATAATGCAGCAAAAGCTTATACCTGAAATTCGCAAGGTTTGTCCTAGAGTAAAAAAGGTTATAAATACTACGGATGGTGCTAAACAGCATTTTAAAAATCGTTTTCAAATGAGCAGTTTAATGAGCCATAAGAGAGATTTTGGCGTTGATGCTGAATGGCACTGTTTTGCAACAGCACACGGAAAAGGTAGTTGCGATGGAGTTGGAGCGATAGTGAAGAGAGAAGCTACAAGAGCAAGCTTACAAGCTACAAACAATGAAGCGATTTTAGATGTTAAAGCTCTTTATTCATGGGCTACTAGGCGATCATTTAATATAAAATTTTTCTTGTACACCAAAAAAGATCACGAACAAACTCATAAATTCCTAACAAAGAGATTCAAAAGCTGTCCGCCTGTCACAAATATACAGACGGAGCATGGATTTATCCCAGAAAATAATGAAACATTGAAAGTCATGCATTACTCAAATGCCAATGAACCTAGAAACAAAGTAATTTATGATATCGTCGAAAGCCATTTATCACCAGTAAAAGCACTGCGAACGAGGAGCCAGAATAATTAAGACTACTCAAAATGTCATGAAATATTGATTAAATTGGCAAAATTCTATTTTTTCTTTCATCAACGCAGGCATATATACACGGAACAATAGAAAAATGAACGGACAAAAACCGCAGACAGATGATTCTGAATCTAAAAGACCGGACAAATATAAGATTTCTGAGCACAAATACTGATTCCGATGATACACTTAGTACCATTTACCTCAGAAACCCCAATATCGATACTCTCAACTGATCCAAAATTATTTGTTGCAGTAAAATGGGTTTGGTGGTGGTATAATGTCCGCCATTTTGGATCCGCCATTTTGAATTTCAGAATTCTAATGTAAAAATAAGATTCAGTATCTCCGAAAACCCCTATGTTGATACTTTCAACTAATCTGAAATCATTTTTTGCGGTAAAATGGTTTGGTGGTGGTATATTGTCCGCCATTTTGGATACACACTTTGAAAATTCGGAATTCTATAAGCATTCTCAATTATAAGTCCGAGCATACGTTTTACATGCTTTCGGGAGGTATATTTTATAAATTAGAACATTCTTACTATTGTTTTTGTTGAATGTGCTATGAAAATGTGGCTTTCAGGCGCCATATTTGATGCGCCATATTGGATTTTAAAAAACGCCAGCATTTTTTTTAAAGCTCTTGACCAGACGAACATTTTGAGACCTCAAACGTTTTGATAGGTTAACCCAAATTTTGGGTGCACTGATGCTCCGGTTGACGTGAAACGTCCCATATATATATATATATATATATATATATATATATATATATATATATATATATATATATATATATATATATATATATATATATATATATACGTTGCAGATGCATAAACGCAAAGAATTTATTACTGTTGTCACGGCGATTGCTTCTATTTCGGTATTGATTGTAATGTTTCTGCTATAGAGGTTGTCTTTGATGTAAATGACGACTCTTCCACTAGCACGTAGGCAGTTGTTTCTGTTTTTAAAAAATACTTTATAGTTTTTTATATATCTGTACAATTATACATTTTAAAATTCGTTTCTTGGATACAGATTGCCAGAGGATTTTAATCATTTATTAACATTTTTCGAAATTCGTAATGAGACACAAGGCTTTTAATATTCCATTGGATTATATTACTCATTTTAATTGGTGTACAAGATAGTATGTATTTACAATTTTTTCAGAAATCACGGACTCATTATCAGAAACATTGAAGCTTGATTCTGCCGAGTCATTTGGGGTGTGTAGAGTTTGTTCTTTTCGTAATCTTTTAACTAACCGTGTAAAACGACTTTTGGTATGCCGATCAATTAGCTGGGGGTATAAATCATTTATTATAAAAGACGACAATTCTTCTATATTTGACGTGTATTTTAAGGCAATTTCTCGTGGATTAGGAGATCCATGCACATTTTCTAAAAAACTTTTGAACTGTAGAAATGATAGATCTGTTATATTTTCATTGAATATTTTTTCAAGTGGAGATAAACTGTCATCTAAGCTATTTTCATTGATTGCTGGTTTTATTTTTTCTTGTGCTGTTTTTCTGTTTTTCGTCTTTATATCTTACTTTTGGGAGTTCAGTAGCATTTGGATCTACAAATTGTGTATTTTCAGCTTGTGATGAATTAGAGCTAATTTTTGAGTGTGATTGTTTAGTGCCTGTATTTATCTGGTTTGAGATTTCCATTAAATTTTCATCAAAAGTCAGAGCGGAATGATTGGTATTAACATTGATTTTATTTGCCATGAATTCAGGGAATTGGGAGTCGTGTTGCTTGGACGAAGATACTAGTTCTTGACTATTTACCTTCTGCGAAACTTGAGGCGTGACGTCAGCATTTGACGAACAATTTTTGGTAATGTGTCCGGTTTGCTTACATAGAAAGCACAGCGTAGAGTCAGTACTAAGGTAAGTCTAATACATGAAATTATCGTAAGTTATTTGTATTGACTCTGGGAGGATTTTCTCATCATCCTCGTGAATGTAAAACAGCCTACGTAGCGAGTAAATGTGAGATCTACCGGGATTTGATAAGCTTGCTCACAGATCGGTCATTTGGGAAACGATACGAATGCCTTTTTTATTTAGAGCATGTAAAACTACCTCATCTGGGATAATCGGTTGTACGTTCGAGATTATGACCCTTTTATTAGTACTTATGTAGGGTTTGATTGTTAGGATATGACTTTTGACTTGAATAGTTTTTTTTTTTAACTCTTGTTCAAGAGTTAATACATCTATGCCATCGATTTAGTTGTCATTTGTCAGACCTTCTATAGAGTTGATTATAATTGCATCTTCTTTCGTTAGTCGTTTCTTGAAGCTGTAATTCTGGCGTATGATTCTGTAGTACTTGTATTCGGTGGGAGACTTCGATCTGTGGATTCTTGAGTAGCTGATAGTAGATATCCTCCTTCTGAAGGGGCTATTTTATCCCCTACAGCAACGGCTGTAGTCTAGCCCTGTAGCAGCTGATGCAGCAAGAGGTGAGATGTAGGAAACACACTTCACATTCATACAAGTTACAGAGCGAGCTTTTATTCGCTAGTTGTATGTGGATATTTACACGATCACGAAGCAGAGAGTAAACACGTCTGACTGTGACGAGTGTTCGATTTGAACTGAAAGATTGTTTTATTAAGCATTAATAATTGTTCACCAACTATTATGCTAAAAACAAATAACTGCCTACGACCGTTGTCGCTAATGCTAGATACCAGCGCTGGGCTAGAATTTTTGAAAATTAAGAAAAACCGCGTAATGTACGACTCGATGCGAACGAAATTTTAAAAATAACTGGTATAACAAAAAGTAGCATAAACACTTATGGTAAAATTCCAATGCAATTTCATGATCTAACATTTTATTTTCACTTAGTACCAGACGATTTTCCTATTGAGGAAGACGGACTGCTCGGCCGTGAAATCTTTATTAATAATGATACAGACATTAATTATAGAGAACAATATTTTATAATTGATAATTACAAATTGCCTCTATAATTACCATCAATTAAAAGAAAAAGTACATAAGTAAATTAAGCGCGGAAAACCGAAATCATAACAATTAAAAATTCGAAAATCAATCGAACTCAGAAATTAGAAAACCGAAATCGTGGCAGAAGCAGGAACCGGCTATTCCTACCAAACTACAGCAATAATCTGCTAAAATTCGCACTCGGAAATTGGAAAATAACAAAGAAAAAAATAATATTTTTAGCTCTTGATTTAGAAAAACAAAGACAACGCTGTTAAAAGCAAATGAGAAATCGCTCCTAGAAGCTGATACAAAATCGCTGTTAGAAGCAAATAAAAAATTAAAATCAGAAATTAATAATAATGTAATTTTGGAAGGAAGTAAATTTGCATATGATGAAATTAAAAATTTCGATAAGAGTGAGCTTGAATATGAAATTTTAGAAAAATTGAATTATTTATTGAAAGTTATTACAGAAATAATTTATAAGCATATACTAGTAATACTAAATATACTAAAGTATGAGGAAGTTAATGAAATCCAAAAATTAATTATACAGTTGAAAAAACTAGTTATAGGGTTATAATTTATAAGCATATACTAGTAATACTAAATATACTAAAGTATGAGGAAGTTAACGAAATTCAAAAATTAATTATACAGTTATATCCCCCGCCTTTTTTTGTTTTTTTCCATTTTTTTTTATTGGCTTAAATCTTGCCAAAACAATCCTAGAATCAAAATCTACAACGCCCAAGTACCGACTTAAACTCAAAATTTTTTTAAATCAATTTTTTTCAAACAACTTTGATGCTCCAAAATCACAATTTTCGCTTATTTTAGCGATGCTCGCTTTTTTGAATTTCGCGGCTTTGGAAATTAGTAGAAGTTACCTACGATCGATATCGTGTTTTAAATTTGAATTATATAGGTCGCTACATGACATTACGACGGTTACAGCGTCTTTACAGCACGTGTTTACTCACACTTGCCCTGTGTTTAGTCGATCAGCCGTTCTCGTTGTTTACGTTGTTATTTTGAGTTTTGCTTTACTTTTTAACTGTGAATTATATTTACAAGTACTTAATTATGAGTGAAAAGGTGTACAGTGGCCGCAAAGGCAGTAATACAAGAAGTACAAGTACAAAACGGAGTAAAATTAGTAATCGACGCCCGCCTAACCGCCATTTGTTTGAAGGCGATTCGGAGCATGTTAGTACCTCGGCTAAGAAATTGAAAACTACTGATTTAGACCGTGACCGCGATGTTGATAATAATTTCGGCTACTGTTTTATCAATTTTTTCGCTGTGTTTACTGCTCTTTCTGAATTAGTAGTATGCAAAAAATGTAATGGTGACGTGCGGCTTTTAGAGTCGAACAAGCGTGGACTAGGCTTCAAAATTATGGTGTCTTCTTCGAACTGTGGTGATGCTGATATTAACAGCGGTCCTGTAATAAATGGTCGTGCTTATGAGATCAACTGCCGTATTATTTTAGCTATGCGCATCATAGGCATAGGCATCAACGGTATAAAAAAGTTCTGCTCTATGATGGATCTTGCAAAGCCAGTTTTTCAAACAACTTACAGTAACATCATATCTAATATCGCCACTGCTACTTCATCTGTTCGAATTATATCTATGAAACAATCAGCGATTAAAGAAAAAGAAATTTCTATCGAACGAGGTGAAAAAGAAGGTCTCACGATGTCAGGCGATGGATCTTGGCAAAAGAGAGGGTTTACGTCTTTGTTCGGATTGGTGACTTTGATTGGTTGGTACACTGGCAAGGTATTGGATGTGAGTGTAAAATCTAAGTACTGTAAAGTGTGCGAATATTGGCAAAGAAAAGAAGGTACTGCTGAATACGAAGAGGTATACCCTTCACACAAACATAACTGAGATGCCAACCATGAAGGTAGTGCCGGGAAAATGGAGATCGATGCAGTTATAGAAATGTTCAAACGCTCAGAAAAACTTCATAATATCAAATATTTGAAATATATCGGCGACGGCGATTCAAAAACATATAAAGGTATAGTCGACTCAAAACCTTATAAAGATTTCATCGACGAAAAAAAAGAATGTGTCGGACACGTTCAGAAGCGCATGGGAACGCGTCTGCGCAATTTGAAAAAAACAACGAAAGGTCTTGGCGGCCGAAGAAAGTTGACCGGAAAGTTAATTAATGAACTTTCTATTTATTACGGACTTGCTATTAGGAGAAACTACGATTCAGTCGAAAAAATGCGGAATGAAATTTGGGCAACGTTACTTCATAAAATGTTGACGAAGGAGAATACATAGCACGAGAAGTGTCCCGTCGGAGTAGACTCTTGGTGTTCTTGGCAGCGCAGTACAGCGCTTGGTACACTTGCAACGTACGAGCACAAGAGTCCAATGCATGAGGATGTTTTTAACGCAATACAACCCATTTATAATGAACTCAGCTCCGACAACCTTCTGTCACGCTACTTGGGTATGTATACTCAGAACAATAACGAGTCGTATAATGCTGTAGTGTGGTCAATTGCTCCAAAGTCGGCGTCAAGCGGTAAGACTATAATTGACATTGCGACTGAGGTAGCCGTTATTATCTTCAATGACGGCTTCTTGGGTCTGTTTGCCGTTTACGATGCTCTTGGGTTGACTGTTGGACCAAACAAGTACGAGTTTTGCGTGGAAACGGACGCCAATCGCGACAAAACCGCTGAGCATCGTATGTCCGATATCGCGAAAGAGGCCAGACAAAGCATTACATCAGGCAAAAAAAGAGAAGAAGAGGAAATGAGGCCCTGGAAGGACAATTATATGGTGCAGGGATAGCAGACTGAAGGTAAAAAAAGGATTCTTAAGATTTATAGCATTTTGAAACTTCAAACGCGTTTTTCTCGAAACCATGTTTTCAAAATCGACAAGCAGTATAACTCAAAAAGTTTACATCCGATTGACTTAAAATTTGAACAGTAGCTTCATTGTTTGATTATCTAGTGAACTACACATGATTTTAGCGCTTAATTAACAAGAAAAAAAGTTATAAACAATTTAAGTCGATTTTTTTTCGTCGAAAACACGATTTTTTGTTAAAACAATCGCCATTTCGCAAAACAGCAAAAAATATTAAACAATTTCTGGGGCTAATTATTATAGACATTTTATACCTGGTTTTGCAAAAATAGTCAGAACTTTACACCTTTCAATAAAGAAAGATCAACCATTTATTTGGAAAAAAATTCTCAGGAAGCTTTTGAAAATTTCATAGATCGATTATGTGAACCGTCAATTTTAATATATCCTAATTTTTATAAACAATTTACTGTTTCTACTGATGCTAACAGATACGCGATTGGGGGAGTGATTTCGCAACAGGAACTTCCGATAGCTTTTGTATTACAAGGTCTCACTCCAACTGAAATAAGTTATTGCACTTTTTCGAAAGAAGCTTTAACTGTAGTGTTTCGTATAACTCAATTCAGAAGGTACTTATATGGAAGAAAATTTATACTTATTACAGACCATAGACCACTAATTTAGCCAAATTCGGACAAAAATCCGAGCTCTAGAGTCACGAGATGGATATTAAAATTGGCAGATTACAAATTTGAAATTAAATATAGGCCGGGTGCAATAAATACTAATGCCGATTGTAGTATATTGAATCTTGTATACGAATAAGTTGTATAACATACTATGAGAGAGACAGAGAGAGAGAGAGAGAGAGAGAGAGAGAGAGAGAGAGAGAGAAAGAGAGAGAGAGAGAGAGAGGGATAGATATAGAGAGAGAGAAAGAGAGAGTCGAATAAGGACGAGATTAAGCGTTCTGGGCAGTACCAAAACAGAGTAGCTTTCGTAAGGCAAAAGGGCTTTCGGCCATTGGACCGCCTAGGTGCGAGGAAACAGACTAGCTCCAAAATAACGAGCAGCAACGTTAAGTGATTACGTAATCGCTGGAGCTGTAATATTTTTCTCTCTCTTTCGCATACGATACCTCGCTGTCTACAATAGATAATTTGTCTCTCTAAGCGCTAATAAGGAATACCTTAAATACTGATCAGCTACAGTGCAATGGAGCCCCGCTCAACTTATTTTATCCAAAGAAGACGACGAGACGAGAGGAGAAGAAGAGAATGTGAGTAGCGCGAGAGTGAGATTTAATCGTTTGTAAATTTTGTAGTATAGTTTAAGAACCCGCGACCCGTTAATAACACATGTAAGCAGATAATTCTATCGATCGAAAATTATTAAAATCATTCTTGCGTTTAATTTTAAATTGTATGTTTAATTATTTCATAAACCATTAACTCACCATAACAATTGACACCCAACTAGAGGCAAACTAATACTAATAAAATTCGATTTCGTGTCTGTGCTGTAATTGGAAATGATGCGACGTCGAAACTCGCTACCGGATTTCTGGGCGGTGCCGCCGGAGCATGACGTTGAGTTTTTGATCGAGCGTTTACAGTTGCGGATTGAAACATTGATAATCGAGAACCGAACAATTAGACAGCAGATTACTGAGCTTCATCGGGATTTGCATCGGAATCAGGAAGGTGAGTGAAATTTGAAAGAAATTTGAAAGAAATTTGAAAGAAATCGCGAGAAATTTCTTTACCAACTTTCGATGGCGAGATGGTCGACAATGCGAATGAATTTTTGCGTTATTTAGAACAATATCTACGCATAAAAAGAATACCACCTGCTTTTCAAAGTAAAATTATTGCTAATGCGTTAAAGGGACGTGCAAAGGCATGGTTTTCCGCGATGAGAGATGAAATAAACGATTTCAATCAGTTTTGCGAACAATTTAGAGCTGAATTTATTTAGCAAGAAGTACAGGAAAGAGCAAAAGATCACTGGAAATCGAAGAAGTATTCAGCCGGAAGTGTTCTAAATTATTTGTATACACAAGTTGGGGAAACAACAAAGTTCGTTACTTTAACTAATTATAAACGCAATAAAGTAATTATACAACAGCTTCCTGATAACGTTCAAATGCTAATAGCCAGGGCGAATTTGATGTGTACGGAGGACGTTGCGCGGGCTCTCGCACGTATTGATGAGACACACGAAAAAAATCGGTCTTGGCAGGAAAATATAGTATCAGACGATGGACGACGCGACAGAAACAGTGACGATTTTCGCTCAAATGATCGTTGGCGTAGAGAAGGAACATCGCGAGAACGTGAGCAAAGTAACTACAGCTCATGGCGCAAGCCAAGGAATAATAATTCGTCGCGTGACGCAAATCAACAAAGCCAAATCCGCGAACCCGTTCAGCCTAGTAAACAAAATAAACGTTATGAGAATCGAGATTATAATCCAAAGCCAAATAATAATAGATATTCAAATAATACTAGAGAGAATAGTGCTAATTATCGTTCGCACAGAAAAGTTGCAAATTTAAATATTGAACAAAGGGATGACATTATCGTCGAGGCAGAAATCCATGCGAATAATATTCATTGTTCAAACGCGGAACACTAAGCAGGACCTAGCATTTGATATCACGGGAGATAAGGAAAGTACGCAAATGTCGATATCAAAACAAACCAGAAGCCCAAGAATATTATTGACACTTTATAGTATTAAATGCGAATGTTTGATAGATACCAGAAGCAAAGCGACGTGTATATCCGAGTAATTATTTAATAGAATAAAATACGAAAATGACCTTAAAATATTGCCAGTTACAAATATAATAGTTACCGGAGCTTTTGCGAAAAAATCATGTAGAATAAAAAAACAAATTGCTGTAGGATTATGCATCGGAAGTTATAAATTTACAGTAATTTTCTTAGTAATTACTAATTTAGTGGTTGACATAATTTTCGGCATAGATTGGGTTTTAGCGAATGGGGCAATTATAAATGGAAAAATCCGAGAGCTTATAATTGGAAACGAAACCATACGTGAGCCGCGGATTAGCTTTTCGGTCCTTTTGCCTGAATCGTATCAAAGTGCTAGAGCTATAAATACAGTCGAAATATTTGATTCAGTCGATGATGGGGGATATACTTCTTCTCAAAAGGAGACTTTACCTGAAATATGTGATATATCCATTGAGGCGGGGGATAACGAACGCTTTATTAACCATTCTGAACTTGATTTCTAAGATCGAATATTTCACAGTTTAAACGATACAGAAATTTTGAATGATTCAGAAAAAGAGCAATTAAGAGATTTATCGAGAGAATATCGCGATGTTTTTTCGAACAAACCGGGGTGTCTAAAAAATTACAAGTATAAAATTCAGTTAACGTGTGAAAATCCAGTTATTAATAAATCGTACCCGATACCTATTGCATATAGGCACACTGTAGAAAATGAATTAAAAAAAATGCTGGATAACGGGATAATTCAAAGAGGCAGTAGTCCATTTTGCAACCCAATCCATGTGGTTCCGAAAAAGAATGGTAGTGTCCGACTATGCTTAGACGCGAGAACATTAAATAAATATATAGAGGCCGACAGTGAAGCGCCGCCATTAATCGAAGATATTATACAATGCCTTGATGGTGCGAGATTTTTCACAAGTACAGACCTTACACAAGGTTATTATCAAATTTTGCTAGACGAAACTTCGCGTAAATATACAACCTTTGTGATAGTCGGAGAGTGTTTCTTTTTTCTTAAAGATCCGTTTGGTGTTAAAACATCAGATAGTATATTTATTCAAGCTTTAAGGAATTTATTCAGAGCTTCAAAACTTGCTAAATTTTTATTATTATATATGGAAGACGGTGTAATAAAATCTCGTACGTTCATAGAGCATTTAATGCATTTAAGAGAATTTTGGGAAGTTATTGGGGATGCGGGACTGATGTTAAGATTAGATAAAACTTTATTTTGTCGAAAAGAAATTTCCTTTTTAGGATTTATCTTGGATACCAGTGGCGTGCGACCGGATCCGGAGCGTGTTAAAGCCATTTTAGAAATTCCACATCCCAGAAGTCGTAAAGAATTGCAAACATTTATTGGAGTTTGCACATACTATCGTCGATTTTACATTCAATACGCAAAATTTATCGACCCATTTCGTACACTATTCAGCAGCAAAAATAACTTCCAGTTGCTCGAGAAACACAGCTTAGCTTTCGCCGAAATTAATGAGAAATTATCACAACACGTACTGTTGAATCATTATCGTCGGGATAAACCCTTTTGTTTACAAACAGGTGGTAGCAAGCATGGGGTAAGTGCGGTATTGTTTTAACTCGATGATGAAGGCGAAAATTTAATAATCTCTTTAATTTCGCGATGTTTATCAAGTTACGAAATGAACTATGGAACTCGAACTGCTTGCGATCGTGTACGCAGTCATTAAATTAAAAACTTATTTATTGACGCGATGGTCGTTAATTTTGACATTGTTTTCTTTTAATATTCTACACTGTAAGGGCAGTGAGAATATAATTGCCGACTTTTTTAGTCGAGTTACGCCAAACTATCAATCAAGCAATACAAAATTAACGTATAATGGGTCATCTTACGCAGAAAATAATAATCGACAGGTGTGCGCACTTAAATTCATTTCCACTATTAAACAGGTAGACACTTGGTTTCCAGAACTAAAAAATATTATAAACATGCAACAGAAAGATCGAAGCCTGGAAATAATAAGAGAAAAAATAACGCTTGGGAAACGCGACGATTACAAAAAATATAATGAAATTATTTTCCATAAAGTTCATATGGGGGGATGGAAAATTGTTATCCCAGGGGAGTTACCAGTAAAATTAATTAATGAAATTCATGAGCGCATCGGCCATCTAGGTGTGTATAAAACTATAAGCGAAATAAAAAATAATTTTTGGTGGTCTGGAATGAGAAAAAATATCAAAAGCGTCGTATTATCCTGTGAATTATGTCAGAGAGTCAAGCCGTTAAATAGGACAATGACTGGTGCGTTTCTTCAAATTTCCGCTGTGAAACCAAATGATCTTGTGGCTGTAGACTACCATGGGCCGCTCCCGCGTTCTACAGGCGGGGTTGAATACATTTTCGTGGTTTTAGACATTTTTCACGCCTTGTCACGCTATATCCGTTAAAAGGAGCTACCGTGAAAGCCAGCATAAATAAACTTCGAGAATATTTTGGGCATGTAGAAAAACCAAGGAGAATTTTGAGCGACCACGGAACTCAATTTATATCGCCAGTTTTGCAAAATTTCAGTGGAGAAAGTAATGTAAAAGCGGTCTACTGCTCAATCCTCCATCCACAAGCTAATCCCTCGGAGAGAATAATGCTCGATCTTGGTTGATTTTTCCGTACGTACTGTAGCAGTCAACGTACGTCCTGGGCGCGTCATTTGAAACAAATTAATCCATGGTTAAATTTAAGTCGCACAGCGTGACGGTCTATACACTATACGAATTGCATTACAGGAAAAAACCGGCTGACAAAATACGTTCTCTTATTAAATTTCCCGAAGAAATATCGGAATCTTACGATATAAAAGTTGAATTAGCAAATAAGCGGACGAAAAAACGTCACGAGCATCAGAGAAATGCAATGAAAAAGTTTAGTAACGAGAAAATTAACGTAAATGATTTAGTGCTTCTTCGAATTCCAAAAAAATCTAACGCAGAAGAGAAAAAGATTTCCAAGTTCTTTCATATTTATTACGGGCCTTTTCGCATTTCTCGTTCATTTAATGCAAATGCATATGAGTTAGTAGCTGTCGACAATCCGTCCAATGTTGTGGAGAAATATAACCGTGCCGATCTGAGACCATATCGGCGTCATTTTTCCGATGCAGACTCGAAGGAAACATAAAGGCGAAAATCGATAGTTTTCCGGTGAGCGTGTTCAAAAAAAAAAAAAATAAATAAAAATAAGTTTCATTGACACAATGTTAAATGCGTATATATATTAAGTAAGTAAGTGCGTATTTTATTGTGAATGTATAATGAATAGTATGTTGGTAAGACAATAATCTTTTGATGTATGTTCATAATTCTGCAAGTGTATTCTGTAGGATAAATATTTATAACAAAAACTAAAACACAAAAAAAAAATATATTTATATGGCGACAACTACAATAGATAGATTCGTTAGATTATTTTAGCGTCGATGGTATCTTTTAATCCTGAAAATCGAGTAAGTGGTACCAGTACAAATTGTATTTTATTTCTTAATTTAAGTTAAATTAAATTGTTAAAACCATGCGAAGAAATTATGTATATTTAATAGTAAGATAATGCTAATGTAATTAGGATTATGATTTCTAACAACATTAGTTTGATTATTACAACGAAATGCGACATAATTACTAATAATAAGTAGAAGCGCGTGTAAGTCTTAGAATGAGTGGATGTATGCATGAAACAATGAAGAAAGAAGTAGAGGACAAGAATAGATTAGTAAAATGATGAATATCAATATATATATATATATAAATAATAATATAAAAGAGAGAGAGAGAGACAGTGAAAGAGATGAAAAATAGTTATCATAAAATATCATTATTTACAAGTACAACGTGAGGCAGTTTTCAGAGTGCCACTTCGTTCCCTAGGACACCCTGAAAAGGGGGATGATGTAGTATATTGAATCGTGTATACGACTAAGTTGTATAAGATAGAATGAGAGAGAGAGAGAGAGAGAGAGAGAGAGAGAGAGAGAGAGAGAGAGAGAGAGAGAGAAAGGGTAGGATAGATATAGAGAGAGAAAGAGAGAGTCGAGTAAGGACGAGATTAAACGTTCTGGGCACTACCGAAAAGGAGTAGCTATCGTAAGTCAGAGGGCTTTGGGCCGTTGGACCGCCTAGGTGCGAGGAAACAGACTAGCTGCACAATATCGAGCAGCAACGTCAGGTGATTACGTAATCGCTGGAGCTGTGATATTTTTCTCTCTCTTTCGCATACGATACCTCGCTGTCCACAATAGATATTTGTCTCTCTAAGCGTTAATGAGGAATACCTTAAATATTGATCAGCTACAGTGCAATGGGGCCCCGCTCAACTTATTTTATCCAAAGAAGACGACGAGACGAGAGGAGAAGAAGAGAATGTTAGTAGCGTGAGTGTGAGATTTAAGCGTTTGTAAATTTTGTAGTATAGTTTAAGAACCCGCGACCAGTTAATAATAAATGTAAGACAGATGATTCTATCGATCGAAATTTATTAAAATCATTCTTGCGTTTAATTATAAATTGTGTGTTTAATTATTTCATAAACCATTAACCAATCATAACACGATGCACTTCCACGAAATCCAGTAGAATCACAAATTGTAATCATTAACGATGCCACAAATAGAAATTTCTTAGCAATTGAGCATGATCAGGTTAACAACCTGAGTGAGGTAGACAGAGAGATCAATAATCAGGCGTTAAAAAGGCAGGTAGATCCCGCTACCACTGCACCACCCGGCATGATGACACGTCTTCGCGCAGGCAGACAGCCAAGCACCCGGTACACGGCAGCTATCTAAGCCCTTGCACCGCGTAAGAGAACAGCCAGAGGTCGTAAAATGTTTGACGATGAGAGGCCGGTGACACATTACACGACCACTACAGCTACAGAGATAGTACAAATTTTCAGGGTCGTTGGCGGTGAAAGCATGCACCCTAAAGAAATGCAGGAAAGTCATGCATGCAACCCCGTCATTACAGCTGCCGATAACCCTTTGGTATTGGAAATAGATCTTAATGTAACTGCTATTTTAAATAAAAATTCAAGCGAGTCTAATGAGCTACTTAGTTCTGAGCTCACACATCGTGACTCACGCACAAAGGAACTCCCTAGTAAAAATACTACTCATTGTAGACAAAAATTATTTATGCGAAAAGATAAGTATTTTCATTTCGTAAATTCCATAGGCCAACCACTAGATGAAGGAGCAACGCAATTATATGAAATCAATAAACTACCACGTCTTGATAATTTAATTGTTGATGAACCTAAATTAAAGCTGGCGTCGGGATCGAAAGAGCCTCCTGATAAGAACTGTGGAAAATTTCTCAAATTTCACCTAAAGAGTGAAGTGACAACTGTTATCTGTATCGTATGTGATAATACATACCATTTAAGTTGTGCAAAACACAAAAGTTTCAATGTTATAAGTGAAAGACTAATAATATGTCCAGAACACAAAAATCTCATAACCTCAAATTTGAACGTAGAGGTCTTGAGTGAATCGGCAAAAGCAATGATTGCTCAAATAAAAATGAGACAATCAGAAGAAATAAGAAAGGAAATACTTGAGGATTTAGCGAGTAAATCACAAGAAATGTTGAACACAACGATGACGGATAGTACAGCTGTTTATGAAATAATGCAAAAAGAAAATGAATTGCTAAAACAACTCAACAACGAATTAGTTGAAAAAAATGATTTATTGAAAGAGTTATTAGAGAAACAAAAAAGCTATCACACAAGCAATAAATCTTTTGCTGAAGTAGCTAGTGTTATAAGACCTGTAAAGAAACGAGTTCCAAAAATCATAGTCAAAGCATTAAATAATACACAGCAAGCAGATGTCAAAAATAGAGTTGCAAAATGTCTTATAAAGGAAAAAAGTATTCAAACGAAAGAATTATAAATTAAAAATAAAGATGAGATTGTTGTCAAATGTGTTAATAATGACAGTGTTGAAATTGTTGAAAAGTTATTAAAGAGCAAGTTAGAGGAAGTTTGTGAAATTAACCTGAAACAATTAAATAATCCAAAAATTAAAATAGTGGGAATTGAAAACTATATGAATATGGATGAAAATGGCATTGAAGAAGATATAAATATAAGAAATTTTGCAAATTTCAATAGTAAAGCTCAAGTACTGCACATGTATATAAACAAGAAGACAAATCTTAGCAGTGTCTTAATGGAAGTGTTATGGTTTTTGTTGATGGACATATTGTGCATGAAACTGAAACTATTGAATTTGGAAGGATTAAGATAATAAATATACATATTAAGCTAAGTAATAATAGTAGTATGGAACTTTCTGCTGTGTACAGATCTCAGGACATACCTAAGACTGAGTTCATTTTATATTTAAACAAATTCTTAAGTAAAAAGAAAAATTTTAAAAATCACTTAGTAATAGGAGATTTTAATATTAACCTTTTAGAGTTGGATAGAATAAGCCAGGAATTTCTTTGTAACTTTTTAGCCAAAGGATATATACCTGGTTTTGTTGGTATCACTAGACCATCTATAGGAAATTGCAATGGATCATGTATTGATAACATATATATCAAAACTGATACCCTAGACTAGACTATAAAAAATTGAGAAACATTGCTGCAACAAGAGACTGGAATTCAATTATGTCAATTCATGATCCAAACATAGCTACTAACCAATTGATAAGCGAAATAAAAAAATGTGTGGAACAAGCAAAAACACGGAAAAGAAAAGTCGTAAATAAATGTAGGAAAATTTGGATTACTGATGCTATTAGTAAATCATGCGAAAAAAAAGAATTCTTATACAATTTATGGAAAATGGATGTTGAAAATGAACAACTTACACAACAGTACATAAATTATGCAAAAATTTTAGATAAGGTTATCCTAGATGCTGAAATAAAATATGATAAAAATTTAGTCGAAAATAATACAAACAACCCTAAAAAACTATGGGAAATTATCAACACGAAAATATGAAAAAAAAACGAAATCGAATGAAACTGTAAATTATATTAAATTTTATAATGTCAAAATTATAGATAGTGTAGATATAGCTAATAATATGAATAAGTATTTTTGTGAAATAAGTAAAAAATTGAGTGATAAGATAGATAAACCTTCGACATCTGTGATAAAAATGCCAGATATGAATGCTAATTATATTTTTTTAACTCCGACAAATGCATATGAAATCATGAGCATTATAAATAATTTGAAATTAAAAAATGGTGGTGTAGACAAAATCAATGCTCAAACTCTGAGGGTTATCTGTAATTATATTGCGGAACCACTAGAGTATATATTTAATTTATGTATTGAAAAATATTTACAGACCAATCTCTTTAGTATCTAACATAGCTAAAATATTTGAGAGAGTATTATATAATAGAATTTTTGATTTTGTTAAAAAAAATAATATAATATCTGATCACCAATTTGGTTTCATGAAAAGTATAGGTATAAAAGATGCCCTAAATTATATTACCAATGTACTATACAATAATTTAGATCGCAGTAAACCAACAATAATAACTTTCTTGGACTTGGCTAAAGCATTTGATACTGTCGATCATAAAATATTACTGGATAAACTTTACTGTATAGGAATTAGAGGGCAGGCACTGGATCTACTTTCAAGTTATCTTAATAATAGACATCAAAAAGTTAAAATTAATGATAGTGAGAGTAATTATTTAAAAATATACACAGGTGTACCACAAGGTACCATTTTAGGTCCACTACTTTTTATTTTATATATTAATGATCTCTTGAAATCAATCCATCCTGATGAGATTTTGTTTTATGCAGATGATACTGCAATTATATCTACTGGGAATACGTGGGACGAAGCTCAGGAATCTATGAACAACAATTTGTTACTAGTAGATAATTGGTTAGCTGTAAATAAACTATCATTAAACGTTAATAAGACTGTATGTATAACTTTTGGTAACTATTGTGATAGTGTACCAAAGCAAATAGATATAAAAATTAGAAACAAAAAAGTAAATAGAGTAGAAAGTTGCAAGTACTTAGGGATCATTTTTGATTATAACTTAAAATGGGATAAGGACATTGAATACATTATAAAGAGAACTAATATTTAGTATATATATTCTATAAAATCGCCAAATATATGTCAACCGAAACATTGAGAATGATTTATTATTCTTTTTTTCATAGTTTAATTAATTATGGAATAATTGCTTGGGGTGGTGCTTATAAGAACAATCTTGATTTATTGCAAAATCTGCAGAAAAGAATACTGAAAATTGTTAATAAAAATTTTTTTATCATACATGATAATTCACTGAACTAGGAACAACTTTTTGCTTTTGAATCACTGATATATCATTACCCTAATCTAAAAAGTCAATTTCTTAAGTCTAATAGTATTTTTTTTTTTAACTCGCAAAAATCATCATGGACACCATCCCCTGAGTTCCTGCACTCTGGGGTGGTAGTGTGGGACTCCACTGGCGCGCTGTCCATCCTCAACTGATGTCCGTGCTCAATGCCGGATTACAGCCGAGGCGGGCTCGCCGCTGTGTCCTACCCACTAAAAACGAGTGTACCGCGAACGCCCCCCACCCGGTACCGCTTTCGCATTACTTCGAGTGGGGGGCCGCCTGTCTTTTTCTTCTTTCGTCCTCAGTCAGTCCTGCCAAGTTTCGTTTGTCTTGTCTTTTCGTCAGCCTGGCCCGTCGGCTACGCATCCGTCTTCCCGTTTCGTGCGGAGGACCTTTTCGATATACAATGCTACCGCGTCCCACTTGTCTTTGCTCTCCAACATCGTTGCAACAATGTTGGCGGACGCTGTCGGCCCCCAGATGGTCTCCAGTCTTCGTCGTTCTTCGGTCCAGTGCGGGCACACGAAAAACGTGTGTTCCGCGTCGTCTTTGTTGTACCCGCAGTAAGTACACGCCGGCGTTCTAACCTTCCCCATTCTGTGTAAGTATTGTCTGAAGTATCCGTCCCCAGACAAGAACTGGGTGAGGTAAAAACTCACCTCCCCGAATTGCCTGCCCAGCCACGGAGCCAGTTCCGGTATTAGTTCGTAGGTCCATCGTGCCTGTTGCTGTCGACGTGGTTGTGGTCGTTGCCTCTCACCCAGCCATTCGTCCTGCCACGCCGTCATTGTCCGTTCCCGTTCTTCTGTCGCTGCGCGGGCCCTCCCGGACTCGTGGCTCCGCTCGTATATCCGCTTTCGCTCTTGCGCAAGCCGATATACGGGGATAACTCCGGCGATAACGAATATCGCTGCCCTTGAAACCGTTCTGTACGCGCTTGCTATTCGATGTGCTCCCTTGCGCCGCACCGCCGCTATGCACTTTCTATACTTTTCCTTGCTCATGGCATCCGCCCAGACCTCCGCTCCGTAGAGGAGAATGGAGTTCGTGGTTGACATGAGCGGTCTGCGCGTTGCAGGTCGTGGCCCGCGCACGTTGGCGATGAGCCTGCTTAATTCGGCTACCCGTTTCGCCGCCCTATTCGCCGTGATTCGGAGGTGAAGAGCGAAGGTCAGCTTATTGTCTAGGGTCACCCCCAGATACTTAGCCGCCGGACGAGTCCTCACTACCGCGTCACCTACCGTTATGTCCATTGCAGTCTGGATTCGTTTCCTAGTCAGCAATACTACTTCCGTCTTATCTAAAGCTAGCCGTAGTCCGTGCTCACGCATCCAGCAAAGTATGCGCCGCATGGCCACGGTCAGCTGGAACTGGGCAGTATCTACGTCGCGCGCAACTATTATCACCGCTACATCGTCCGCGCATCCTATCAGCGACACCCCGATCGGCATCTGGAGTCTCAGCATTGCGTCATATAATACTAACCAGAAATCCGAACCCAAAATCGACCCCTGCGCCACGCCGGCCGTGACAGGTCTAACTTTGAGTCCTTCGTCCGTTTCGTACAAAAGCTTTCTGTCACTCAGATAGTCCTCAATCCATCGCAAGGCATAGTCTGTCACCCCAAAGGCTCGAAGAGCCGTCAGGATGTCGACCCATCTCGCGGAATTGAAGGCGTTCTTAACATCAAGCGTTGCTAGCACGACTATCGGTCTAGCCGCATGACACGCCTCATCTGTTCTAGCGACCGACGCTGTTACTTCGCGCACCGCGCCTATCACCGATCGACCCTTCCTGAAACCGTGCTGGTTATCGGAAAGATCGCCTGCTTCCCGAATCGCTCCCTGGATCCTTGGCCTAAGAAGCAGCTCAGCTGTTTTCCCCATCGTATCGAGCAGACTAAGAGGTCTGTAAGCGGATGGAGAATTTGGGCCCCCTTTATTTTTATCGATGAGAACCAATCGCGCCCACTTCCAGCGGTAGCTGAATACCCCCTCTACCAAACATGTATTGTACATTTCAAGCAGTATCTGTGGCCTACACTTCGCGATTATCTTTATTGCTTCTACTGGTATTCCGTGAGGTCCTGGTGCCTTTCCGCCCTTCAGGGAGGAGGTAGCTGCCAAAAGCTCCCCCTCCGTGAACAGCGGGATATCGTCCGCGCGTATGTCGGTGTATTCTGCGTGGTCCCTAAGTGGATGGGTTGGAAAGAGCCCGTCAATTACCGTTTCGATTTTTCGCGTGCTCATCACCGAATTGGCCGCTCGTGCTTTCAGTTTTTGGGTTACTATCTTATAGCCCATCCCTCAAGGGTCGCCGTCGACGTCCTCGCAAAGTTGTCTCCAGCAACGAAGCTTGCTGTGCTTGATTGCGTAGTGAAGCTGCTTCCGTGCCACCCTATACTGCTGCATGAGATCGTCGCTTCCTTCCCGGAGTCGCGCACGCTGTGCCGCCCGTCTGCGCGCATGGCACTCTTTCCTGACTGTCGCGATCTCGTCGGTCCACCAGTATACCGGTTGTCGTCTGTTTCTCATGCACGTCCGTGGCATAGCGGCGTTGCACGCTTTCGCTATCACTCTCGTCGTTCTTTCTACGAGCACTTCCGCTTTTTCACGGCCTACTGGTACACGCGGAATTCTCGCAGAGGGAGGTTCCGCATCCATTACCACCTCTACCAATTTCTCGCGGTCCATACGTCTGACGTTCCATCGCGGAAAGTGCTCGCTTCGTCTTGACGTGTTTGTCCTTTCATCCGCGCCCCCTATCTCGAATCGGATGTACTGATGGTCACTACCGTTCTCGTCGTCAGTTGCGTGCCAGTTCCGAATATTCCTAGCCAGCCCTTCGCTTGAAAACGTTACGTCTGGTATGGATCGGCCAAATCCAGGCCTAACATACGTTGGTGTCGAGCCTACATTTAGCGTCGTCAGTCCAAGCCTTGCCGTTGCGTCGAGTATGAGCTGTCCCCGTCCGTTCGTCATGGGCATCCCCCATTCAATCGCTCTGGCGTTGAAATCCCCGCCAACCACGAGACTGCCAGTTATTCCCCGTAGCGCGTCTTCTAACGTGTCAAGTTTGCGCGTAAATTCGTCAGCTGTCAAACTGGGTGAGAGGTATACGCTCACGAACGTAACGGTCCCAACTCTTGCCCACGCGAAGTCCTCTCCGGCCCCCCTGTCCGAGGTCACATGGTCCGCGCATACCCAGATCGCGGCTGTACCACTGTCGCTTGGCACCCACGACAGGGTATTCTCGTGTTTGTACAATTCCGACAAAAGCATGACGTCCACATCCCACTCCGCGATGAACTGCGGGAGGAGGTCGTGGGCGAGTCTGCTTCTGTGCATATTCCCTTGGAGTACGCAGATCATCTCGAAGAATGTAACTTGCATGCCTTAAGGGCCTCTCTGAATACTGTGCATGCCTTCTTTGCCACATTTCCAGCAACATTTGCTCCTGTCTATTCCTTTGCACAGTTTTTTCAGGTGCCCGTACCCGAGGCATTTGTGGCATCGAGTTACTGTCACCCTTTGTCTAATTCGGTAGTTGTTGATCCAGCCGACTCTCATTTTACCTTTCTTTAGCATAATGGCGGCCGCGCTGCGATCTAGTTCAGCTAGAGCCATTTTCTGCCCTCTGCCATTCGGATCGAACATGGTTATTTTGATCTCTGTCTCACAATCAGTTTCTCGCTTGATTGCATCCCTCACTTCGACTTCTGTTGCCATATAGTCTAGGTCTAGGATTTCAACTGTCAGTCTGTCTGTCATGTCTTTGACACTTCCCATTCCCTTGACGGCCTCCTTGATGGCATCACGGAACGGCTGTGTATCGGTCGTCCCGTGCTCCAAGATAAGGAGGACGCCACCCTTTTCCGTCGTACGCATCTTGCATATTTTTGTACCTGTCGCGTCTGGGTCCACACCTTTCTTTAAGGTGCACAATATCGGCGTACGTCTTGCCCTCCGTCGGCTGTACTAGTATTGCGTCGCGTCTCGTTCTGAGAGCGGGGAGGCCACCCCGGGGTCCGGATGGCGGGCCGAGCCTCTGGGTAGCCTCACTCCCGCGCTGTTTTGTCTTTGGCGCCGTCAGTCTTGCCTTGTCCCCGCTGCTAGTACCGGGTCTGGCGGAGGCCTTAGGGACGTCCAAATTTTTACTCTTAACGTGCCTATTCCGTACCTGTTGCCATGCGCCGGCGACAGATTTCGTCTTTTTATTTGGGGTTTCTTCATCTTGTGAAGTAACCCTGTCTCTCTTCCTTTCGGATCTAGGCAGTCGATTGTTTGTGGCCTTCTTGCCACCCTGCGATCCACTAAGTCTAATAGTATTACTAGGAAAAAGAACTTAATGATTCCCAGGAACAAGAAAAAGATCAGCAATAAAAATAGTTACACAAAAGCTATACAAGTTTTCAATAAACTACCAAATGATCTAAAAACATTAGAATTAGATAAAAAGTCACATAAATATAAACTGAAAATATGGATAAAAGATAACTATAATATATGAGGTGCAATTATATTAAATATTTCTATGTACAAACAATATTGTTATAATGTTAATAGTTTCTATATTTTATAATGTTTCTAGTCTACATGAGATGTATACGATACTAGTTTAGTTTAGTTTTTAAGTTAGTTTTAAGGAAGTTAGTTATGTTTAATTTTTTTTTATCACTTTTCTTAATTTTATGTCCCGGACCTGCGCACAGGTAACTTAGTTTACCTCTGTAGGGATTCCATATAATAATGCTACTTAGAAGCGAGCGACGCGAAATTTTAACAAATATCATGAGTAATTTCAAATTTTACTTAATGAATTGGGTTTCATTTTAATTGAAAAATAGATTAATACTTTTAGTATGGCAAGTAAAAATATTGACAATATTGAATTTAATTTAATATTAAACAGTATTAGAAAGTAACTATATTCAACAAATATTAAAATCATTGTCTGTCTCGGCCATATACAACAACCTTCTTTTTCTGCACGTGCAACAATTATCGAAGAAATACATTGCTCTACGATTGCTGGATACAACGGCATCAAATAACTTATAATAGAATCAGACATAAGTATAATTGGGAAAATCTTAAGCAGGAAGTGCAAAAGTTCATAAAAAATGCAAGCAATGTCAATTAAAAAAATTAGTTAAAGTCAAAACTAAGCAAAGTTTAATTATTACTGATTATCCAGCAATCCCATTTGCTAAAATAGTTCTTGAATCAATTTTCGAAATTTATAATTTTTATTCCACTTCCCGATCAGACCGCTATCTTAGTTGCTAACGGATTTATAAAAAGATTAATTTGTATTTTCGGAGCTCCTCAAGCTATATTTATAGATCAAGGAACTGTTTTTTCCGCAGTCGAACGGTTCTCTTGAGCGAGTGCACGGACCGCCAAGTGAATTCCTAAAAATGTGTATTTCCAAAAAAGCTGAATGGGATGAATAGGTTGAATGAGCCATGCTTAACAACAATTCTGCGCGGAACAAATGGATCATTTTCACACCTTACGAGCTTGTATTTCGGCGTCTAGCGTGACTATCGTCAAGCGATCCTCCCGCGTTCGATGCCCTCTTACCTGCCGACTACATGCGAGATCTTATCTCACGCTGGAGCTCTTTAAGTGAAATCGCCGCCGAAAGAATCTCCCTAGCTAAGAAGAGGGCGAAGCGATATAATGATTTAAAGGCGAATCATGTAGAGATCAAAGTAGGTGATCACGTTTGGTTGCAAAAATGTCCCAAGCCTCATAAATTCGATTATCCTTATACCGGTCCTTATTTAACATTACACATTTGGGAAAATGAAAACGTAAAGAAACAATTAAGAGAAAATCAAACGAAGGTAGTGCATACGAACCGCCTGTGCTTTTCGCACATTCAACCAAAATAACGTGATTAAATAATAATATATAATTCACTGATTATAGATCAAATCTACATACAACCTTCAGAAACAAGCAGATGATCTCAAACTTATTTAATTAATTATAATATGTTAACATTTGTTTCAGATACTAGACCCGCAGTTATAATAATGTACAAGGTTCTTTTTACCACAAAATTGAAACATAAAAGAAAATTGTTAGTAATTAAAGTATCAAAAAATCAAAGAAAAAGAGATTGACTGAAAATTTTATTCAGCATTTTTAAAGATGGATGAAAGAATCTGGAAACTCTATTTAGTAGACAATCTTATGTGTGATCATATAAAAATACAAAAGAGAATATACTAAAGAAATAACTAAGATAAGCAAAATATTAGTTTTATGTATACATACTTGCTGAAAAATACCCAATAGCTATATAATCATAAAAATCAATTTATCATTCGGGTTTTTCAACGCAAATATTTAGTTAATAATTGAAAATCTAAAACATATGTAAACCATCAGCACTAACACCAGCGCGGAGGAGAGGCTCAGCGCTTCTCCAGTCAGCCAGCAGGAGGGGAAGGGGGACAATATGATCGACACGGAGAACAGCAGCAGCACGCGTGTGCCATTGATGGCCTCTACCCCGTTCAGCACAGGTGCATGGCGGCAAATCAAACAAGGCAAATCCTCCATGGGTTGATGCTGAGCAGACCCTCTTGCTTAAGAAACGAGACGCTGTACGGAGACGTTACGTACGGACCAAGGACGAAACCTTTAGACTGGAGTACCACGTCCTTGCCACAAGGGTGGAACAGTGTTTCAAGTCTCAGCGAGAAGCTTACATACAAAATAGAATATCTGACGCCCTTGATAACAAAAGGGATATATGGAAAGAACTGAAGGGCCTGGGACTCCTGCCAAAAACGCAAGACGAGCTTCATGGTTTCACGCCGGACGAGCTAAATACGCACTTTGTGGGTGTATCGATCTCCCAAACTGAGAGTGGCGTAGATTTGGGCGACATCTTGGACTCCGCCAGTGATGACGGCTTTAAATTTGAACCTATGACAATGTCAAATGTAGTCCTGGCAATTGCCCATTTCACGTCACAAGCAAGAGGTGAGGACGGTATTCCCCAAAGTGTGATAGTCAAGGCTCTACCTTTCATTGGCAATCACATATTACGCATTTTTAACTCCTCCTTGTCTACGGGGGATTTCCCATCAGCTTGGAGGGGGGCTCATCTAGTGCCGCTTAAGAAGATCTCTGTGCCGTCATCGGCCTCCGACTTCCGTCCAATAGCATTGTTGAGCTTCCTCTCCAAGGTGCTGGAGAAGATAGCCCATGACCAGATCAAAGAGTTCATTTATAGAAAGAAGATCCTTGACCCACTACAGACTCGTTTCCGACAGTATCACAGTACAGAAACTGCATTAATAAAGCTAACAGAGGACATTCGAACGGGTATTAACGATAAGAAAAAACTACTAAACTTCTCCGTAAGCTGATTGGCATCGAAATAATGAATCATATCTATAAAATTACTCTTACCAACAAACAAAAAGTTATTATGTAAATCATTTTATATATAAATATCAAATATTTCTACCAACTATATCTGAAGACATATTTATATACATCTATAAATTATATAAAGATTTTTTATACTTATACAAATTTTTACAGGTAATCAAAATTCACTAAATGAATTTCGAATAATAATATGTATCTATGCCAAAACGATCTTTTATCTATCTAATTAAATTTTATCATGAAAATTAGCTAATGTGTGATATATTAATGTAGTTGACAGAACATCTTAAAATATAATCATTGTTTCAATCTTTGAATATCGCTCCCTTAGTACAATTCGTTTCATAAATGTATCGACGTTTAAATAATGATAGTATTACATAACAAACTGGGTTTAGTCGTCAATTTTTTTGTGACTAAAATTGTCGCATGCTGAGACTATACCATACCCTAACACAATATCCTTATCCATTCCGTTAAATAGAGTCTTTCACAAAATCAATAATTATGTATAAACTATGTACCATTAGTTTTGCAGCTATTGGCGAGAACCAAATTCGAAATTGTACGAAAGATTCGTCGTCCAGTACTGTAACCTTCAACTATAAAGACGTCAATAAAAAAGAATGCTATATCCACAATCGATTGTTCTATGCCTAAGTAATGTATAAATCGTTAGGGGCCTGCGGCGGCTCAGTCGGTAGAGTGTCGGATTCCCACGCCGGTGACCCGGGTTCGAATCCTAGTCTCTGCCGATTGATACAAGCACCTCTGTAAAAATTACATGTGCTTTGTTTACAAACACACCGCAGACCCCCGTCGTCGATTAGCACCACATGGAAGCACAAACATGGCGACGTTAAATAATAATAAAAAAAAAAAAAAAAATGTATAAATCGGAATATTGTAAAAATTCATGTATGGAAATGTAATATAATACAGGCATAGTATAACAAGAGAATTCGATATTTCCATTAATTTCTATACCTGGACGTATTAAGAAGCCAACAATCATCTCTAAACATACTGCAACAATCAACAAGAGCAGTACAATGGAAGAAGACTTGGAAATCATCGTCACTCGCAGGGGCAAGTGAAATCTGTCACCAATCTACATCGCACCAGCGACGCAAGTCTTCAGGTGCCGGCCTGTCACATCCTGAGTATCGATCCACAACAACTTTCCGTCGACAAGATCCACATACGACAAAAGTCACTTATCATATATAAACTAACTGATCGGTCTTCCCTATTCAGCCAGCATCCTACCTTGCGTACCTCATACTCCACGATTATACACTCATCCACCCCAATATTTTCTGAACTCCCTTCCGCAACTCTATACCTTTGTGGTCCCCTCTTCGAGCACGCATAATTAATTCCTAATTTAGGCTAAACATACGACCCCCGCGAGGTTATATAAGCCATAGCCCCTCATGGCTCCGTGCCATTTGCCCTCGTCGTTTGCCTGCAGCCTTTAGCCTTCTGCATTCGAACTCTAAATCGTAAGCACATACGCACCAGTTTGTTATTTGACATTCTATTTTTAAAAGGGACACGTCCTTATATTCGACTTTGTGTTTCTTAAACAATAAACTTGAACTTAAACTTATTTGCTCTCGCTTATTTATTTACTGTGCCTGATCTCCTATTAATATCTCCCGCCACCATCTCGAGCACGAGACCGCCCGCAGCGCAGCGCAGCCAAGCCGAGCCGACTACAAGGAACCAAGGCCTACCCTCACATATAACGTAAGTTCCTAAATACATCACTTTTCTCTCCAATCCTATTGCACATTTGCATTTCCTATTTTTATCGCTATTATACTAAATGTCATTTTCGCTATTCAACTTTTGCTTATGTCTGGACTCCCAGTTGAATTACACAAGTATTGACCAAAACTAGAGGCGAACGCGATTCAATTTCATATTAACTTCGCGCCATTTATTGTTTACGCGCGACGTAATAATACAAACAATGCAAATAAACAAAATGTCATTACTGGCAATATCAGCTTAAGGGGCTGTCGGAACTAAAATTACGTTTTTTCTTTAGTTTTTTCCTTTTAAAGTATAGAATGCAGGGAAAAATTAAAAGCATAGCCCCGCAGTGCTCTTCATGACAAAGCTTTTGCATGCAAGATTTATCTGAAAGTTGAGCTGATGAGTTATTTTTCTGATTGATTGGAAATACGATAGGGTGTTTACGCATTGAAAGCTAACTTCAAAATTTTATCAATCATACCATACTTCTGCTAATTAGTTTTTATAATGTTATTTCACAGTAACATTCGGAGTTGAGCTCCGTAGTGCTTACTATAATGAGCTAATACGTACAAGATAAAGTCAGTTGGACTTGTAGGTGTTACAAACAATTGGAAATACATAATACGCCGGATAGCCAAAGGGGGGACGGGGTTCCGACACTCCCTTAAGAGGATGTCGGAGCTAAAGATTCAGTTATTCTTTTACTAATAACTTTTCAAACAGAAAAGTAAAGATACATTCCTAGTTGAGCCGTAGATATGAATAATCTCATTACTACAGTTCAAGGCAGTTATTCTGTTATGTGATTTTTACAAATAATTGGAAATACTAATGGTATATTTCTGTGCAACATAGCCTCAAAATATGTTGTATTTTCAATTGTTTGTAAAAACAATGCAACAGAATAGCTGCCCTTTGCACAGTAATATTGATATCATTCATATCAAGGCGGTTCAAATTCGAAATTTTCTTTATAATATAAACGATAAAATACGCATAAAATGCATGCTTAGAGAGGTCAAAACCAACTCCACCTCAGCTCCGACATCCCATTAAAATATATTTTCATTTACGATAGTATCAAAATTCATTTTGCTTCCTAATCATTCGTACAAACAATGCAAACAAACAAAATGTCATTACTTTCAATGAGCTTAAAAATATAGTATTTAATTTATGTTTACGTTAAAAATCAGTTTGTTTCATTTTATTTTAATTCATTAAATTAATTTTATATTGTTATAAATAATTACATAGATGTATATTGTAGATATATAAGTTATTTTTGTAACTTTATATATTATATGTCCATAAAAAGTCAATTTATTTTTCAATCATGTTTTATTTATTTTTATCCTAATTTTCTTAATTTATTTTATAAAGAAAATATCAATATTTATATCAATATTAATATTGTACACTTAATATCAGCTGAAAATAGTTTTTCATTTATAATTGTGTCAAAATTCCCTTTTTTTCATTTTTATTCATAAATTTTGTTGAATTTTGTTGATATAACGAAAATTTATTAGACCAAAATTTTTTTCTTCTCCATAACTAACTCTTTCTTAGAGTTTGAGAATTTTTTGCAATTATAATAATATTTAAAATAAAATACTTAAATGGGATACATAAAAAGCACACCCAGCCTGAAGCCAACATAACATTTATGAAAATGGTGACGCATAAAAGTTGCATAGATCGATTAAGTACGATTCATAGATACCGAATCCATCGATACCAAAATCGTAGCTGATCCTTTTTTTGAGATATAAGTGAATAAAAATTCTCGATGATGTGTACTCGAAATAATCAAGCGGCAACTAGATTTATGATATGTATAACCACTTTTAGCGTTACCCATATTATTTAAAAACAAATGGCATTTCAATTTTAAACTTTAAGCAAACAATAACTTTTATAAACTCTAAACCATCAACTTTGTACTGTCTTAATTTAGTCTACAGATGCCTCGATGAGCATGCAACAACAGCAGCTTTCAGTTTTGAACTGTATTTATCATTTTCCATGGAATTAATTTTATATTTTTGCCAATATTTGCTGAATTCGTGGTGCAGCGACTCGCCGGCTTATTCTGACCATAAACCCAGTCCTTGATTGTCGATACAACTCACGCATTCTTCAACGTGATTCAACAAAATATGTATTTTTAATGTTTCAGAAATATCTGAGATAGCATGTTTTCCATTATCTTGATTAATTTTAATTTCAATATTACGCAGACGCCCTTTGCCTTTCTCAACATTTCTATGACCTTTGTGTCTGACAGTACGACAAATATAATAGTTGCACTCGCTTTTCTCACTTCTTGTTGCCTTCAATAAATGCATATTATCATAATTTGGCATAATCGGCAAAGGCCTTTTGACATTTTTGTTGCTGTGTTCATTGAGAGTATTACGACATGTAGTACACATACTTAAAGGATATCTAGAGTCATTTGTATCAAATGCTTAACACACTGATGTTTGAAGTAGTTTCTCAAGTTTTACACTAATTCTAAAAAAACTCACGCTCTTTTTACCAAACACAATCTTTTGACCACATGGTGCACAGACTTTTGAACGGTTCTCTTCGTGATTGCATGAATGCGTGAGATGTGAAAAAGACATTTTGTCTACACTTATCGTAATACATTCCAATTCTTTGATATACGGTCGCTTCTGCGACTCACAGCAGACTGAGGCTCAAAGGAATTAAATTCGCGTCTATATTGGCGTGCTTCGCTCTTACGAAAAATCCAAGATGTGCATGCAAACAAAGATACATAGTTGTAGGTAGAATTTGGATAGAAATCGTTACCAATAACATATATGGGCATATCTCAGGAACATTTGATTTTGGTGATGATGCATAGTTTCGTGGGTATATGGTCGAAATCGCTATACCTATTGGGTATTTTCTGATAGGAAATATCGTAAAATAAGAGTTACTGTAGTGTTGCATCCGATCTGCACCAATATCTGCTCGTTGTAAGCCCAAAACTAGCCAAAACACCAGTGAGTCAATGTGATGATTGACATTTCTTTTTTCTTTTGCGCGCTGTATCTTTTTTACCGAATATGTTTGGAACCTGAAAATTTTTTCTAATAATCTTAAGTATATAACTATTATAAAAATATAGTATACGTAGGTGTGCCCTTCGTGGATTGGATTTAAAAAATAAATAAAATAGTGATGACAGGATTATTAGATTTTAAATATATTTTACTTTTTTTCAGGTAACTTTTTTACCGTTTCATTTTCGAAAATGGGGTTCAAATATGATATTCTATATAATATAAGCTTCCAAATGACAACAGAATTAAATGTGTGCCTCTAATAGAACCAGAGTTATGGTTATTCGAAATTTAGTATCTGAAGCGAAACTCACGGGAAAAAAACGATTTTTTAGCCGGCACACTTTTTTATTGATGTGTGGATGGTGTTTCATACTAGAAAACGATAGTTCTATACTTGTACAATGTGTTCATAAATTGGTAAGTGTGCTGGTAAAGTTTAAACTAGGCAACAAGGCGAAAGTTTCCAAAGGTCAAAATTTTCATCAAAAGCGGTAATGTCAAGGAACGCTATCTCCGTGCAGTAACTTTGGTAAACAATCTACGACCGCCGTGCTTTCTTTGTATTCTATACTTTTGTCAGTCGTGGAATGGATTTTATTGAGTGAACAGTTACACGTACTTAGTGATTAGAGTTAAATTAATAATTGTAAAAGGTAAATTTATTTTTTCTAAATTGTTTAAAACATATTATGTGTAATTACGTACTTTATTATTATTATTATTATTATTATTATTATTATTATTATTATTATTATTATTATTATTATTATTATTATTATTATTATTATTATTATTATTATTATTATTATTATTATTATTATTATTATTATTATTATTATTATTATTATTATTATTATTATTATTATTATTATTATTATTATTATTATTATTATTATTATTATTATTATTATTATTATTATTATTATTATTATTATTATTATTATTATTATTATTATTATTATTATTATTATTATTATTATTATTATTATTATTATTATTATTATTATTATTATTATTATTATTATTATTATTATTATTATTATTATTATTATTATTATTATTATTATTATTATTATTATTATTATTATTATTATTATTATTATTATTATTATTATTATTATTATTATTATTATTATTATTATTATTATTATTATTATTATTATTATTATTATTATTATTATTATTATTATTATTATTATTATTATTATTATTATTATTATTATTATTATTATTATTATTATTATTATTATTATTATTATTATTATTATTATTATTATTATTATTATTATTATTATTATTATTATTATTATTATTATTATTATTATTATTATTATTATTATTATTATTATTATTATTATTATTATTATTATTATTATTATTATTATTATTATTATTATTATTATTATTATTATTATTATTATTATTCGGAGGCGGAGACCCCGCTACCCGACGCGTCCCCAGGTGGCGGATAGGGGGACGGCCAGCAGAATGCCGCTGGCTGGTTGTGAAATAAGCACTATGAAGTGACGAATAATCAATCGTGGACCAATCCTCGGTCAACTAATAGCGGTAAATGGCTGAGTAACATCCTCTCCACACTGAACACATACAAGCACAAACATGAGAGACAATCATGCATGACACTCTCCTACGCCAACACACATTACCCTTACAAATACGGCTCTTCGATCGGTAAAGTCACCCAGGCGAGCAGGGTAAAGACGAACGACGCAATTTCGGGAATGATTGGTTGGAGGCTCTATAAACGGGCATCATCCAACGAGTCACGCGAGCTAATCGAATCGAAGTACATTCTCTTCGCCCAGGGGCTCTATAAACGAGTTTCTACTGGGGGGAGTAGAGGACGACTTCTCCCCGAGGGTCACATAAACGGGCTTTTCTCTGGAAGATGTCGTCCATTAGATGCAGTAGTCAATCGAAGCGCCAATAAGCTTGACTCTGGTGGGCTATACCAAGCGAAGGACCACACTTACGTTATACATACACATACAGATAATACACACATACACATAAACATGACTACGAATGAATGGGCTGTGGCCAGCGGCTGGTGGATATTCCCGTCAGACTAATCAAGGGAGGAGTAGTAGCCTCCTGACCGGGGAGGTGCGAGATGTCAGTACCTTACCTCTGTGGGAGAGTGTTGCGCTTTCTTCCCTTTCGATTGCAGCCTCGGGAGGGGCGGGCGCACCGCTCAACCACATGTTCAAAGTGGGAGGACCGCTCTTGCATCGCTGACTGGAGCCTAGGACGGGGTTGATATCAGTATGCTCTGGGCGCAGGTATGAAGGATTATCTGGTCAATATTTCCTTATACCCGAAGATGCGTAGGGTAAATCGCACACCGTCTAGCCTGAGGTTTGGGTCAGGTGTTGGATCGGTACCGGCATCGCCCACTCGATAGGGGTGACGTTAAACCTTTTGCTTCAATATGGCGCGGGCCTATCCCGTAACCTTTTTTAATAGAGTCACTGATGACGATAGGACTGACCTCCCGACAAGCCGCTTCTCGGTTTCGGCATCCATAAATAGGGAATATCTCAGGCGGGGATAGCAGCTCCACTGCGGTGGGGCTCCCATAATGGGCGAACCGTCTTAATCCATTTTTTTTATATACAGAATGTCAAATACAACAACAATAATTGTAGAAGAAGAAGAGAAGAACTCGGCGAAGACCCTCCCGATCACGCCATTATGCAGGGTATTTGCAAAAGAGAATCCTGGCAGCACAGCAGATACGGCAGAAATAGGAGCTAGCTGCTCGAGTAATAGTCACGAAGAACTAGCTACCATCAGACGCAGTGTAACGCAATCAGAGAAGGAAGAATCGGGCATCTTTCAGGAAATAAAGATTGTCCTCAAAAAAATGATGGAGGCCGCAAAAAAACAGCCAAATATCACCAAAATTGTAAAAGATGGCCTTTATATCTTAGAAGACAAAGTAGAGGCATTAGAAGAAGGTCGACGAGCTTGTCTAAAGGCGCGCCGTACGCTAGCGGAGAAATCTCGAGAGATCCTCCCAGAAAAAACACTGGCAAGTCTCCAATGCCCAGCGATGGGACCACAGCCGAAAAGGCAGTCGTCTGTGTCACCATCGGACATGCAAGGAGGAGGAGGCCGACAAAAAAAGAAGAAGAAGAAGGACTCAGCAGCACTCCAGTCGGAAGCAGCATCCCTTGGAGCAAAGGCGAGCGAGGAGATGATAACAAAGGAAAGTAATTGGACCGAGGTTAGATCCAACAAAGACAGAAGAAGGCAGCAGCGAGAGTCACAAACCGACGGACGAGCGACCCAGCAGCTACAGCGGCGGCGGCAGCAGCAGGGACAAGGTCAGCAGCAGCAGCAGAGACATCAACCAGATAATGATATCCGAAAGAGAAGAGTCAAGCCGAATGCCATCATCATTAAGTCCACGACTGGCAAGACATACGCTGAGATTCTTGTTGATATCCGGAAATCCGTCATTCTGGAAGATAACGGAAAGAAAATCAAATCTGTCCGGCAAACGAGAGAAGGCCAAGTCCTTCTCGAATTAAAAAAGAGCACGGCTGACTCTAGGGCAACCTTCTCACAAGCCCTCAGGTCAGTAGTGGGGCAACAGTGTACAGTAGGAGAGTTAGTCCCTAGAGCAGTCCTAGAGATAAGGGACCTCGATGCATGCACCACCTTGGAAGAAATTCAGCAAGCTCTGCAGCGGGACCTGGTAGATTACGACGGGTATATGAAGGTCTCGCTCTCCCTGCCAAACCAGAGAGGGCAATGTATGGCAACGGTGACGGTAGAGGAATCCGCCGCCACTACGCTTATTATTGATGGCCTCTACCCCGTTCAGCACAGGTGCATGGCGGCAAATCAAACAAGGCAAATCCTCCATGGGTTGATGCTGAGCAGACCCTCTTGCTTAAGAAACGAGACGCTGTACGGAGACGTTACGTACGGACCAAGGACGAAACCTTTAGACTGGAGTACCACGTCCTTGCCACAAGGGTGGAACAGTGTTTCAAGTCTCAGCGAGAAGCTTACATACAAAATAGAATATCTGACGCCCTTTAGTAATCAAAATTCACTAAATGAATTTCGAATAATAATATGTATCTATGCCAAAACGATCTTTTATCTATCTAATTAAATTTTATCATGAAAATTAGCTAATGTGTGATATATTAATGTAGTTGACAGAACATCTTAAAATATAATCATTGTTTCAATCTTTGAATATCGCTCCCTTAGTACAATTCGTTTCATAAATGTATCGACGTTTAAATAATGATAGTATTACATAACAAACTGGGTTTAGTCGTCAATTTTTTTGTGACTAAAATTGTCGCATGCTGAGACTATACCATACCCTAACACAATATCCTTATCCATTCCGTTAAATAGAGTCTTTCACAAAATCAATAATTATGTATAAACTATGTACCATTAGTTTTGCAGCTATTGGCGAGAACCAAATTCGAAATTGTACGAAAGATTCGTCGTCCAGTACTGTAACCTTCAACTATAAAGACGTCAATAAAAAAGAATGCTATATCCACAATCGATTGTTCTATGCCTAAGTAATGTATAAATCGTTAGGGGCCTGCGGCGGCTCAGTCGGTAGAGTGTCGGATTCCCACGCCGGTGACCCGGGTTCGAATCCTAGTCTCTGCCGATTGATACAAGCACCTCTGTAAAAATTACATGTGCTTTGTTTACAAACACACCGCAGACCCCCGTCGTCGATTAGCACCACATGGAAGCACAAACATGGCGACGTTAAATAATAATAAAAAAAAAAAAAAAAATGTATAAATCGGAATATTGTAAAAATTCATGTATGGAAATGTAATATAATACAGGCATAGTATAACAAGAGAATTCGATATTTCCATTAATTTCTATACCTGGACGTATTAAGAAGCCAACAATCATCTCTAAACATACTGCAACAATCAACAAGAGCAGTACAATGGAAGAAGACTTGGAAATCATCGTCACTCGCAGGGGCAAGTGAAATCTGTCACCAATCTACATCGCACCAGCGACGCAAGTCTTCAGGTGCCGGCCTGTCACATCCTGAGTATCGATCCACAACAACTTTCCGTCGACAAGATCCACATACGACAAAAGTCACTTATCATATATAAACTAACTGATCGGTCTTCCCTATTCAGCCAGCATCCTACCTTGCGTACCTCATACTCCACGATTATACACTCATCCACCCCAATATTTTCTGAACTCCCTTCCGCAACTCTATACCTTTGTGGTCCCCTCTTCGAGCACGCATAATTAATTCCTAATTTAGGCTAAACATACGACCCCCGCGAGGTTATATAAGCCATAGCCCCTCATGGCTCCGTGCCATTTGCCCTCGTCGTTTGCCTGCAGCCTTTAGCCTTCTGCATTCGAACTCTAAATCGTAAGCACATACGCACCAGTTTGTTATTTGACATTCTATTTTTAAAAGGGACACGTCCTTATATTCGACTTTGTGTTTCTTAAACAATAAACTTGAACTTAAACTTATTTGCTCTCGCTTATTTATTTACTGTGCCTGATCTCCTATTAATATCTCCCGCCACCATCTCGAGCACGAGACCGCCCGCAGCGCAGCGCAGCCAAGCCGAGCCGACTACAAGGAACCAAGGCCTACCCTCACATATAACGTAAGTTCCTAAATACATCACTTTTCTCTCCAATCCTATTGCACATTTGCATTTCCTATTTTTATCGCTATTATACTAAATGTCATTTTCGCTATTCAACTTTTGCTTATGTCTGGACTCCCAGTTGAATTACACAAGTATTGACCAAAACTAGAGGCGAACGCGATTCAATTTCATATTAACTTCGCGCCATTTATTGTTTACGCGCGACGTAATAATACAAACAATGCAAATAAACAAAATGTCATTACTGGCAATATCAGCTTAAGGGGCTGTCGGAACTAAAATTACGTTTTTTCTTTAGTTTTTTCCTTTTAAAGTATAGAATGCAGGGAAAAATTAAAAGCATAGCCCCGCAGTGCTCTTCATGACAAAGCTTTTGCATGCAAGATTTATCTGAAAGTTGAGCTGATGAGTTATTTTTCTGATTGATTGGAAATACGATAGGGTGTTTACGCATTGAAAGCTAACTTCAAAATTTTATCAATCATACCATACTTCTGCTAATTAGTTTTTATAATGTTATTTCACAGTAACATTCGGAGTTGAGCTCCGTAGTGCTTACTATAATGAGCTAATACGTACAAGATAAAGTCAGTTGGACTTGTAGGTGTTACAAACAATTGGAAATACATAATACGCCGGATAGCCAAAGGGGGGACGGGGTTCCGACACTCCCTTAAGAGGATGTCGGAGCTAAAGATTCAGTTATTCTTTTACTAATAACTTTTCAAACAGAAAAGTAAAGATACATTCCTAGTTGAGCCGTAGATATGAATAATCTCATTACTACAGTTCAAGGCAGTTATTCTGTTATGTGATTTTTACAAATAATTGGAAATACTAATGGTATATTTCTGTGCAACATAGCCTCAAAATATGTTGTATTTTCAATTGTTTGTAAAAACAATGCAACAGAATAGCTGCCCTTTGCACAGTAATATTGATATCATTCATATCAAGGCGGTTCAAATTCGAAATTTTCTTTATAATATAAACGATAAAATACGCATAAAATGCATGCTTAGAGAGGTCAAAACCAACTCCACCTCAGCTCCGACATCCCATTAAAATATATTTTCATTTACGATAGTATCAAAATTCATTTTGCTTCCTAATCATTCGTACAAACAATGCAAACAAACAAAATGTCATTACTTTCAATGAGCTTAAAAATATAGTATTTAATTTATGTTTACGTTAAAAATCAGTTTGTTTCATTTTATTTTAATTCATTAAATTAATTTTATATTGTTATAAATAATTACATAGATGTATATTGTAGATATATAAGTTATTTTTGTAACTTTATATATTATATGTCCATAAAAAGTCAATTTATTTTTCAATCATGTTTTATTTATTTTTATCCTAATTTTCTTAATTTATTTTATAAAGAAAATATCAATATTTATATCAATATTAATATTGTACACTTAATATCAGCTGAAAATAGTTTTTCATTTATAATTGTGTCAAAATTCCCTTTTTTTCATTTTTATTCATAAATTTTGTTGAATTTTGTTGATATAACGAAAATTTATTAGACCAAAATTTTTTTCTTCTCCATAACTAACTCTTTCTTAGAGTTTGAGAATTTTTTGCAATTATAATAATATTTAAAATAAAATACTTAAATGGGATACATAAAAAGCACACCCAGCCTGAAGCCAACATAACATTTATGAAAATGGTGACGCATAAAAGTTGCATAGATCGATTAAGTACGATTCATAGATACCGAATCCATCGATACCAAAATCGTAGCTGATCCTTTTTTTGAGATATAAGTGAATAAAAATTCTCGATGATGTGTACTCGAAATAATCAAGCGGCAACTAGATTTATGATATGTATAACCACTTTTAGCGTTACCCATATTATTTAAAAACAAATGGCATTTCAATTTTAAACTTTAAGCAAACAATAACTTTTATAAACTCTAAACCATCAACTTTGTACTGTCTTAATTTAGTCTACAGATGCCTCGATGAGCATGCAACAACAGCAGCTTTCAGTTTTGAACTGTATTTATCATTTTCCATGGAATTAATTTTATATTTTTGCCAATATTTGCTGAATTCGTGGTGCAGCGACTCGCCGGCTTATTCTGACCATAAACCCAGTCCTTGATTGTCGATACAACTCACGCATTCTTCAACGTGATTCAACAAAATATGTATTTTTAATGTTTCAGAAATATCTGAGATAGCATGTTTTCCATTATCTTGATTAATTTTAATTTCAATATTACGCAGACGCCCTTTGCCTTTCTCAACATTTCTATGACCTTTGTGTCTGACAGTACGACAAATATAATAGTTGCACTCGCTTTTCTCACTTCTTGTTGCCTTCAATAAATGCATATTATCATAATTTGGCATAATCGGCAAAGGCCTTTTGACATTTTTGTTGCTGTGTTCATTGAGAGTATTACGACATGTAGTACACATACTTAAAGGATATCTAGAGTCATTTGTATCAAATGCTTAACACACTGATGTTTGAAGTAGTTTCTCAAGTTTTACACTAATTCTAAAAAAACTCACGCTCTTTTTACCAAACACAATCTTTTGACCACATGGTGCACAGACTTTTGAACGGTTCTCTTCGTGATTGCATGAATGCGTGAGATGTGAAAAAGACATTTTGTCTACACTTATCGTAATACATTCCAATTCTTTGATATACGGTCGCTTCTGCGACTCACAGCAGACTGAGGCTCAAAGGAATTAAATTCGCGTCTATATTGGCGTGCTTCGCTCTTACGAAAAATCCAAGATGTGCATGCAAACAAAGATACATAGTTGTAGGTAGAATTTGGATAGAAATCGTTACCAATAACATATATGGGCATATCTCAGGAACATTTGATTTTGGTGATGATGCATAGTTTCGTGGGTATATGGTCGAAATCGCTATACCTATTGGGTATTTTCTGATAGGAAATATCGTAAAATAAGAGTTACTGTAGTGTTGCATCCGATCTGCACCAATATCTGCTCGTTGTAAGCCCAAAACTAGCCAAAACACCAGTGAGTCAATGTGATGATTGACATTTCTTTTTTCTTTTGCGCGCTGTATCTTTTTTACCGAATATGTTTGGAACCTGAAAATTTTTTCTAATAATCTTAAGTATATAACTATTATAAAAATATAGTATACGTAGGTGTGCCCTTCGTGGATTGGATTTAAAAAATAAATAAAATAGTGATGACAGGATTATTAGATTTTAAATATGTTTTACTTTTTTTCAGGTAACTTTTTTACCGTTTCATTTTCGAAAATGGGGTTCAAATATGATATTCTATATAATATAAGCTTCCAAATGACAACAGAATTAAATGTGTGCCTCTAATAGAACCAGAGTTATGGTTATTCGAAATTTAGTATCTGAAGCGAAACTCACGGGAAAAAAACGATTTTTTAGCCGGCACACTTTTTTATTGATGTGTGGATGGTGTTTCATACTAGAAAACGATAGTTCTATACTTGTACAATGTGTTCATAAATTGGTAAGTGTGCTGGTAAAGTTTAAACTAGGCAACAAGGCGAAAGTTTCCAAAGGTCAAAATTTTCATCAAAAGCGGTAATGTCAAGGAACGCTATCTCCGTGCAGTAACTTTGGTAAACAATCTACGACCGCCGTGCTTTCTTTGTATTCTATACTTTTGTCAGTCGTGGAATGGATGTTATTGAGTGAACAGTTACACGTACTTAGTGATTAGAGTTAAATTAATAATTGTAAAAGGTAAATTTATTTTTTCTAAATTGTTTAAAACATATTATGTGTAATTACGTACTTTATTATTATTATTATTATTATTATTATTATTATTATTATTATTATTATTATTATTATTATTATTATTATTATTATTATTATTATTATTATTATTATTATTATTATTATTATTATTATTATTATTATTATTATTATTATTATTATTATTATTATTATTATTATTATTATTATTATTATTATTATTATTATTATTATTATTATTATTATTATTATTATTATTATTATTATTATTATTATTATTATTATTATTATTAGCAAAAAAGTATTTATACACTATGGATCTTGGTCGAGAGAAAAAACTTGAAATAAAGCGCTTAAAAATGCAAGAAAAAAGAAAACAAGAAAAGGAAAAAAGGCAAAACGAGACTGAACGGATCGCAAAGAAAAATGAAATGGCAAAGAATGCGCGTATTACGGCTGCTGCAAATATCTTGATTTCAAAGTGTAATGATGTTGATGAAGAAGATATTGCACCAAATGACCCTTTTCTTGACGAAAATGATTTCAATGATTCAGGTATGTGTGATGACCCTTTTCCCGACGAAAATGATTTCAATGATTCAGGTATGTGTGATGACCCTTTTCCCGACGAAAATGATTTCAAGCATTCAGGTATGTGCGATGACTCTCCCGTTCCTGACATTTACGCAAATATTGATAAAAATCATGAAATTATACAAATAACAACTGATGATGATAATGGAGGAAAAATTAGCGACACTGATGATATTCTCGAAAATTCAAGGAGTAATTTCGAGGACAACAGTCACTTAAGTAATAACTCCAATAAAGTAATTAAATTAAATAAATTAGCTCGTACTTTACAATTTACAAAAAACCGAGAATTTAGATTACGCAGAGATATTACAAAATTGAAGTCAATTATAATAGAGAAAAACAAAAAAATTAAGTTTTGGCAAAACAAATATTATGGGATGAGGAAAAAGAGAAGTAAAGAAGATCAAGATGATATAATAAATAATGTTAAAGAAATAGAAAATAAAGGTAAAGCAGCTATTAGACAAGGATTAATTTATTGCGAAGCATTACAAAAACAATTAAGAGAACGAAAAGAAGGATTGAAAACAGAACATAGCAAATCATTTTTTGCATGGCTAGTGTCAGGTAAAATTATAAAAAAATATAAACTCATGAAAAGAAATTCTGTGTTATGTAGTACTTACTTGCAGCATAAGCAGTGTAATAAAAAACGCCGTCTTTTAGTCGAGCAAACATTAAGCTTACAAATCATATGGAAATAGCAAAAAGAGAAGTAAGAACGTTTTTAGAAAGAGACGACAACAGTTCCATGGCTCCGGGTTCTAAAGATGTCATAACTAAGAATGGTATTACTGTGAGAAAAAGATTTCTATCAGATACATTATCTAGTTTGTATAAAAAATATTGTCAAGAAGGATTACTAAAAATTTTGAGAGCAACTTTTTTTCGATTATCACCTTTCTGGATTATTTTTAAACGGACAACAGATCGCGATACTACTATGTGTAAAGCGCATGCTAATTTTGATTTTTTAGTTACAAAACTTGCCAAACTAAAGTATCTACCGTCTAGTAATACAAAAGCCGTACTAGAAAAATTCAAATGTGACATTCAAAATAAAAGTTGTATGTATAATGATTGCACTACATGCAAAAAAGATTTCGTTATTTACGACAATAATAATGACCAAACGCATTACTTTCAATGGGTTACGTCAAAAGAAAGCCGAGAAGGAAAAGGTGGAAAAATGTACCATGTAACAATCATTCGAAAAAAAAAAATTAAGTGTAAAGTGACAGAAATGATCCAACAATTTAATTTGACTGTACCTGGTTTTTTAAAACATTCGTTTGATACTTGGCATCAGTATAAAGCAGTGCAAGACATTGAATCTAATTTGATATTGAATCAAGTTAAGTTGACAATTGATTTCTCTCAAAATTATATTTATAAATATGCCTCTGAAATTCAGTCTGTACATTTTGGAGCCTCGAAATCACAGATCACTTTGCATTCAGGCGTATTCTGCTATAGAGACAAGAGCAATGATAAAATTAGATGTGTTTCTTTTTGCACAGTGTCCGAATGTTTAAGACATGATGCTTCTGCAATTTGGGCTCATCTTCAACCTATATTTTTGCTGATTAAAGAAACGGTTCCACAAGTAAATACTCTTCATTTTCAAAGTGACGGGCCTTCAACCCAATATAAAAACAAAACAAATTTTGATCTTTTCCAACAGCACTGTACAAAATTAGGAATTGAAAAAGCTTCTTGGAATTTCACGACGCCCGGGCATGGGAAAAGCAAAGCTGATGGCGCAGGTGGTACCACAAAAACATTATGTGATCGAGCTGTGCATGCTGGTCGAGACGTAGTTTCTGTCAATGACATAATTGAGGTCGTAGGTAAATCCTCAAAAATGCATGTTTTTCATGTAACTCAAAAAGATATAGAAAACATTGATAAGCTTGTGCGATCTCATATTAAATCAGCGCCTAAATCCCAGAAAATTTTTCAAATTTTATGGACCAAGAATAAAAGTGATTTTTTGTTCCTAAATTATCTTTCTTGCACTGATCCATCATGTATGATTTATCCACCCTGTACACACTTTCCTTTAATTTCCGATGGTTGGTCTTTGAAGACTATAAAAAAATCGAACACAGAAAGTAAGAAAATAAAAAAGGAAACCATTGCTAATATTAAAAAATTGAAGACAAGAAAAAGAAAAGTTGAAGAGAATAGCACTGATGCTAATATTGAAGTGTCGAAACCGAAAAAAAGAAAATTGCGAAAGAAAAATGACGTTAAAAAAGTGTATCTAATATTCCAAAGTCAACGAAAAGAAATGTAAAAGACAAAAAGATTTCTACAGGAAAGAAAAGATAGTTTGTATTGTAAAAACAAAAAATTGTTGATTTTCTATTATTGTACGTAAAAGTTGTATTGTTAATTTATTTTAGCATTATTCTCAATGATTTGTCATGGAAAATAAATAATTTGTACAGTTACTAAATAATTGCGGTTTTTTATTACGTCAACCTTGTAATCGTGGTTGATAAGTTGAATTGGTGTACAATCCGTTATCAAGCTATTTATGATCATATATGTATGTATATTGTATATAATTTATATTACTACACATTTGTCGATTCAATCAATTTTGATTTGATTATTTTTTTATTATTCTTTTTTTTACATTACCGAGCTTGAAAACTGAATTTCCACATTTTTTACTTATGTTTTAAGGTTCAAGAAATAAGGTAAAATCGGTTATATGAGTGTGCCACTATTTTTTTTTTTTTTTTTTTCAAAATGTCGAAAATCAAAAGTTCCAGAGAAATGCCCATATAAGCGAACGCAAGCAAGCACACGCACACATACACCTATACGAAGCTCTCTTATCGAATTATCAGAATTTTTTTTAATCACCTATATCTCGAAAAAAGGATCAGCTACGATTTTGGTATCGATGGATTTTGTATCTATACGTTATACTCAACCGATCCATGCAACTTTTATGCGTCACCATTTTCATAAATGTTATGACGACTTCAGGCTGGGTGTGAAAGCATTCCTATCAGAATAAATATTATATGATGTTAGCTCCGCGCGGTTTACCTTTTCATCTTAAACCTAGCAATTGCTTTTATAAATTTGAAAATACATAAGTAGAATTTTCATACTTATAGCTTATAAAAAAAATCTTTATATTAACTGAAATGACAAAGAAGTACAGTAACGCGTGCTTTTTTCTCTTTCTTTATTCGACACCAACAATGAACATAGCTGCGTGTGTAAAAGGAATTAAACAAACTAATATACAGTATTGATTAAAAAATCACAATAGACACAATTTCAAGATATTTACGTCGAAACTGGTCATAGATTTTTTTAAATGTAAATGTACGGTGACCCAATATATTTGGGAATCATACATATTATATTTATGCAAAAAGCCTCGTAGAAGACCTCTGAGCCACCATCAACGGTGACCTTACACACCTGGACATAACATATTATATTTTCGAAAAGTCTGGAAGAGGACTTAAGAAATACCACTATCGGTGACCTTACACCCACGGACATATCTATAATACACTTATAAGGTTTTGGAGAAAACTTCATCGCTAGAACATAATAATTTATAAAGCCTCAAAAAATCCCTGTTAGAGATTATCATCGTAGACCTTACATACCTGGATAACCTAGGATCTATCTTATTATCTCCTGGACAAAAGCCTAGAAGAGAACGTTTTTGACCCAATCATCGATGACTCCACAAACCTTAAAATAATACAAGTCATATTTATGCAAATCGCTTTGGAGAGGACCTCTGAGAGACACCATCATCGAGGACCTAGTACACGTGAACACTGCTGTAACACATTAACCCTTAAAACTTAAGAGATAACTATTTGTACTAAATCATCGGCGACCCCACAAATCTGGACATGAGTCATATCATATTTAATCAAAAAGCCTTCGAGAAGACCTCTGGGACACTATCATCGGCGACTCTACATACCTGGATATCACACATACCATATTTATACAAAATGCCTAGAAGAGGATATCTAAGATACCATCATCGGTGACCTGGTACACGAGGATACCGCGATAACACATTTACCCTTAAAGCATACGTCCACAACCTGCGGGAAACGGTTTTTGATGAGACTTTGGGAAATGGTTTCTAATACCTGAAAATGATGTCAAGCACCTGTAGTTTCATCTTATAGGCCCTTGCATCTCATCTGCATTGCATCTGACTTACCGACTGTACATATAATATAGATATACATTATGCGCGAAACCAAATGACCAATCAGAGAACGAATAGAAACCTTTCAATCACTTTTTTAGAATAGGAATTTAAAAAAAATGTTTAATGATTTAACTTTTTTTTAACGATTAATAAGTATTTTTAATTGCTGGGGGACTCCGTCACCCCGACCCTCCGGCGACGGCTTCACTCCCTGCTCCGCCCCTGGACCCCATCCCTTGCTCCCCATCCCATCCCCTCGTCCTTTCATCCCCCTTTTAATCATATTTTATTGATTTTTATCCTAATATTCCCAATTCATTTTATTGTTCATGCAGCTATAGGTACTATCTATGAGTGTGCACTTTACGCATACTATAAAAAAATGTTCACCACACGGGTATAATCTTTACATCTGCGTGTAAACGCACAGCACTCGGGCCCGCTGCGCCAGCCCTCGTAAGCATCGATAACAACCCGGTGCGTAAAGTTCAACTTTACACTCTAGTAACAAAAACTACAATAGACTATTTAATTTTATTTCATTTTACATATTAATCCGAACCAAACACACCCCAAGGTCGAGCAGAGGAAAGGCAGCGAGAAAAGTCATCAGAGACGAAAGGGATCAAGAGCGGCAGGAGAGTATGATGAAGTTGGACTATAGCAGAGAGTCACAAAATGCCGTACGAGGTGCAACGCAGATACAATGCAATGGCCAAGTCTAAATCAATCTATGCACTATAAATAAGGGGAGATCGAGAACCTCTTGCTATGCGAGAAGCTGAGAGCGACCAAGCGCAATCAAGCGTCCTCATGCGAGATGAGGAACAACTTTTGTCAAATCATTCTCTAGTTATCCAATTTTGTAATATCGAAATATTATTGGTCACTCTTAAAGTACCTTTCGTTCATATTATGAACATTTCTCATATATCATAAAAATCTCATACTTTTTCGGAAGTTTATTATTTAAGGATGCCGGTCACTCAATAGAAACCTTTCAAATAAGAAACTATATTCTTTTGCTATATTCTTCATCATTGCTTAAAAATACTATAGATTAAAAATTATTCAGGCGATAAAAACTTTAAAGTTAAGTGATTTCGTTAAACATTTTCACCATAAAGTTTGAAATGAAGAAATCTGCGGAGTTGATATAACTAAAACATAAACTTAATTTTTAGTATTGTTATATTAATTATTGTATATTTAAAATTAACGATCTTTATTGGACGTCGTTTTAATGTACAATTAACTTATAAAAAAAGTTAAAAAGTCACAAGTTACTCTAAAATAACTAGTTAAAATAAAAGTCAGGTGGTTGCAAAAACTAACTAAGTTGACTTAAAAGTTACTAAGTTTGTACCTTTTTAACTTAACTTGTAACTTTTCAAGTAGTTACTCCCCAGCCCTGGTGGTAAGCTATCTTTTTCACTCATTAGCTCAGCTTTTTCCTTAAGATTATCCATTATATGTTTCCGAGATATCGCCGTATAAACAAAAATTACGGTTTCGTGTATAAAAAAAAGAAGAGAAATATCTTGTAGAAAATTTCGCGTCGGAGAAGATACGTAATGTTGTGCTTTTTCAAGTGCATTTATACTGAAGTGATCATATTATTTGCAAATTACGAAAATAATTTAACTTATCGATTTCAGAATATCGTAAAATATAGAAATCGTTGTAAACCAAAACAGGTCGATGATCTTAAAATTTAATTTGAATTCGGAATCTTCATTAAAAAGCGAACAAAATTAGCCTCGGATGAGAAAAAATGACCGTGACGTTCTCGATATATGAACGATCAAATCAAAATATTGAGAAAGAAGCATAACCTGAAATAGCTCGGAATATAAAGGTCGTTAATATCTGGGAAAATAACAGACCAAAGAGTGATTCCTCGCCAAGTGACCAAATGAAAAATTTAAATACACTGAAACTTTAAGAAAATGATGTATTTTGTACGCAACATATGTAAAAAAAATTTAAACTATTATCACTATTGGTTCAGGATTTATGCTAAACTAAAAAACATGATTATTTGCATTTCTTAAATTCTTCTCAAAATGTACGTATTTTTTTATCGAGAACTATAAAAGATAAACTACGGATATAAAAGATAGAGTACAGAGGCGCAGGGTCGTCTAGCCAACAGGACCCTGGCTGCCTCATCAGCTGGCGCATAATCTCCCTGGGCATAGTAGTGCCGGTTGGCGACCAGACTAGGGCCCTGCTGTGTCGGGGGAGGGGGGGGGACTACGTCGAGGCCACAGACTTCTCCGGAACAGGCTTGGGGTAAGGCGGCACCCAGAAGTGGGAACAGAGGGGTGCTCTCTTGACCATCAACACAGGGGTCAGGGTACCGGATGGGTTACTTATAAAATACAAGTGGAGATTAAAGAAACGGGTTTAAAAGTACAAATAGATCTAGACATGGAGATCCCTATCTCCGAAAAAATTAACAACTAAGTGGTGTTGCAGGCGACGACCTTGGGCCCCCAGGGGAATGAAGCCCGGTGTACCCAAACAACACTTGGACAAGATGCAAACCCTCTACTGCAGCCCACGGGTCGGGAACCAATCCTAAAGCTAACGCTGCAGGAACGGGTACCGAGCTGAGGGAGAAGAAAAGACTCAACGGGGGCGCTAAAAGACGCCTGGCTAAGGAGAGAATCGCTGCGGCTTCTGTCACTCAGCAGACGCTTCCGGGGGTATCCAAGAGGAAGAAAGACAACAAGGACACTCCGCCGGAGGGATAGGCTGAGAGGCACAAAAAGCAGAGCAGCGGACCCACAGTCAGTTTAACTCCCTTAAAACAGGCCTAACGATGGCTCAAACGGCAAATCCTCTGACAATGGTAGTCGTAGAGTCAGGTTACCCTGAAATCGCTATAAAGCCTGAACAGCTGGAAGACTTCAGGGATGCTGTGGCCGATGAAATCGATAAGATTCCTCGGGCACAGTGGCCGAAAATCTCGACAACCTTTGTCAGGGGAGGCGCCATAATTATAATCCCCGTGGACCAGTTCGCAAAGGATTGGCTTAGTGGGGTAATCCCTGGATTCGAATCATAGGAGGGTGCGCACACAAGGTAGGGCGGGGGGGGGGGGGGGGCGGTGGAATTGATCCAGAAGACTGCCAAGGCCACCACATGGATACCTTGTAAATTCTGCAAGCCAGAAGTCGTCCTTGAAAGACTTCAGGGATACAATCCCACCATCAACACGGCATGCTGGCGACACGAATAGTGCGACACGATAACACGGAGAAAGAAAAGGACGGGGAGGAGGGGAAAACGCGACTGGCGGAAGAAATCTGCTGGTCGTGCAGGTATCCGAATCTCAGGCGAGGGTGCTGGAGTGCCTCAAAGATCGGCTCTTCTACGATCTCGGACAGGTCACCTTTAAAGTGACCAGATGGGATCCTGAAGAGACAGCAGACCACGAGTAACTATTTAAGGGAAATGTCACAATCACAATGGCTACCTCCCAAATCAGATTTATTCAGATTAACTTGCACCATAGCAAAGGCGCTTCTGCTGTTTTACAAAAGAGCATGGCTGCGGAGCACACAAAGACTGTATCAAAGGGCTGGGTAATGTTGGTTTTTGTTACAGGGACACCAGTACGAGCAACCCAAGGCCGTGTGTGCTGGTAAGAGGAGTTTCAGCATTCCCACTGATGGATCTCTTCACGACGGACCTGGCAGTGATGTCAATAAAGGTCGGACCAGATCTCAACCTGGTTGTAGGATCGGCGTACTTACCTCATGATACGCCGGACTATCCTACACCGGAAGTGCGCAAACTTGTCAGCTTCTGTGAGGTAAGAGATTTACCTCTATTGTTAGGATGTGATGCCAATTCGCACCATCACGTGTAGGGGTGTGCGGATTCAAACAACAGGGGAGTGAACCTTCTGGAGTATCTTGTTAGTACCGAATTGGATATTCTAAATACAGGGTCGGAACCAACCTTCCGCAATGCAATAAGAGGAACGGTGATAGATATAACACTGTGCACCGGGGACCTTATTGACAAAATTTTGAATTGGAGAGTTTCTAATGAACCATCTCTTTCATATCATGCTCAATTAAGATTTGAGCTCTTGACTAACATTCCTACAGAAGAAAAATGGATCAGGGACCCAAAGAGGACTGACTGGGCGGGTTTCCGGACTGACACTGAGGCACAACTCGGTCGGCTACCGACTTTGATCAAGGATGTGGCTGGATTAGAGGAAACTGCGAAACAATTAAATAACATACTAACTACGATGAAAACTGCAGATCACATCTTGTAAGGAATAATGGCAGGACCAGATGGTGGAACGACAATCTACAAAAAATGAGAAATAACATCAGCAGGCTCTACAGTGGAGCAAGGAAAACTAAAAGGGTGAAAGTCTGGGCCAATTACAACAAGTCCAGGGACACTTATAGAGAAGCAGTAAGATTTGCACAACAAAAATCATGGGAGTCTTTTTGCGATAGTGTCACTAGTAATAATCAGGCAGCAAGGCTGGATAAATTGCTAGCGAAGAACCTGGAGGCTATTCTGGGAACTGTTAAAAAGCAGGATGGGAGCTACACCTCGTAGCCGAGCGGTTCGGAGGCAGGAAGTTGGGTAGTCAGGTCACCTTCGGGAACCGACAGTCGCCTGACCTCTGAAATCGTCACTCCAGCCAGGGTTAGGTGGGCCATTGGATTCTTCAGCCCGTACAAATCCCGGGGCCCTGATGGAATATTGCCGGTCCTTTTACAAAGGGTAGGTGAACCCATTATTGGGCCATTAGTGGGACTTGTCAAGGCTAGTCTCGCCCTGAGACACATCCCATCCGCTTGGCGAGAAACCAGAGTAGTATTCATACCCAAGGCAAGCAGAAATGGCTACACATCGCCTAAGGACTTCAGACCTATCAGTCTCACTTCTTTCCTCCTGAAAATAACAGAAAGATTAGTTGATAGGTTTATACGTGAAACGACGCTATCTCTAAAGTCTCTTCACAATGGACAGCATGCATACCGTGCTGGAAGATCTACAGAATCAACTTTAAACGAAGCCGTCACTTGGATTGACAGTCAACTTGAAGCCAAAGGATTTGATATAGGCATCTTTACGGACGTCAAAGGTGCTTTCACTAATACGAATACAGAGATTATCAGAAAAGCTTTTCGGAAAAGAGGAGTTCCGGCACTACTAATCGACTGGATTTGCTTCATGCTGAAGAACAGATACATTACGGTTAGCAAAGGTGGCAAAACTATTATGGGCTCGGTCAGTGACGGATACCCACAGGGGGGGTGTACTTTCTCCCCTCCTCTGGTGCAGTCGTTGACGAGCTTATAACTCGGATCACCGGACTAAGATGTAAAGCAGTCGGATACGCTGATGATGTACTAGCTATTACCAGGGGGCCCTTTCTGGAACTCCTAGTAAACATCACTCAACGGGTCCTGAATACTATTAATACTTGGTGTCTGGAAACGGGTCTTTCAGTCAATCCAGATAAGACCGAAGTAGTGGTGTTCACCAGAAATTATAAATGGTCACTATCAATGGGCCTCATGCTGGGAGGACACGAACTGAAGATTTCTGAGGAAGTAAAGTATCTAGGGGATATTCTAGATAAGAAACTTAACTGGAACGCACAACTTGCGAGACAGTTCAAAAGCACACAGCAGCCATATGGCAATGTAGAAGGGCCATTGGCAGAAATTGGTGCTTGAAACCAGAGATGGCTATGTGGATTCATAATGACATTCTGAAACCAAGACTAACATATGCGGCGGTAGTCTGGTGGAATAAATTAGAACAATGTACGGCAAGGAAGATACTTGAAAGGGCCAGGAGCCTAACACTGAGATACATCACGGGAGCCATGAGCACAACTCCAACTGCGGCGATAGGCGCCCTGGTGAATCTTGAACCTCTCCATCTAACTCTAAAATCCGAGGCGGCCAACTCGGCGCTCCGATTAAAAGATACAGTTGGACGGAATACTAATGTAAAGCGGGCAAAAATGCTTCAGGGACTCCTGCAGGGAGATATAATGCGCACAGATGAGAGTCTAACGAAGTATATCTTTGATAAGAAATACAAAATAAGCATACCCACTCGCAATAAGTGGTTTAATGGACCCTGCCCCATACCGGAGAAGGGAGAGAACTGGTTCACCGATGGTTGCAAATTACACAACGAAATCCAAGTTGTTGGCAGAATGCCATGAGGTAATAAACAACTTAGCAAACTCAGGAATCACCGTTACACTGGTATGGACTCCTGGACATAGCAATATTCTCGGAAATGAGATAGCTGACAGACTTGCTAAACTAGGCGCTAAAGAGAGATTCATCAGACCGGAACTAATCATTGGCATCAATCCTAAGAGGAGCTCGGACGAGTTGAATAACTGGGTGACCATAGAGCATGGGAAGTACTGGACCATGGCTAAAGGTTGCCGTCAAGCCAAAGCCTTGCTAAGCACGGAGTTCAACGAGAGAGAGGAGTTCAACGAGGAGCAAAGACCTTCTGAAACTTAAGAGACCGGATGCAAGAACCATTACTGGTATTATTACTGGACATGGTTCCTTAAATTACCATAAATACAACATAGGGCTGGCAGAAAGTCCAATGTGTAGGTTTTGTTTGGAAGAGAGGGAAACCTCATTGCATATTCTCTGCAAGTGCCCAGCAATCATGAACAAGCGGAGAATGGTGACTGGGGAGTTTTTCTTGACGAACAAGATATAGCTAACAGCACACAGTGGTCTTGAACGATACCGAGAACGAATACAGGAATACCCGGAAACTGGGGACAGTAATCGATCCCTTAAGCATTCTACATAACGAAAAAAGTCTGTTATTATGTGAAAAAAAAATGTTGTTTGTGTATGTTTACATGTTAATATATCAAAATTACTGTATATCCACTGTGACCTTTTGAAGCATGAATAAATTTTATGTTACCTTTAGAAAAATTTTTGTTTTTTCTTCACCTAAAAAAACGGCTAAGGGGGTCATTTTCCTTTGACTTTTTTCGTTATTTAGAATGCTTAAGGAATCGATCACTGCCCCCAGTTTTCGGGTATTCCTGTTCTCGGTCTCGGCATCGTTCAAGACCTCCGTGAGCAGTGTAAGGGAGATAATTTCCCTCTGGAAAGTAATCTGGAACCACCTGGAGTCAAAATAACTGAGTGCAGAAGCTCATATTGACTCTGGGCGTTGGGCGAGATTTTATATGAAATCGGTACCCGACGCCTAAAGGATCAGTAGGATCGCAAAAGGATTACCCAAGCGATATGAGTCTGGTATAAGACTTAACCTAGAATTTTCTAATAATAATAATAATGGGTGTGTATGTGGGAACATGTGCGTGTGTGTGGGAGCATGTGCATAAGATGGTGTGTGGGAGGGTGTGCATGGGAGCGCATGCGTGAGTGTGCGTGGGTGTGAGTGGGTAAGAGCGTGTGTGTAAGTGTGTGTGAGAGAGCATGTGCGTGGATGTGTGTGTATGTGTGTGGAAGTGTGTGAGTGAGTGTGTGTGCATGGGTGTGTATCGGGGTGTGTGTGTAGGTTCGTAGCACAATAATAATCTATGCAACTTACTCTTTTGTTCGAATCTGGTGTGGCCTTCTTCGATGATACAAGTTGGTCGGCACACACGGTATACGATTATATATATAGATATATTCGCGAGCGGAACAAGTGGTTTGATATTCGCACGGAGCTGATACGAGAAAACGAAGCGTCTGTGTACGTGGCTCAGTACAAAGAGGACTCGTTGTCCCTTCGTTCTCGCGGCGCTACCCTCGGATTTCGGTATTCCGGACCGAGCCCGCCTGATGGCGCAGCGCATGCTTTGGCGAGGGAGAAAGAGAAGTAGGAAGGACGAAAGGGGAGCGTCTGCTCGCGGTGACGTCACGCTTTGTGGCATGCAGTCGACGGCTTGCAGACGGTGTTGGAGAGGACGAGGAAGGACGAGTGGCCAGGACGAGGAAGTGCGACGAGGGATGCAGCAGGAGGGGTATCTGGGCAACGGTGCCAACAAAGGGGCACGAAGACGAGAGCTGCAAGGCCCAGGACGGCGTACTTGCAGCAGGAGCAGTGGGCACGGTTAACCTCGAAGAGGTTATGTTTACATACAGCTTCCTACTGCATTCATCCACTGCCACTATTATCAGGTGAGATTAGTGTTTAGTTTATCACTGTAATCTCCCCTTACTAATGCTATGTTGTTTCTAGGTGTCTGGTGAGTGCTTTGGAGGCTGTTGTGGCTGCTGTTATGGGAGAGCGGGCTACGAGTTGAGCTACGTTGCGGTACCTGAGAGACTACCCTGCCTCTGCAAACCCTTCAAACCAGGTAAGAGAGTTCCAATTTGATGTGCATGTCTGCTGTAGACTAACTCATCTTTATGTTTTCTAGGGTGTATGCTGCAGGCCTCCTTCATGTCTAGAAAGCAGCCGCTCCGCCCAAGGTGGATCTATTCATGCCTTACAAGGCATAAAATCAGGTGGGTATCCTTCTAATACTATTTTACCTATATTCTCGATTTCTAATCTCTTGTGTATTTCCTTAGGTTGGTTCGAAGGGACAGGAGTAAGGAGAGGAGACGCCAGGACATGCTCAGTGCACCCCAGCCGAGACCAGCCAGCTCCAACCTATGCGAGGCTTAAATTTAAATTTTTCCTAATTTAGTAAGGGACACTTCATAATATTGTGCTTAATGTATGACATTCTAAGGAAACAGAGTCGTATATAAAGTGTTGATACAGTAATTTGTGCATGTAGCTGGCACTTGGTTACATGCTGATTTTACTACAAGTGATTTTACGAGTACCAGTGAGTGGATGCTAGGTGAGTTTGCGTAGCGAACCCACGCCCAAATATACGATTTAAATACTTTAGCGATATAGTTGAAATCAGTCTTTGCCATCATACATGTCAGTCTTTTTCTTTCTTAAATCACTTACTTAGTTTATACTACTCTATTTGATGTATGCACAATTTCTCGTGTTTACAAATTGTTATTGGTCTACGGAAGTCGTATGGGGTTGTCGTGATGGATCTGTAACCCTGTGGTTTCTAATATCTACAAGTGAAAGAACTAGCGAATGGAGTACTGCTTACGGTAGGAGGAGGGGAAATAATATTTACAATAAGGGAAATTACGGGATACTGTTATGAGTTTTCGGTAGTCGTGGTGGAAGCTTACGCATTCGGTAGGAATGGACTGGAATTTCCATTAGGAGGGTATTCGGTATTGACGATAGGAGGGATGGGATAGATTTCGATAGGAAATTTACGGTATTGTCGGGAGACGGAGGGGGGTACGGAATTGGCGGTAGGGGAATGGTGCGTCCACAATAGGAGATTCGGTATCGGTAGGTTGGGAGTAGGGAAGGGGTGTTTATTTTTTTTTATTGGGGTTGCGAAAAGTAGACCGTAGCACCCGGCATTACTACGAGCACTGGCTGATTTGCAGAGCCGTAAATACCCGATTTTACAATGCGTATATCTATGACCTTCCTTCTTACAATTCCAGCAGGGCCCTTGCGAAGAGACGAAGGCAGTATCATCCGATCGGTACACAGCTGGAGGCTGGATCTTTAAGTCCATCAATCTGGGAATGGTCTTCCCCCCGACGAACGAGGTCGGTGCGAGTGGTATCGGGCTGGGTCGCTCTTCCCTCACGAAATTAATCTGGCCCATCGCATATATAGGGTGTACCGACTCTACCCCGACTCGTTCTCATAGGCTCCGCCCTCTCTCAATTAGCACTTCCTTTTCCGACTTCGTCTGGGTAGTAGCCGTCTTAGTGAAGGTAATTAAGTCCCCCGTTGTAATGCGTGCTAGTCCCCCGTTCGGGTAGCTTACCACATTAATGATGGGGTGAGTTTTAGACCTTTTTGGTTTTGCCGGTCTACGATAGGAGGGGTGGTTGGATGGGAATCGGACGGTAGGGGGTGATTCTTGGATGGATGAGGGGGAATCAGTGGGTGTTCGACCTGAACTGGTTCTTGGGTGGTCCTTTCCTCCCGTCGTGTGACGCGAATTGCTGGGTTAGACGCCACGTACGGGGCCTTGAACTCCGTCAAGGTGTTGCACGGGTCGAAGGGGCATGCCGCCCGATGTTCGCGGTCTTCATACGACCCTTTCGGTAACGCCCCTTCGAACGATCGATTGGATCGGTCGGTTTCCTGGGCGATAGATCCCCGAGAAGGGGTCGTATAGGAGTTGCGGCTCGTCCTCCGTCCGTACCAGGGTACTAGTCGAAACCATGGACGGGGACGCCTCCCCCCCCCCGGAACGAAACCGCGACCCAGCGGTTGAGGTGAGATCTGCGAGTTAGAGTTTTCGAGGCCGACCGCGGCCCCGCCGGGGAGGAGGCTCAGCGGGTGGATGGCTCCTCTTCCGATCCCCGGACGACCGAGCACCACTGCTGGTTTGGCCTGTATCCCTAGTTGTCTCATGGTTCGGCGGTCGGCGGCGGAGATTGTAGAGCGGACGCCTACTCTCTCCTCCGGTATTGTCCCCGGGCGGCTGGTAACCTAGTGTGTCAGGTTGTATCCTCGACCCTTTCCCATTCCTTGCATTGTAGCTACTAGTGTTGTTACCTGTCGAAGGAATAGGTCGTTTCGTGTATTGCTGCAAGACGTTTTACTCTCTCTGCCCATGCTACAGAATTTGGAGGACTAGGAGTTTCAGGAATTTCGAGAAATTGTTTAAGGACTTTAGGTTGCCGTGGGTTCCTACCAAAGTTCAGAAATGCTGGAGTCAACAACGTTGACGCATTGAATGAAGTATTGATGGCGAATGCGAATTCATTTAAATGGGTGTCCCATTTATGATGATCTTGTTTTACGAAGATAGAGATCATCTGTTTAACTGTACGATTACTACGCTCTACAGGATTTGCTTGAGCGTGGGATGGGGCTATCGTCGTTTGGATAATACCCAGTTCATCCAACTTTGACGTCATGAGTTTGTTCGTGAATTCCGTTCCATTATCGGTTACAAGGTATTTAGGACATCCCAACGAAATACTATCAGTTCCTCGAAAGCTTTTACTATGCACTTAGCGTTATCTTTCCTAAGAGGTCTGATTTCGACGTATTTCGTGAATAAGTCTTGAAATACTACGATATAACGACATTGCCCTTTACTAGTTGGCAATGGGCCCATGATATCAGCTGCTGCGATTGCCCAAGGTCCTTCTATTTTTCTTTGGGTCATAAGTCCCATTGGTGCCTGTTGTGGGATTTTATACATCTGGCAGTCAGGGCACTCTTTAATACAACGAATAACATCCCTTTTCATTCTCGGCCAGAAATACGATTGGATCAGTCGATGATAAGTTTTATCGACTCCCAAATGACCTGATTGGAGGGTGTTATGACATTCGAACGTAGCTCTCTCTCTATCGAGTTCGGGAACTACGAGCTTCCAACTGTCTAAGTCGGCTACGATTGGGTCGATAAGGGGGTTGTGATGATGCTTGTATAAGCAATTGTTTACAATTTTCCAATCTCGATATTTTTCTGGATTATTATTTACCATTGTTATGCGATTGGTATACCAGTTATCCGCGCCTAGCAATCCCGTTGCTGCTAAGCAGCAAACCTCATGAAACGAACGAGATAGCGCATCAGGTACTTTATGGAGTGCTCCCTTACGGTGTATGATTTCCATATTGTAACCTTGAAAAGCTGTGGCCCATCTGGCTAACCTGCCAGCTGGGTCTTTTAAATTTTGCAGTCAGGTGAGGCTACTGTGGTCGGTAATGACAGTAAATTTTTCGCCTAGAAGGTATCCTCGAAATTTGTTTACTGCCCATATTACAGCCAGACATTCTTGTTCTATTACTGTGTAGTTACGTTCCGCTTTTGCTAAGGTCCTACTGGCGTAGGCGATGGGGTGCTCTTCTCCCTGGATTATTTGGGTGAGCACTGCCCCTAAAGCGTAGCTGCTGCTATCTGTTTGTAGGCAGAACGGTAGGTTGGGGTCTGGTCCAGCTAAGACTGGGGCTTCGGTCAGAAGTATCAACAGTTTTTCGAAGGCTTGTTGTTGATATTCTCCCCAGGTCCAAGGGACATTTTTCTTCAACAGTTCGGTAAGGGGGATTTTTATTTCAGCAAGGTTTTTAATAAAGCGATCATACCATGCTACCATACCGAGGAATCGGCGAAGTTGCTTTAGGTTTCGAGGTGGGTCATAGTTTAAAATAGGGGCAATCTTGTCTGGGTCTGTTTGGAGTCCTTCCCTGTTGACGACGTAACCAAGGTATTTAACTTCCGAACAGCAGAACTCGGACTTTTCTCGATTGATTTCTAAATTGACATCTTGCAGTTTTTTCAACACTTTTTCCAGCCAATATAGATGCTCTTCGAACGTGTTTGTGGCTATGATTATATCATCCATGTATACGAAAACATGGGGTTGCCATTCTGGATCAAAGAGGTCGTCCATGGCGGTTTGAAAACTTACGGGGGCGTTCGAGACGCCATACGGAAGTCTTGTGAACTGGAATAGCCCTTTGCCAGGTAATCCAAATGCTGTGTACTCTTTACTATTTGTTGCAAGAGGGATCTGGGATACGCGTGACTTAAGTCTATTTTCGAGAGGAATTTAGCGTTTCTTAGATTCTCTAGTAACTTGTCCATGTGGGGTAAGGGGTAAGCGATTTTTATTGTAACGCCATTTAGTGCTCGGTAGTCGACAACTACTCCAAGCACTTTCTGAGGGTTCGATAATTCCCTCTGCTAGGAGACGATCAACCTCAGCGTGGGCAGCGGCTAAAAGTTTTGGAGAGATTCTACGAATACGTTGTTTTATCGGACTACAACCTTCTACAATTATTTCATGAGGTTTTATCTTAGCTACTCCAGGGGTTGCGTCCGGTGGTGGAATGGTCAGATCGAATATAAGTTTATCTAGTCTTTGTTGTTGTTTTCCCGATAAGTCGGAGGTCACTCCGATTGCTGCCGTTGCCATGATTGCTCCCGGATCCTGAGTTTTCGGATGAAATTTTCTCACTATTCCTTTGTCCGTGTGCCAAGATCGGTGTTCGTGGTCTATCGTCATCTTCAGTAGTGTCAATAGGTCCATGCCCAGTATGATGTCGTAGGTCATTATTTTTGATACTCTGATGTCCGCGGGTATTTCTTTACCTTCGAGGTGGAATGTAAATTTTGAAATACCTTCGATTTTTTCTAATTCGCCGTTTGGCATCATCATATATCCGGTCTGGGGTATTATTTCAGTCCCTATCTGTCTCACCGCTTCTATCCCTATGAAGGAGGCAACTGCTCCATTATCTACGAGTGCAGGAAAGACTTTCCCTGCTATATCGATATTGAGGTACAGACGATTATCATAGCTTCCGACTGGACCAATAGGCATCGGTATGTTCTCTCGAGAACCTGAGTTGACTAGGTCTGAAGCTTTCGATGTTGTTTTTGGCGTGGGTATTTGGGCCTGCCCGATTTTAGAGGTTAACCTGGCCCTTACTGTTTCCCTCTTTGATCGTTTCCCGCATTTGGTCTACATCTTGGGCACGTACGTATCGTTACGTCACGAATACCACATTTATAGCAGAGGTTCCTTGTCTTTTTGGGACAGTCTGCTGCCCAATGCCCTGTGTCTTTGCAAGTCAAACATGGGTATACTTTTCCAGTTGTTGGACTTTCCTTACTTAACTTTTGGGGTTGGGTGGGCTTGTTACTGACGGTAAGTTTCGTGTTTTGGGGAGGCGGTAGGGGGTTTTTGTTATTATTGCCATTATTCCAGTTTTTTTGTTTCGATATGCCTGATGTGTGTTCGACATCTTGTTTTCGTGCGAACTCGACCAATTGGCCTGTTTTTGTTTTTACGATGTTGTCGACAGCTGCAACTTCGTTAGTGTCTTCTTCGTCTGTTGAATCGCTATATTGTTGTACCGTTTCGATAGCGGCAATGCGGTTTTTTCTCGGGGGTGGTCGATAAGCTAATTGAGGGCATAACGAATGTTCAGGTGGCGGTGGGAGTCTATATTTCTTCTTCCCATTCCCTTCGCATCTCTTCTTGTTGTCCCAAGGCCTGCAATTCTTCAAACGTATTGAATTGATATCTATTTATCTTGGTGAAATAATCCTCATGTAGGTTGCGATAAGTTCTATCCAATTGAGCTATAAGGGTCATTGGGGGGATGCATTGATTAATCAATGCTCGGATATTTGCGATGAACGTAGCAATTGAATCTTCGGGTCCTTGCGATCTAGACCTAATATCATCTTCTAATTGTAATTGAAAATCCGGTCTGCTATATTGTTGTCTTATGGCAGTTTTGAGTTCCTCCAATGTTCGCCAGCTTTGTAGCAACGGGCGTCCCCAAAACAAAGCTTGGTCTTTTAAAATAATGGGAATCATTTTCAAGATGTCCCGATCGGACATGTTACAGCTTCTCAGGCAATCCTCTATTCGAGAGAGGAATTTCCCTAGATCTGCTTTTGGTTCTCCATTAAAGTTTACATTATACTTTTGTATCAGACTGGCTACTCTAGTTTCGGGCTGGAACGAGGAATCATTATTTGAGTTCTTAGGATGTACTCGCTCAGGATTGTAAAGAAGCATTTGACCGTATGATAAGGTGTTCGATGTACTGTACGAGTATCCTCCTTGGGGAATACCATGCCCAAGGGGAAAGTGTGCGAAGGGGTAATACCAATATGGATTACTAGGTATTGGGACTTGGGTGTTAGGGCTCATTGATGGATAGCCTACGAGGTTAGGTGGTAAATGTGGGTTATTTGTAGAAGTTACTGCATTCGCTGTGTACGACGAATTATCGGGGTATATTGTACTGCGTCTGTGGGATGGGTGCAGTATTTAGTTGCGATAAATTTAAATTTTTCGAGTTCGAATCCAATGGAATTGGCGAGTAATTAGGTGATATGGTTTGATGGGTGGATATATGGTTCACTGTCTGTTGGTGATGGTTAAATTAGTCGGTAGGGAGTGGTGCTGATGGTAATGGTTGTGTAGATTGCGGGGTATGGTACATTGATGTTTGTGGTTACGAGTTTTGACTGGTGCTGACTGGTTCGTGAGTGTATACGAATGTTGGTAAATTTGGGAGGCAGTCTTTGTCTGTTGGTGTAGCGGATGAGTTGTTTGATTGGTATGGGGTGAGTACATTGGTGTGGGTAGGGATGTTTGTACGGTAGGGATAGTATTTGTTTGTGCGGGTTGGTGCGTGTGAAAAGTTGAGTATATTGGTGTTTGTGAAAGTGGGAGGGGTTGGGTGTTAGGGTAGGTTGGTACTTGTGAAGGTTGGGGGGTTTGGATGGTAGGGTTGTTCGGTATCTGTGTAGGTTGGGAGGTTTGGACGGTAGGGTAGTTCGGTATTTGTGACTGTTGAGGAATCTGGATGGTCGGGTAGGTCGGTATTTGTGGAGGTTGGGGAGTTTGGATTGTAGGATTGTTCGGTATCTGTGTAGGTTGGGAGGTTTGGACGGTAGGGTATGTCGGTATTTGTGGCTGTTGGGGAATCTGGATGGTCGGGTAGGTTGGTATTTGTGGAGGTTCGGGAGTTTGGATGGTAGGGTATGATGGTATTTGTGGGGGTTGGGAGGTTTGGGCGGTGTGGTAGGTAGGTATTTGTGAGGGTTGGTAGGTTTGGATGGTAGGGTATGGTGACATTTGTGGGGGTTGGTGGGTTTGGTAGGTAGGGTAATTAGTTATTTGTGTAGGTTGTGCGGGGTGGATGATAGGGTTGGTCGGTATTTGTGGATATTGAGGGGTTTGTTCGGTAGGGTAGTTCACTATTTGTGAAAGTTGGGGGGTTTGTACGGTAGGATATGTATCTTGTGTTAGGTTCATTGGTGGATTATGGGTATATAGCGTAGAATTGCTTAATGGTGCAGCTATGGGCGGGGAATTCGGCGAAATGTTTCCCATTGCCCCTCTGGTATGTTCTTGCATGCTAGCTGCCTGTAAAGGAGGAAATTGAGTCCCCCCGAGATTTAGGTTCGCCTGCGAGTATTGTAAGTTGTAGTTTGTCGAAGCCAGATCCACATTGTTACCGCCTATCGGATGATTTAGATTTGCCTGCGAATACTGCGGGTTGTGGATTGTCGAGGCCGGATCTACATTGTTACCAACTGTCGGATGATTTGGGTTTTCCCTTAATGAATCTCTGCCCTCTAGTTGCTGTTCTTGTATAGCCCCGCCCCCCGTTGCTCCTACCGGATTTGATGGTGCAGTCGGTGTAGTGCCATCATCATCTGTACTGTTTTTCGGTTCACCTGATTCGACAATAGTGGACAATTCTTGGAAGCTGAGAGTAGTTTGTTCATGTGCTCCTTGACGCCCTATAGGTTCTACAGATGTTTCTGGTATGAACGAGGTTCGATCCTTTATTTGATGGTTACCCCTCGTGGCCCTCATTCAAGGTTGTTTCAATAAAGATACCCCCACTATTATTTTTCGTCCTATCTGCGGTTTCCTCTGCTTCTGCGAGAATATCTTCCGTATCCAATGACGGGGATTGTTTCCCTCGTTCAGTGGCATTATCTATTTCTTGGTCCCACCTAGCCCCTTGGTTACCAAATAGCCTTCAAAGGTCAAATTGTACTAATCGGTTAAGCCGTTGTGCTCGTGTGCCCTCTGTATTGAGCCTTGATCGTCGTAGACTATTTGCAACCAATTCATTCGAGTAAGTATTAAACAGTTCTGTTATACGAGTCCTCTCTAAATTGATTTGTTTAATCTTTGACGGGTTCATCTCAGGTAATAAAGCTGTATAGGTTGGGGGGGGGGGGGGTACGTTTCGTGAAGTTACGAGTTAGCTCACTTTTGTTTGCTATCCTACCGAATTTCTCAGATGTTGGTTTTTTCTAATTTCACAGCTTAATGCTGTTTATAAAAGTTAAAAAAACAAATAAAAAACGAATAGAGTAACAAAGCAGAAAATAACAGCAAAAACTCAAGCAAATAGAATGAGAAAAAAATTTTTTTTTTAATCAAGCGAAGGCAAGCAACAATAGGAAAAATAAATTTTTAATAAGCAGTGTGGAAAGCAAACAAAGTTGAAGCGAAATATTATGATTGTCTAAGCATAAGCGGGTATGAGGTATGCAAGCAGGAATATATTGGGTAAAAAGGTAGATGGTGGGTTCCGATCAAGTACGATATTGGGTGAAGGGGTTAAAAAAAAATAATACTAAAAAGAAAATTCGAGTTGTTTTCCTAAAAAAAATTTCTTTTATGAGGGAAAAATAAAATTTTTACTTTCTTATGATTTTGATATAAATAAAAAACAATAAATATTACTAGGAGTTTTTCTTTAAATAGACAAAAATAGATCCAAACAAACTTTATTAATTTAAAATATTTAATAACAACCACGATGATAATCTTTTTGTTCGTAAAAATTCTGAAATTACTATTATTTAAGAAGACTGGGAAAATTTGTTAAGTGGGATTAAAAGTACGAACAAACAAAAAAAAATAATATAATTAACAAGCAAAAGCAAGGTCACTAAACGGAAATTCCATACAAGTATTTCTGCGTGCATGCGGTAGGGATACACAAGGTAAAACTCAACTACTGGCAATTTGTAGTCGGGTAGCGAACGATAGGGTCTCGTGATATTGTTTAAGTTTGATATGGGCTGAGGGATGTGTGTTCGATAGGTGGAATATTACTAATTCAAAATAATATGGTACAACTTATTTTAACGAAGGTGGATTATTGTAAGCTAGCGTTGTTTACAAAAAAAATGTATCGCAAAATTAAAGAATATTGCAAATGTAATCAAGGGTTGCTAACTAATTATAAAATAATAAAAAAAAAATTGTAGGTAATAACAAAAAAAAAAAATTTCAAAATGATCAAAGTTTTAATTTAAATTTACAATTAATTATCATGAATGCAGAAAATTTTACAATTCCTTTAACCAGGTTCAAATAGTAAATTAAACTTTTATACGAGATATTTATTCGACCATACGAGGTAAATTGAAAATATTTATACTAAATATTTATTTTGACTTTTAATACGAATATTTACTACAAATAATACACTATACAAGATTCAATTTCCAAGATTTTGAACACAATATTAAAAAAAAAAGTTTTAATACGAAATTTTATACAAAGTGTACGAAAGTAGATTAGATGTTATCTATTCGTAAAAAAACGAACAAAATTTATCGAAGGGGAAAAACTATTCACTTATTTTTAATAAATCCACTTTGCAACGATTAAATCACTATATTGATTATAGGATTCATGGGGAATAGGTGTAAAATGTTATTGATCGGAAGGTGGGAATTTATAGTAGCGATAGGCGGAGAAAATAAATAATATATATTACGAAATTGTGCATAAAATACATAAAAGAGGGTAAATGTGCGTAAAACATAAAATTATGAACATATAATAGCAATAAAAATGTTACATTTTATTTTCGAGTAAGTGAGGTTTCTAAACTTTATGCTTTTATTCAAGTTCCAGAAAAATTTTCGTAAAGTCGTGTCAATTTACGAATATACTATTATTATACGAATATGCTATTATTATACGAATATGCTATTATTATACGAATATACTAGTATTATGTGAATATACTATTATTATATGAATATACTATTATTATAGTAATGATGATTAATATTAATTTATTAAATTTATGTTGTGAATATTCTAATGTAAAATAAAAATAAAAATAAAAGTATCTATTCAACGTCCATTTAATTGAAAATAATTTCCACTGCGTGTGTTTATAAGAAAAATGTATTTAAATCTGAATATAATTGCTCCAGCTTTGTACCATTGTTAATCGCATTTACTAATTTCTGTAAATATTTTTAATCAAAACAAATTTTTATTTGTTATACTATTATTTAAAATCGTTATACAAATGGAATAACAATTGAGTCAAAAAAGATTTTTAATTAAACTGATTTTAAAACAAAATGTTGAAGTAGATAGTAGAGTCTATACTATATTTAATAAACACGTGTTGCCAAAAATTATTTTTCAACTACCTTCTAAAATTATCGTTTTGATATTACACAAAAAATTTCGAAATTGTGGATAGTTATCACGAATTTTATTTAAATAATTTTCAAAATTAATACTCGAAAATAAATTTTCGACACTTCACCACGCACTCACTCACTGTCTATTACACTAAATTTTGTATTTATACAATCTTAATTATTTAGGACATACGTATAAATTTGGGGATATATTTTATTGTATTTATGCCAATGTGCAAAATGCAAAATACTCAGCATAAATTATTCATGCCAAGTAATGCTAGCGTGGCCTACCATTGACGCCAACGAACAAAAGATGGCTACCTACGAGACTATCTCGCGGCGCACATGCAAAAATGGCCAGCTACAAGCCGTCGCGGCGTTGTCAAGCGTCTCGCCGCGGCCGCGTGTATATCACTCGCGAAAATTCCAACTATATATTACAGGTGTCACTTTATGTTTAAATTCACATGCACTGTCGTATTCTACGAATTATTAATCACGAATTGATTTTATTTAAATTTAAATTTATTTTAGTAATTTAATGTTAATTTTTAACTTTAATTTTAATTTAATGTTAATTTTTAAATTTAATTTTAATTTAATGTTAATTTTTAACTTTAATTTTAATTTAATGTTAATTTTTAACTTTAATTTTAATTTAATGTTAATTTTTGACTTTAATTTTAATTTAATGTTAATTTTTGACTTTAATTTTAATTTAATGTTAATTTTTGACTTTAATTTTAATTTAATGTTAATTTTTGACTTTAATTTTAATTTAATGTTAATTTTTTACTTTAATTTTAATTTAATGTTAATTTTTGACTTTATTTTAATTTAATGTTAATTTTTGACTTTAATTTTAATTTAATGTTAATTTTTGACTTTAATTTTAATTTAATGTTAATTTTTGACTTTAATTTTAATTTAATGTTTATTTTTGACTTTAATTTTAATTTAATGTTAATTTTTGACTTTGATTTTAATTTAATGTTAATTTTTAACTTTAATTTTAATTTAATGTTAATTTTTAACTTTAATTTTAATTTAATGTTAATTTTTAACTTTAATTTTAATTTAATTCAAATTTCACCGGAATTTTTGTCGACCCCACGTTACTGCGTCAATTTATAACACGTTGGGCGTCAATTTTATGACAATAATTTTAGCTAATCAAGCCAAGATTATTGCGCCGCACATGCAGACTTTAACATTAGTTTTATTCGAGACTTCAAATAAATCGTACATGGGAATTTAGGGTAATATTATGAACACTTGTGGTTTATTCAATTTCGATACAAGTATTGAGCGCCAGCTGCGCGAATTCGCAGCACGATTTTACAAGTTGTTGTACCGACACATAGAATTACTTACACAATTAACTAACTACGGTGAGTACGCTGTATGGTGGGAAACGGTAAATGGTCGGGCGAGGAAGAAGCTAATTCTCAGGGACGAGAATTCAAGTTATATCCGGCGACGAAATACACGTGAAAAAGCGGCGACGCGGTGCTCGACACGCACGCGGCGCTTGCTTTACAAAAAATTATCTATGTAAATATATATGTATGGGTATGCACTAAGCACAATAATAATCTGTGCAACTTACTCTTTTATTCGAATCTGGTATGGCCTCCTTCGACGATACAAGTTGATCGGCACACACGGTATACGATTATATATATAGATATATTCGCGAGCGGAACATGTGGTTTGATATTCGCACGGAGCTGATACGTGAAAACGGGCGCAGCGCATGCTTTGGCGAGGGAAAAAGAGAAGTGAGAAGGAGGAAAGAGGAGCGTCTGCTTGCGGTGACGTCACGCTATGAGGCATGCAGTCGACAGCTTGCAGACGGTGTTGGAGAGGTTGAGGAATGACGAGTGGCCAGGACGCGGAAGTGCGACGAGGGATGCAGCAGGAGGGGTATCTGGGCAACGGTGCCAACAAAGGGGCACGGAGACGAGAGCTGCAAGGCCCAGGACGGCGTACTTGCAGCAGGAGCAGTGGGCACGGTTAACCTCGAAGAGGTTATGTTTACATACAGCTTCCTACTGCATTCATCCACTGCCACTATTATCAGGTGAGATTAGTGTTTAGTTTATCATTGTAATCTCCCCTTACTAATGCTATGTTGTTTCTAGGTGTTTGGCGAGTGCTTTGGAGGCTGTTGTGGCTGCTGTTATGGGGGAGCGGGCTACGAATTGAGCTACGTTGTGGTACCTGAGAGGCTACCCTGCCTCTGCAAACCCTCCGAACCAGGTAAGAGAGTTCCAATTTGATGGGCATGTCTGCTGTAGACTAACTCATCTTTATGTTTTCTAGGGTATATATGCTGCAGGCCTCCTTCATGTATAGAGAAGCAGCTGCTTTGCCCAAGGTGATTCTATTCATGCCTTTCAAGGCATAAAATCAGGTGTGTATCATTCTAATACCATTTTACCTATATTCTCGATTTCTAATCTCTTGTGTGTTTCCTGACGTTGGTTCGAAGGGACATGAGTAAGGAGTGGAGACGCCAGGACATGCTCAGCGCACCCCAGCCGATACCAGCCAGCTCCCACCTATGCGAGGCTTTCTGGGATGGCAGCTGTGCGTCCTCTTCAGCTGCTTCAGGGCATTGGAGAGCTCACTTTCTCTGTGTCGTCCAGGAGAATAGTGTATGTGCGTGTGTACGTGTATAGTGAGTAAGATGGGTAGGTAGCTATCGTTCACTTTGTGTAAGGCACACAAAATGTGGTGTTACAACAGAAATTAACCAAATAATTTGTTAATCAATAATCGAAAAGTTCACTTCTGTGTATTCCCGTCACCATGTAATTGTTTAAGGTGCCTGCCTAACGCCGTTTTAAATTTACAAAAAGATGGCAGGCACCTCACACTGCTTGGGAGCGCATTCCAGAGGTACGCACCTTGAACTCTAAAGAAGAATAGGCCCTTATTTGCGCGACCCCGGAACCGAGAGCTCTTTCGAACCACTCCTACCTGAAGTCCTGGCCTGGTTTTTTTCAAAGAGGGCAGTAAGATATGGTGGCTGCCGCATGAAAACCGCTTTGTAAAGCAACAGCCCCATAAAATACTCCCTCCTCACCTTCAGATCCAACCAGTCCAGTCTTACCCTGTACGAGGTGATATGCTCATCACGCCTAACACCACATATGTATCTCACACATGAATTCTGTAAACGTTGTAGTCGTGTCTGGAGCTCCCCTGATACGTCAAGAAGAACCACTGAGCAATAGTCTAAGTGAGGTAGTATCAGTGCACATGCCAGCTACTTTCGTAGTATCTCCATAGTGCAAGAACGGAATAATTTCAGACTGTACAAAGCTCTATTAACTTTCTTACTGACCGCATTCAATTGCGGCTTCCATGTTAACCTTTCGTCCATCATCACGCCAAGGTTGGTAACTGTATCGACAAAGGGAACTTGTTTGATGTTGTGATCAGATACAAAAATAATCGCCTTTGTCTTGCCGACATTGAGGCGCAGGCCAGCTGACGATGCCCAATTCGACACTGCTCGTGCTACAGCCGACATGCGACCGATACCATCACAAAGACCTTCCAGGGTCACTTGAGCGTAGGTTTGCAGGTCGTCAGCGTATAGCATGTGTTCTACACCATCTAAGTCTAGTGCGTCTTGTGAGACGTTTGTGTAAAGGCTGATAAGTAAGGGTCCCAGGACTGAGCCCCGTGGAACGCCAAGATTGGTGGTTAGCCAACCTGAATCCCCTTTTGTATTAGTGACGACTTTCTGTCGTCTTCCCATTATACATGACTTAAGCCACAGGAGAACACTCCTGGAGAAACCCATGCGCATCAGCTTACGCAGCAGTTTAGTGTGTGAGATGGTGTCGAATGCTTTACTAAAATCAAACATCAATAAAATAGTCAATAGTTTTTTGTTGTTGTTAATGCCTGATCTTATGTTTTCCGTCAGTTTTAAAACCAGTCTGTATCGGGTCCAAAGTGTTGTTATCCCGTAAAAAGTCAGTTATTTGGTCGTGTATTATTTTTTCCAGGACCTTGGAAAGGATACTCAGTAGAGCAATTGGTCTGAAATCTGACACCGTGGATGGGACAGACTTCTTCTTCAAAGGCACCAATTGAGCTCCCTTCCAAGTTCCCGGAAAAATGCCACTGGATAGAGAGGAGTTAAAGATTTTAACAATATGATCTCCCATAAACGGAAGAGCCTTAGCCACTATACTTTGGGGGATGCAGTCTTCACCTCTAGCCTGCGACGGGAAATGGGTAACAACCAGGACCACGTCCGAGAAGCTGATTTCTCGGAAAACAAAGCCGTCATCACTGGCAGTGGTCAAGACATTGTCAAGTTCTTCATCACTTCCACTTTGTGAGATCGACACCCCTGCAAAGTGGGCATTGAGCTCTTCCTTCGAGAAACCATGAAGCTTCTCTCTTGTCAAAGCCTTGAGATCTTTCCAGATTTCTTTCTTATAATCAATAGCTTAAAAAATTCTATTTTGCAAAAATCTTTCTTTAGTTCGTAATTCAGCGGGAGAGATTGAGATATTGATTAATTGATTGATTGATTTACATTTATTTGTTTGAAAACAAAAATATAGTGTATAGTCATAAATATATCACATAATATCATAAAAACGTCCTAAAAATTTCACTTGGTTAGGTACATAATATCAAAGTTATAGTGCATAATGTCGAAAATACATATCGCATCATTGATAAGATTTTTAAAAATCACTCACATTCATCGATCTTACATGTACACTCATCCAGAACCATTCACGCTTAAAAATACACATACATTAGTAGAATTATCACAGGATTTCAATATGCTCGTCAGAAATATAATAAAATAATAAAATCAAACATTCAGTCACGCAGCCACACGTTTATTCATGTTTATAAATACTCACACCGAACACAGATAATTTAGATAAATAAATAATTTCACAATACAGGTCGTTCAACTTTACACAGCTTGCATTTTTATATAACGTAGATACCTGCCTGTCGCTGTCTTAAACTTGCAGAATGATAGCAGGTACTTAATGCTGCAAGGAAAATTATTCCAAAGGCGTGCACTGCGAGCCTTGAAGAAGTAAAGGCCAACGTTAGTGTGTGATCCTGGAACTGAGATATCTTTTACTTCACCCCTACTGGATGTTCTCGCCTGGTTCTTTTCAAAAAGTTGATTTATATGAGGTGATTGTCCGATTCTTATGGCTCTTTAAAGTGGTAATGCGGCAAAGTAAGTCCTACGTTCTTCTACATTTAACCAGTCCAATTTAATCCTGAAAGGGGTGATGAGTTCGTCCCTTCTAACGCCACAAATATATCTCACACATGAATTCTGCAGTCGTTGTATTTTGGTCGGCAGTTCTCCGGACAAATCAAGATAAACGACCGAGCAGTAGTCCAGATGAGGGGCAATTAGTGCACCTGTCAGCTGCTTACGCAGAACCTCAGTGGTGTAGGATCTAAGAAATTTTAAGCCATAAGGAGTGCGATTAACACGCTTAGTAACGTGTTCTACTTGTTGTGTCCATGTTAATTTCGAATCTATAACAACACCCAGGTTCGTGACCGTATCAACAAAGGGCACGAATAAGCCGTCTTCTACCTCAATGCCTGCTAGCTGCAAATAACCTAGAAAATTAATGTTATACACTGATTCGAAGATTCTAATTTCATATAATTAATCATATGATTTTTAAATGACTTTTTTAATGATTATTCGTATAATAAAACATATACATTAACATATGAATTTTCGTATGTTATTTTCTATAAATTGTAAAAAAATTGTAGACAAAAACAAATGGATTATTTATTATGTATACCTAAATATGTCCACTTTGAGTCCTATCATCAGAATGATACAACATAAACTGGGTATGAAATATAAAAAATACACTAAGAAAAAAGATTTGCTCGCACATAAATACATTCAAATTTACATGACAGCTATACTGATGTGGTGCTAGCAACCGTAGAAATTGCTGTTGTAGATACATTATGGTTACCGTCGGTATTGCATGTTTGTTGCGGTAAATCAGTATAGCTGTTAGAGTAAAGTTTAGTTGCTGGAGCAATATACAGTTTGATTCGCTCAACCAGATTTTGGCTGATCTAGCAATATATTTTCCTCAGTGCACGCAAAATTCTATTATTTTTAATACAGAAAAATAAAAAAAAATGTTACTTAATGAATTATTATGATTAATCATAAAAATCAAATGATTTATCATACGAGATGACAGGATTTTTTAGAAGAATGAAAAACATGACTAATAATATAAATAATCATAATCGTGCTGTTTTATATGATTTTTCACGTAATTTAAATGATTTTCATATGATTTTACACGTAATTTAAATGATTTTACACATAATTTAAATGATTTTCATATGGCAGATTATCAAAAAATATATATTTTTTAAATCAGTAGCTGTTTAAAGCGTTGGAAAACTTTTTAATGTCAGATACGCATATGATCACCACACAAAAAAGTTTGCTTGATGTGTAAAATGATAGCGACCTGTAATAAAACATTTTTCGATAACCTGACATATAAGCCAATGTATTTGAGCGGCCCAATAGCTTAGAAATTCGGCACTTAATTATGTAAAATACGCGGTGCGCCAAAGTTCTGCACATAGCGAATATTGACATGTATATAAATATTTAGATTGAAAATAATCATCTGATTATGCATATAAAAGTCATATGAAAATCATTTAAATTACGTGAAAAATCATATGAAATATCACGATTATGATTATTTATATGATTTTTCATATTTCTTATTCTTCTAAAATATCTTGTCTCATCTCACATGATTAATCATTCGATTTTTATGATTAATCATAAAATTAATCACATGTATTATCGATGAATTTATATATGATAATTTATGAAGTAACATTTTTTTTAATTCTTGAATTAAAAAGAATAGAATTATACGCACACTGAGGAAAACGTATTGCTCGAGTAGCTAGATTCTGGTTGAGCGAATCAAATTGTCTATTGTTCCAGCAACTAAACTTTGCTCTGACAGCTATGCTGATTTACCGCAACAAACATGCAATACTGACGGTAACCATAATGCAGCTACGACAGCAATCTCTACGGTTGCTAGCACCACATCAGTATAGCTGTCATGTAAATTTGAATGTATTGCTGTGCGAGCAAATCTATTTTCATAGTGTCTTTTGTATATTTCATGCTCAGTTTATAATAATCCATTTCTTAGTCTAAAATTTTTTTTCAATTTAAAGAAAATACCATATGAAAATTAATATGTTAATGTATATGAATGAAGCTAAATGAATCTGCAGAAACAATAATTTCACAGATTAAATCGATGAAGAAAGATGAAATATAACGTGAGATCTTAAGTAAGATTGCCAACGAAACTGAAATCCATCATTACGTTACAGTATTAGAAGAAAACAATCACTGTGAAAATTTCAAAATTGAAGATACATTGCTACGACAGCTCAACACCGAATCACAAGACCAAAATGCACTATTAAAAGAACTATTAGATAAAAAAAACGAAAATGTCAGTGCCACTAAAAGAACTTTTGCTGATATAACCTCCAATATTATTAAACCTCAACAGAAACGAGTTCCTAGAATAATTGTGAAAAAAAACAGATACAAAAAGTAAAGAAAACATCAAGCAATATGTCACACACTATCTAAATAGAGGAAAGTATATACAAACAAAAACAATTCATATGGTGAGGTTTAATAAATGATTTTTGCAAACCAAACAGACAATTTTATTTGTCAGCGACGTTTCGGCAGCATTTCACTGCCCTCATCAGGCTATACCTTTATTTAAATATTTCATATTACACCATTATTAAAAAGTATTGTAAAAAAAAAATATATATTTATATGTGATTTTATATGAAATTTGTTGTTAACATAAATACTTACAATATTTACATGGTACGGATGTTACATTTTTTAAGACCAATACATGTACAAGATATATACGTTACTCGCTATATGAACAATATAAAAATATAATAATAAGTTAGTGATTTTGTACTATTTTCTTAATTGCACAGAAGTTGAGGTTAAGTTGCCATAAATACCTTTCATTTTCTTAATCGTCCTTATTTTAAAACTTATAATATTAAAACAATAAATAGCACATTGTAAATATAAATATAAATAAAAGAAGTCCATAGTTAAAAAATGTTATAAGTTATAAATAAGTAAAAAATGAAATATCACAGAAGATTTAATACTATCAGTAGGTACAACAAGACTTTTCTATCACAGACGGTTACCAGACGTTATTTTGAATATCTGAGCATGCTCCAAAGAGCCTTTTGATGGAGTGATTTCAAAATATTAAAAACTGACTAGTTTGTAGACTAGATAAAAGAAAACAGCATTATCTAATATTGCACAATTAATCACAATTTAATTATTAAAAACTTAATTATTAATATAGATAAACTAACTCTAATAATGCACAAATTATCACATGAACTTAAAGAAAATATTTTAAATTTTTAATGCCTGTTATTATATGTGCGCACGCATCTCTTTGTATACGCAACGCGCGTGTGCGAATATAATGACAATAATGAAACTCGTCAATTTTGTCAGTGACCGTATGTGTTATAGCTACTTCAAACAAAAGATATTTATTACTTATTATATTTGCTTTTCATGTTATTGATCAATGGAAAGTAATGATAGTTTAATTTTTGGGTGTCCTCTTTAATATTAATAGAATGTTTTTGTAATTTTATATTTACCATTTCTGAAATTAATCTCTTTTTCCAATTACGTTCTTTATCCAGGATTTTTGTATCGTTAAAATTAAAGGACTGACCGTTCCTAATGTGGTCATTAATAGCATATGATTTATTCTCAATATTCGTATTCGCTTCATGTTCATCAACACGTACAGTCAGCTGACGTTTGGTTTCACCTACGTATGAAGCATTACAATCATGGCATTCTATTTTATAAACCACATTAGTACAAGCTCCTGTCTCTTGCTTGTCTTTACCCCGAGTAATAATAGAACTTAAATTTGTATGTGTTTTTGGAATAGTTTGAACATTGTTTTGACTTAAAATATTTTTTGCTTTCTCGTAAAACTCTGGGATATAGGGCAAAGTTACTACTGTTTCAGGTTTTTTTCTTGTGTTTGTGATCCTATTGTTATTGTTACTATTATTATTATTAAATTTTATTTTATCTAAACGTTTTTTTATATGAAATTCTAAGAATTTTTTTGGATAAGCATTATCTCTTAATAAATTTCTTACAATCAACAAGTTATTAACGTGATATTTTTTCTGTGCAAGTAAAATTACCTTTCTCTACCTAGCTCGCTTCTGTGTAATTGGATGATTTGAGTTAAAATTTAAAAATCTACCCGAGAATGTTTCTTTCCGATACCAATTGGTTATAATTCTGTCATTTTCTCAATAATTCATATAAGAATTATGATGAAGTTATTATCAAATGTATGAATATTAAAAGCTCAAATGAAGTCGAAACAATCCTAACCAACAAACTTCCTACAAATCAATCTAAAATTGAAAAGGAACAAGTTATGAAGTCAAAGGTGAAAGTAGTTGGGATAGATAACTGTTTAAACATTTATTTAAATGGTATAGTACAAGACATATATACTAGAAATTTCATAAATAATAACATAAAGTGTGAGGGGCTACATATATATAAAAACAGCAAGACCAATACACAAAGCGTGCTACTTGAGGTGACTGCTGAAATATACAAGTACATCAAAGAAAATAAAAGCAGAGTTTTCGTCGGCTTTCAGAGCTGCAGAGTTTTTTATGTGATAAATATAAACCATGTTAGAACTGTGGAAGATTTTGTCCTAATGGTAAAAATTGCGAAAACAGTAGCATTTGCTTGAAATGCGCTGGATCGCACAAATCATATGACTGTGATAAAGACAATACTATCAAATGTGCTAACTGAATATACAGTAATCAAAAATATAAGTCCAAATATAACATAAATCACATTGCAGCAGACAGTATGTTTTGTGATAAAACAAAATATATAGACGCATCTGATTACCAAATACACCCTACTATACTAAGATACATCGGTAATGTAGGAAATATGCTGCAACGACCAGAGGTCACCAAATTTTTCTGATATACAAAACGAAGAATCCAGCAGCCAGGATACACAAAAGGAGGAATCCAGAAACCAAGAACAAGTCAATGTACATCGACAGGAACAACTAAAGCCAAACACAACAAAAAATAACAATTAGCAACAACAACAACAACAAAAACAACAAAAATCAACAGGAATTAGAAGTAAAAAAAAAACGAAAAAAAATGGTATATAATTTTGAATATCTAGAAACTATACAATAAGATTCAGTGCAAAAAGAAAAAAATTATCATAGTATTGATACTCTTAATAAAGTTATAAATATTAAAAATAATTTATTACTATATGTAAATATAAGAAGTATGAGTGCAAATTTTAGCAAATTGTTTAATATTACTTCAGAGTTTAACCAAGAAACATTCCATTGTAATATCTACAGAAACTTTTGTTCAGAAAAATTATAAATTATATGAAATAAATGGTTATGAAAATTACTATAATTTAAGTAGAATTAATCAAAATGATGGTGTAACTGTTTTTGTTAATAAGAGTATACTTCATACAACTAAAGTTGTTGAATCTGGAAGGATTAAAATAATTAATACGAATATTACTTTAAATAATGGCAGTAGTATGGAAGTTTCTGCTATATATAGATTTCATGATATACCTAAGATTGAAATTATACTAGATTTACATAAATTCCTAAATAGAAAAACAAATATCAAGAACCACTTAGTGATAGGAAATCTTAATACTGATTTACTTCAGTTAGATAAAATGAGTCAAGAATTTATTTGTAATTTTCTAGATAAAGGATATATTCCTGTTTTTTCAGGTGTAACCAGACCTCCAATTAGCAATTGTAAAGGATCTTGTATTTACAACATTTTTTCAAAAACAAGTTTTTTAAGAACAAAAACATATAAATTAAAACATTCTATAATAGACCACTACCCTTTATTTATTGCTATTAATAAAATAAAAACCGAAAATAAGATTTCAACTGTAACACTGGATTATAATAAATTGAGAAATATTGCTAAACAACAAATTGGAGTGTAACTATAACGCAGATCAATTAATAAATTAAATAAAGCTATGTGTAGAGCTAGCAAAAACGAAAAAAAGAAGAAAGACAAAAAGACACATAGGAATAATGGGATTACAAATGATATTAAAATCTTATGAATCCAAGGATTTCTTACATAATCTATCGAGCAGGAATCATGTTAATGACCACTTAAAAACTCAGTACATAAATTATGTAACAATTCTAGGCAAGGTCATACTAGACGCAAAAATGAAGTACAATAAAAATCTAGTCCAAGATAACCTAAATAATCCTAAAAAGTTATGGGAAATTATAAACATAAAAGTGGAGAAAAAAGCTAAAGCGAGCGATGCCATAAATTATTTAAAAGTAGATAATGATAAGATTATGGATAAAATTGAAATTCCTAAAGTTATAAATAACAAATTTTGCGAAATACGTCAGAAACTAAGTGAAAAGATCATTAAAACGACTGAATCTGAGTTAACAATGCCAAATATGAACGAAAATTCTACTTTTATAAATCCAACGAGTTCTCTTGAGGTGACAAATGTAATAAATATGCTGAAATTAAAAAATGGAGGTATTGACAAAATTAATGCCAAAACATTCAAAATAATCTGTAACCATATTGCTGAACCACGCGCACATTTAATCAATTCGTGTATTGAGCAAGCTGTATGGCCGGATGCTCTTAAAAAGGCGGAAACTGTACCTTATACGAATCTGGAGAAAAATCTAATATTTCAAACTATAGGCCGATTTCATTAATATCAAATGTTGCTAAAATTTTCGAGAGAATACTATATAATAGAATATATGACTTTGTTTAAAAAGTAATATAATATATGATCATAAATTTTGTTTCATGAAAAATATAGGTAAAAATGATGCCTTAAATTGCATTACCAATATATTAGACAACAATTTGGATCACTGTAAACCAACACTAATAACTTTTGTGGACTTAGCTAAAGCATTTAATACTGTCGATCATAAAATATTACTGTACAAACTACACTATGTATGAATTAGAGAGCAGGTGCTCGATTTACTTTCAAGTTATCTTAATAATAGGTATCAAAAAGTTAAAATAAATGACAGTAATAGTGAGTATTTAAAAATATATACGGGTGTACCACAAGGTACCATTTTAGGTCCACTACTTTTTATTATACATATTAATGATCTCGTGAAGGCAATCCATCCTGTTAAAATTTTGTCTTATGCAGATGTTACTGCGATTATATCTACTCGTGATACGTGGGAGGAAGCTCAGGAATCTATGAACAATAATTTGTTACAAGTCGATAAAAAGTTAGCTGTAAATAAACTATCGCTAAACGTTGATAAGACTATATGTATTTCTTTTGATAACTATTGTGATAGTGTTCCAACGTAAATAGATATAGAAATTAAAAATGAAGAATTAAACAGAGTTGAAAGTTGCAGTACTTAGGAATCATATTTGATTATAACTTAAAATGGGATAAGCACATTCAATACATCATAAGAACTAAATATTTATTATATATATATATATATATATATATATATATATATATATATATATATATTCTATAAAATCATCAAATTTATGTCAACTGAAATGATGAGAATAATATACTATGCATTTTCTCATAGTTTGATAAATTATGGAATAATTGTTCGGGGAGGTGAAAAAACTGTTAATAAAAATAATTTCACCATCCATGATAATCCACTGAACTTGGAACAACAATTTGCTATTGAAACACTAATATATGATTACCCTAATTTAAAAAGTCAATTCCTTAAGTCAAGCAGTATCACTAGAACAAAAACTTTAGTGATTCCCAGAAGCAAAATAAAGGTCAGCAATAGAAATAGTTACACAAAAGCAATAACAACTGTCAATAAATTACCAAATGATCTAAAAACACTCGAACTAGATAAAAAGTCACAAAATATAAACTAAAAACCTGGACAAAAGATATCTGAATTATCTGAAGTGCAATTATGTTAAATATATGTATATACAAACACTATTTTTGTTATTATATAAGTTAACTAAATTTTACAACAATACTAGTTTAGTTTACAATTCATACTATACTAATTTAGATTTTAAAGTTAGTTTTAAGTAAGTAAGTTAAGTTTTAAGTATTTTCTGTTACTTTAGTTTATGTGCCGGACCTGCGCACAGATAACTAGTTTACCTCTGTAGGGATTTGCATTATTTTGTCATACTGTATGTATGTAAATCTTCTTCTAGTTAATAAAATTGAATTTGAATGATGTTTAAATATACGAATAATCGTTAAAAAATCATATGATTAGTTATATAAAATAAGACAAGATTTTTCAGAGCAATAAAAAATCATATGAAAAATCATATGAATAATAATATATTTTTTCGAATATAATGGTCTGTGATTTATCACGTGATGCTATTTATTGTATATGTAAAATATGAAAATATAAATATTTAATTTAATTAGATATTTTAGTTTAAAACCAATAATTTTCAACAAATATATATATATATATATATCCCTAAATACGTTTATTATATATAATAACATGACTTCCAAAACATTGTTATCAAATTTATTATGCCTATTAATCATTGTACATATTAACAAAGCGCAAATTATTATAAAACGTCATTAAAAAGCAATATTTACGGTCATATATTTTTAGAAGACCTTAAGTCCACTGACTTAAATACTAAATGTAATTTAAAACAATAATACATGGTATTAAAAAACCATTTTGCTTATATTAATATAATGTTATAGAATATAAATCTAAATGTAGAATTGTTATTTATCGCATTCCTGTAGTTATAAACAGTTTCTATTGTATTTTCTCGAAATTTATGTCCTCGGACGTCAATCATTTTAAAAATATACGATTCACTTGTTATCGGGCATTACGTATGTATATACGTATGTTTAAGAGACAAATTGCTCTGCGCAAAATTACGGCACACACAGAGTGCAGGAGTGTGTAAGTATAAACAGACAAACATGTACACGTAAGTCGAAACATTTAGTGAATTGACGAGAGCCGGAACGCGGACAGAACGCACCAGAGAAATAGGACGAAGAGGTAAGAGAAAGAAAAAGAGTGAGAAAAGCAACGACGGCGCGTACAGCGTACACGAGAAGAGACACGAAGAAAGCGTAAGTATAGGCGCGAGAAGGAGAGGAGGCGGGAGCAGCTCCGCTGAAAAGAAGGAAAGAAGGGACACGAGCGTGCGGCAGCGGTACGAGCTCACTGACTCTCTCTCTCTCTCTCACTCTCTCCCTCACGTTCTCTGGCTCGCCTCCCCTCTTTCCGGTAAGTCGAGGACACAAACGTCTCGATATATTTACACATTTTGCTGATTGTTTTTCACTTCGAGGAGTGATTATTTGCAGCGGAGTGTATCCTAATGGCTCTTACGCTCACGTCTAAAAACCACATGTCTTATGTGTTTTTATCAAATCAACAACATCTCTCCTGCATCTACATGAACTGAGGGACTGCAACTTCTTTATTCTTGCAAGTAAAATTATATCGGAGAAGAAGGAGAAACGTGAAAAGCAGTAAAAAACCACTTCCTTTGAGGTTACAGTCTCTCTCTCTTTCTCTCTTTCTCTCTCTCTCTCTCTCTCTCTCTCTCTCTCTCTCTCTCTCTCTCTCTCTCTCCCCCCCCCCCCCCCCGAAACCACGTGCAACCGTCTTTCGACGCTATTGAAGCGCACAAAGTCAACGAAAGCAAGTGAGAGCAATGTAATCAAAACAATGGCGTAGAAATAAGAAAGCAAGTAGAAACTTGGAGTCTGTATAACTAGAAATTATTTATAGTGAATATCCTAGCAATAGCAGTACAGAAAATTGTCTTGAATTATAATTATAAACTAATAATAAATATATAAAGTAATACAGGCTACGACAAAATCAAAATATAGATATAGGAGCGTTTAAATAAAATAAAAATACAGTGCGAAGAGTGAGTGTGCGTATAAATGCGAAAATATTCACGAAATTAAATTAAAATAAAATATCACACATAACATGCGTAAATCAGCAAGGCAAGCCAGCAAGCGAACGGGCAATGTAAACAAAGAAATGGCGTAGTTATAAGAATGCAAATGTAAGCTTGAAATTGGTATTATTCTATATTACGAGAAACGAATATCTGTGTCAGTGAGATGGAAAATGAGCGAAAAATAAATTAACTAATGCAAATTTCGAAAAACAATCATTATTTGATGCGCACATTAAAATTCTGTAAATGTGCGGGAAAAGCGTAAATTTTGGATACTTTTTAACTTTTAGATTTCTTTTATTATGTCTACAGTTTCCGATTTTCGCCCGATAGCTCTTCTTAATATTCTTTCCGAGGTTCCGGAGAAGATTCTTCATACTGAAATCATTGACTTCCTCACCACCAAACATTGTCTTGACTCTTATCAAACGGGGTTTATGCAATATCACAGCAGTCAGATCCCTCTACTGAAATTGACTAAGGACATCAGAGCTGGTATCAATTCCAAAAATAGCTCTTCTTATGTTTAACTTCAGTAATGCTCTTGATATAATTTCTCTGCGTTGCTTGCTTCGTATGCTGATTAGCATGGCTTTCTCTTTTATGTCTCCTATCCAGTCAATAAGACTATTATTGACATATGGTATGTCCAGTACGCACACAATACCATTTGATTTTTCATAAAAAAGCACCTTCGCTTCTGACGTGGGTGATATAAATAATATCTGAGTTTAAGATATTCTCCGAGTATAAACAATTAATAAAGAAGTATAGCTAATCTAACCAAATAAAGTTACAATTACAAAACCGTGATGTAACCAAATAGAGTCTGTGTCAAAGAAATAAACATATAGAAGTCTGTTATGACCGATCAATTAGGGTGGTTCAAAATTTTCAAATTTTCGTTTTTCCTTGTAACCCTTTCAAAAGTTGACAAATGTAACAGTTCTTATTTATTAGTTTACAATCGCGTTTTTATATTAATTAAAAACCGTTTATATTCCGTACTTATTTATATTATAAAAAGTAAGATATTCTTACGAAATAATTTGTATACATTTTTAAAAGAGCTTAAGTGCACGGACTTAAGCTCTTTTAAAAATATACAGGATTCAATAGGATGAAAAAAGCACGTTAAAATTGTATTATTATTTTTATTACCGACTTAACCGTAATAAGACTTTACTGATATGAAAAGCGGGACAAAAGTAGCATGCAATACCCGCAAATCTACTTTTTCCCCACAAATCCACTTTTTTCCCGCAAATCTACTTTTTTCCCGCAATTGCGAGAAAAAGTAAACAACCGCTGTCAGTTCATTGGCACTTAACTTTCTCAAACTAAATAAATAGATGCAATATGAATTTCTCGATTCTATTACTTTTTTTTTATATTGCTCTATTGCTTTCTTATTAATATTTAAAAAAGGTGTATATTTTCTCATTAGTTATTGTCAAAAGATAAATTACAATAAATTATAAACTTATTTTCAAAAATTGCATTATCGATTTAAAAATATCGAAAATAGAAAAATCGTTATACAACAAAACTGAATCGAGGAATCGCTTTTTTCTAATTTCGTATATTTATCAAACTACGCATAAAAATTCGTTTGTCTAATAAATAAATAATTATTTTTCAATTTAATTATATAAATATACGAAATATTCTGCATAACTTTTATGTTTTAAGAAACTGCGACGAAATTAAAAGAAAATCACAAAAATGATAAATTATTATAGAACAAAATCAAGTCGATGAATCTAAACAAAAAATATTTCGTTTTATCAAAAAAAAACAAAAAGAAATGAGAGATTCGTGAAAAATTATCGTGTAATACCTAAGAAGGCAATAAAAATTAATTAAAAATATATAACTTCAAATATCTTGTGACGGCCGGGAATTTTACAATTTATTTATGGGTATAAAGTTAACAACGTTTATATTGTCGTACATTATAATCGCGCGGAGCATGCGAATACATGACAAGGATAGCTCTGCTAGCCGAAATGTGCGAATCATGAGCGGAAATGAGGGGAGAGATTAATGAGAGAGTAGTGGGAACGAAGAGCAGCGAGCGGGGGGCTCGAGAGCACTTTTCCTGGTAACTCCGGGGACGTCTGTCTAGCCAGACTAATGCTCCCTTGACAAACGGGAAAAGTGGACACGGTGCTCGTGGCTGGAGCTAACGCACTCAGGCCTACGATCACTAGTCCCCCATAACTACTCTCTCCCTCTCTAATTAACACATTGTTATATTATCAAAGGTCAAATAAACTAAAATTAAACCTCGAAATCATTTTATTTCCTAAAAAACCCTATACCCTCTTGGAAGCGCTGAACCCGCCTTGGTACTTATCGAGGAGGCCAACACACCACCCAAGTCCCATAAACGAGAGCGCACTCTTGAGCGGTCATCGTGCGACTCGAGTGTCGGCTCTTCGGGGTTTTTCCTTGAAACAAGTAGAGACGTTCTTTCAAGGGTTTTGCCTCTCACCTCGCTACAGCGCCAGCGCGCGATCTTGCCGAACCGAGATAAATCAAAACATAGGAAAACTGCATTGACGGAGCCCCTAACTAGGTGGCTCCGTGAACACAGAGGGGAGAAGGTCTCGGAATATCGGAAACTGTAAGACGAGAGCGAAACATAATTTGCTTTAGAGCACTTTCTCGGGTCAGAACGCGAACCTCCTATACATAAAAAATACTTTTGTCCTAATCAAAACGGCTAAGTCCGTCACAATCTTGAAAAATAAAAGATTTCATATTCTGGACAAAGAGCTCAGCCAAGACTGCCAAGAGATAGTGGAAACATTCTGCATCTTAATTTATTTATAAATTTTATGTTTTTGATTCATCATTGCGATAGTAACCTTATCGAGTTTGAAATTCTATCAAAAAAGTTTATATATTCACTAGGTACATATTTTATTTTTTAAATCAGTTCCAATTTATTAGAATTCAATTGCGTTTTCATATCAATTCAAAAGCCTTCAGATTCCATACTTATTTATATTATAAAAAATAAGATATTCTTAAGAAATAATTTCTGCATATTTTTTACAAAATATTACCGGGAAAAAAGTGGTACGTTTTTCCCGCCTATTGGGAAAAAGTGTATTTGCGGGAAAAAGTAGATTTGCGGGAATCATATGCTACTTTTGCATCATATGCACTACCCAATTATTAATAAAAATAAGAAAAATAACAGTTTTTCTACTAAAAAAATTTGAAAATTCGCGCTCATGAATTCGATGGTCCAGCCATCTATTGACTAGATGACGATCTAGCTATCGATCTTGCCGATCAAATAGAGACAAGATGCTACTGTCCTCTGGTGGTGAAAAATGAAATGGCAATGCTGCCATCTGGTGAATGACGCCGAAAACTTTTGATAGGCGACGTTGCCAGATCAATTCAGCGCCAATGAAGAGAAAAAGACGAGAGAGAGATAGAAAGAGATGGATACTCCAACCTAAAAAAAGATTTCTCACAAAATTCTTTTCCTTAACTCTCTCATTCCTCCTCCGGTCAAATTTTCAGCTTATCGGTACTGAAGAAGTCTCACATCCATCTTGTGCGATATGGTATGACGACGCCCTCCAGATCCTCACTCGGTGTTAGTGTCTAATATTTTTGAGATTATGTTGGTTGCAATTTAGTGGAATTCCCCTCCAGGCTCATAAAAAGCACAAAATGATGTGGTTTTTTGGCGTGAGCGTAAGAGCCTTTTTTGGCGTGAGCGTAAGAGCGAGAGGCGACGTTTTTCTCAACTTTCCGAAAAGAAGGCAGAGAGACAAGATGAGATAGAGAGAGAGAGAGAGAGAGAGAGAGAGAGAGAGAGAGACAGAGAGACAGAGAGAGAGGGAGAGATTAATTGATTGATAACAAATTTATTCATGCCAAGGTTATCATAACCGTATGGCAAATACACAATATAATACATTTTAATGATTGTAACATGTATAAAAATATATATAGTAAATAGCTATTATTACAAATTAATACTAATAACAAAAATAGTCTCTCAGTTAATATATTCGCAATGTATAACGCATGAGTATAAAACTAATATTAACAATTATAATTAATTAGATTAAATTCTATTCACACCTATGGGTGTTCTAATCCTATAAGACATTCGTATAATGCCATTTTAAACGATTCAACAGTCTTTTTAAGTCTGATAGCGATAGGTAAAGTATCCCATAGTTCCATAGCTTGAATAGAAAATGTGCATCTATAAGTTCTCGTTGTAGCTAGGGGGATTACAAAATTTGAAGATTTCAGTCTTTCAGAACGACGTGTGTCATCTTTGATTTCCGGAAAAAACTTAAGAAGATATTCCGGTCTCGACACCGTTAATATTGTATAAGTACTGACTCCTAAAAAATATTTTCGACGCTCATCGAGGGATAGCCAATTTAGCTGCTTATAATACGGTTTCAATGTCGCATCGCGTCTTAGACTAAATATAAATCGTATGACAATATTGCATAGTCGCTAGAGTTTAACAGCAAGATATTGCGCAAGATCACTAAATACTAGACAAGCATAGTCAAAGTAAGGAAATATTAGTGCATTGACTAGTTGTGTTTTAATCTGACTTGATAAACATCTACCTCTAAATCTTGGTCGATAAAGAACATTGTGAACCCTAGAGCAAATTTGGGATATATGGGCATTCCACGACAGGTCTTCACAAAGAATAACACCCAAATTTTTCACTGTGCTCACGAGTGGTATGATTGAACCATCGACTACTATGGGTGGAAGATTGTTCTTATTAATACACATGTGATATTGCACAGATGCAAAAATCAAGGCTTTCGTTTTATCTACATTAAGAATTAGTCCGTTCGATTTAACCCAATTTACTACAGCAGCGGCATCCTCATTTAATTTAGAGATCGCAGCTGGCAATTCAGCTGGCTCACATTGTATGTAAAATTGGAAATAGTCCGCAAAAAGTAAGCAATTATGTTTACAATGAACTAAGGCTAGTAGTAGCATGTTGATAAATATTAGAAAAATAATTGGGCCCGGAGTTGAACCCTGTGGTACGCCTGAAGAGTTTTCCATAAAATCAAATAAACTACCATCAAGATTAATCACAGCTTGGGATCGACCTGTTAAATACGAGTGAAACCAACTAATAGCTTCATCAGAGAAGTTAAGTTCTCTAAGCTTCTTCAAAAGTAACTCGTGATTTATGGAGACAAAGGCCCTTTTTAGATCGAAAAGTAGCAGGACTGTAACCAATCCCTTCTCGATCCCACGACGGATATCTTCGGTAAGTTTCAATAGTGCCGTTTGCGTACTAAAATTACTTCTAAACCCTGACTGGTATAGAGAAAGAAGTGAATTTACTTCAAGATACTCAGTAAGCTGTTGCGTCATGATAGAGTCTAATACTTTAGCAAAATGCGATAAATTAGCAACTGGTCTTGTATTTTCTGGGGAGCCAGGCGAAGGAACTTTACTAAGAGGAACTATGAGTGGCTTTTTCCACTCTGTAGGATATGTACAAGATGATATGGACATATTAAATAGATCAGTAAAAAAAGGGACTAATAATAGTAGCATTTCTTTGAAGTAAGAAAGAGAAAGTCCATCACAGCTACGTCCATTAGCTTTAGGAAGGCACGACAACATTGTTTGGTGGACTTGTATTCTGTCGACTAGTCTAAAAGAAAAACTAAGCTCGTTGTCACATAACGGTATCGCGAGTATTTCCTGTGACTCAACATGTGACTGAGGAATAATAGCGAATAAGTTAATCGGCAGTAAAAATATGCAAAGGTGATGATAACTGACTCTTCACTAGGCCAAATTTACTTAGTAGATTCCAACATTTAGATTTATCCGAAATGGATGCTAATGAGCGAGTAATATAGGTATTTCTAGCTAAAGTTATCTCGTTTTTAAGCTGTTTGCGTAATGTTTTATACTCTAAGAGAAGGGATGAGTTTTTCGTGCGTTTAGCCACTTTATATAGTCTATTTCGGTATTGACATTTATCTTTGACTTCTTTAGTTAACCACGGGGCAGCATTTTTATGAATATGACGGGTTGTAATTGGTGCATGTATATTTAGTGTTTCAACGGCCTTAGATTTGAGCTCATCTAATAGAATGTTTACATCATTATTATTACCGAATCTCTCACACATATCCTCCAAACAAACACATATATCGTTGGAAAATAGATTTGAAGAGAATTTTCTAAAATCTCTCGACGTCACTGTAATGTTCTTATTAATAGGATTATCCAATTTATAATCGATTATTATGAAATCGTGGCAATTAATAAATGGTGCTTCAGATTTTTCGAACGAATGAACCTTGCTTGAAGAGTCAGTAAGTATAACATCGAGCCATGTATCCGAACTATCTTTATGATGTGTCGCACCAGATGGTACAAGAAATAAACAGTTTTCAGAAATAAGATTATGCAAATGCAGCCCATAGAAATCGTTAGTTAACAAATCCGAATTCACGGCCCCAGCTAGAATAACATTCGAGTAGAGATGTACATATTTTTGAAATGACTCAAAAAAGCTCGTTAGAACATTACCCTTAGGTCGACGATAAATTGAGGCAAAAACAACGTGTTTATTATTTTTTAAACTAATATCAACAAGTAGGTATTCGGTGTCATTCAAATTATTTATCTGTGGAGCACTAAGTATCTTGTATGAAATTCCATTCCGAATATAGCATGCGACTCCGCCAGCTTGAATATAAGAGAGAGAGAGAGAGGGAGAGAGAGAGAGAGAGAGAGAGAGAGAGAGACATAAAGAGAGAGAGAGAGGGAGAGAGAGAGATATATAAGGGTGCAATATTTAAATAGAATATTTCGGTAAATGTAACCGTTATACTATACATATCGCTGTTACATCTATTATTATAGTAGTTTATGTAATTCTATATGAAACATCAATGCGCATTTGTCATCACGAGAATTACGTTAAGGGGTAACACCACTCTAGCGGCTCGAAAAAATGCCTAATTTGTACGATTTTTTACAAGAGTAGGAAAGAAGGGATCAAATGTCTTTTTTGGGCGTTTACTATACATATATTGAGGTACAAAAATATATTTTTTTTTACATTTAAATACAAAATGGCGGCTATACAGCGAATCTCGTGAGAAGCCTTTTTCAAACCTCCAAACGGGAGAGCACATTTCTCGGAAAGTATGAGACCTGGACAAAATACTAAAGAAATTCTTAATCTATATAACGTTAAATTTGGAAGTACGTTGGGTTTTTTTTCATTTCAATTTTTGTAGAAATGGCGCACTTCTGAAAAAAAAGTCGATTTTTCTCGAAGAAAAAAATTATGTTAATTGTTTATAAATAAATGAAAAACGGCTACATACTTCTTTAGAGAATCGTGAAGCTACAGTAAAATTCACATTATACCGTCAAAATAATGACGATTTGATATCAAGTGCGAAATAGCCGCTTGTTATATTTTTAAATTAGAAAAGATGAATTTATTGATCGCCACGAGCCAAATCATTCTCTTGCAGACTATAGAATCATTAAATCTCACGAAACGGATAGGTATACTGTTTTATTTATAGTATTTAAGAACGCACCGTCGAAGATATTGTGAATATTCCAATCCGCAAAAGGCAAAATGGAAATAAGGAACAATATCTTATAATAAAAGGTTCAGATTTTAAAAAGAATACGAAAATAATATTGAGGTAGTTAATGTGTATTTCGACTCTGGGAATTGTTGTCAGTACAACTAGACAATACCTGTATTCTAGCTACACATTGATAAATTTTAATGCATTACTATATAGGAAATAACGATTAACACATTTGTCGTTATTTCGATGACAACAACAACATTTTTTTATGAATATTTTGATATTGCAAAAGTAGATATCAGGTCAACTAGAATTCGATTTGACAATAGGTTCGAGTCTTTTTTTTACATGATTTTAATTACAAAGACGTAATTTTTGTCCTAGGAGGATTTCAGGGGTACTTACTCATATAAAAATTAAAAAATAATCAAAACGTGCAAAGGTATAACCAATTGTTTATAAGTTGGTGCACGTATTGTTGTAAGTTTATACCTGAACAAGTATAAACTATAGGCTGTAACTTTGTAGGTTTTGATTCTTTTTCAATTTATATTTCTGTCACTCTTAAAGTACCTTTCTTTCATATTATAAACGTTTCTCATATCTCATAAAAATCGCATACTCTCAACAAAAGGGGGGTTTACAAGCAAGGAAAAAAGCTTATGTTTGGTAACACATCCATTCAATTTAAAGATAATCATGTCAAAGTACACCATGTTAGATATCCTATAACTGATGGATTGCTTGAATTATTCTTTAGAAAATATCCTGATGCAAATCTTATCAGTTCTGCAGATATTACATACTACCATATTATAGGCAAGACTTACCCAATCCCCCAGTGCAAGAGTAGGGATGGATTTCAATGTAAAAATACTTCTTCTGCAATATTGTTAGACGATACATCTGATATAGAGAAGGATGGACATAATACAGATTGAGATAAAAGTAGTAAAGAGTACGGACATTCTCAGGTTGCTACTAACGATTCTCTACAAGACAATAATAAAAGTGTAGATGAATCTTTTTCATCCCATGATGAGGATAATCATGTGATGACTAGCTCACCGAAATAACGATCTATTTTCAGTTCTCGATTTAAATCGCAATCAAATGGAGAAGAGTCGTATAAGAAATGAAGAAGAAGAAGAGACCGGAATTACGGATTCGAAGATTAGGACGATCCTAATGTCTTAATCGATCGATTCCGAGTATTCGTGCCTACAAATTTATTTGGAAATCGTGATAATGAGGTCGACATTATCATCAATGAGTTACGTAATGCTTTTTATGTATGTTGATGTGTTTGAGTCATATTAAACATGATTCGATACGAGGTTACCGATGATTGAGCAAAAATTAGTATTTGAAAAACGCGCCAGTAGATATTCGTCTGGTATTGGAATCAAAATGCCATTTACCAGCTGGAATATCTGCTTACTACTTAATCTTGTACGATAGTGTATTGCGGTACAATCCTGTGAGTGGTGATGTTGATAAAGTATTCTGAGATCTGAAATCGAATACTGAAGATCCAGCGGTCAGGTATCTGCAGCCAGGGAGTCATCGCAGATTTAAAGCTCCCGCTTGAAGCTACGATAGATAAACATATACAAAATTCCCGTCATTTCGTAGAGCCCTCTGTTGGCTTATAGCTGGATATTTGGAGTAGTAATAAGAAGGAGGAGGAGAAAGAGGTTGATTGAGACGTATACGATTGGTGGTTGTACCTCACAGTTGAGAGAGAAGGTTGGGGCTCTCATCCCTTGTCCTTAAAACATAATACTAGGATAATACAGTTTACGTGCATAGCGGTAATACAGATACCTTGGTTATCCATCGTAGGTAACGCAGTTACCTGTATTATTCATCATCGACATGGCAAACCCCAACGTTATCGATCGTAGGCTTTGGTAATAATTTCTCGTTTATGATGAAAGTTTGAGATTCCCTATCCAGCTAATATGTACAGGTAATTCGTCTTATCAACTCACTTACATGTAAGTGAAATGCGAAACGCGTCAGCAGCAACGGCGTTGGCGGTGGCTCAGAGGGTCGGTACGCGAAGTGCGGCAGCGGATGCAGTGGCAGCGTTCTAGCGGACAATATGCGAAACGCGCCGGCGCGAACTTTGGCTATTTCCCTTACCTAATTTAACTGCAGAATCCGCACCATTCATAGCCATCTAGCGGCGGCGGCGGCTCGACTGAGCACAGATTGGTCGAGAGGTGACGTCTAGAACTATCCAATTGTTATCGACTCGTTTGGAAATCTCCTATCGATTGATAAAAGCCGTAACCCAGCTGTTGCCCGCGAGGCTGATGAGTGAAGCGAGAGCAAGGCAAACGTGCGCAGTAGGAGAGGGAGACAGGGCTCGTCTACACTACAGATACCGCGCGCAGTCGAACGCGCGTACGAGTGAACCTTCTTAAACGACCTGGAACGAGCGAAACGATGAGTACGCTATATACTACGGCGAAAGCAGACAAATATAGTGCGGCTATTATTTTATCAATAGATATCGAGTAACGGGAAGTCTTATCGAAAAAGCGACAGCGTATATAGGGCGCTCTTTTAATATTTAAATTAATCGCGTCGAGTTGAAGCAATTCATGATGGGAAAAACTAGAATAGTACTTAACCTCCGGGTACTACTGTGCCTATAGCAACAGGTGGCTGAGAAGGACGTAACGCTATCGAGTCATGAAATAGAGGGAGCTGGAGCAGAAGGGACGCCGCGAGGATGCAGCGAGAGAATTTCCGTCCGCCCCATTCTGCTTCGGACCTCTCAACGAGTCACACGTGTATCTTTCAGCAGCATTTATAATATTAGTTCGAGGTTAGCATCACAGGAGAGTCAAGTGGCATTTGCCTCTATATTACAGGCACCATTGATCGTTGGAGTTTGGGCGATTTTGGATTGGAGAATTGTTTAATTGGATTTAAATTCAATATTTTTTGAAAGTAAAATATATCAAAAATATTGTGTAAAAATTTTAGGTCAAAATTCCGTAATAGTTATAAAGTTATAGAGAAAATAAGCGCACGCCGCGCAGGTAGCTGAGCGCGAGTCAATGAGTCAGCAGCAGCTGTTCCGACCGTCCCCTCTCTATCGTATCCTCGTCTTTTTATACCTGGATTATATTTATACAGGTATACATATTATAGTTAAAAGTATATCTTTAAGTTTAACAAAGATAGAAAATAAAATTTTGTACGTTATTCGAGAAGAACTTTCGGAGCATTTTAGCAGCAAGAGTTTCTTACTCGAAGAGTAAACATGATATTTGAAGATGGATAGACGCAGCTCTAGAGAAGATAGACATGCGAATAAAGGTACCACAAAGAGATCTTTTAAAGGTAACCAATTCACCGTAGAAGGAGATACTGAATACGTTAGTACGAGCGCTGAAAAAATAAAAATGATTTATGAAATGCATAACTAATTCCTCGCATATTAATTAAGATGCCGGGCGCTTTATTGACAAAGACTCGTTGGTCGTAATTAATCAACTCACGTTGAATTTAAATCCAATTAAACAATTCTCCAATCCAACATCGCCCAAACTCCAACGATCAATGTCGTCTGTAATATAAAGGCAAATATCACTCGACTCTCTTCTGATGCTAACCGCGAAAACCTATTATAAATGCTGCTAAAAGAAACGCGTCTAACTCGTTAAGAGGTCCGAAGCAGAATGGGGCGGACGGAAATTTGTGTCCGAGCGCTTGGCCGCCTATGTGTCCTCTCGCTCTTTCTTTCTCTCTTTCATGATCTCGATCTGCTGCTAAAATAAACAAAAGAAGAGAAGAAACCGCGGATATCCAACGTCTCCGTCTGTTGGGCCTCCCAGGGCTGCTCAGATTTTAACTGGACTTGCCGGTTCGCTGAGTCGGTTGCTGGGCTACTGTAAATTTATGTGTGTGGTATGCCTTCCATGCGTATAACAACATATAATAGTATATTATTCACGCGTGTAATATACGACTTTTTAATATATCCACCGTTCGTAGTCGTTCGTACTCGTTCACCGCCGAAGAAGGAAAAAAGTGCTACATATTTATTCTCTAACCTCACTCTAGTTCCCGACGCCACGCACTGGGGGGCGAGAGTTGGGGTAGGGAATTAATGTAGCACTTGTTTCCCGACTTGGCGGGGAAGAAGTACTAACGTTATGCTGGGGTGTGTTAAAAAATAATATGTGCGATATTAATATTAATAATATACTAATTATTAGTAGCGTGCATTTGGTGACGTGGTGCATGCGTGATTCCGTTTCGGGTATTCCTCTCCGAAGTTATTTAATTAATAATATTAATGATCCTATCCTTCCCCAACCTCACAAAATCTAACCTAACCTGCTCTTACTATTCCTACCTCACTCTCTTTTTAGCATGTGATTCTTTCAGCAATGTTTTCTTTTCGGGTAAAAAACAAAAATTTAAAATTGTGGCATTTTCATATGTCACAACCTAGTTGTGGGTATCTGAGAAAGGTCCTCCAATTAGGTAGTTACCATGCCTAAAAGAAATCCTATTAACCACCCTGCGCAGGAGTTATCATGCCAGAAATACCTTCCAAATGCAGTAATTTTTCAAAGCAAGTCTAAAACGTAGAGGGGAATGATTTTAAGGTTTTTGGGGTCGCTGATTACGAATTTACAGTCAGAATTTTGAAATTCGAAATGGCGGATCCAATAAGGCTGCTACATACAAAATTCCTGTATATTACGATTGTTTTTAAAGAAAATAACCATACTTGGGTTTTTGGGGTCGCTAATTACGAATCTACAGTCAGAATTTCGACATTCAAAATGGCGGATCCAATAAGGCTGCTTCACACGAAATTCCTGTATATTACGATTGTTTTTAAAGAAAATAACTATTCATGGGTTTTGGGGGTCGCTAATTACAAATCTGCAGTCAGAATTTCGAAATTTAGAATGGTGAATCCAATATGGCCGCCACATAAGCAATTTTTGTATAATACGAGCGTTTAAAAAAAAATAACCATACATGGGTTTTTGGGACTCGTGCAACTTTTCTCAGCAAAAAACGAACGTGTCACAAAACAGATTTTGAGATTTTACGATTGGATCCGCCATTTCGAATATCGAAATTCTGACAGCAGATTTGTAATCAGCGATCCCTAAAATCCATGTATGGTTATTTTCTTCAAATAAACTTGTAATGTCCGGATATTGTGTATCTGGCGGCCATATTGGATCCACCATTTCGAATGTCTAAATTCTGACAGCAGATTCGTAATCGACGACCCCGCAAACCCATGTATGGTTATTTTCTTTGAAAACAATCATATTAATTATACGATTGTTTTATATATTATTAAATAATATACAGGAATTTTGTATGTAGCAGCCATATTGGATCTGCCATTTAGAATTTTGAAATTTTAATAATAGATATAATATTGATAACGTTAAAAGCTTATTTACGTTCATATTTTTAGAAAATATTCTTATAATTCTCGGGAATAATTTTAAGAGCCACCATTTGGATCCACCATTTTGAATTTTGAAATTATAACTGCAGAATCGCAATAAGCGACCTTGAAAACCTCCGAGTAGGGGTTTTCAAGCTATTTTGAGCTGTTTTAAGCAATTTACGAAAGATTTTACAATTGCATACAATAAGTATAAACAAACGTAATTTTCTTATTTTTCAGATTATAATAATTTTATAATAACATTCAAAATTCTATTTCAAACTCCAGCTATCTTATTACATATATTCTAGGCTTTAATTTGTGGGGTCGTTGATGTCTTATAGTTACTTTGTTCAAAAGTTATGATAAAAAATGTTTGGACGAGTATACTCGTCCTCCTGCATACGGGAACAACTCCGTTTGGACGAGTATACTCTGCTCTCTGCGCAGGGGGGTTAATTAATCGGGTATTACCTAATACAAATTTACGATTAAAATGTATTCACTCTATATAAGAGTTCAATTGCAATTTCTTATCTAAATCACTTTCGCCATTTTTGGACTTATTACTATTGATTAATAGCATATTTTACAATACACGTTTAATGGGTTTTGTTAACATTTTCATAGATGATTATACTATTGAACAAACCAATCAATCCAATTAAACATGTTTTATCAGTATGTGAGCTATGAGAGTTCTGGAAGACTTGAGTTCATATCCGCGTCAACAGGTCGGTAATTCAGGAATCTACCTTACCAACGATCGGTAAGTTACAGACAGGCAATTATTTCAAGTTTACTAGAGGATAATATCCCAGGAATCTGTATAATCACGATCGTTAACCTAAGTATTTATATTATCTATAACTGGAAGCGAAAAATTTAAATGTTTAAATTTTAATTTCTAATTGTCAGAAAGAAAATACGGAAGAAAATTTAATTACTAAATAGATGTAGCGAAAAACGAAATCTCGAAACCAATTTTTGTCTTATACTCATATGTAGAGATGTCAAAGTGAAACTCCCATAGAAGGGGGTCGAAATTTCATCCATTTCACCTGAAAGTCTCGCTTTTGATGAATTACAAGCAAATCAATAAATTCTTAATCTCAAAATTAAAAAATTTGAAAATTCAACTTTATCAATCGATTGGGGATTTTCAAATGAAACGATAACAGTTGGACAGTTTCACACGCCGCCTCTTAACCAATCTCTGCTCAGTTGAGCCGCCGCCGCTGCCAGATGGCTATGAATGCACCGTATTCCGAGGTTCAATTAGGTAAGAAAAATAGCCAAAGTCCACGCTGTCGCGTATCGCGTATTGTATTGTCCGATAGGACGCCGCCACCGCATCTGCTGCCGCGCTTCGTGTAAGTTGATAAGACGAATTAACTGTACGTATCAGCTGGGTGGGGAATCTGAAACTTTCATCATAAATGAGGCATTATTACCAATACCTATGATCAATAGCGTAACAAGTATTGTAAATTTTAAAAATTTTGAAACATTTTGAAAACTTTAAAATTTTTTAAAAATTATGAAAATTTTGAAAATTTTGAAAATTTATACAAATTTGGAGTTTTTGAAAATATTGAAATTACATACAATTTATTCTTTTTATTTTGATTGGTATGGTGCACGACAGAAAATTCCCAATTCTCCATCCGCCTTACATGCATAAAAAAGATCCAATACATCAACTAAATTTAAAAAATACGATGTACAACAAGAGGGGAGGAGGGGGGGATTATTTTTCAGACTGGGATGATGATTTAAGCACTCGTGTACGTCTCGAGCGCCTTTAGCGCTCTCGACTTCTACTTGTACTCAATCATAATCATCACTTAGCCACGCGTACAGGCACTCACGAAATCATATGACGTATCAATTTAAAATATGTAACTGACATTTAAAACACTACAATGAAAAAAAAATATATATGAGATAGTAAGTAGAGCATTAATCATTATTTCTCTTTGCAAAATTTCATGTCATTAATTCGGCTAAAAAAACACAATATATCACAGTAAAAATAAAAATACAAATTTGAGAACAAAAAATTCAAGTTACTTTATGAACATACAAATAGGACGTGGTTCTACTATAAGATTTATAAAAGTAAAAGAAGGTAAAGATTGGAAAAATAAGTACAACATTAAAACGTTACATACGATTGACAACTACGTGGTGGCATGCAAGCTACATGATACATAATAATAACTTTACACTGTACAACACACATCACTTTTCACTGACAATGCATTTATTATTACCGTCATTATACAACAACACTTCATGCACTTTCGTCACTTTTTGAGGGCAACCCAGCGTACTCTGGTAGCTGACACCTTCATATTTTGCAGGACACTGCATTACCATCCGTCACCTTGTCGTGAAGCAGCAGATAACTTGCCCCTGGGCACGCCAGTTTCACATGTACTATAAGGGCGAATGGCTGAAATTAAACAAAAAAATTTTATTAATTATTGCATGCGTGGAAAAATTAGTTATATGGGAATAAGAAATGCAACATACTTTTCCACCAGGGCAATAGTACCGGTACAGATTGAAGCCGCCGCAGACGTAGCTTTCGATAAGGCATTTCATCTGAAGAGCGCTCCCAAGCGCAGGCGAATCAGAGCGTGCATGCTGGAAATATCTCGAGCCGAAAACCTCGCGGTAGCCTAGTTGTATGTGAAAAACAAGAGAGTAATTAGTAAGGAAGTAAAAATAAGGAATGTACCTTACGGTCGCTTCAATTACAGTAGTGGTGGGTTACTTACGAATCCGTGGGAGAAGTGTACGGGATACCGTGTCAGCACTCGCCCGTCATCACGTTAGGAGATTGATGCAAAAAACAAAGAAAGGAGTAAACGAAAAGCAGCCACGAAAATCACTCGCGTACGGTGGATGTAAATTAAAAAAAACCGCTGCCAATTCATTGGCACTTAGCTTCCTCAAACTTTGAAAATATTTAAATATGAAATTATTTACTCTATTTAATACTTGGGAGGAAAATAGAAATGACAAGCTTTTTAATATGTCGATATATATTGTGACATGTAAAATGCCAAAAGAATATAGTTTAACAACACCTGTAAATAAAAGCAGCATCTGTAAACAAAAGTACCTGTAAAAGAAAATCAGACCTGTAAATAAAACATATGCTGAAAGAAGCATTGCTGAAATGAAAAGAGAAAGATATATAGCATCGGTGTAGAATAGGTTAGGTTAGGTGAGGTTGGGTCTGGATGGGTAAAATCATTGTTTATGAAATAAACTATGGGGATAATAGAACGAAGCAGAATCACCCACGCGCATCCACACCGAACGGACGTTTCAGAATATTCACGAATGTTTATAATAATCGTACACGTATATTATTGCATGTTTACGGGGAAAGATTGACGTCGCGATACATACACCAACTGTAGTATACACCACACACACTAGGTAGCAGCCCAGCAGCCGAGCGCGCGTACGGGTCTACCTGCATAAACGGCAGGAAACATCGGAATGATAAGAGCGCACATTAGCTGTGGTGGAAACAGGAACATATGCATATGGAGCATATGGCTGGCGATAATCTAGGACGATCCCTGTCGCATACACCTCGAGTCAAGGTGTTCGGAGAAGGAATAATTAATCTAGGACGATCATTGGAGAACGAGATCACACTACGCCCTGTTGTCAGAGAGCGATTCGGATGAAGAAAAGCAATCCCTCTTGCAATCACCTTGAGTCTTGGTCCCGGAGACAATAGCGAGGAAAAGAAAGTGGTGTGAGGAACCCGAAGAATCGAGAACTATTTTTGCAGTGGAAAATGTCCATCACTCATCTGTAAACAGTTCTCGATACAAGGAGTAGAAGCGTTGAAAACCAGAGCAGAAAATCGGAAAGCAGTTACCACACTTACGATCGAGAGGCCGGCCAACAAATGTTATGAGAAATTATTTTGTGTACATGTATGTATTTTTATTTATTTAACAAATACTGTACACTCCTAGATAGTAGAAATGAGGTGCATTTGTTAATATGTTAATGTTATAATAAATACTGTACGCTCCTAGATAGTAGGGACGAAGTGTATTTATTATATATTTATGTATGTATGTTTTTATATATTTAACTAATGCTGTACACTCCTAGATATCTATGAGTATACAGCGTTTATTATAATATTAACGTATTAACAAATGCACCACGTCCCTACTATCTAGGAGCGTACAGTGTTGATTATAATATTAAGATATTAACAAATGCACCTCATTCCTACTATATATATATATATATATATATATATATATATATGAATATATGTGTATGTATGTTTTTTTATTTAGGTTTATAATAATTGAGAATATTTTTATTTATATTTTTTTGTTTATTCTAATTGTACACAATAAATAGCCTTTAACTAAACGATACAATATAAATTGAATATAATTACTTTTGATTATCTGATGAATTCTTTATTTGTAATACAAATCTTTTACTTGAATAATTCGATTTATAATCTTTGGCGTTTAGCCTTAAGCTGTTTCACCCGAAATATTTAAATGAATATATATGTAATATGCGTGGGTCTTTGACTAAAACTGTCTATCATGATATTAAAGTATGTATTTGAAAGATTTGTCTATACAACTTTTCGACAAAGATCTGTAGCAGGCCTTGCTATACTCAGTCAGTGTAAGTGATCGAGAGTTGCTTAGACAAGCTAAGACTTTTTACTAGGAGTCTGGCGTAAGCATAAGTTGTACTAGAACGGATAGTGTTCCGGAGGTGCTTGTGACAAAACGATAGATTGTCCTATAGCTCGAGCCTTTCTGTACTCAGCCAGTGTAAGTGGTCGAGAGTTGCTTAAGCAAGTGAGAGTCAAACGCAAAGCTGTACTAGAGCAGATAGTGTTCCGGAGATGCTTGTCTAGCGAATGCTGGTGAACGAGTAGCTTGCCCGGAGTCGGGTGAGTTAATACTATTGAGACCCCGTGGGTCGGTGTCTTTTAAACCGGTGTCTTTTAACAGTTTTTTCCTCCCTTTCCTTCTCCCACGCGCTTTTCCTATCATTAGGCTTATGCAAAAGACAGATAAAAAAGAAGAGCACGGTGAGGGTAAAGAGATCCTCATAGGGCATCGTTAAAGAAGCGCGCGCAGATAGTTTTTGGCGCTCGGGCCTTTGTTTGGTGGCGCGAGCTTTTTCTTGAGAGATAAAGATCTTCTCTCTCGTTTGCTCTCTTGTTTCTTCTCTGTTCTTTGCATTTACATTTGTTTTCTCTGTATTTAAACTAAAATACCAATGTTTATTATATTTTGATACGTTAAATAATCTTAAAATGTAATAGTTATTTCATAAAAAACAAATATGATAGTATTCGTGAAGATATCTACTTTATATATATATATATATATATATATATATATATATATATATATATATATATATATATATATATATATATATATATATATATATATTATAGTTAAGATAATTGTAAAAAACAATATGTGTTTGTAAACATAGTAAGTAATTAATATGTACATATGTTTAAAGTGGTATAAGATTGAATAATAATAATAATAAGAAATAGTGATAAAGGTAAAGTTAATACTAAATGATGTTTACTTGTATTTAAAGTTTGTATACAAATATTGCAGTATAAAACTGACTATAATGTAAAATATAATTTGTGAATAAACATTCATATTTCAGTACTTAACAGTATCGTATTATATGTAAATATTACTATTGCAGTATAGTATTTTTTTTTTTTTTTTTTTATTTAACGTCGTCATGTTTGTGCTCCCATGTGGTGCTAATCTGCGGTGTGTTTGTAAAGAAAGCACATGTAATTTTTACAGAGTTGCTTATATCAATCGGCAGAGACTAGGATTCGAACCCGGGTCACCGGCGTGGGAATCCGACACTCTACCGACTGAGCCGCCGCAGGCCCCAACAGTATAGTATTTAAATCTACATTTAGAATCAAGCTATCGACTTGATTATTTCGCACAGAATTTTTATTCGGTTTATACAACTATATTATAATATTAAAAATTGTAAAAGGTTATTATCTTATACGCTACGCTATCTGCTTCCAAAATAATATTTCAGCCTGCATTTTTCCGCTCGGAAAATGTTGCACTTCAAAGATACATTTCGTGGCCGAAAAAGAGGATCGATATGGATCCTAAACACGTGTGCATCCGATTACACTTGACTCGTGCGTCCTAGCTAAGATACACAAGCACAGACCTAAAGCCTCATTTACGACAGTTAGAGAATAAAAGTTTTAAAAACATGCGTGTTTTCCATTTATAAAATAATATTGAAATATAGGTATATACTTATTAAATAGGATATAACATTATCATAACCTCAAATAGATATTTTACTTTTATAACCTAAGAATTTTCGTCATGTGCACTAATATATGGAATATTAATGATAATATTTCCATTCAAATGAACTGATTTTCCCATTTCGTCGAAAACCGATCATAACCTCTGAAGCGGGTATTTTTTCTTTTATGATGTTTGAATTCCCATCACAAGCACTGATATGAAAAGATTTACGAAGAAGTAAGCAGTTGAAGTATAGACACTATTTTTGATCTAATAAGTTGCCTCTCATTTTCTGAAAAATCTATCATAACCTCGAATACATTTTTTTACCGTTTACGTTTTTCCGATGTTTATCCACGACTAAGTTTGCGCGGAATTTTCCGTCTGGCCACGACAACCTTTCTCCTATGGGAGAATTTTGGGTGTGGTGTCGAGTCGGATTCGGGTTCTTGTGGTTGGTTTCTGAAGTAGTTTTTGGTGACGGTGGAGGAGCAGGAAGGGTTGAGATTTCTATTGCCTGGTCAATTGACGGTATAGGTGTGTGTAGCGGGGATAACCCTCTCGCGGAACTAATTTGCGACTCAACGGTTTCGCCTGGATTGGAGGTTGCTACCGCGGGCGCTTCTGCACACTTACGCTTTTCATCTAATACAGCTCATTTTGGGGAAAATTGAGAGTTTGCAGTGGCATAATCCCTATTTTGCCTTCTCTCGAATTATTACTTCCACCAATGCTCGACTCCCCGTTCAATTTGTTACGTTGCACGCTTAGCTCGAACAATTTTGGGAGTATTCGGTCTGGGCTTGCTTACATTTTACGCGTTGAATAGCTTGTAGTTGTGCTCCCTACGTGCGTTGCTTTGCCCACTGGCGGTACTCACTTAGCAGGCGATGATGATTCAGAGATTATCGATCTCATCGATGCGTCAGATCCTGCTATATTTTCGCCAGCCGTGGCTATTGGCGCCATTGATTCGCCTTTGCTAAACTGCATCAATTCAACTAAAATGTGCTCTATTCTCGCCCGTTCGCTTCTTCCACAACTACACGTCGCACCTGCGCTGGGACTGGCTCTGATGTCGTCGGGTCTATCTTCGAACTCGAGTGCGATTTTAATCGCTTCGCCGTGGGAGCACGGTCTCTGGTCGCATACCTGTTGGTTGAGTGGCACCTTCAACGCAATCAAAAATTGCTGCAGCCCATCGTCCTCCGCGAGACGCCTTCTGGCCTTTCTGTCAAAGTATGAAAGACTGGGCACCGACTCGATGATTGTTAGATATCGGTTGTGCAATTTTTGATTCGCACACCATAGTCGCCCGCTGTTTCGCCCGGATTTAGCTTCAATACTTTGACCTGAACCAGAATGTCATCCGCGATGCCTATATTTCGTATCGGCGGCTTTAGCGGTCAATTTAGTTAATAGGCCTATCACTAATAGGTATTCGTTACTCTTTACGATATCGCTTAGCACCGCACGTACCGATTGACAGAATAAATTTAATCTGTCGGGATTAGCGTCGAAATTTGGTATTATATTTAACGCCTGATTTACTACCATTTTGTTACCACTCCGCCTATTGCACGTAACGCTTGTGCTGCGATGCCGATACTCGGGCTCCACCCATACCAATTCCTCTTCGTCGGAGTCGTCTTCACTATCCGTCGGCTTTCGGTCGCTGCTTGTGCTATCCTCGCTGTTACTATATTTCGCGTGACTGTCGCGACGCTCTTTCTCGATCTGTCGCCTACCTTTTAGTATGTTATTACATAATCTTGATATTATACCGCGCATGTCTTCTATGGCTACTTTTATTTGTTCCTCACTTTTCCGAGAGCTTGTCGAACTGCGCTCGCTGCAGCGGCTTTCCGTACGCTTATGCTCGAATGGCGGGTCCGCGTGCGCTCTGCCCTTATCGTACGTCACCGTGCGATTGGGATTGAGCTCTGTGTGATTATTGAGTAGAGACATGTTCTCGCCCGCCCTTCATACTATATTTTCAATATCTAGGCAGTTTGAGACGCCGGCATTCTATTTTTCGTTGATTGTCCAACTTTCTGGTGTGACTAAGTGAGCTGGCGAGGGGTCGTCTGCTACCTCTACTCGCAAGGTTGTAGCCGTATCCGAGTTGTAAAACACAAAAATTATAATAGTGATAGCCAGACAAATTGGGAAAAGGCGCGGAAAGACCTTCTGCTGAGCCACAGCAGAATAGCGAGTAAGGACGAAATCGCTAAAGCAAGCGAAGCAACAGGCCAGAGGTGCAGTCACGATAGTACCGCGCTATCAAAAGCCGCTGACTTTGCTTTAAAAACAAACCAGCAATCGGAAATGGTGGATGCGGCAAAGTTAAATAATATTCTCGAATGCCTAAAACAGGCTTTTAGTTATCGAAGTTGCTTTGATTTAATACGCGTGTGCTGCGATAAATAGCCCTGCGTGCTCTTGGACCTAACTACGCAAATCTCAACATCATCTTTTTAAAATTTTTTTTTCCCGCAGGTCGAGAGCTGAATCGTTGTCGTTCCCTGATGCCTTACGTTTTTTCTAACGCGTGACTAACCTCAATGCGTAAGTCGCTACGTCGAATAATCCCGGTGGTGACATAATTTTTCAACTTTTACAATATTTAAAATTCTTCAAAAATTCCTAAAATTTGGAAATTTTGCATAAACCAGTGCTGAGGTTGGCTCGCACTGACTCGCACATAGCCGCATGATCAAGTTTCTCGATTATTAGCTTGTGTGCAAAATTTGACAATTTGAAAATGAAAGTACTAGTTCAGGACCTCCGGTAGTAATTCCAGGGTCGCGCTCTGACGCAGGCCTGAAATCATTCAGAGCCCAAGGTGCTCGCCTCTGGAATTCGCTACCTAGAAGTATGAGATACTTTCCATCTTGAAATAAATTTAAGGTGGCGTTACGTAGGTATATTAACGAGGAGAATAGCAAAAAGACGTTTGATGCCGATTGAGTATTATGTTTCTTTGTGTATTATATAAAACTAGTAAATAAGATTTTACAAAGAAGTGCTTTGACATGATAGTTAAGATAAAATGAATTGGAAATTGTGCAATACTTAGATAATGATGAAATCTATAACGACGAAATCTGTGCTGAATTGTGATAATGACCTAAGATAATGATGTGTAATTTATGACGTTGTACATTATTTTTTGACAAGGGCAAAAATAAATCTTAATCTATCTATCTATCAACTTGCCCCGTTTTTCTCACTCGAGACTGATATAGTGGCGCACACGCAAGCTAATAATCTAGAAGCTGGTTCATGTGGCCACGCGCGAGTCAGTGCAAGCCAACCTCAGCACTGGTTTATGCGAGTGGGTTATGCGACGGTGTGCACAGGTCGGTCTCGGCGGCAGTAGACGCGCTTGCGTCAGATAGTCTTGGCACTGGTATACACGAGTACGTGCGAGATAACCTCAAAGTTGGTATACACGCGCGTGCGAGTTCAAGCCTTTCCAGAATAATCCGTTGGTCGCGTCGTACGCGTGGGGATACCGGGGCGAGACAGGGGTAGTTCTTGAACTATACAAAGTACAAATTGCACTATGATTAAGAAATAATATGTTCGTCATGGAAGCTAATGATACGGACTAATCGAAAAAGGTATTTCGGTGGTTATGATGGTCAACGACGAGATCCAGGTGGTACACTTCGTAGTTGATGGTATTTAGACCTATCTTCAATTTGCAGAAGGTATCTAGATCGCTATGGTGGCCGATCATGAGGTCCATGTTGTGAGCTTCATAGTTTTTAGTATCTAGATGTACAAACTAATCGCAAAATGGGTCTCGATGGTTATGATGGTCAATGACGAGATCCAGGTGGTTCACTCCGTAGTTTATGGTATCTAGACCTATCTTCTGTTCGCAGAAAGTATCTGGGTAGCTATGGTGACCGATGATGAGGTCTAGGTAGTGCACTCCGGAGATTTTGGTGGCCAGTTATGCACACTAATTGTAGTCGGTATCTACGTTGTTATGATGACCGATGATGGGATTCAAGTAGTACCTTTCGTAGTTTTTGATAGTTATTCATCCGAGTTGGCCAAATTTATGGAGCGAAACACATAGAACTCGTCACAACCACGAATATCTAGATACTAAGAACTGCGGACCGCTCTATGAAGACCTCGTCAATGGTCTAAATAACCACAAGACACTTTATGCGACAAGCACGTAACTCTAGATACCAAAAACTACGGAGAACGATATCTGGACCTTATCATCATCCGCCATGTCGATCACTTTTTGTGTTAAACCAAGTACAGTTTGCACTTTGTACAGTTTAAGAATTATGCCCATCTCGCTCCAGTCTCCCCACGCTCGCAACGTAAGCCAACGCTTTATTCTGAAAAGGTTCGATATTGCACCGGCGTATATACCAACTTTGAGATTATCCCCCTCGCGCGTGTATACCAGTGTCAATACTATGTAACGCAAGCGCGCCTGCATACTACCGCCCAGATCGACTTGCGCGTGCGGTCGTAGCCGAGCTAACGTCGAGGCTGGTATAGCATCTCGAGCTAATCTTTATTCGATGTGACATCGGTGTAATATCACGCTCGGCACCCAGATGAGTTAAATATAAAAAGTATAAAGTGCGCAAAATGATAATTACGCGATTTTTATGTCAAGAATCGTATAAAATCTACGAGAGCAACGTTAAATGCTTGGATCCTTCCCCAGTCATGTTCGTGCTAAATAGTTGTCGTTGAACTTTTATGCTACCAGAGCATAACATGTATACGGGAAATGAAATCGTCTACACTCGAATGTAATAATATTCAGATACTCGAGTTTATTAAATTATAGTTTATCTATTCACTACTATTATTACTATTGTTATTAGTACCCATGATCGCGCATTTAAGAACTTTGGTTTATGTAACACGTGAGCTATGTCGATTTACTTTAATTCCCTCTGATAAATAGCATCTTTTTTACAGAATTCTCTAAGATTCTAAGTTAGCCTGAGTTAAATCTCGGAGCGATTTCGTCTTACATGTCTAATACCCAAATATATCTCATTAATTACCTAACTTGAGTGCGTGTAAAAATATAACTAGTGCATCGAATTTTTTTTTATTTATTTTCATGTTAAATAAGTAACGCTCTCAAACCTTATCTTTATTGAACATTTGTCAAAGCCTGATACTTCAAAATTTCTTTTTTGTTTATGCAATCCATCGATGTTGCTCAGATGAATACGGTGATCGAAGACGCATAATATTTTCTATGAATAAAGGAAACATTCTTTTTATGAGCATGAAATTCAATAATTGTATCCGAGCATTAACATTGAATATTGCTCTTTATAACGTAGTGTCGTGGACGAGCTTAGGCCTCTCCGTGGCAACTCCGATATCAGAGCGCACGCGCGCAATACGCAGATTCAGCTCTGCTCGGCGCTACTCCAGCGTTCTCACGCGCAAAAGTGCAAAGCTTGCACCTTTGCGCGCGGGCAAGCAGATTCCTGGCGACTACCAAAGTTGCAGGTGCTTCTCTTCTCAATAAACAGTCAACACCAACTTGCGCCTCTCTTCTTCTCCCTCTAGCCCACTTCCGTCTGTCACATTTTGGAATCTCTTGCTGGCTTGGATCTTGCTGGTCAAACCTTGCGTCCATCACTCCAAGCTGACCCGCGTTTTTCTTAACAACAGTGAAAAGTGAAATATACTAGGGAGTGCGCGTTCGAGTAAGAGGCAGATCAACTCAATCAGTCACTCAACACAGCTGCGGTACGAACTCAAACACGACGTTAGATAGTCTTGACACTGGTATACACTCGCGCGCGAGATGATCTCAAAGATGGTATATACGCCGGTGCGATTTCGAACCAATCCAGAGTAAAGCGTTGGCTTGCATTGCGAGCGTGGGGAGACTGGGGCTAGATGGGCATAATTCTTAAACTGTACAAAGTACAAACTTCACTTGGTTTAAGACAAAAGGTGATCGACATGGCAGACGATGATAAGGTTGTCGTACGGCGGGTGCCCCATGATCATAGCTTTATAAAGCATTACCCCCGCAAAATACGTCCTTTATGCCTCAACATCTAACCAGCACAGTTTCCTCCTATAGGGAATGATACGCTCATCGTTTCTAACACCATGGATATATCTCACACAAGAACTTTGAAATCTTTGAAGCCGGATCTGAAGTTCAACTAATACATCAAGATAATCTAGAGAGCAATAGTCAATGATAATAATCCCGGGTAAAAATGACTCATACAAAAGTTATATACAGTTAAATATAATTAGATAACTGACTATATATAGTTGTATATAGATTGATATGATTATATATGGTTATATCAGTATTGTCTCTATATAACTATGTATTGTTATATATAATTATTTACAATACTGTATAATTGTATTTAATTATCAAAAAAAATTTAATTAAGTAAAAAAATGATGTTTTTTAATAGTACCTAGTAAAGAAAAATTAACATAGTTCAAAGCACAACTATTGTTTGAAGTGAAACATTATTCGCTCAACTGAAGTAATTCTTTACTAGAACTGAACAAAAATTATTGAGTAACAAATAATTAATAATTTAATTTGAATAATCGATTATCTGAATACTGGTAATGTGGTCTTACAGCAAATAAAATTTCTTCGAATTAAATACTGTGACGGTTTTCTTGCTCATGGAATTATAATCGGTTACAATTATACACCGTTTTTTGTTCATGCAATATTTTCGGTTTTGGCAACGACACTGCGCAAAATTTTTCTCCTTGTCCACCAGGCGTTTCTGGCTGATATGGCTACTTTGCACGGCAGATTTTTTCGACGTTCACCACCAGAGCGCAGCACCATAACCTTTGGATGTTCGGTAACATTGGACTACGAGTTTCTCAACTGCTCAAGAGTACCGCTATCATCAAGAACAGCATGATAAGCGCGAATTTTTTAATTATCTAATGAGAGTGGCTTAATCTATATTCTTTTTAATATAGGGGAAAACGATACAATGTGATGCACCTCTGTTTTACGTACATTAACTGGGTTTCAACAAGTTAAGGAGTAACACCACCATAGAAATTTCAAAAACATCAATTTATCTTACGCATATGTATAGTTTTACTCAAATACTTCATTCAATTGTCATTTCTTCTCGTTCTCTTGATGAACTATAAATATTTATTAAATATGAAAATTTATTTGGCGCTACAATGCATCTATAAATACTAATGACTACTTACATTATGGCTGTACAATTGATTAATCGTGAGTAGTACGGTTGTATCTATAAAAAAGAAGCTAAGAACATATTTATATACAGAGTTATTCTTACAGACTAAATTTTAAAATTTAAAATTTTTCCTATTTTAGTGAGGGACACTTCATAAAATTGTGCTTAATGTAATGACAATCTAAAGAAACAGAATCCTATATAAAATGTTAATACAGTAATTTGTGCATGTAGCTGGCACTTGGTTACATGCTGATTTTACTGCAAGTTATTTTACCAATGAGTGGATGCTAGATGAGTTCACGTAACAAACCGACGACCTAATATACGATTTAAATACTTTAGCAAGGTAGTTGAAATCAGTCCTTGGTATCACACCTGTCAGTCCTTTTATTTTTAAGTATTTAGTTTACTTTATAATACTCTCCGCCATTTACTTTATTTATGTATGCACAATTTCTCTCGTTTATAAATTGTTATTTGTCTACGGAAGTCGCATGCGGTTATCGTAATGTGCCTGTAACCCTGTGGTTTCTAATATATAATAGTGTAAAAAAAATCTAGCGAATGGAGTGCGAACTACGGTAGGAGGGGGATAATATTTACATCAAGGGGGGCGGGGGTAAGGCATTGGCGATAGGGGAGTTTTGTATCTACAGTAGGAGATTCGGTATCGATAGGTGGGAAGTAGGAAATGGAGGTTTATTTATTTTTGGGATTGCGAGAAGTAGAGCATAGTATCCGGCATTACTACTAGCACTTGCTGTATAGCAGAGCCATAAACCCTCAATACTATGGTCGCTGGGGTTGGCACGGGCGCCGGTGCGCGGGGTGCCGTCGAGGTTGGAGCTGTGATCGCTCCCAATACAGCCAGAGTGTAAGGAGTAGCCGGCGGCTTAAGTGGTTGCTCAGATGACCTCCGATAGCTTGCCGATGGTATTCCTGTGCACTGAAGGCAAGTGTATATGTCGACATTAGGTTGGCGACATCGGAAGCAGAACTTGCAGTCTCTCCGACTTTTACAGTCCGTATATCGATGGCCTTTCTTCTTACAGTTCCAGCAGGACCCTTGCGAAGCAACGGAGGCAGTATCGTCAGATCAGTACGGAGTTGGAGGCTGGATCTTCAAGCCCATCAAGCTGGGGATGGTTTTCCCCCAACGATCGACGTCGGTGCGAGTGGTATCGGGCTGGATTGTTCTTCTCTTACGAAATTAATCGGGCCCATCGCATATATAAGGTGTACCGACTGTACGCCGACTCGTTCTCTGAGACTCCACCCTCTCTCGATCAGCACTTCCCTTTCTGCCTTCGTTTGGGTCGTAGCCGTCTTGGTGAAGGTAATTTAGTCACCCATTGTAATACGCACTTGTCCCCCGTTCGTATCGTTCACGACATTAATGATGGGGTGGGTTTTCATTTTTTTAGGTCTTACAGGTTTACGGCAGGAGGGGTGGTTGGATGGTGATCGGACGGTAGGAGGGTAGTTCTTTGTTCGATGGGGGGGGGGGGGGGGGTATCGGTGGGTGTTCGACCAGTACTAGTTCTTGGGTGGTCCATTCTTCTCGTCGTGCGGCGCGAGTCGCTGGGGTAGCCGCTACGCACGGGGCCTTAAACTCCGTCAAGGTATTGCGCGGGTCGAAGGTGCATGCAGCCCGACATTCTCGTTCCTTATACGTTCCCTTCGGTACATTCGAACGATCGATTTGGTTAATCGGTTTCTTGGGTCGATACATCCCCGTGAAGGGGTCGTATAGTAGTTCTGATTCGTCCAGGGCCCAACTGGAGTTTTCGAGGTCAGCCGCGGCCCTATTGGGCAGGCGGCTCCGCGGGTGACTGGCTCCTCTTTCAATCCCCGGATGGTTGAGCACCATTGCTGGCTTGGCCAATATTCCTGGTTGGGACTCCTGTCTCATAGCTCGACAGTCGGCGGCGGAGATGGTTGCGCGGACGCCCACTTTCTCCTCCGGTATTATCTCTGGGCGGCAGATGACCTGGTATCGCATGTTGTACCTGTGACGCTTCCATTCCTTGCATTCTCGTCACTAGTGTTGTTAACTGTTAAAGAAATAAGTTGTTTAGAGGAGACAGAGTAAGGTCTTCGGTTTGAAATATCCACTTCCGCTCTATTTTTGGCTATTTACGTCCTGCAGCTGATACACGACAAGCGATAAGATTTTTTCGACTGTTAACGGACCCATTAACTTTGGACCGAGTTTCGCAGCAAAGTTGTCTGCTGCCGAAGACAACACGTGGTTACGATGGAGTACAAGGTCTCCCATGTTAAAAGTGATATTTCTACGAGTTTTATTATAATACCGTGTTTGTCGTTCACTTGCCTTATCCAAGTATGTGCGAACTAAGTCGTGTATTGCTGTAAGGCGTTTTAGTCTCTCTGCTCATGTTACCGAATTTCGAGGACTAGGAGTTTGAGGAATTTCGAAGAGTTGCTTAAGGGTTTTAGGTTGCCGTGGATTCCTACCAAAGTTCAGGAATGCTAGATCAACAACGTTGACGCATGGACTGAAGAATTCTGTCATCTATTTAATACGGTTTCTACGTTCGACAGGATTTTCTTGAGCATGGTATGAGGATATCGTCGTTTGGAGAATATTCAGTTCATCCAAATTTGACGTTATAAGTTTGTTCGAAAATTCCGTTCCATTATCGGTTACGAGATATTTAGGACATCCCCAGCGAAAGTCTATCAGTTCCTCGAAATCTTTTACTATGCTCTTAGCGTTAGCTTTTCTAAGAGGTCTGATTTCGACGTATTTCGTTAATAGATCTTGAAATTCTACGACATAACGACATGCTCTTCACTAGTTGCCAATGAATCCAAGATCCTACTATTTTCTTTTGAATCATAAGTCCCATTGGTGCCTGCTGTGAAACATTATACATTTGGCAGTCCGGGCACTGGTTTATATAACGAATAACATCTCTTTTCATTCTTGGCAACAAATACAATTGAAGGAGTCGATGATAGATGATATCGACTCCAAAATGACTTGATTGGGGGGTGTTATGACATTCGAACGTAGCTCTCTCTCTCTCTATCGAGTTCTGGAACTGCGAGTTTCCAACTGTCTAAGTCGGTTATGATTGGCTCGATAAGGAGGTTGAGACGGTGTTTGTATAGACAATTATATACAATTTTCCAATCTGGATATTTTTGTGGATTATTATTTAACATTTTTATGCAATTGGTATACCAGTTATCCACGTTTAGCAGTCCCGTTGCTGCTAAGCAGCAAACCTCATCAAACGAACGAGATAGCACATCAGCTACTTTATGGAGAGCTTCCTTACGATGTATAATTTCCATATTGTAACCTTGAAGAGCTGTTGCCCATCTGGCTAACCTCCCAAGCTGGATCTTATAAATTCTGCAGCCAAGTGAGGCTACTGTAGTCGGTAAAGACAGTAAACTTTTCACCTAAGAGATATCCTCGAAATTTATCGACTGCCTATATTATAGCCAAACATTCTTGTTCTGTCCCTGTGTAATTACGTTCCACTTTTGTTAACATCCTACTGGCTTATTGCCACTATTCCAGTTTTTTCTGTTTCGATATGCTTGATGTGTTTCCGACTTCTTGTTTCCGTGAGAATTCGACTAATTGGCCTGTCTTTGGTTTTACAATGTTGTCGACGGCTGCAACTTCGATAGTATCTTCTTTGTCCGTTGAGTCGCTGTATTGTTTCACCGTTTCGATAGTGGCATTACGGTTTTTCCTTGGTGGTGGTCTGTAAGCTAATTGAGGGCACAACGAATGTTCAGGTGGCGGTGGAAGTCTATATTTCTTCTTTCGATCCCTTCACATTTCCTCTTTTTTTCCCAAGGCCTGTAATTCTTCAAATGTGTTGAATTGATATATATATTTATTTTGTTGAAGTAATCCTCAGATAGGTTGCAATAGTTCTATCTAATTGAGCTATGAGGGTCATCGGGGGAATACATTGGTTCGTCAATGCTCGGATGTTTGCAATGAACGTAGCAATTGATTCTTCGGGTCCTTGCGATCTTGCTCTAATATCATCTTCTAATTGTAGTTGAAAATCCGGTCAGCCATATTGTTGTCATACGTTCTCTTATGGAATTTTTGAATTCCTCTAATGTAAATACGAAGCTTGGTTTTTGAAAATAATGGGGATCAATCCTCTATTCGGGAGAGGAATTCCCCTAGATCTGCTTTTGGTTCTCCATTCAAGGTTGTATTATACTTCTGTATGAGACTGGCTACTCTAGTTTCACGCTGGAACGAGGAATAATTATTCGAGTTCTAGGAATGTACTCGTTCGGGATTGTCAAGAAGCATTTGACCGTATGGCAAGGTGTTCGATGTATTATGAGGGTATCCTCCTCGGGGGCTATCGTACCCAAGCGGAAACTGTGCGAAAGGTTAATACCTATACGGATTACTGGATATTGGGACTTGAGTGCTAGGGTTCATTAATGGATAGCCTACGAGGTTAGTTGGTAAATATGGGCTATTTGTAGAATTTACTACAACTGGTGTGCACGACGAATTAGCGAGATATATTGTACTGCTTGGCAGTGTTTGGAACCTGTACGAGTACTTATTGGGGATATTTTGTTATGGAGGTGAGGGGTTACGTGTCTGCGGGATGGGGGCAGTACTGTGTTGCGATAAATTAAAATTTTGCGAGTTTAAATCCGATGGAATTTGCGAGCCATTAGGTGGTGAGGATTGATGGGGGAATATATAGTTTGTGTAGATAATGGTTGTGTAGATTCTGGGGTATGGTACATTGACGTTTGTGGTTGCAAGTTTTGCGCTGACTGGTTAGTGGGTGTTTGCGAATGTTGACAAATTTGGGTGGCAACCTGAGTCTGTTGGTGTGAAGGATGAGGTGTTTGATTGGTATAGGATGGGTACATTGGTATGCGTTGGGATGTTTGTAAGGTAAGGATGGTATTTGTTTGTGGAGGTTGGTGTATGTGAAAAGTGGGATATATTGATATTTGTAAAAGTGGGAGGGGTTGGGCCTTTGAGTAAGTCGGTACTTGTGAAGGTTGGGGTTTGGATAGTATTTGTTTGTGGAGGTTGGTGTATGTGAAAAGTGGGATATATTGGTATTTGTGAAAGTGGGAGGGGTTGGGCCTTTGCGTAAGTCGGTACTTGTGAAGGTTGGGGGTTTGGAGGTTAGGGTAATGCGGTATTTGTGTAGGTTGGCAGGTTTGGACAGTGGGGTAGTTCGGTATTTGTGACGGTTGGGGGATTTGAATGGTCGGGTAGGTCGGTATTTGTGGAGGTTGTAGGCCTTGGATGGTAGGATAGGATTGTATTTGTGCAGGTTGGAAGGTTTGGACGGTACGATAGGTATTTGTGATGGTTAGGGAATTTGGATGGTCGAGTAGATCGGTATTTGGCTAGGTTAGGGGCCTTGGTATTTGTGAGGGATGGAAGGTTTGTATGGTAGGGTAATTCGGTATTTGTGTAGGTTGAGAGATGTGGGTGGTAGGGTGGTTCGGTATTTCTGACTGTTGGGGAATTTGGATCGTCGGGTAAATCGGTATTTGGTTAGGTTGGGAGCCTTCGATGGTAGGGTAGGTCAGTATTTGTGGAGGTTGGAAGGTTTGGACGGTGAGGTAGGTCGATATTTGTGGATATTGAGGGGTTTGTACGGTAGGGTAGTTCACTATTTGTGAAGGTTGGAAGGATTGTACGGTAGGATAGGTCACTATTTGGGAAGGTTGGGAGCTTTGTACGGTAGGATAGTGCACTATTTGTGAAGGTTGGAAGGTTGGTACGGTAGGGTTGTCTTCCTTCGACGTATAGGGGGAGGGAAACGGGAGAGAAGGCACGGAAAATGTCAAGCGCCTGCGAGCGCTCTGGAAAAAGAGCGGTGCCAGAAGGCCCGCAGAGAGAGAGAGAGAGAGAGAGAGAGAGAGAGCTCAGAGCGTTGGCACCGCCCATTCCTTATCCTTCCCTATTCACCGAGGGTTATGTCCTCTCCTTTGAGGATCGCGGTACTACAACGCTCGCAAAGAGGGCTCAGCGTTGACGGCGCTTGTTCCTGGCTTCCCTGTTGAGTAGAGGGAGGATACAGCACTAACCCCTCTACCTCGACTCTTGAGCGAGTCTGGACGGGAGAAAGCCCGCCCAACTTAGTAAAGGCTACACCACCCGATTGTTATTTTGGGGCCGACCCCATGAGAGGAAGGCCCACCGAAGAAATGAACGAGGCTAAGGCGCTCTATGGTTTGACCAAGAGGTCAACAGCTTCCTCTTGGACCGGTAGAGAGGACTTTGCTTCTTTCGTTCTCCTACCGGCTTGCAGTCCCACGACCTGCGGGTTAAGAGCGGACGTCCGCTTTCACTTTTGGCGAGCGCGGCCAGGCCTATCCGGAGCCGTAGGCTTCCTCTTAGATGGCGACAGAATAGCCACTTGCGTGTGTACGTCTAACGGCGGTTGGAGTACTGTAGATGGGCGGACGAGAGCCGGAGCTGCCTCATCGATTGACCACTTCTCCGTTTGGTCAGTATGGACGCCGCAATCCTTCCTCCACCTCAGTCAACCCGTCTGGGTGACTGCGTCGACCCGGGCGGCTCGTCGGGATAGGCTAATGGTGGTCAGCTGCCTGTTGGCCTGGGCCAAGTAGAGGCGATGGAGTCCAAGCTTCGCCTGCAGTTCCTCGATGCTCTGCATTCAAGATGTAAGGAGGGGAAAGGAGAAAGGTGAAAACAAAGTAATTTGACAAATTGTTTAATTATACAAAAGCGTGATTTATTCTCGAACACTAGTAATTAACCCTGTAGTCGTCTCTAGGCGTTACTAGGTAGGTTTCTCAAGTGAGAGTCACGAGGGGGAAGGAACAGGTCGAGTGCCTTCCCGGCCGGCCCTATATAGGTTTGCCATGCCTACTCCTACTGCGGGAGAGGCGGCGGCGGGCGAACTGCGCTGCGCAACCGCGCGAAACCGGGAACCCTATTCGCGCTGCGCAACTGCGCGAAAATTTAAATCCAGCTATTCTAAGCTGCGCGAAAGAGCCTAGTATTGGGCGCAGAACAAGGTATGTATCTTGTGTTAGGTTAATTGGTGGGTTATAGGTGTATAGCGTAGAGTTGCTTAATGGAGCAGCTATAGGCGAGGAAGTCGGCGAAATGTTTCCTATTGCCCCTGTGGTGTGTTCTTGCATACGAACTGCCTGTGAAGGTGGAAATTGAGTCACCTCGAGATTTAGGTTCGCCTGCGAATACTGAAGGTTGTAGTTTGTCGAGACTGGATTCAGATTGCTACCTACTATCGGATGATGCAGGGTGTTCCTTAATGAATCTTTGCCACCTAGATGCTGTTCTTGCATAGTGCCATCCCCCGTTGCTTCTATCAGATTTGATAGTGTAGTCGGTGTAGTACCACTATCAGCTGTACTGTTTTTTTATTCGCCAAATTCGACAATAGTGGACAATTCTTGGAAGCTCATTGTAGTTTGCTGATGGAGGCCTGCAAACCCTACCAGTTCTACAGATGTTTCTGGTAGTTGAGGTCCCAGCGGGATATGTCCCGTCCCAGAATTCGGGGTACTATGAACAAGATTCGACCCCGTATTTAATGGTAACTCCTCGTGGCCCTCATTCAGGGCTATTTTAATCAAGGTACCCTTACTATTCTCTTTCATCCTATCTGAGGTTTTCTCGCCTCGGCTCGCAGACGGTGTTTTGGAAGCCAGGACGAGGAAGTACGACGAGGGATCCAGCAGGAGGTGCACTTGAGCAACTGTGACGACGAAGGGGAACGAAGACGAGGGCTGCAAGTCCCAGGACTACGTACTTGCAACAAAAGCAGTGGGATGCGGTTAACCTCGAAGAGGGTATATTTACTCAGCAGCTTGCTACGCTGCTCTCTTTAACTATCACTACAGCTATCAGGTTAGATCAGTGTTTTATATACCACTGTCTGTCTACTCTTCTTAATGCTATGTTGCCTCTAGGTAACTGGCGAGTGCTTCGGTGACTGCTGCTACTGCTGTTATGAAGAAGTGGGCCAGGAGCTGCGCTAGGATGCTGCGCCTGGGAGGCCACACTGCCTCTACAAACCCTCCAAACCAAGTAAGAGAGTTCCAGTTTGTTTTCCGTATCTGCTGTACGCTAACCCCTCTTTATATTTGCTAGGGTGTATGCTGTAGGCCTCTGGAGTATCTGGAGAATCAGACGCTCCACCCTCGGTGGTCCCATCTATACCTTTCAGAACTCAAACCAGGTGGCTGTTGTTCTAATACCAATTTGCTTACTTCCTAGGATATTAAGACCCTTTGTATGAGCTTTCAGGTTGATTCGAGAGGAAGGGAGCAAGGAGAGAGGACACCAAGAGACGCTCAGAGTACCTCAGTCAGGACCAGCTGACTCCAGCCTATGCGAGGCTCTAGGGATGGCAGCTGTGCGTCTTCTTCGGCTGTTTCAGGGTGTCGAGGAGCTCGCATGCTCTATGTCATCTAGGGGAAGTGTTGTAGCAGTAACCTGTGTGTGTGTATGTGTAGTGAATAGGATAGTGTTGTGGATCAGGTATTATATCAGTGAATTAGGTCACAGTGTAGTAGACGGTAGTATGCGAGGCTGCGTAGAGCCTATCTTTAATCTGCGCGTTCTATTTGGAGTTAGGTTTTTCTAATGCATTATTTGTCGAGCATCGGACCTGTACTGAGCAGCTCGTTTCGACCATGCCTACAGGCTCGACCAACTGTTTCATATGTAACACACACCGAATATGGTGTTACAGCATTTAGGCTTAAATATAACTTTTTAGTATTTGTAGCTAAGATATCAAAGTATCCCTTAAGACTTTTAAGCTTAACATTAAGTGAATATTATCACGCATATTTGTTAATGCGCCTTAAATCCGCCACATTTAGACCTTTCTCGCCTATATTGTATTATGTATTTATCGGCTGTCATTGTAACATTTTTTAATTATTGCACATCTGCATAAATATCCACAGTATCGTACTATTTGTAAATATTAACGCTAAGTCTTCTAGTCATTTAATTATTTAATTTATTTAAATTTCTAACCACACATTGACTTTTTCAATAATTTTCTGTCTTGGCGTAGATCTACTCTACTCATTTCGAGATCGTATCTGACCACTTTGGTAGCTTAGTACTGGGTTTTGGACTATGCCTTCCTTATCGTGTAGTAAGTGTTAGAAAATTTACCACCAAGACTGGATTGTACGCAGATGTAAAATATGCAGTAAACACTATAATGATAACTGTCTGGGCCATGAAGTTAGATGGCTCTTCGTATACTTCCATTGACTATGATTATGAAAAGAAAGCCAAAAACAAGAGCAACAGCTCGACTGCAGATAACAGCGGTCTGAATGTTACGGGCATTACTTCTACACCGATTGGTGCAACTGTAGGTGGTCTGCTCACTGAATCGACACCCATCGTTTCTCCTACGAAGTCCAGCATCGGCACAAGAACCATGATCAATGCTTCTGGCATATCGAAATCTATGCGTTATTGTACTCTACCGTCGACTATGCTCGATCTGTTCAACAAATAGTTTAAACTACTTACGAGAACAGTGAATGATCACCATTCTTCCCTAGCGTGAAGACTTGATACTATCGGCAATGTCTCAATATCTGTACTAGCTACTGAGATGCTAGTTGACAAGCTGATTGCTGACAGGTTTTGTCGCTAGAAAATAAAATTGGTGTGCAGACTTCCCAGCTGGAGGAATTGCATAAAGATTGATTGATTGATTTTAAATTTTACAATTGTATTTCTTAAATTTAAAAGTATTTTTTGAATTTGGCAACTACGAAAATTTGAAAATTGTATTTTATTTTTAATTTAAAAAAAGTTTGTTGAATTTGGTAATTTTTAAAGTTTAAAAATTGCTTAATTTTGGCATTTGAGTGAGAAATTAATGAGTTTTGCAGCTTCGAAAATTTTGAATTTGTATTTTTTTGGAACTTAAAAATGATTTGTTGAAACTGGCCATTTAGAAAATTTTAAAATTGTATATCTTTAATGCACCGTCGCAGCTTAGCTCTCGACAGAGTTACTACGACGCGAGTCCAGTAAAGAGTTCGGGCCAATATGATGACTAACATTGAAATCGTGCGCTTGAGGTGCTGAAGATGTGAGGCCGCATCGCGCAGCAACTACGAGACGTTCGAGGACGTTGTTTCGTACCGGAGCACCGGGTAAATGCGCCTCTTTGTTATGCGGAGCTCCGCAAGGGACGAGGTGCTGCAGTGTCAATGCCGTTATACTGTAAGTCTTATTCCGTAAATAATTCTTGATTTCTTATTATTTGTCGTGATGACTTCTCTATTTTCCTCATGCCTGATAGCTTATTTTTCTGCTTGATATGCAGAGGGTTATGCGCATGAGCGGAACTGGGGTGTGCGTCTACCGCGATCCGGCGAAAAATTTTATGTCGTCGCGACCAAAAAAGATCGTATCCAAGTGCATTGTCCGATTCACGAATATGTGAGTATTAGAGTCAATATTACTCTGCATTATTCTTGTTACATAAGGAGTTTGTCTGCGTAGATATATGTCATAAAAATAAACATTCTTTACTTCAATTTAATCTCACATAATAATACAGGGGGACTTACCCATATGAAAATTAAATATCATCGAATAGCCTACATAGATACAGCCTATAGTTTATAAGTCCATACACATGTTTTTGTAAGTTTGAACGTGTACACGTATGAACTATAGGCTATAACTTTGCAGGTTATTTGATGTTATTTAATTGATTCCTCCTAGAGGAAGCTTTGTAATAGAAAGAAAAACGTTTTCTTAAAAACATGTTAGAAACATGTTTTGGACCATTGGCAATCAAAATACACTGTTTTTAGAAAATGTCTGTATGGTGGTATGTGTGTGCGTTTGTGTGTGTGTGTGTGTGTGTGTGTGTGTATGTGTGTATGTGTGTGTGTGCATGTGTGTTTGTGTGTTTGTGTGCGTGTGTGTATTTGTTTGTGTGTGTGTGTGTGTGTGTGTGTGTGTGTGTATGTGTGTGTGTGTGTGTGTTTGTTTGTGCGTGTGTGTGTTTGTATGTGCGTGTGTGCGTGTGTGTGTGTATGTGTGTGTATATACATACATACGTGTGTGTATGTATGTGTGTGTGCCTGTGTGCGTGCGTGTGCATCCCTTTGTAACTTGAGTAGTCTTCGGTAAAAATAAATGTTTCGGGGATCATTTTGTTCTTATTTTTACGTACGAAGGGATCTGAAGAATAAAATTTGTTATTTTTCGATTTTTTTTTGTTTTTTATTGATTGTCAATTTTTGGGTTTTAGTTTTTTAGGTTTTTTTAAAGCTTAAAATCAATATAATCAAGTAAAAAAAAATTGTATCTCTTCCGACCTGAAATTTTTGATAACATAGGATTTAGGATTTATCCTACGGTAGGTAGGATTTTTGATAGGATTCAGTTCTTTTGTTATACACGAAAACGACTTTTTTTTAAATCGTTATATCTCGGAAATATATTATGCAAACTTATTGAAAAACTTGAGGTGATTAAGAATATGGAGAAGAAGTAAAATTTTTGAATCTTAATACTTTCCTGCTTTCGAGAAAAAATTGTTTAGAAAACAAAAACGATTTTCTATGTCGTACAATAATTTGAGTAAAACAGCATCATTCTGTTGGAAAATGTCCAAAAAGATAGATTTAACTATTTATTGGCTAAGTTATTTACCCAGATGATGAGGACTTTTATTTTTTCAAGATATTTGAGGTAATGTTGTTTGAAAAAATATTTTTTGAATCGCTTATATCTTGTGAACGGCGCTCTAATTTTTTCCATCTGGGGCTCACTTTTTTTGTGTTTTAATGATGATTCGTAATAAAAAAGAAATTTTAAGTTTTGTCGACTCGTTTTTGTTTTATAATGATTTTCTTATTTTACGATATTCTGAAATCAATGAAGTAAATTATTTTGGTATGTCAGAAATAATATGATCACTTTAGTGTAAAGGCATTTGAAAGAACATACAATTATCTATTTTCTCCGATAAGAATTTTTTTCATAAGGTATCTTGCTTCTTTTGTTATACACGAATAGTCCTTTGCCCAAATCATGAAGACTTTTATTTTTCGAGATAACGTCTTTTTTTTAAACGGCGATATTTTGGAATTATATGGTAGAAAATCTTTAAAATAAATACAGCTGGATAATGTGGCTTTCTAATATATCTTGGCTGACCTCTTATCCCAGACTATGAGGTCTTTTATATTTTGAATAATTTAAAGTTAATTTTTTTTTAATTTTGATTGATTATATCTCAAGAACGTTACGGTCATTTTTTATTAAACAATCGAATTCGTATTTGCTTTGTTTTATAAACATACGAAATCAGAAAAAAATAAAGATTCCTTGATTTGTTTTTGTTTTATAATGATGTTTGTATTTTTTTTAGTTTTCTCGAGTTGTATGCAGTAAATAATGACTTAGGCCCCTCTTGCGACATCGGAAATAATCCACTATGATCTGATCCATAGATTTAGTTTGCAAAATTTTGCTTGTATCACGTAGAAATCTTAGTAAAATAAAAAAAAAATTTTAAATATTTTTTTTTAGAAAAATTAAAGTTTTATAGAAACTTTAAAAAATTTTAGATAAATTAACAAATCTTAAAAAAAATAAAACATCTTAGAAAAATTAAAAAATCTTAGAAAAATTAAAAAGTCTGATAGTACAAAAATATATCATACGTCCTTAACGGGTTAATAAATAATATTTTTTGTGCTTCTTAGAATATTGTTTGTTCTAAATATTTAATAAATTTAGACACATAATATTAGGTGGGAATATTATGTGTCTAAAGAAAATCTTGTAAAACTCAAGAATTTTAAGTCCAGTCGAGAATTTCAACAACAGTCGAAGTATTGAATTATTTAACTTTATTCGATAAGTCTGACCATACTTATTTATTATGATAAACTTGTCTCGTCATACTTACTATTTTCAAATAATTATGATAGACTCGCTGTCTCTAAAATACGGTCTAATTTAGGAATCCCGACAATAGCCGAGAATCCTAAAAATAGTTTATAATCACGAGAACAGTCGGGATCCCGAGTTGATTCGGAAATCCCGAGATTATAGTCGAGACTCCCGAGTTGATCTGGGAATTCTGATATTATATTCAAGAATATCGAATTGATCCAGGAATCTCGCCTGGGCTCGAGAATTCCGAATAATTTCGGGATTTCCGACTGCTTTTTTTAGACTTGACACTAAGTCGAGACGGGAAGGTATGCTGTCTGGTGCTACCTAAAATGTACGGGATAAATCCCGTCTCATCCCCAGCTGGTCTCGCTCAGCCTTCATGTATGAATGTGTATAGTATAACTCGAATTATACACGATGAAAATTATTTTTTCAGGGTTCAGTTTTTTTACTCTTTTATAAAGATGTCGGCTCAAAAAATAATTTCTTTCCATGTGCTTTTATTGTTTTTAGCGGTTTTTCGATTTTTGAGTTTTAATTTTCGTTTTTATTAATATCTTAGAAATAATACCATAATTTCCCTTGTTTTGTCATACACGAAATCGTCATTATTTTCAAACAATTATATCTGTGAAATATAAAAAGGAAAATTTTTGAAAAAAATTTAAATGATTAGAAATATAAAGAAAAATATTCAGTAAAATTTTTGAGGTTTCATCTGTTACTTTTGAAGCGAAAAAAATCTTTTTGTAAATAAATTCGATCTTTTGATACCTACGATAACTGGACTAGATTAGCAGCATTTGACTTGAAACTTTTCGAAAAGTTAGCTTTTTACTATCACTTAGTTAAGTTCTTTGTCCAGATCATAACGACCTTTATATTCCAAGATATTGGAGGTTATGTATTTTTTTAATTTTTTTTTTTGAACGCTTATATTTCGAGAATTACTTGGTCATTTTATACCAAACAGTGCTAATTTTTTCGGCTTTTAATGAAGATTCGAAATTAAATAGCAATTTAAAGATTCATCGACTCGATTTTTTTTAAAAGCAATTTTGGATTTTTGGATTTTTAATTTGTTATTCCTCAAGTTTTTTGGTGTTTAGAAATATTATGATGAATTTTTGATATTATATATATTTGATAATGTAAATGAATTAAAAAGAGTATAAAAGTACCTATCTTGTAAAACCCCAAATTTTTCATAGGTTCTTTCCCTTCTTTTGTTATACACGAAAAAGTCATATTTAGTTTAACCCTTTCAGTCACGCAATTCAATTCATTTGGTTATGGAAGTGCAAATATATGTTTCCAATGTATTTTTGAACGAAGAATCCAAATCAAGTGTCAAAAATTGAATAAATATAAAAACAACCCCTCAAATGGGGTGAAAACCACCCTTTTAGTTAAAAAATGCAATTTGTTTGGTAATGGAAGTGCAATATATGTCCACAATGCATTTTTGAATGCAGAATCCAAATCTGATATCAATAATTTTATACATATAAAAACAACCCCTCAAATGGGGTGAAAACCACCCTTATAGTCATAAAATTCAATCCGTTTGTTATGGAAGTGCAATATATGTTTCCAATTTATTTTTGAATGCAGAATACGAATGTAACGTCAAAAATTTTATAAATATAAAAACAACCCCTCAAATGGGGTAAAAACTACCCTTTTAGTCATACAATTTAATTCTTTTGAAGACTATATATTCTTTGAAGACTATATGTTCACAATGTATTTTTGAATGCAGAATCCAAATCTGATTTCAGAAAGTTTTATAAATATACAAAAAATCCCTCAAACAGGGTGAAAACCACCCTTTTATACGTACAATTCAATTCGTTTCACTATAGAAGAAAATATATGTTTCCGATGTAAATTTTAACGCGGATGCAAATCCAATGTCACAAATTTGAAAACATAAAAAAACTCGTAAAATGGAATAAAAAGTAACATTGCAGTCACGAAACCCTGTTTGTTTTGTTATGTTACTGCTAATATTAGTTTCTGATACATTTTTGAACGCTAAATTTGAATCCAATGGAAAAAAATTCAGTAATCGTAAAAACGATCTCTAAAATTCTAATTGGATTACTACGAAAATGTGAATACTCAACGTCAAAGCACTCGATAGGACCTAAGAATATATAAATAGAATTTAGAGCTCAAAAAATATATTGAAAATCTCTGAAAGCCATATAAATTTTCTAAAACACCCCTTGTTACAATCCCCTCGAGTGAATGATTTCAATCCAAACTATATTTTGAAAAAAGAATATTAATAATAATAAAAAAAATTGTTTGCAAGAACTTCAAAGGATCAAATCTAAGTTTATTAGGTAGTTACATAAAATTTCTATATTTTTCCTATCAAAAATTTCAATATCATTATTCGTTCTAAATTATCAGTAATCTCACAACATTGTGAAATTTGTTTTGGTTTATTCTAAAAAATTTTTATCATGGAATATGCTGAAATCACCAGTGATAATGAAAGTGAAGATGAATATGATGATCCAGAATATGATTCTGAATGTGATGATGATTCGGATATTGACAAAAATCAAATTGATGAAGCAGTAGCCTCGTTAGAAAATACTTCATATAGTGAAAATTCTAACGTGATTGAATATGAAAGTGATAGTGATACTCCGTTGAGTGACAGATTAGCTGCTTTAGATGGTATTTGGGATAATAAAAGAAGAAAATTCGACGAAATAATTTTTTCCGAAGATTGCGGTCCAATGGTTCCTTCAGATATTCGTTCACCTTCACAAATTTTCCTTTGCTTATTTTCAGAAGTTTTGATCGAAAGAATTGTCGAACAGACTAATCTTTACGGGCAGCAATCAGACAAGCCATTTGAAGAAGTAAATAAAGCAGAAATATTGAAATTTATTGGCATGAATATCATGATGGGAATAAGTAGGTTACCCGCCATTCGGTGCTATTGGTCATCTAATTCTCAATTACACAACTCTTATATAAGCCCTGTTATGCCTCTCAATAGGTTTTTTGCTATCCTGTCTCATATACATTTGAATGATAACTTATCAATGCCACAAAAAGGTGAACCCAATTATGATAAGCTATATAAACTAAGACCCTTACTTGATATGCTTTCAGAAAATTTTATAAAATTCTACAAACCATCTGAAAAACAAGCTGTTGATGAAAGTATGGTCAAATTCAAAGGTAGAAGTACTCTAAAACAGTACAATCCACAGAAACCTATAAAAAGAGGTTTTAAAATTTGGGTTAGAGCAGATGAACATGGTTTTGTATGTGAGTTTCAGGTATATACTGGAAAAACTGCTAACTTGGTTGAAAAACAATTGGGCGAAAGAGTTGTAATCGATTTAACCCATCAAATTATTTCAAAAAATTATCAAGTTTATTTCGATAATTACTTTACTAGTGTTAATTTGATGATTGAACTCAAAAGTAAAAATATATTAGCCTGTGGAACAGTACGAAAAAATCGGAAAGGTTTGCCAAAAAAACAAATAAACGATAAAACAATGAAAAGGGGAGATTATGAATCTCGGACTTCATACAAGGGTATCAGTTGGATAAAATGGAATGATAACAAACCTGTCCAGTTTTTATCTAATTTTCACGATCCTTCAATCAAAACTACTGTAAGTAGACGACAAAAAGATGGTACTAGCATTCAAATCAATTGTCCACAAGCCACTCGAGACTATAATAATTATATGAACTGTGTTGACAAAGCAGATCAGTTGAAATCTACATACGAGATTAGTAGAAAAAGTAAAAAGTGGTGGCTTCGAATATTCTGGCATTTTATCGATGTAACCGTTGTAAATTCTTTCATCATTTACAAGCAAAATACCCCTACTACTAAAATGAATTTGATAGATTTTCGACTAAAGCTGGTAACTGAGCTTATTGGGTTTGCATCACCTAAAAAAAGAGGTACCAAGACAAAACAATTTACTCCTAGTAAGCGTAAGCCTCAAATTTCAAATGAAATAAGATTTTCTCAAGCCCCGCACATTCCAACTAAACTCAAAATACAAAGAAATTGCACTTGTTGTAGTTCTAAAACAAATCGAGTTAGAACTTCCTACATGTGCACAACTTGCAATGTTCCATTATGCATAAAAGAAAAACAAAATTGTTATGAAATATATCACAAAACGTAAATGTATATAAGATAAAAGAAAATGAATAAATATCTACCTGAAAAAGATTTAGAAAATAAAAAAAAAATTATAAAAAAAAAAAGAAAAAAAAACGAAAAAAAAAATAAAAAAGAAAAAAAGAAAAAAAGAGAAAAAGAAAAAAAAAAAGAAAAAAAGAAAAAAAGAAAAAAAGAAAAACAAAAAAAAAAAGAAAAAAACATAACTCTGCCACAGACGGTCCCAAGCCCGTGTTCTAATGAGGAGGGGGTTTTTTTACTTTCATAACCAAACGAATTCAATTTCATGACTAAAAGGGTGGTTTTCACCCCATTTGAAGGGTTGTTTTTATATTTATAAAATTATTGATATCAGATTCGTATTCTACGATCAAAAATACATAGAAAACGTATATTTGTACTGCGATAACAATAGAAATCAAATTTTGTGACTAAAAACAATAGGGAGCCGATATATCGGCTTCTGTGACTGAAAGGGTTAAAAGGTTATATCTCGGAAATCTATGATGCAAAAACGTTAAAAAAAATTTAGATTATTAGATATTCAGTGAATCTATGTACTAACATTTGATTACATTTAGTTTAAATATTTAAATAATTTTAATAAATTACGTACAAAGAAAAAATTGCTCTGATAAGGATTATTACCTATCATTCTATAATTTTAGTAAACAATTATCTTTTGTCAAACCATCAATGATAAAAAAGCACCCCTTCTTTGAGCTATTAATTAGAAAGAGATATAGCAATTTAAAATTAATTTATTAGAACAAAGAATTTCATATTGGAACAATTAATTTAGTTTGAGGAAGCTAAGTGCCAATTAATTGACAGCAGTTTTCAATATATGGATACGTCTCAATTAAAGCTTTCAAGGAACAAAATGTGACCTTTAAACTTAAGATCGGATTACCAATAAAAAATAATTATTTTGTTTGAAAACTTGAAAAAGAGTGTATTGGATTTTCAATACTGAAACTTTTAAAAATGCAGTATTTAAAATTTGAAAATAATTTTATTGACTATAATAGTTTTAAAAAGTTTAGAATTATAGTGTTTGAAAACTTGAGATAGAGAGGATTGGATTTATCGCATTGAAACTTTTTTTTTATTGCAGTGTTTAAAATTTTGAAACAATGTTTGTTGGTTTTAACAGTTTTTAAAAATTTTAGAATTATGTGGTTTGAGTTTTGAGAAAGGAATCCGTTTACTTCGTGGTAGTAAGAATTATCGTGTAAACTGACTAAGCCTGGGCCAAATATGTCATATCCTATCATAGTGCTGCATATTTTGGTACTAATAAATACTATTCCATTTTACATGTGCTAATTAACAAACTGTTCGCGCTGCGATATTATGAAAGGTTTTCTGGTGGAGGGTGCAAAGATTTGGCTAGCACTCGAGATCCTCATCTTTCAATTATCTTTCCATTCGTTTTCTTGCTTATGTGGGAAGGCTGCGCGGTACCTACAGAAGCGTAGAGTTATGAATTCTCTTTTCTTTCTCTACAAAATAATTTGAGAGCAAAAATGCCCGTTACGAAACTATTGTAAGATTTAATTGTGAATTTGTGGATAACAACATTTTATCCACTACCTGCAACTATGGACTTGACGGCTAAAAATAATTTTAATCTAGCTATCCACAATAACTACGCAGAGGTTCTATCGTCAGCATCCTTTGCGCGATATTTCGCCTCAGCTCTCTGTACGGCCATTGTGCAGCGGCAACGAATCCACAGCTGCCGCTTAGCTCTCGGCCGAAGTATTCACCCACGCCCGTGAATCACTTCACATACGCTTCGTTCGATTGTTGTACATTTGATAGATCTTGCAATTATGTATTTTATCTGATACGAATTTTTTATAAGCTATCTTGCTTCTTTTGTTATACAGAAATAATTATTTGCCCAAATCATGAGGACTTTTATTATTCGAGATATTCAAGGATATATTTCTTTTCAAAAAATTTTTGATTACTTATTTCTTGGGTATTGTAGGAAAAAATTTGACCAATGAATTTCGCCTTTCAATGAAGCTTTGAAATCAATAAATATTTTTAATACTTAACTCTATAACGTTTTTTCATTTTTTGTGACATTTTCTTTTTCAAAAATTTTTTATCGTAGATTTCTTGCGTATTACGCGTTAATGTTTGACTATCCAAAGCTCATTTTTTATTTTTTTTGATGAAAATTTAATAAGAAAGAACATACATGTGTGAACTTCCGAACATTTCTGAGGGCTGCTAAGGTAGCCACCTTTTCACCACCATCTCAAGTCTCTGCTGTTCGCTTAGCGTCAGCTCAGAGATGCCTGTGCATTCTATGTATAACTCGACTGCCTCTCCACCATCGCTATTATGGAACGGATGCCACTCTGCAGCTGGAAACCTCCATAGCGTTTGTTTCTTCATCAACTCGACATCTCTCAACGTTTCTGCTATCTTCGGCCCTATCAACGATATCGTTGAGTCTGTTATTCCCCTAATACCACTCTCATAATGTGCTGATTATCCATTGCTGAGGCCTCCACTATATCTTCTGTCACCCCTTCGAACCTATACTCGACTCCAGGTGACTGCGGCAGCGCCGCCTGGGCGCAAATGAGAAAATTTGTGTCAAAATAAAATGCCGCCTCGTAGAAATAACTTAAAGACTTCAATTTTTTGTAAAATGTTGGTAGACTGATATAGATTAATGAAAAATTATTAACAAAGCCAAAATATACCCGCCCACGCGTAGGTATAACGTCAAATACCTAAGAAATCGAGTATTATCAACATATCAATTGATATATGGGAGAATTATTAAAGAGTGAACACTTGAAGTGCAGATAATGACGTTAAGCATGTAATTTGATTTTTCCATTGCCTTAAGAAACTATCATAACCTCAAATAGGTATTTTACTGTTATAACGTAGGAATTTTCGCCATATGCACTAATATATGGAAAATTATTAAGGAAGTAAACACTTGAAGTGTACAAGATAGTTTCATTCAAATAAACTGATTTTCCCATTTCGTCGGAAACCGATCATAACGTCTAAAGCGGGTAATTTTTCTTTTATGATGTGTGAATTTCCACCACATGAACTGATATGAAAAGATTTACGAGGAAGCTAACAGCTGAAGTGCGGACACTATTTTGTATCTAATAAGTTGACTCTCATTTTGTCAAAAACCTATGATAACTTCGAAAACAACTACATTTGCTTTTATAAAACGTGAGCTTTCGTAGAACGAAGTAATATTTTAAAGGTTTATGAGCTAGTAAATACTTGAGGTACAGGAAATAGTTCCCAACCAATAAATCAATTTTATGTCCATCTAAACGGAAATGGCCACTTTTTCCCTGAAAAGCGAGACCAAAATTACACTTTTGCCCGCAAAAATGATTAGCGGGAAAAAAGTATTTTTTTCCCCGTAAGTGTAGGAAAAATGTGACTTCTCTAGAAACTACTCCAAATTCCTTTATTTCATCAAGTTCTACCAATAATCCTGATTTTTTATTGTTTTTTAAAAATATTATGTTTTAACAGTCCGTTAGTCCCGTTTTCAAAGTCAAAAAGCGACCACAGTCGAGATGGGCATAAAGTACTATATGTAACTCGAGAGAAAAGTCGATTTTTCCCTCGATACTGCTTCGCTCGCTCGGGATGTAAACTCACCCGCGGGAAAAATATTCGACTTTTTGCCCTTGTTATATAATGTACTATTCCTGTTTGGTCGGAAAATTATCATAACCTCGAAAAGGGTACTTTTTCCTCTTATAATCGTAAGTTTTTGTAATACGTACTGACATGTGAAAGGTTTATGTGGAAGTATTCGGTCAGAAACTTATCTCAATCATAGAAAATCTCTCTCTCTCTCTCTCTCTTTCTGTCGCTCACGATAAGTTGGTTCTCCTATTTTGTCGAGAACTTATCATAACCTCTAAAGTAACTTTATTTGCTTCATTCTTATAAAACGTAAATTCCCATAATATGGGCTGAATACTTGACGTGCAGAAAATAGTTTCCAATGAATAAGATGATTTTCTTATGTGGTTTACAACTTACCATAAATTTAATAATGGTACCTTTTACCCCCACAAATAGTAATTTTTTATAGAATGGTCTGATATTCAAAGGATTTATGAGGAGGTAAATACTTGAGACTGAGAATATTTTTTTCAAACAAGGAAGTTTATTTTCTCATTTTGTCGATAGTTACAAAATGTTACATGATATTTAGCGTTATAAAACTGGACAATTACATTTAGATTCCAATACTTTCATGAATTTCCATTTCATAATTTTTAAAAATATAAAATGTCTCTTGTAATTCCAACAATGTATTGTTTCATATTCAAATTAATGTTAATATACTATAAAATAAGAAATAAACCAATTGAAGAAACTTAACATAGCTGTAAGTAAACTTAATAGCCTTAAAATTCCAATTAACTTGATATTACATTTTGATCACAAGTAGGTTAATTTGTATAGGGTGACTTATTATAAAAATAAATTCAAATAAACAATAGTATAAACTGGAGAAAACTTTTTTTTCTTCAGAATTTATTGGGGTTAAAATCAGAGATTTAATAGCTACATAGAATCACTGCAGTTTTTCCAGCTGCCACATGATTTTGATCGACCTGATCATCGGATCTGACTTTATGGCGGTTCATTTTGTTCGCTAGACATGTCATTTTAAAATAATTGTAGGAATTTTAATCAGAATATCCCAGTAATCCCAGCCTTAGAAAGCCAAAATATATGTATTTATCCCAATTTTATAAAAAATTTTGGTTTTATAGGGCTATAACTTTCTATCGGTATTATTTTTTATTAAAACCCTCACACTAATTTTGAAGTTCAGTGACTAACGAACAAAATAAGTCATCATAAAGTGCGATCTAATGATCAGGTAGGTCAGAATCATGTGACAGGTCGAATAACTGCAGTGTTTCGATGTAGCTATTTAAACTCTGATTTTAACGACAGAAAATTAAAAAAAAAATTTATTTCTTATTATGGTTTATTAAAATTTATTTCTATGGAAAGTTACCTTAGCAAAATCGATCTACTTTACATCAAAATATAATATTAAGTTAATCATAATTTCAAGGTGATTATGTCCTTTTAAACATTTGAACTGTTACAGTCACTGAAAACGTAACTATCAAGCAACATTGTTGGATGATCTTAACTCAAAACATAATTATTCAGTTCCTTGCAGGTAAGTAACATAAATTTATTGCAATACATTATATGTAATACATTTTATTCGTAATGTTTACGAGAAATAATATTACTCATATATTCATTGCATATGAAATAAAATGAATGTTTTTGGACCTTTTCTGTTTCAAGGTTAGTTAACATGGAAAACTCGACATTTACTTAAATTATTTTAAATAATATTGAATTATATTAAATATTGAATAATATTAAATAATCTTTCTTTTGTAAAAAAATATTTTTAATATGTCATACTTTATGTTTTGATTTTTCATAGAATAGTTATCTAAATTTGTTTTCAATCACAGCCAACACTTAAGTCAAGCTTAGAAAAGAGTTTGCGCTTTATGAGATAATCATTTTAATTCAATTATTATTTTTCTTTATTCTATGTACTTTTAATCATACTCTCAAATATTATCTAATTATATACTAATGATTTATTTATGAGTATCAATTTATTTTTACGATTAGAGCTAATATTTATTTATTTTTTAAATTCTTTATTACATTTAAAATTCTGTATTAACGATTTTCTTATCATATGTTTCAGAATGTAAGTAACTTTAGAATGTACGAATTGGTTCGATACCAACTTTATTTATTGGTTACTATAGTATCAATGAATAAACATTAAGTCATTTTCACGGAAAAAAATAAATTTCTCATTTACATCTATTGTAAGTCATTTTCGTCGCTCACAATGGGTGGGTAAGTATCCTTTAAACAAATTTTTCATATATAAATATACTTTTGTAGGTTTGTGACTATAATCATAAAACAGAGTTATATTCTTAGAAGTAATTCATAGTTGTTTCAATATGTATATTGACGTAATAATCAGTATGTTGCAGTTATGAACTTTTGAAATTAATTATAACAATTTTTGTATAGATTATAAATTAATTATCTACACATTTACCACAAATGTTTATAAATGTTGCTTTTTCAAAACGTGGATTTGTAACAATAAATTTTTTAAATTATTAATATTAACCCTGGTAGAAATGTATCCTGTCCCCTTTACAGATCTATGTATAATAGTCCCACACTGTGTAGATCTCTGTAGGCAAACTAGATAGTTACTCTGAAGGCATATAACGGTTGTCTCTTCTAGTTGCCCGCACTATTCTCTGAGATAGAACTACATAACGGAAATTTGGATAGCAACAACCACTTCAAGGTTATTTTTTTTAAACTGAAGAATAATTTATTAAGAAATGTTTTGATTCATATGTATTTACATGTTTTTGTTCACATTATATAAATTTAAATCAATATTAATAACCTCGAAAGTGTGAGGTTATCAAGTTTTAGATGCAATGAGATTTCTGATTTATAAAATAAATTACATATGTTACAAGTATATGTTAAACCGTTGAACAGCTAAAAGAAGTAAATAATCTCTATATCAAAATAACTACACGAAGTTTTAGTGCATACGATTCATTTTGTTTATATAAAATCAATTGCCTTTTATTTGATTCCACTTTATCCTAAATACAGACTTAAATTCAAAACCTGTGTCTTTTTTACAAGGAAACTATTACTATTATTGTTGTAAAGTACATATTCAAAAATTTTAAACAATCGTTTGATTAAATCAGACAATTCTTTTACTAAAGTCAAAATACAGACTCTGTCTGTATTATCAGATACAGTAAAACAGAAGTTAATAATAGTTTATAAATTATTCATAAAATTGAATGTAATAAATTGGCATATAGTACTGATAGTTGTGAATTGTATTTAAGTCGCTCTTTAAGAAACCAATTAATCAGTCATAATAAAATAATATGTGGTCATTGTTTGTTTTTCTTGTACGAAAAAAATTATTTCCGAATTTTCACTTTTTAGGTTAAAAATGCTTTTCTTGACTTCTCTTATATGTAACTGGTACAAATAAGAGTGTAATTATTATTATTATAAATTAGAACTAGCATATTTAGCTTATTTTTTTGGCATTAATTACATTAAAAGTTCTATACGCTAAAGAATATAGCCTAGCAAATTTCACACGTGTTTATTATCATCAAGGAATCCATGTACATCTGTACAGGATAATCGAGTTTTGTGTAGTCTAGTACTATCTAGTCAGCCTAGATAGGCCTTTATAGCTTATACAGGCGCCATGATAAGATTTCTGCCAGGGAATGAATTTCAATGTTTATTTGCTTCTTGAGTCAGAAAAATTATTTTCTAAAATCTTCGTATGTATGGGTGTATTTGTATATGTGTATACGTATGTATGTATGTATGCATGTAACTCATTGTCATAACATATAGCAGACAAAATTTTAAAGTGATTCGAATAATATCAAGAGCTTTATATTTTTAATATTTTTGTAAATTTTCAATATATTTTTTTTTAATTTTTCAATATTTTTATTAATTTTTGATAATTTTTAGAGTATTGAGAACTTGGGAACCTGGAATGAATAAAATCTATTTATATACTCTTATTTACTTTTGATTTATGTTATTAAGTATATAGGAGTTATCATGGAGAAAAAACAGTAATTCAAAAACTACAATTAAGGGAGAATCTCTATCATTTTATATTTATACAATTGTCGTTGTAATAGCAGACAACATTGAAGATCAATCAGCGAAAGTGATTCCAAATTTTCAGTTTTACATACGTTTTTTATAGAAATTATTAAAATTAACTTAATCGTTATATTTAAGATATCTTCGAGAAAGTATTCTACACCAGTTAGAAGCAATTTTTTTGCATTTCCCAGGTTAATATAAGCTATATTTCTATGTTGGATTAACACTTATAACAATATAACTATTCTTACGATAAGTGTTGTTAATGATCAACAGCCATTTTCATATTTCTATATCACTGTTTTCGTAAAGATGTTAAATATGTAGTATGATTAGGTTAATCCTTACAATACCAAGAAGCCACTATAATGGCTCAAAGCTTAAATAATACTTCAGACATGATCAATACATGATAAAAGGTGCTTTGTCCCCTTGAAGATTTGAGGGTTCAAGGTTATAAGAGGTTTAAAGTTTATTTGCTTAGGGATGCATGGGTTAATAGGTTCGAAGATTTATGGGTCCTGCGTATAGGGCGAGAGATATCGAGAGAGAGTAAGAGAGAGCAAGAGAGATATCGAGATAGATAGATAGATATACGATTTATTTTGTCATTTGGCAAAAATACATTACATAAATTGTTATTTTGTCTTTACATTAAAAGCTTTGATCACTATAACACGTCGTCAGTATATAAATATAAGAATAATTGTTGCACAATTTGTCATTATCTAATATATCACAGTATGTCAATATCACAGTTTCATAACAATTTCTGGAGGTTCACTCATTCTTGCATACCCGTACATCCATCACGTCAAAATTTAAAAACAATTATAATTAAGCACTCTTTATTAAAATATACTCTTTATATTTTACATTACAACATATTTCACGACTGAGAATACAAAACACGGGAGAACGGATAAATAAAAATAAAAATAAAAAGATAAAATGAATAAATAAATGAATAAATAAATAAATGAATAAGTAAATAAATAAATGAAAAAAAAAATGAAAAAAAAAATGAATAACTAAATAAATAAATGAAAAAATAAATGAAAAAAAAATAAATGAATAACTAAATAAATAAATGGAAAAAAAATGAAAAAAAATAAATAAAACGAATGAATGAATGAATGAATGAATGAATGAATGAATGAATGAATGAATGAATGAATGAATAAATAAATTAATAAATAACTAAATAAATAAATGAATAACTAAATAAGTGAACGAACGAACGAACGAACGAACGAACGAACGAACGAACGAACGAACGAATGAATGAATAAATGAAAATAAGTACCCATGTACTCCTCTGTCGTCATAAAAAATATCAAATTAATTACGGCACGGTTGCCTGAGGTGCCTGCCTAACGCCGTTTTATATTTACATAAGGACGGCAGATACCTTACACTGTAGGGGAGGGAATTCAAGAATCGCGAGCCTTGGGCTCTAAACGAATAGAGGTCCTTATCAGTCCGCGATCGCGGAACCGACAGCACTTTCACACCACTCCTAATGGAAGTCGTAGCCGTCTTTTTAGCAAAGAGAGCCGCAAGATACGGAGGTTGTCCCATATTTATTGCTTTATAAAATAATAACCCCGTAAAGTACGCTCTTCTTTCCTTTATGGTAAGCCAGCCAAGATATTTCCTGTGACGAGTGATGTGCTCGTCCCTTCTAACACCACACATGAATCTCACACATGAATTTTGAAGTCGTTGCGACTTCGTCTCAAGCTCATCAGACACATCAAGGTGAACCACGGAACAATAATCTAAACGTGGCACGACCAGCGCACATAAAAAATCGTAGGGTGTAAAAAGCACGATTTACCTTTTTTCCGACTGCATGAACCTGCAGTTTCCACGTAAGTTTAGAGTCCATGACAATACCAAGGTTTGTGACAGAGTTAGAGAAAGGCAAATGTACACCTTCCTGAAATTGAATGCCGGGCAAACCAAGATCCTGCAGCCGATTGATGTTGTGCTCGGAGCCAAAAATGATCGCTTTTGTTTTGCCGACATTCAGTCGCAATCCGGATGCTTCGGCCCACTCTGACACTGCCCGCGCAACAGCCGACATGCGTCTGATACACACATGAAGATCTCGCCATGTCACTTGAGTGTAAGTTTGCAAGTCGTCCGCGTGTAGCAATTGTTCAACATCACTACCAGTCAGTACGTCTTGTAAGTCATTGATATAAAGACTGAATAGCAAGGGCCCCAGGACTGAACCCTGTGGCACACCCAGATTGGTGGTCAGCCAATCAGATTCCCCATTGTTGTCAGTTATGACTTTTTGCCTGCGACCGAAAATGTATGATTTGATCCACAGAAGAACACTCATGCAAAAACCCATACGTATCAGCTTACGAAGTAATTTAGATGATGATATAGTGTCAAACGCCTTAGTAAAGTCGAACAGTAGCAGTATGGTCATTATTTTTTTATTGTCATTAATCCCAGTTCGTATGTCCTCGGTCAGATTTAGTAGAGCTGTCTGGGTGCTGTGATGCTATCTGAAATCGGTTTGCAGAGGATCCAGGATCTTTTTGGATCTTAGGAAATCGGTAATCTGGTCGTGTACTATCTTCTCCAGCACCTTGGAGAGAAAGCTCAATAGAACTATTGGGCGAAAATCTGATAGAGAAGATGGCACTGAAACCTTTTTGAGAGGCACCAAGTGAGCCCCCCTCCAAGCCCCAGGGAAGACACCACAAGACAAAGAGGAGTTGAAGACCCTCGCTATATAATGACTTAGATACCACTCACCCCTAGCCTGCGACGAGAAATGAGCAACAGCCAGGACTACGTCCATCACTGTAACGTCTTTGAAAACAAAGCCGTCGTCACTGGCCGAGTCCAAGATGCTACCCAAATCAACGTCATCTTCACTCTGGAAGACCCGATGCCCCCGCAAAGTGCGAGTTGAACTCACCCAGCGAGAAGCCATGCACTCCCCTCCCCATGCTCTTGGCAGGAGCCCCAAGCCCTTTAGTTATTTCCAAATATCGTTCTTATTTTCTAGGGCTTAAAAAATCTTATTCTGCATGTAAGTCTCCCGCGCGATTTTCATGCGTTACTGTGCTTCGGCTGCGAGAGAATGGTACTCCTGCCACAGATTACCGTTTTTTGTGCGTTTAAGTCGTCTACGTACGGCGTAACATTTTTTTATTATGTGAGCCAGATCAGCGTCAATCCATGGGGGATTTGCTTTATTTTTTTGTGTAAATTGCTTCAGTGGAGCGAGCACATCTATTGCCCCCACGAGATTGGCGCTGAGCTGTCCCAATAAATTATCCATATCGTTGTCATCCAAGCAATCAAACGCCGCTAAGTCACATTTACTAGAGAGAGAGAGAGAGGCAGGAGAGCAAGAAAGAGAGAGAGAGAGAGAGAGAGAGAGACAAAGCGAGAGAGAGCAAGAGTGCGAGAGAGCGCGAAATAGAGAGCCAAAGAGAGAGAGCGAGAGAGAAAGAGAGGGAGGGAGAGAAAGAGGGAGGGCGGGAGAGAGAGAGAGAGAAAGAGAGATTTTCTATGATTGAGATACGTTTCTGACCGAATACTTCCACATAAATCTTTCAAATGTCAGTACATATTACAAAAACTTACGATTATAAAAGGAAAAAGTACCCTTTTTGAGGTTATGATAATTTTCCGACCAAACAGGAAAATTAGTTTATTGGTTGGGAACTATTTCCTGCACTTCAAGTATTTACTTGATCATAAACATTTAAACTATTACTTCATTCTACGATAAGAGCAAATATAGTTGTATTCGAGGTTATGATAGATTATTGACAAAATGAGAGGCAATTTATTACAAATATATCATAAACAAAAAGATACCTAAACATACGCTTTAGAGGTTATGATCGGTTTCCGACGAAATGGGAAAATCAATTTATTTGAATGAAATTATTATCTGCACTTCAAGTGTTTACTTCTTCCTCATTAATATTCCATATATTAGTGCGTATGATGATAATTCCTACGTCATAAAAGTAAAATACCTATTGGAGGTTATGATAATTTCTTAAGGCAATGGAAAAATTAAATCACATGCTTAGAGTCATTATCTGCACTTCAAGTGTTCACTCTTGAATAATTCTCCCATATATCAATTGGTATGTTGATAATACTCGATTTCTTGGGTATTTGAGGTTAAACTCACGTGTGGGCAAATATATTTTGGCTTTGCCAATAATTTTTCATTAATCTATAACAGTCTACCAATATCTTAAAAAGTCCACAAGTCATTTGCACGAGGTGATATTATACAAATTTTCTCATTTGTGCCCATAGTGCGCTGCCGCGCGTGCTCGTACATCGAAAAGCGGATAAAAAAAGAGAAGATGCACGTAAGGTTTACACACGCAGCGAGGAAACTGGGACACAAAAGTAAGGTGATAACCGTCTAATAAGGCGCACAAAAACGTTAACGGGTAATACTCATCGACACCACAAAAGGAAATTTAAAACTTTTAAAAATTGTTCAAATTTGAAAAATTTGAAAAATTTTGGAAATTATTTAACTTTGAAAAATTTGAAAAATTTCAAAAAATTTGAACAATTTAAAAATTTCAAAAAAAATTCAAATTTTATAAATTTATAAAAATTTTCAAAATTAGAAAAATTTTGAAAACTTAAATATTTAAAATTAGAAAAATTTTGGTAAACTAAAAATAAATTTTGAAGTATTTAAAAATGTGTGAATTTTTGGAAAATTTTTAGAACACTTTCAAAATTAACGCCTTAATGTAATATTACATGGGTAAATGTCAATTACTCTTTTTAATTATTCCACAAACAGCAAAATGTCATTTTCAGCTAGAAAATATCACTAATAACCCGGCTAAGTTTCTACTCGGGCCCTTGAATTATTAAATAGGGAACCAGAAAATCCCCAAGTAAAATATTTTCCTAACTTTAGTCATCCCGAGCCACGCCAAGGCTACAAGATAATAGTGAAGGCACTACGTCGCTACAGTTAAAATGGCGGTTTTCACGGAGGGTTATTTCCACATCAAATTATTAAAACAAACCTGTGAAAGAACTACCTTAACATAATCATTATTTATCAAAAATATATATCGAGCAGTATTTCGATGATTATCGGGAATTACTGAATATTAACATTAATGAATATATGTTATTAACTAGTGACAAAATAGGTACAATAAAAAAATGTTTTGAAATGAAAAGAAAATGCTTCTTTCAAATAATTTTTATATATTCTATAAAAGGTTACAAAAGAAGATTCTTTTAGAAATTAAAAAAAAATAATAAAAATCTAAAAGTAGTATACTACTTTTTTTTATATATTTTAAGATAGGAAACATCGCAGCTGCAGAACATAACTAACCTCGTCGGTGCCAGGAGCAGCCGCGACAGCCAGAGCAACATTTTTAACGAGGCGAAAGCCCAGCTGAAATGGAAAGTTCGTAAAACTTTAGTAAAAGTTGCCGAATTTTGAAAACTAATGAATTTTGTAAAATTTGTTAACTTTAAAAAATTTGTGAAATCTTGGAAAATTTTAAAAACTTTGTGAAACTTTAGTAAAATTAGTAAAGTTTTAAAAAATTGTAAAACTTGCAAGATATTGTTAAAATTGATAAAAAATGAAAAATTTTGTAAATTGTGTGGAATTTTGTAAATTGTGTGGAATTTTGTAAATTGTGTGGAATTTTGTAAATTGTGTGGAATTTTGTAAATTGTGTGCAATTTTGTAAATTGTGTACAATTTTGTAAAATTTGTAAAAGTTGTAAGATTTGTAAATTTCCGGAAATTTCGTAAAAATTATAAGTTTGAATATGTTGAAAAATCTAGAAGAACTGGTAAAAATATTTTTAATCAAACACAAAATTTTAATTCTGGATTAAAAACTTTGATTTAAAAAAAAACGAGGGAAATTTGAATTTTATTTGTTAGTTAAAATTTTTTAGTTAGCTAATTGTTAACTAAAGCCTAATTAAATTAAAAGTCTAATCGACTAGCTCCAACCCTGTCGCTGCAGCGTCAGAGCAAGGGCCCGTTTATCTAAATCGGACTGAGTTTCTTCTTGTCGATATGTCCTTTAGCAATCTACATCTACTTTGTGTCCTCGTTTATAGTCCTCCAAAAACGGGCTTTTGCAGCGATGTTAAAGAAGCAATTCTTATTTCTAACTCTACTTACGATCAACTGATGCTTATGGGGGATCTAAATATCGAAATGCACTTAAATTCTACAAGCCGTAATATTCTCGTGTAGTCTGCAAACTTCCGGACTTAGACCTCTCCCCTTTGGCACTACTCATCATCTCGATTATTCTACGATTGACTGTATAGATATAGCTAGCTTAACGACATTTGTTTCAGACTGGCAGCTTCATCAACCACGGACCTCCACGCATAAATGCACTATTTGTTGCTCTCCCGCTTGATACCCCTGCGTTTAAACCGAAAACATTGACTAGTCGATCTTTTAAATACTTAGGTGACACGATGTACGAAATTTTGGCTTCTATGGTTATTCGACTCCTTTTGACATGTATTACAAAATGAGCTGGCACTTTTTCATTAAATTTTTTTTAATTTATTATTTTCGGGTTCTAATCGATTTTTATAAAATATTTTTTAAATATTTAAATAATATTGATTAGATCTACAAAAAAGAATAGTAAAAAAAATTTAGTGAAAAAGTGTTCTGCTCATTTTGTAATACATGACAATAGATGTCGAATAACCTTCGAAAAAACAATTTTCGTTCAACATGTCACTTAGAATCGTGCGAGGAACAAAATTCCTTTAATAAATATGGTGTTGAAAATAGTTTGAGGTTTTATAACAGTAACATTTAAGGCATTATTAAGTGGACCGTGGCACAATTAAAATTATTACCCTAGTCGCGCTACTGGAAACCGTCTCTTGTTCCGATACCGCAACTGCTGTTTGGTTAAGATTCATAACGAAACATATCCATGTTATCAATATAGTGCGTGCATAATAATAAGTTCCTTGTAACTACTTGTATCTACATTGTTTTATTGCATAAAAATAACAAAAGAATATATTATTTCGAAGAATCTAATTATTCTGAGTCAGATGAAGGTGAGGTTGTTTCACCATTTAGATCTGCGTCTCAAAACAGTTTGACTGGTTTTGGAATCGATGAATCTATCTATGATTGGAATAATTTTATATTAAATTATTTTGTTTTCTATCATTTTATTTAAATTCATTTTACGTAAAACATTAATATCTTTATATATTATTTATTTATTGCTTTCTCCATGAGAAAGCTTTGAACGATGATGTTTTCAAAATCCTAGGTTATGATGAATTTGAACGATTTTGAGGTTGCTGAATCAGAATATATAGGTGTGTATGTGAGCGTATGCGTGCATGTATTGGGCGTGTGTGCACGAGAATGTATGTATGTGTGTGTATGAGTGTTTGTGCGTACGACTGTACGTATGCATGTTCGGGTATATGTGTGTACGTATATGATCAAGTTTTATTGTCACCATAAATTTCTGATTAGCTTCTAAAGCCAAATAGTCAACGCTTTCTGCTTATTGTACAAATTTTTCATTTTAAAATTTTTTTTTAAAATAAAAAAAAATATTTGTATGATACTTTGTGTTGGACAGTTAAAAATTATACATACCATCTCCAATGTAGAAGTAATTTCGTTTTGATTTATATAACTAACAATTACTTTAATTTATTTCTGTTAAAGATTTATGATGTAAAATTTTGAATACGCCTATGGATGAAAATCTTTTCATACCCCCCACATACAGTGAAGAATCTGGGTACGATATAAAGAATTGTGGATTCATAATTACAACATAATTGTTTATTCCTAAAGTCACTTTTATCAGCCTAAATATTTAATAAATAATTGTGCATTAAATCTCTTTGAGAAAACAACCTGCTAAAGCAGTAGCGGTTCCCATTAATTTTAATTGATTAAACTAATTACACATATAAGGCTACTCAATGGGCATGGGTTCAAATCGACGTAAGTCCAAATTTTTCGGAATCATTTACAGAAAATGCTCTGAGTGACTTTTGAGTAATATTTAAAATCTACTAAGAATGCTTCTAAAACATGTGACTTGATCGTTTGGATGGATATTGAACCACTGGTACCGTTATTAGACTAAATAAGAATCTAATTGGCTTCCGTGAAATTCTAAATGATGATGACATATTGGCAAAGTTATGCATATGAATAAAAGCAATATGCATATGGCGGTGCGGTTTAGAAAAAAAAATTATATTTTTGAACTATTTTTAATAGGTACTTGTATAAAAGAACATTCAAATTAATTTGTTGCTATCGTAGTTATTAAAATTTCTTTAATTTAAAAGCAGAAGACCAAGAACCGTTTCTAAGTTCACATCTAAAAATCTTATTTAGAGCGAGTTTTTTCATTAAAAAGCCATTCGATGCAAAGTTTTGGACTATTATTTAGTTATCTAAAATCTTAAAATAATTTTTTCCTTTCCGGGTCTTCAACAGGGCTCCAACCAATTTAAAAAAATGTTAAAATTTATTTTAAAATGTAGCACTTTTATTTTAGAATGTTATTTTATATTATAATATCTTATAAAAAAATCAATAAAATCTTAGAATCTATAATATTTTCACTGCCATATCGATAAATAGGTTTAATTACTTGTTTTAAAAATTATAATGGACTTATTTCATTATGGTTCTGAAAAAGAGCACCAAAGTTTCAGAACCATAATAAAACAAATCCACTTTCTTCATTATAATTAAGTGCCACTTAAGCAATAGTATCAAACTGGTAATCCAATTACTTCAGAATAATTTATAAACTTTTCAATTATTAATTAAACCACAGTTCATGTGCCAGTATTTGCACGGGAACTAATTATGAACAGAAACTTTAAACTCATTTTTCTCGAAATTAGTAAAAGTGGATTTGTTTCACTATGAATCTGAACGATTCTAGCATTTATAGCATACAAATTTTCAGAATGACTCCTTTCAAACAAACAGTTATCTAGATTTTTAAGAAAAATCTTTCTTTTGAGTATAACTCAGATCTGCCCCCATAAATGCACAGATTAGTCCAATGTAGAGCATATTCTGGATGTCGACGATAATGTTCAAGTATAGAACTCCACATTACTTAATCCTTATGACAAGCATATTCCCCTTCGAACTTTTGTCATCAAAAAACAGCCATCTCCTTGGATGACTGCCTCTCTCTTATCTCTTATCTCTAACCGCAATAAAGCTTGGCGTAATTTTAAACGTTCTAAATGTCAATTGGAACAGGCACATTATAAGCAGTTGCATAATAGAGTAAAGACTGAGGTCAGAAACGCAATTAATTGTTACTATCGTAACAAAATTATTGATTGTAGGAATAGCAGAGAGACTTGGAAGGTTATTAATGACCTTGGACTTCGCTAGAGTGCAGAAACTGAAATACAACTTATTGCCACTATCGACGATATAAACAGTCACTTCGTCGGATCTGATGTTACTATACCTCTTCACGATAATAGGTGCACCGCCCGAATCGCACCTGATGAGTCTCTTTTAGTCGCGTGACAGCAAAGGAGACACTCTCTGTGCTTAGCTCTGCTCGCTCGAATGCTATTGGCCCGGATTGCTTACAATTGCGTTTCTTAAAAGAGTGTATTTACTACATTTTGCTAATACTAATATATATTTTTGATACATTTTTGCAATCTGGGATCTTTCGAAATAGCTGTAAATGCGCAATTATAAGACCGATTCCTATTATCACCCTCCTTGCTATATCTAAAATTCTTGAATCGGTGGCGTATAGGCAAATCATGCATTTCATTCCAAGCATGAATCTTCTTAACTCATTTCAATCTAGTTTCCGTAAAGCACACATCACACATATAGCGCTTCTGTTTACCGTTCATAATACCTGGAAAGTAATTTATGAGGTAGAAGTCACGCTGTTGGTCTCAATTGACCAAACGCTAGCTTTCGACCTCGTTAATATAAAACTACTTGCTGAAAAGCTTCGTTTCTTTCTCGGATTCCGCGTGTAATTAAGTTTGATCTTTCTGTCCGGTCGATCTCTGATAGTAAAATCCAATTCAGGTAAGACCTCTACACCTCTTCCAAAGTCGTCGGGCGTCCCTCAAGGTTCGCTCGTAGGTTCACTCTTTTCTCTCTGTTTATCAATGAACTTCCTGGTGTACGTAATGGCGGCAGGTTTCATCATCTATATGCCCATGCTTTCTGTGTTTATATTCATGGTGACATCCGTGATACAGCTCGAATTATACATAGAATGAACGCGATTCTTAATAACATTGAAAATTGGGCTATAACGAAAGGACTTCGTATTAATGGCAGCAAAACGAAAGCCACCTGGTTTAGGATACGCACTTTTTACAGCAAAATCCTTGAGCAAAATCTATCAAACATCACTTTTGAGCGTCAGATTATATCCCCTTGTGATACCTTCAAACTCTTAGGTTTCACTCTTGATAGACTTATCCGAAGAGCTTGCTATAAAACTTGAACAATGCAAAAATGCAGCATTTTGCTTTGTGGAAGGCATATACAGATTTCAGAACGTAACCTCTGTTTATAAAAGACACATTATTCTATTGTATAAAACTAGGATTCGTTATTTCACTCTGTGCCTCTTAGCATCCATTCTCAGATCCGGATCTCCCGTATATTTGAGAGATAAATTCGAGTTTCGGCCGGCCTACAAGGTGGGCTCAAAAAAAGCGAGCGAATATGATCTAATGTTCAAGCGCGCAAAAAGTAATTTCTTCACGTATTCGTTGATGACATACGTTCCTTGCATAAGCAACCATGTTTGTATTTCTCAACACCCCCGGTTAAAGTAACTTTGTCCACAATGTAAAGATTTAAGCCGAATTAAGACCGTTTGATCATTAATAATTTTAATTTTAGTTATAAGTTTAGTTTAATTATATACAATTTTGTATACAGTATTGTATACGTTATGCATATCTTGTAAGTGGCCTACGCGTTCACACTCAAACTGCAATAAATGTAACTTTTTGTATTAGTCTTTGGCTGTGACTATTCAGGACCTAGAGTCCTCAGTCATTCAATTAATGAGTCAATATCTCTCTCTCCCTCTCTCTCTCTCTCTCGGTCTCTCTCCCTCTCTCCGTCGCGCGTCTGCTGGGTGCACCTGCTCGTGTTTTGGCTCCTGCATTTACACCGCACTCTGCTGCCTCCTGCGCCTGTGAGCCGGTCTGTTGTGGTGCCTGCACAGTGGAACATACTAACCATAGCTGTGATAATAAATCACAGCTTCCACTGGTCCATCGGCACGGCTTTCAACATCCAAGCAACAACACCCGGCCAGGTGTTTTTTGAGGTTAAGTGAGGTGAACACGGCAGAGTGGCGGGAGCCAAGCACGAAGCATAATCCAGAGGTACCACTTCATTCTGGACACACAGCACGCAGCGCCATACTATCAAGGCGCCATCTGCCGACTCGAACTGCAACTACGTGACCACCGAGGCGACACCTGCTGCATCCTAGACACACCATCAGTACCTTCCACGACTCATCTTTGTCGCCACTAACACCATGGTCGACAACTGCGCCATCTGCGGGGAGGTTCCTAGGAGCAGCAACTCGCTACGTAAGTGCTGCATATGCGATATTACTTACCATCCGGCGTGCAAGCCTTTTGCAGTGCTTACCCGCGTACAAAGGAATGCACTGCAGCTACAAACTAAAGCGGTAGCGTGCCAGGCATGCATCGACTCGAAGAGGTCGATGTTCGAGTCGGCAGTCGCGCGCGCGACGAACGCCAGCAACAATATGAGTGGAAAAGAGAAGGAGCTAGCCGCGTCCACTCCGGCCAATAAAAGGCCTGCAACAGCTGCTCGCACCAATCATGCGAGCAAGGCCGCGACCACCAACTCCTCACTCTCTCCGTTGCAGGGGCTAGGCCCCGCCCCCACCAGCAGCCTACTCCGGTTGGCCTCACAGTCTCCTGTGACGTCACTAGGCCCGCCCATGTCCAGTACAGGAGCAGAGCACAGTGGGGAATCCCCGGGTGACGTCACGGTCAAGAGTGCGGACCAAGCTAATAATACTTCGCAGTCCTCCTTCTCCAAAAATAACAGCAGTATTAATGATATAAATGCGTCCGTCATTCGTATGCTAGACATTGCACCTCTATTGAAGGCAGATTGGAGGCAATTGTAAATAGGCTAAATACGTTACCAGCAGTACATACTTTGGCACTTTCAATTGACTCTAAGTTGCAAAAAATTGAGGAAAAACTGTCGAAACAACACTCCCAGCTGGAGGAGATAAAAAAGGAGAAGCAAGTACTTTATCAAGAAATAGATAACCTAAAAATTAAAAATAAAAAATTACATGATAATAACGTAGAAACGAACACTTTATTGACCAATACAGAGGTAAATTATAGCATGTTAATTGAAAAAATCGATAATCTAGAGCAGAAAAATCTTGAGTCACAGACTAAAATTGATAATCTTATATTAAACACTTTTGAAAACGATTTCCTAAATTTAACAAATAAAATCAATAGAGTTGAACGTGACAACAAGGAAATAATAACAAAAATAGAAAAAATAATAACAAAAGAAGATTTTACCTCTGTATATACTACTACTATTGAGAAAATTGAAAGAAATGTTGAGAACATCCAAAAAGATAACCAACTCATACTAAATAAAATTGAATTCCAAAAAATCGCAGTACTCCCCAGTACACAAAACAATACCGTTTCTCTTATAAGTACAAAAAAATGTAATACTGTTAATAATGCGTCTGCTACGAATAGTACCTTACTCGACAATTATAGTGATATAAGCGAAACAATTGACAATTGTGAAAGCAATAATGACGGGTTTATCCAAATTATAAATAGTAGAAATAAAATGTCTAGGCGTTTGAATAAGTATAATAACGACAATGCTGATGCTGCAGCATCACCTGCATGAAGCACGCGGGTGCAAACGATTGATGGGGGGACAATGCACAGTAAAAACATTAAAAGCGGTAATACGGAGCTCATTATTTCAAACATTTTCGACGGTGCTGTCTCTAAGCGTGTTGACGTCGCACACGCGATACTGTGCCGTGTCCTTCCATCAACACGAAAAATTGATATAATAGGCACACGCCTGCTTCGGTCAGAAGAATCAACAGCTGCGGCATTAGCAGATACAAACAGCGAACGTAGAAGGTCACCATGGGTTGTTACCCTTTCCAGCAGTGCGTTAGGCGAGAAAATAATGCGAGCCAAAAAGCTTATCACTGGCTTTCATGCTAGAGATGTCGACATTGCAGCTCTTGACCAGGACACAAGGGATGGGATTGTAAATGGGACAATTTTTATAAATGAATTGTTAACAAAAGAATGTTTTATTAAATATAGAAGTCTCAAGGCCCTTGCGATGAGACTTAATTTTAAATATGTTTGGCATAGAGGGGGCCGTTTCCTGGTGAAGAGGCGCGATGGCGATGTCTCTCATGAATTTTCATCTGTGGCTGATTTACAGACAATAGTGGCATCATATGCCATTAATCAACCATCCCAAACTGTAAATACTGTACAAAAAACTGTTGATAATGAAATCGTAATTGATAAAAATGTAATTCCGTCAACTGCTGCAAAAAATTGACTATCCGCAGACACTGCTGGGGGGGTTCACTGTAAGGGACTGAGGGCAGGTTTTGTCAATGTTACCTCACTGAAGGGGCACATTGGCATGATTAAACAACACCTTTCAGCTCGTCCTGCCTACCATCTCTTTGGGGTTGCTGGGTCGCACCTTGACTCTGATGTTGGGAGTGATCTCATTCAGATCGATGACTACTCACTACTTAGACTTGATCGCAACAAACTAGGGGGCGGGCTAGTCCTGTACATTCATAACACTTTCAAGGCCAATTGACTATGCAGCTCTCCAACAACACAGGAGGGCAGGCCATTTATACCTGAATATTTAATGTGCAGTGTTCAGCAGGGCAGCCTTCCCCCCGTCTTTGTTGCTTTAATATATAGACCACCACACGTACCGTTTTTACAGGGCTCTGACTTAATAGACAAACTGACGATACATACTCAAGACTTTAGTCACAAAATTATTATGGGAGATCTGAATGCGAACCTACTCGGAACGTCAGCCGATGCGAAATTTGTTAGACGGTTGGCTGATGATCTTAACCTTCAAATAATTGATCATGGTGCGACTCATCATCTCACGGATTCTCACACGTGGATTGATGTGATCTTGCCAGATAATAATGACGTTGTACTGAGCAGGGACAATCGGCCGGCGCCTTTTCCCAGTCATCATAACATCATAGAGGTCGAGATTGGGGTCGAAACTGCTGCATCCCCTGTGGTTGAATCTTTCAGCTACAGAGATTTTAAGTCGATCCAGCAAGACGACCTCCTGTCTCACCTAGCTGACTGTGATTGGTCGCGGATCGATGGTCCCGCGGTGGGTGTTGACAGTCAATTAGAGTGCCTCAGTGTCAACCTCATGGCTGTGATAGATAAAATTGCACCGTTAAAAGAATTCATGCCGAAAAAGAAAACAAATCCACCATGGGTTGATGCTGAACTAATACATCTTTACAAAAAACGTGACTCCGTACGAAGACGCTATTCGCGGACCAATGACGACAGACTGTGGCGGGAGTATCAGGGCCTTGCAGCTGAAGCTGAATTACGAACGAAGGAAACAAGGGAAAGATTTTTACAAAATAAAATTTCTGAAGCGATTGATAATAAGAAAGATATCTGGAAAGAGCTCAAGGCTCTGGGCCTTCTGCCAAAGACAAGAGAGGAGCTTCATGGTTTCTCACCAGAAGAGCTCAATGTTCACTTTGCAGGGGTGTCGATCTCCCAAAATGAAGGTGATGAAGAACTTGACAACGTCCTGACCACTGCCAGTGATGACGGTTTTGTTTTCCGAGAAGTCAGCTTCTCGGACGTGGTTCTGGCTGTTGCCCACTTCTCATCACAAGCCAGAGGGGAAGACGGCATTCTCCAAAGTATAGTGGCTAAGGCTCTTCCGTTTGTGGGAGATCATATTGTTAAGATCTTTAACTCCTCTCTGTCCAGTGGCATTTTTCTGGGAGCTTGGAAGGGAGCTCAGTTGGTGCCTTTGAAGAAGAAGCCTGTCCCATCTACGGTGTCAGATTTCCGACCAATTGCCCTACTGAGTTTCCTTTCTAAGGTCCTTGAAAAAATCGTACACGACCAAATAACTGACTTCTTACGAGAAAATAATACTTTGGACCCGATGCAGACTGGTTTTCGACAGAATCACAGTACACAGACAGCACTACTGAAACTGACGGAGGACATAAGATCAGGCATTAACAACAACAAAAAACTATTGACTATTTTGTTAATGTTTGATTTTAGCAAAGCATTCGACACCATCTCACACACTAAACTGCTGCGTAAACTGATGCGCATGGGATTCTCCAGGAGTGTTCTCCTGTGGCTTAAGTCATATATTATGGGGAGACGACAGAAAGTCGTCACAATCACAAACGGGGATTCAGGTTGGCTAACCACCAATCTTGGCGTTCCACAGGGCTCAGTCCTGGGACCCCTGCTTTTCAGCCTGTACATAAACGACTTACAAGACGCACTCGACTTAGATGGTGTCGAACACATACTTTACGCTGACGACTTGCAAACCTACACACAAGTGACCCTGAAGGGTCTTCGTGATGGTATCGGTCGCATGTCGGCTGTAGCACAAGCAGTGTCGAACTAGGCAACGTCAGCTGGCCTGCACCTCAATGTCGGCAAGACAAAGGCGATCATTTTTGGATCTGATCACAACATCAAACAGGTTCAGAACCTTGACTTGCAAGGCATTGAGATACAGACCGGCGTACACGTTCCCTTTGTCGATACAGTCACCAACCTCGGCGTGGTGATGGACGGAGGGTTGACATGGAAGCCGCCACTGAATGCGGTCAGTAGAAAGGTAAATAGAGCTCTGTATAGCTTAAAACTTTTCCGTTCAAGCACCACAGAGATACTGAGGAAGCAGTTGGCATGTGCACTGATACTACCTCACTTAGACTATTGCTTAGTGGTTCTTCTTGATGTGTCAGGGGAGCTCCAGACACGACTACAACGTCTACAGAATGCATGTGTGAGATACATATGTGGTGTTAGGCGGGATGAGCATATCACCGCCTACAGGAAAAAACTGGACTGGTTGGATCTGAAGGTGAGGAGGGAGTATTTTATGGGGCTGCTGCTTTACAAAACGGTTGTCATGCGGCAGCCACCGTATCTTACTGCCCTCTTTGAAAAAAACCAGGCCAGGACTTCAAGTAGGGGTGGTATGAAAGAGCTCTCGGTTCCGGGGTCGCGCACCGATAAGGGCCTTTTCTCATTCAGAGTTCAAGGTGCGCACCTCTGGAATTCGCTCCCGAGCAGTGTGAGGTGCCTGCCATCTTTTTGTAAATTTAGAACGGCGTTTAGCAGGCACCTTAAGCAATTACATGGTGAAGAGTATGTACAGAGATGAGTCGAACATTTATTTAAGCTTTTTATTTATTTGAATTATTTATTTATTTAATTTATTTATTTATTTAAATATATTTATTTATTTATTTAAATATATTTATTTATTTATTTAATTTATTTATTTATTTAATTTATTTATTTATTTAATTTATTTATTTATTTAATTTATTTATTTATTTAATTTATTTATTTATTTAATTTATTTATTTATTTAATTTATTTATTTATTTAATTTATTTATTTATTTAATTTATTTATTTATTTAATTTATTTATTTATTTAATTTATTTATTTATTTAATTTATTTATTTATTTAATTTATTTATTTATTTAAATATATTTATTTATTTATTTAATTTATTTATTTATTTAATTTATTTATTTATTTAAACTTATTTATTTATTTATTTAATTTATTTATTTATTTAAATATATTTATTTATTTATTTAAATATATTTATTTATTTATTTAAATATATTTATTTATTTATTTAAATATATTTATTTATTTATTTAATTTAATTATTTATCTAGTTTATTTATTTATTCGACGTATTTATTTATTAATTTATTTATTTATTTATTAAATATGTTTAGTGTTAGTTAGGTGTGAATGTATTTATTAGCGTGATTGTTAAAGTGTTATGAATGAGTGTGTTTTAAATTTAGACGTGATAGTATACGCAAAGATTTAGCAAAGTATGTGTATGTATTCTTTTATATTTATATGTTATCTCTATTGTATTTATTTTTTATTCTATGTATTATTATTTTTTGACGAAGCGTTTTCTGTGATATCTGACTGTGACTAGTTCATTACATTTAAATTTTATAAACTGACGAACTGATAAAGTGAATTATTATTTTAATAAGAAATATGCAATAAGTGAAAGTTAAGATAACAATTATATTAAATCGACTGATATTTTTAATTATAATTATAACTACATGTACATGAAATTGTAAGATTTTGTCTTTTGATGAATAAAAAGTATATCTATCTATCTCTCTCTCTCTCTCTCTCTCTCTCTCTCTCATGGCAGCATCAACGCACACTTCGCATCTATATCGAATGCATCCAATTCATCCCCTCAACTACCTTTGCCAATCATTCCTCTGGCCTCACCTGACATTCCACTACTTACATTCGCTACCATCACCTCCAGTGATGTCATGGAAGCACTATCATCAGCTAAATCCAAGACTTTTGGACTTGACGGCATCACCATTAAGCATCTCTTAACTTCTTGTCCATCTACCCTTGAACCATTAACTACCATTTTCAACTCATCTATATCTAGGGCATCCTATCCAACGCTTTGGCGTCAGACACTAATCACCCCAATCCCCAAAGTTCCATCCCCTTCTGATGTGTCAGACCTCCGACCCATTGCGAGGCTGTCGGAGTGCTCTAAGCTCCTAGAAAAGATTTGGTCAAAACAGCTAATATCCTACATCGAAAAGTATAATCTTTTCATTCCGCGTCATGCAGGCTTTAGAACAGGTCACAGCACTCAGACAGCATTGCTCGGGGTTCTTGATGACGTCAGATTGGCGATGAATAACTCTCGATTTACCATATTAATTCTTTTTGACTTCTCTAAGGCGTTTGATAGGATTCCTCACCACATATTAATCCATAAGTTGCGCTCATTTAGAATTAGTGATCATTCATTACAGTGGTTCATCTCATATCTTGCTGACAGATGCCAGGCTATTGTTGATGCGGGTGGTAGCATCTCTGACTGGATTGCCACGTGGGCTGGAGTGCCTCAAGGCTCTGTTCTCGGTCCGCTGCTGTTCGCCATTTTCATCAACGACCTCCCCAGAGTACTCAGGTTCACCAAATATATGATCTGCGCGGAAGATACTCAAATATATAGAAGCTGCACTCGTCACGAACTAGCTGATGCGATTAATAAAATTGCGATTGACTGTGCGGCCATCGCAGATTGGGCGGCTAGGAATGGGCTCACATTAAATTTAGCAAAAACTAAAGCCATGCTTCTTGATAGCACTCTGAATCTTTCTTTGGTGAACCTTGATCTCCTGCCAACAATTTTCGTCAATGGCATGACAATTCCTTTCGTAAAAGAAGTAAAAAACTTTGGCGTTTGGTTGACTCCTGATCTTAACTGGGGCAGGCAAGTATCCCACATCTGCCAGCAAGTATTCCGCACTTTAAGGAGCTTACGCCCCCACAAGCGTACCCTATCATTTAGCATCCGCAAATCATTAGTCCATTCGCTCATTCTCCCCCACTTCGAATATGCCTGCCTTGTTTACCATAGCCTGACAGGTGAACAGGACCTGAGACTTCAGCGGGCGCAGAATGCGTGCACTCGCTTTGTCTTTGGTAATACGAGGGTAGTTCAATAAGTCTTTAGAATAAAGTATAAAAACAATTTTTTTTGGGTAAATTTTTTTTTATTTTTCAACATAATCTCCTTGGAGCTCTATACACTTGGTCAATCGCTTTTTAAGTTTTTTTAATCCTTCAGAAAAGTGCGTTTTCGGAAGTTCCTCAAAATAAGCACTTACAGAGGCAATGACGTCTTCGTTGTCCGTAAATCTCTGTCCACCGAGCCATTTTTTCAAGTTTGGAAATAAGAAAAAGTCACTGAGGGCTAAATCTGGTGAATACGGTAGGTGTTCGACCAATTCGAATTTTAGTTCTTCAATTTTAGCCATTGAAACGAAGCATGTGTGAACTCGGGCGTTGTCGTGATGAAAGAGAATTTTTTTTCTCGCCAAATGTGGTCGTTTTTTTTTAATTTCTTCTTTCAGCTGCTCTAATAATGATGCATAATACTCACCAGTAATTGTTTTACCCTTTTCCAAGTAGTCAATAAGTATAATTCCACGTGCATCCCAAAAATCTGTAGCCATAACCTTACCAGCTGACTTTACGGTCTTTGCCTTCTTTGGAGCTGGTTCGCCTGTGGAAATCCACTGTTTGGATTGTCCTTTGTCTCAGGAGTGTAGTGGTGTATCCATGTTTCATCCACAGTCACAAATCGACGAAAAAATTCCTCAGGATTCCGACTTATGCGCGCCAAAAGATCCTCAGAGGCGACCACTCTATTGCGTTTATTCTCAGCTGAGAGCAAACGCGGCACCCATCTTGCCGATAGCTTTTTCATGCCTAATTTTTCATGTAGAATTGAAACAACTGCACCTATAGATATCCTTGTGGCCTCAGCTAACTCACGCACTTTTAATCTTCTATCCTTCAACACCATATCGTGGATTTTATTGATGATTTCGGGAGTAGTTGCTTCTACGGGCCTTCCTGAACGTGGTTCGTCACTTATTGATGTACGACCACGCTTAAATTCATTTACCCAGTTATAAACCGTTGCTAAGGTAGGGGCAGATGTGCCATGAACTGAGTCCAATTCATTTTTTATCTCATATGGAGTTAAACCCTTTAAATGAAAATGTTTAATTACCGCTCTGAACTCGTTTTTTTCCATTTTTCTTAACAAGCAATTTTTTTTTTCAATTGGTTATAAAAACACGTAAACTCAGAAGATGTGGACTGTGACTGCACCATATATCTAGTCGGGAGTGGTGCTGACTGAAAACAGATGATTTGGAGCGATTCGCGCGCCATCTGTTGGTCATTCTAAAGACTTATTGAACTACCCTCGTATTCCCTGGATGGCTCATGTTACCCCCTATCGTAAACGATTAGGGCGGCTCACGGTAAAGGCCCGTCGTGAGTACTTCATGGGTCCCTTGACATTTTTGATACTCAAAACGGCTTGTCCTAGCTACCTCAAGAACAATTTAATTCTTACTGCTGATTGCGAAGTCTGCAGGTCAGCTCGGCTACGTACTGAACCTCTTCTCATCCGTCCTTACTCAACCACCCTGTATGCCAACTCCTTCGCAATAGCTGCCTCTTATTTCTGGAACAGTTTACCTAACAATATTACCTCCGTTCCTTATGCCACCACATCCCTTCAAACCGTAAAGTCCCTCCTACTCAATCACCTCACAAACCGTAATGTCGAGTCTGACCCTTCACAAAATCTGTGATAAGCCATTGTTATTATAGACCTATTTCTTATATTATACATTAGTTTAAGTTACTCTTTGTATTACTTTTGTTATCTTTGTTACTCTTTTGATTGTTATGTCTGTACTATATTATTAGCCAAAGAGCCACACACATATATATATATATATATATATATATATATATATATATATATATATATATATATTTACATACGTATAAATGTTCATATAATTCGTTACAAGCGATTATAGATATATATATATATATATGGAATATTATTCTACTTGCACTTATTTATGTATTTTATTTTTGTATAATTATGTATTTTTATCCATATGCCCCATGGGATTAATTATTCCCAGGGCGGAAATAAATTATAAAATCTAAAAATCTAAATCTCTCTCTGTCCCTCTGTCTCTCTCCCCCTCCCCGCCGCCGTCAATAGTAAGCTCCGATTGACGTCGTCGTCTCCGGTGACGTTACACGGCCCACCTATTTCCAGCATGGTAACCGAGAATAGTGGGGAATCTCCAAGCGAAGCTACGGCCATGGGGGCGGAGACTTCAACTCGAAGACAGGACTCATCACAGTCATTCGGGACGCAGAACAGCAGCATCAACGTAGTAAACGCATCGCCATTGCGAATATTGGATGCGACCTCGATTAAAAAGGGAACAACGGTCTCCTTTCTAGTGGAGTATGCCAAATCGACCTCTAAAAATATTGACAGTGCGCTTCCTAGGCACTATGCTTCTCTTGAAAATAGATTGGATGAAATTGTTAATGCGTTAAGCTCATTACCTACAATACACAATTTAATGCTTTCAATAGAATCCAAGTTGCAGAAAATAGAAGAAACGCCGTCTCTTCAACACTTCCAGCTAGAGACATTGAAGAGCGAAAAACAAGCACTCTGTCAAGAAGTATACAACCTAAAAAATCATAACCACACCCTTCAAGCCACTACGACATAAACAATAGATAATCTTATAAATAAAAGTAATGATTCATAATTATGAAACAATATTAAGAAAAATAGAGAACATTGAACACACAAATACAGAAACATCAAACCTGTTAGAAAACTGCAGATTTGGCATACTCCCTAGAAATGAAGAAAGTACTTTATCGTCGATCAGTATTAATAATAACACTAATAATAATAATTTTAACTCGAATAGTAATAATAATGAAGATGTTAATAGTACTGGCAACCTCTGCGACGGAGGTAGTTTACTTGCTCCAACTGACAAACGCTTTACTTACAATAAAAATAGTAATAAAAATAGTAATAGAAATAGCGAAAACATTGATGAAGTAAGTAGAGCTGCATCGCTCCGACGTAGCACGTGGGTGGAATCGATTGATGGGGTGGCCATGCGCGGCAGCAGCATCAATGCAAGTACAGATGTAATTATTTTGAGTATTTACGATGGTGACGATACTAATAGAATTGTTGTTGCACATATTGCGCTGCGCAAAGTCCTCCCACTGATTCGGAAAGAGGATTATAAAGATGGGGGTAGATGGTCGCCGTGGGTTGTTATCCTCTCAAATAGTACATTAGTAGAGGAAATTATGCGTGAAAAGAAGTTCATTATAAGCTTCTATACGAGAGACGTAGACACCTCGACTCTTCGCCAGGAAACTAATGATTTATTAATAAATGCTAAAATCTTCATCAATAAGCTCCTAGACAGAGGCATTTTCTTAAAATTCAGAAGCCTAAAGGCCCTTGTGATGAGGCTTAATTTTAAATATGTATGGCATAGAGGGGGCCATTTCCTGGTCAAGAGACGAGATGGCGATGTCTCGCATGAATTTTCCTCAGCAGCTGATCTTCAAGCAATATTGTCTTCCTACGGGATAAACTCAAGCGAAACGTAGGTAAAAAAATTGTGTAATACAGTACGTAGAAGTTCAGCGGTTGTCAATATAGCCACCAAACAAACCGAGGGGGGGGGGCTGCACGGTAGGGAAATGAGAGCAGGTTTAGTCAATGTGGCCTCTGTTCTAGGACACATTGAGATCCTCAGACAACATCTTTCCACTGGTCCCGCCTACCATCTCTTCGGAGTTGCTGAATCGCACTTCTGTCCTGACGTTGAGAGTGATTGTATTCAGATCAATGGCTATTCTTACATTAGACTCGATCGTAAAAAATTCGGAGACGGGTTAGTCTTATATACTCACAACACCTTCAAAACCAACCTTCTGTGCAGTTCATTGACTACACAGGAGGGAAAGTCGCTTATTCCAGAATATATCATGTGCAGTGTGCAGAAGGATAGTCTACCGCCGGTCTTTGTTGCACATATTTATAGACCACCTCACGTCCCGTTTCTCCAGAGCTCTGATGTTATCGATCAACTCACCAGGAACACTCAAGATTATAGCCACAAAATAATCATGGGCGATCTGAATGCGAATTTACTCAAGACGTCAGACGACGCAAAATTTGTTAGGCGACTTGCTGATGACCTTAATTTTCATATAGTAGACCATGGTGCGACTCATCACCTCAAAGATTCTCATACATGGATAGACGTAATAATGACTGATGACAATGACGTAGAGCTTAGTAGTAGTAATCAGGCGGCGCCTTTTCCCAGTTACCACAACATCATACAGGTTCAGATTGGGGTTAAAATTGCTGTACCCCCTGTAGCTAACTCGCTTAGCTATTGGGATTTTAAATCCATACAACAAGACTACCCCCTCTCCCACCTTGCTGACTGTGATTGGTCGCCGCTTGATCGCTCAGATACAGACATCGACTACCAAATTTAACGCCTCAGCGTCAACCTCATGGCTGCGATTGATAAAGTAGCACCGTTAAAGGAATTCTCACCGAAAAAGAAAGCAAATCCCCCATGAATTGACGCTGAACTCGCGTATCTGTACAAGAAACAAGACGCTGTATGTAAACATTACGCACGGACCAAAGATAGCAAACTATGGTAGGCGTGTCAATCTCTCGGAGATTTTTATACAAAACTGTATCTTTGAAGCTCTTGATACAAAGAAAGACAAATGGAAGGAACTCAAGGCCTTCGGACTCCTTCCAAAAACAAGAGAGGAGCTTCGTGGTTTTTCATCGGTTAAGTTTAATCTTTACTTTGCTGGGGTGTCGGTCTTCCATAGTGAAAGTGACGAAGATCTTGACAGCATCCTGGTCGCAGCCAGTAATGACGGCTTCGTTTAAGAGAAATAACCTTCTGTGACGTAGTCCTGGCTGTTGCTCATTGCTCATCACGGGCTAGAGGGAGGACGGAATCCCACAAAGTGTGGTGGCCAAGGCTCTTCCCTCAATCAAGGCAATTCCCTAATTCATCCCTCTCAAATGGCATTTTCCCGGGGACTTGGAAGGAAGCTCACCTTGTGCCTTTGAAGAAGAAACCAGTTCCATCTTCGGTTTCTGATTTCCGTCCCATTGCGCTGTTAAGCTTCCTTTCCAAGGTCCTGGATAAAATTGTCCATGACCAAATTACTGACTTTTTAAGGACAAAAAATATTCTTGACCCGATGCAAACAGGGTTTTGACAACATCACAGCACTCAGATAGTACTACTGAAACTCACCGAAGACATCAGAACAGGAATTAATAGCAAAAAGAAACTGTTGACTATTTTATTATTATTTGATTTCAGCAAAGCATTCGAACTATTTCACATTCAAGGCTTCTGCGTAAGCTGTTGCGCATGGGTTTCTCCAGGAGCGTTCTCCTGTGGCTTAAGTCATACATTACAGGTCGTAGACAAAAAGTCATTACTAATATAAATGGGGAATGAATCATATTGGCTAACCACCAATCTTGGCGTGCCACAGGGCTTGGTCCTGGGGCCCTTGCTCTTCAGCTTCTTCATTAACAACTTAAAAGACGCACTTAACGTACACAACGTCGAACATATACTCTATGCTGACTATCTGCAAACCTATACGCAGGTGACCTTGCGGAATCTTCGTGAGGGTATCAATAACATGTCGATAGTAGCGCGGGCAGCGTCGAAATGGGCCTCGGCAACTGATCTGCGACTCAATGTCAGCAAGACACATGTAATCATCTTTGGTTCTGATCATAACATCAGGCAGATCCAGAGGCTTGACTTGCAGGGCATTGAGGTGCAGGACGGCGTATTCGAATCCTTTGTTGACGCAGTCACTAACCTTGGTGTGGTAATGGACGGAGAACTTACGTGGAAGCCACAAATAGATGCGGTTAGCAAGAAGGTAAACAGGACTCTTTATAGCCTGAAAATCTTCCGTTCGTGCACTATTGAGGCACGTCGTAAGCAGTTGGCATGTTCATTGGTATTCTCTCACCAATATTACTGTTTAGTTTATCTTGACGTGTCAGGTAAGCTTCAGATACGACTGAAACGTTTACAAAATTCATGTGTGAGGTATATATGTGGTGTTAGGTGGGCGGAGCATATCACTCCTTACAGGTAGAGCCTGGGCTGGTTCGATCTGAAAGCGAGGAGAGAGTATTTTATGGGCTTGCTGATTTATAAAGCAGTTGTTATGCGGCAGCCAATGTATCTTACTGTTCTTTTCGAAAAAAATCAGGCAACGACTTCAAGTACGGGGGGTATGAAAGAGCTCTCAGTTCCGGGGTCGCGTACTGATACGACCCTATATTCTTTTAGGGCCCAATGCGCACGCCTCTGGAATTTGTTCCCCTGTAGTGTATGGTGTCTGTCATCACGATGTAAGTTTAAAAAGGCGTAGGTGGGCACCTTAAAGAATTACACGGCGACAAGACTCAATAAGTGTTTAGTCATAGGCCTGCGGCTCACGTCAAACCGATTGTGATTGTATTTCGTTTATTTCTGTGTAGTCTTAATTTATTTCAAGTGTTAAGTGTGAAGTGTGAGTGTAATTATTAGCGTGAATGATTGTAAGAACGAAGGAAGAAGGAAAGATGTTTTATATTCGACGCCATAGATATATGTGCAATATAAATGTGTATGTGTATATATTACTTGTTATCGACATATTCATATATTATTAAGTTGACGAAACAATATGTGATAGTACTGACTACATTATGATATGTTAGACTATAAATTGACGACCTGTGATAGCCATCCAAACTTTTAAACTGTAATGACTGATAATGGGATAACTAATTTTAACCAACTGTACATGCGGCTGTAAATTTTTGTCACAGTGACGAATAAAAAGTCTCTCTCTCTCTCTCTCTCTCTCTCTCTCTCTCTCTCTCTCTCTCTCTGTCGGCTGTTGCCTTTCTCTGACTCTGTCACAAACCTTGGTGTTGTCGTGGACTCTAAACTTACGTGGAAACTACAGGTTGATGCAGTTGGAAAAAGGTAAATCGTGCTCTTTTCTGCCTACGATTTTTTAGTTCATGCACCACCCAGGCGTTGAGAAAACAGCTTGCATGTGCGCTGGTAGTGCCACATTTAGATTATTGTTCTGTAGTTTACCTTGATGTGTATGATGAGCTTGAGACGAAGTTACAATGATTTGCACATCACTCCTCACAGGAAATATCTTGGCTAGCTTACCATTGTGACATGTAAAATTCCACTACGAAATATGGTAATTAGAGAAGTTAGGTGAGGTTAGAATAGGCAGGTAGGGTTAGTATCGGGGAGATTATTATTATTAATTAGGAGGGATAAATAAACTCCGGACGGAATCACGCACGCACCAAACCATCGAACGCAAGCTATTCAAAATTGCTTATTTTTTATTAGGATTGTTAATCGCGAATATTATTATATGTTTCACGGGGGGAGATCGACGGCTTAACACCATACACACACACACACACCACCACCAGCACAAACAGATGACAAAAGCAGCAGCAGATTCAGCAAACACATCCGGAAAAGCTGAGCAGCACGACGAAGCAGCAACTACGGAGAAGAGGTCGAGTCCGATATTTTTAGAGGTAGCAGCCGCCCGAAAGATAGAAAAGCTGGGGACGACACGAGCGCCCGGGAGCCGCGGGTCCGGAGCAGCAGTAGCAACACAGCAGCAGCAGACGTAACACACTCACACACACATACACACTCGCGTACGCGGACACCCGAGAGAGAGAGCGATCGGAGCGCGAGGAGTCTCAGCGGCGTCATCCGTAAGGACGACGACTAGAGCAGCTGATGAAGAAGCGGGTGCGTGCCATGCGGCTGTAACCTATCGGGAGAGTAAAGGGAGAGCCGAGCGACAAGAGAGACGGAAGATGGTCGGCCAACCGAAGATGACCAGATAAGCATCAAATAAGATGGGAAGAGAGGCGCACAGAAGGAGAAGGGGCGCGTTCGTTGTAAACGCGCCTTGCTCCGTCAGTTCGCATGTAGTATATATCGAGTAATGGGATAAGTATCGGAGAAGCGTGCAGTATATAGGACGAGTTAATATTTTAAATTACGCGCCTCCCGGGGCGAAATGCATGACGGGTAAAACTAGAGCAGTAACTAACCTCCGGTTACTACTCGAGTGAAAATCGAGTTGAGGGCCTATGCCAACAGGTGTTAGAAAAGGAGAGGAGATCGAGTAAGGCAGAATAGAGGGTGCTAGGGTACAGGGACTCCACGAGGAGAGGAATTGAGTCCTTCCGCCCTGCCCCATTCCGTCCAGAGCCTTCGCCGAGTACAGTCGTTTGTTACAGGAGCAGGATTCGGATAGAGGTTAGCCGCACCGCGTGATAACTGCAAAAAGGAGGAACAGTTGTGTTAGCAGAGAAGGAGTCAATAATTGGTGTTCAATTCAACGTAAGTCGATATACTTTCGGTCGGCGAGTATTTGCCCACAAAGCGCCCGGCCTACTAGTTATTCAAGAGAGTTTTGTAATTTGACTTGAAAATTACTTGGTGAGAGCAGTCCATTATTTTCTCTGTTTCAGTGCAGTCGACGTTCGAGGCTTGGCGGAGAGTCGGAGTTGCTGTGTGTGTTCGTCGCCGAATATTCTTGTGTGTTTTGAGGTCGAGAGAGTTCCCGAGTTCGAGGCATTATTGCACTAAAGCAAATTTTATTACAGGTTGTAGGTAATACCAGCAACGCGGTCGGCACTTGGTGCGTGCCAGTAGAGGCGGCGAGCGGCCATCGGACTGCCCACGTGCGACCATAATTCAATAGCGAAGTAGTTGAAATCGGGCGATAAGTAGAGTCGTGGTGGTTATAAAAATTTAAAGTAGTAATTTTCGGGGTTTTATAAATATAGATTTCAGAAATTAAATGTTACAATTAATGAATCGAGTAAAGTGACGGCGGCATATTAACTGTTAACGAGCCGGTATAGAATTTCTTATAGTTACGATTTATAAATGCAAATTTATGTATAGCTATTATTATCGAGAAATAAAGGTTAGAAAAGATTATATGCATATATATACATATATACCTTTATTTCTCGATAATAATAGCTATACATCAATTTGCATTTATAAATCGTAACTAAAAGAAATTCTATGCCGGCTCGTTAACAGTTAATATATATAGATCATATGTACAGGTTTTATCTACGTAAATGATCTGTATATACATATATAGATCATTTACGTAGATAGAACCTGTATGAAACACAATAATTCATTCATTAATTCATTCGTTCGTTCGTTCGTTCGTTCGTTCGCTCGCTCGCTCGATCGTTCCTTCCTTCCTTCCTTCCTTCCTTCCTTCCTTCCCTCCTTCCTTAGAGGGAGGGGAAGTGTATGATGGGAGTCATGGAGAGGAATAAAACAGGAAGAAAGAAAGAGTATACGAAATTGCATGCACTCTGGAATGCATATTATGCGATTCCGCAATTAAAAATAAATTTATGTAAAAAACTGTTATTACAATCTGTGTTGCAAATTATTTAAAGAATATTACTTTTTTGAATCTAAAATAGACAAATTATGATTAGTTTAAAGTAATTGAACCTTTTTATATCAAATAATCAAGTATACTACAGTGAAGCTTCAACTTTAGATCGAAATTCTTTTTTATGTTAAAAGACTGAACTGAAATTTGATGAAAAGCTTTACTTTTCTGTTATAATGTTGTAGTAAAAATGAAGTTGATATCTTTATTGTGGAAAATTCAAAAATCACTGTAACCTTACCTTAAGTTAATACTATCTAATAATATTAAGAATCACTTTATTTACATTATAAGAAATGATTATAAATGATTTTTGTTATATAAAAATGGATATTATATTCATTTTCAAATTCATATTGATATTAATATTGCAACAAATGAAATTGTGACGCGCGTCTGTGATAGCTGATTCTTTCAGATAAGTTTTATCTAATATATATATATATATATATATATATATATATATATATATATATATATATATATATATATATATATATATATATATATATACCTTTATTTCTCGATAATAATAGCTATACATCAATTTGCATTTATAAATCGTAACTAAAAGAAATTCTATGCCGGCTCGTTAACAGTTAATATATATAGATCATATGTACAGGTTTTATCTACGTAAATGATCTATATATACATATATAGATCATTTACGTAGATAGAACCTGTATGAAACACAATAATTCATTCATTGATTCATTCGTTCGTTCGTTCGTTCGTTCGTTCGCTCGCTCGCTCGATCGTTTCTTCCTTCCTTCCTTCCTTCCTTCCTTCCTTCCTTCCTTCCCTCCTTCCTTAGAGGGAGGGGAAGTGTATGATGGGAGTCATGGAGAGGAATAAAACAGGAAGAAAGAAAGAGTATACGAAATTGCATGCACTCTGGAATGCATATTATGCGATTCCGCAATTAAAAATAAATTTATGTAAAAAACTGTTATTACAATCTGTGTTGCAAATTATTTAAAGAATATTACTTTTTTGAATCTAAAATAGACAAATTATGATTAGTTTAAAGTAATTGAACCTTTTTATATCAAATAATCAAGTATACTACAGTTAAGCTTCAACTTTAGATCGAAATTCTTTTTTATGTTAAAAGACTGAACTGAAATTTGATGAAAAGCTTTACTTTTCTGTTATAATGTTGTAGTAAAAATGAAGTTGATATCTTTATTGTGGAAAATTCAAAAATCACTGTAACCTTACCTTAAGTTAATACTATCTAATAATATTAAGAATCACTTTATTTACATTATAAGAAATGATTATAAATGATTTTTGTTATATAAAAATGGATATTATATTCATTTTCAAATTCATATTGATATTAATATTGCAACAAATGAAATTGTGACGCGCGTCTGTGATAGCTGATTCTTTCAGATAAGTTTTATCTAATATATATATATATATATATATATATATATACCTTTATTTCTCGATAATAATAGCTATACATCAATTTGCATTTATAAATCGTAACTAAAAGAAATTCTATGCCGGCTCGTTAACAGTTAATATATATAGATCATATGTACAGGTTTTATCTACGTAAATGATCTATATATACATATATAGATCATTTACGTAGATAGAACCTGTATGAAACACAATAATTCATTCATTGATTCATTCGTTCGTTCGTTCGTTCGTTCGTTCGCTCGCTCGCTCGATCGTTCCTTCCTTCCTTCCTTCCTTCCTTCCTTCCTTCCCTCCTTCCTTAGAGGGAGGGGAAGTGTATGATGGGAGTCATGGAGAGGAATAAAACAGGAAGAAAGAAAGAGTATACGAAATTGCATGCACTCTGGAATGCATATTATGCGATTCCGCAATTAAAAATAAATTTATGTAAAAAACTGTTATTACAATCTGTGTTGCAAATTATTTAAAGAATATTACTTTTTTGAATCTAAAATAGACAAATTATGATTAGTTTAAAGTAATTGAACCTTTTTATATCAAATAATCAAGTATACTACAGTTAAGCTTCTACTTTAGATCGAAATTCTTTTTTATGTTAAAAGACTGAACTGAAATTTGATGAAAAGCCTTACTTTTCTGTTATAATGTTGTAGAAAAAATGAAGTTGATATCTTTATTGTGGAAAATTCAAAAATCACTGTAACCTTACCTTAAGTTAATACTATCTAATAATATTAAGAATCACTTTATTTAAATTATAAGAAATGATTATAAATGATTTTTGTTATATAAAAATGGATATTATATTCATTTTCAAATTCATATTGAAATTAATATTGCAACAAATGAAATTGTGACGCGCGCTGTGATAGCTGATTCTTTCAGATAAGTTTTATCTAATAGGTGTGCGTAAAGAATATTGTTTAAAAACCCCTGTTTTATCACAAAAATATGCGTTTACTGCAATAACTTGTGGAAAAACAATTTATTTAATAGTTTCAAAATAAGAAAATACTGTAGAGCATTTATTAGTTAATCGACATATTATTTATGTTTTCTTTTCTAATCCAATTTGTAAGGAATAATATTTAATTGAGTTAAATTTGAGTTCATTGTTAAAATGAGTTAGAATAAATTATTTTCTCTCTCCCCCCCTCTCTCTCTAGGTACTAGGAAAGATGAGTATATCACCCCTTACAGGGAAAGATTAGGATGGATAAGAATTAACTCGAGAAACGCGGTTTTCATGGCGATCACCGTCTACAAAATAATTAACATCAAAGAACCAGTTTACTTGAGATCTCTTTTTAAGAAAAACGAGTCTAAGCGCCCTGTAAGAGGTGAGGTAAAGGTACTCTCTGTTACACACATGCGCACTGAGACAGGATGAAGATCTCTCCAAGTACAAGGTGCGCATTTGTTCGTTCATTCGTTCGTTAGTTCGTTCGTTCGTTCGTTCGTTCGTTCGTCCATCCATCCATCCATCTATCCATCCATCCATCCATCCATCCATCCATCCATCAATCCATCAATCCATCCATCCATCCATCCATCCCTCCATCCATCCATCCATCCATCCATCCATCCATCCATCCATCCATCCATCCATCCATCCATCCACCCATCCATCCATCCATCCATCATTCATTCATTCATTCATTCATTCATACATTCATTCGTTCATTCATTCATTCATTCATTCATTTATTTGTTTTACTGATTGACAAGAACGACAGTTTTTAAAAAAGTATGCAAATATTTAATAGTATGAGTAAAATAAGAAATTGTTAAATGTATGTATGTAATTTTAATTGTATGACTGATGGATTGAATGACAAAATTAAGAATTATGTTTACACTTCTGACGACAGAGTGCAATACTTTATGTCGACCTGACTTCGAGTTCGCGCAACCTTATTTGATGTGATATTTTCATGGAAATTATATGTGACCATATATGTGTATTTTATACTAAGAATTAAATGTAAACCATGTTTTGTAATATTTACAAATAAACATTATATCTATCTATATGTCTCTCTCTATATCTCTCTCTCTCTCTCTCTCACACACACAGACACACACACATAAATCGTGTACTAATTCGTTGCAATGTTACAGATTCGAACAGGAGAAAGAACAGTGCGAGCACGTACCAGAGTCAGAAAGATAGAGTATAGGTAGAGAGCGACGGGGGGAGGGGGGCTAAGTCGCAAACCGCGGATTTTTTCGGCTAAGCAGTAAATACGCTTTAGCTTCGGAGCGAGCAAAACCGAAGGAACCGCGATTGTTTTGCAGAGTTCCATAGTGTATACGATTTCCCGCGGAGAGGCGTGAGCAACCGTGCAGCGAATAAGTACGCGGGACGCGAGATGACTGCGATAGATGCCGGCGAGACCGCATAGGGAGAACGCGACCAGGCAGCGACCGATTGGACATCATAGCTGTCTCGTCTTCCGGGGACTCTCCGGAGCCGGTGACGAGTATCCGAGAGGAGGCTTCCAGAAGTTGTATGTAAGTCTGACATTGACCCTCTCTCTCTGTCGAGCAGTATCTCTGCTCTCCCTTTTTGTTATATAGAAAGTCAGGTGTTATCCTTGACTATACCTTCCCTTATATCATGCATGCTCTAATATTGTATTCATATATCGCGGGTATTTATATGAGGTAAAAATCCCGTTATAACATTTGTAAGATTTTCTTAGTTATATGTTATCATCTTATCTTAAATTTATTCGTAAAAATAGTATGCATTATATACATTAAAAATATTTTAATCAACAATTTATTTATTCACCACAGTATTAAATAAATAAATAATTTCATATTGGATCAATTTATTAAGTTTGAGGAAACTAAGTGCCAATGAATTGGCAGCGGTTCATTTTAAAATCCGAGGAAAATAGAATCTTGAGTGGCCGGAATCCTTAAATAAATAATCTTCCGAGGAAAGGTTTACATTTAATTCTTAGTATAAAATACACATATAAAGTCACGTATAATTTCCATGAAAATATCACATCTAATAAGGTTGCGGAAACTCGAAGTCAGGTCGACATAAAGTATTGCACTCTGTCGTCAGAAGTGTAAACATAATTCTTAATTTTGTCATTCAATCCATCAGTCATACAATTAAAATTACATACATACATTTAACAATTTCTTATTTTACTCATACTAATAAATATTTGCATACTTTTTTAAAAACTGTTGTTCTTGTCAATCAGTAAAACAAATAAATGAATGAATGAATGAATGAATGAATGAATAAATGAATGTATGAATGAATGAATGCATGAATGATGGATGGAAGGATGGATAGCTTTATGAATGATGGATGGATGGATGGATGGATGGATGGATGAATGGATGGATGGATGGATGATATATGAATACAATATTAGAGCATGCATGATATGAGGAAAGGTATAGTCAAGGATAACACCTGACTTTCTATATAACAAAAAGAGAGAGCAGAGATACTGCTCGAGAGAGAGAGAGGGTCAATGTCAGACTTACATGCAACTTCTGGAAGCCTCCTCTCGGATACTCGTCACCGGCTCCGGAGAGTCCCCGGAAGACGAGACAGCTATGATGTACAATCGGTCGCTGCCTGGTCGCGTTCTCCCTACGCGGTCTCGCCGGCATCTATCGCAGTCAGCTCGCGTCCCTCGTACTTATTCGCTGCACGGTTGCTCACGCCTCTCCGCGGGAAATCGTATACACTATGGAACTCTGCAAATCAAACGCGGTTCCTTCGGTTTTGCTTGCTCCGAAGCTAAAGCGTATCTACTGTTTAGCCGAAAATATCCGCGGTTTGCGACTTGGCCCCCCTCCCCCGTCGCTCTCTACCTATACTCTATCTTTCTCACTCTGGTGCGTGCTCGCACTGTTCTTTCTCCTGTTCGAATCTGTAACATTGCAACGAATTAGTACACGATTTATGTGTGTGTGTGTGTGTGTGCGTGTGAGAGAGAGAGAGAGATATAGAGAGAGACATATAGATAGATATAATGTTTATTTGTAAATATTACAAAACATGGTTTACATTTAATTCTTAGTATAAAATACGCATATAAAGTCACATATAATTTCCATGAAAATATCACATCAAATAAGGTTGCGCAAACTCGAAGTCAGGTCGACATAAAGTATTGCACTCTGTCGTCAGAAGTGTAAACATAATTCTTAATTTTGTCATTCAATCCATCAGTCATACAATTAAAATTACATACATACATTTAACAATTTCTTATTTTACTCATACTAATAAATATTTGCATACTTTTTTAAAAACTGTTGTTCTTGTCAATCAGTAAAACAAAAAAATGAATGAATGAATGAATGACTGAACGAATGAATGTATGAATGAATGAATGAATAAATGAATGAATGTATGAATGAATGAATGAATGAATGATGGATGGATGGATGGATAGATTTATGAATGATGGATGGATGGATGGATGGATGGGTGGATGGATGGATGGATGGATGGGTGGATGGATGGATGGATGGATGGATGGATGGATGGATGGATAGATGGATGGATGGATGAACGAACGAACAAACGAACGAACGAACGAACGAACGAACGAATGATCGAACAAATGAATAAATTAATAAATAAATAAATAAATAAATAATAAATAATTAACAGAGAAATAAATAAAAGGTAAACGAACAAGAAATAAATAAATTACATAAATCGATGAATAAATAAGTAAGAATAAATAAATAAATTAAATAAAGTTAATAAACAAGACTGACAACAACATTAATCCAAGTTTGCGAAGTATTTTTTAACCACCGCCTTGAAAGCCATTAATGATGATAATGTACGAGTAGCAAACGGGAGTAAGTTCCACAAATGCGCACCTTGTACTTGGAGAGATCTTCATCCTGTCTCAGTGCGCATGTGTGTAACAGAGAGTTCCTTTACCTCACCTCTTACAGGGCGCTTAGACTCGTTTTTCTTAAAAATAGATCTAAAGTAAACTGGTTCTTTGATGTTAATTATTTTGTAGACGGTGATCGCCATGAAAACCGCGTTTCTCGAGTTTATTCTTATCCATCCTAATCTTTCCCTGTAAGGGGTGATATACTCATCTTTCCTAGTACCTAGAGAGAGAGGGGGGGGGGGGGGGGAGAGAGAAAATAATTTATTCTAACTCATTTTAACAATGAACTCAAATTTAACTCAATTAAATATTATTCCTTACAAATTGGATTAGAAAAGAAAACATAAATAATATGTCGATTAACTAATAAATGCTCTACAGTATTTTCTTATTTTGAAAATATTAAATAAATTGTTTTTGCACAAGTTATTGCAGTAAACGCATATTTTTGTGATAAAAAAAGGGGTTTTTAAACAATATTCTTTACGCACACCTATTAGATAAAATTTATCTTAAAGAATCAGTAATCACAGACGTAGTCACAATTTCATTTGTTGCAATATTAATATCAATATGAATTTGAAAATGAATATAATATCCATTTTTATATAACAAAAATCATTTATAAGCATTTCTTATAATGTAAATAAAGTGATTCTTAATATTATTAGATAGTATTAACTTAAGGTAAGGTTACAGTGATTTTTGAATTTTCCACAATAAAGATATCAACTTCATTTTTTCTACAACATTATAACAGAAAAGTAAAGCTTTTCATCAAATTTCAGTTCAGTCTTTTAACATAAAAAAGAATTTCGATCTAATGTTGAAGCTTAACTGTAGTATACTTGAGTATTTGATATAAAAAGGTTCAATTACTTTAAACTAATCATAATTTGTCTATTTTAGATTCAAAATAGTAATATTCTTTAAATAATTTGCAACACAGATTGTAATAACAGTTATTTACATAAATTAATTTTTATAATTGCGGAATCGCTTAATATGCATTCCAGAGTGTATGCAATTCCGTATACTCTTTCTTTCTTCCTGTTTTATTCCTCTCCATGACTCCCATCATACACTTCCCCTCCCTCTAAGGAAGGATGGAAGGAAGGAAGGAAGGAAGGAAGGAAGGAAGGAAGGAAGGAAGGAAGGAAGGAAGGAAGGAAGGAAGGCAGGAAGGAAGGAAGGAAGGAAGGAAGGAAGGAAGGAAGGAAGGAAGGAAGGAAGGAACGATCGAGCGAGCGAGCGAGCGAGCTAGCGAACGAACGAACGAAGGAACGAACGAACGAACGAACGTGCGAACGAACGAACGAACGAACGAACGAATGAATCAATGAATGAATTATTGTGGTTCTTACAGGTTCCATCTACGTAAATGATCTATATATAGATCATTTACGTATATAAAACTTGTACATATGATCTATATATATTTTAACGAGCCGGCATAGAATTTCTTATAGTTACGATTTATAAATGCAAATTGATGTTTAGCTATTATTATCGAGAAATAAAGGTTAGATAAGATTATATGCATATATATATATATATATATATATATATATATATATATATATATATATATATATATATATATTTTAAATTACGCGCGTCCCGGGGGCGAAATGCATGACGGGAAAAACTAGAGCAGTTACTAACCTCCGGTTACTACTCTAGTGAAAATCGAGTTGAGGGCCTATGCCAACAGGTATTAGAAAAGGAGAGGAGATCGAGTAAGGCAGAATAGAAGGAGCTAGGGTACAGGGACTCCACGAGGAGAGGAATTGAGTCCTTCCACCCTGCCCCATTCCGTCCGGAGCCTTCGCCGAGTACAGTCGTTTGTTACAGGAGCAGGATTCGGATAGAGGTTAGACGCACCGCGTGATAACTGCAAAAAGGAGGAACAGTTGTGTTAGCAGAGAAGGAGTCAATAATTGGTATTCAATTCAACGTGAGTCAATATACTTTCGGTCGGCGAGTATTTGCCCACAAAGCGCCCGGCCTACTAGTTATTCAAGAGAGTTTCGTAATTTGACTTGAAAATTACTTGGTGAGAGCAGTCCATTATTTTCTCTGTTTCAGTGCAGTCGACGTTCGAGGCTTGGTGGAGAGTCGGAGTTGCTGTGTGTGTTCGTCGCCGAATATTTTTGTGTGTTTTGAGGTCGAGAGAGTTCCCGAGTTCGACGCATTATTGCACTAAAGCAAATTTTATTACAGGTTGTAGGTAATACAGGCAACCTGGTCGGCACTTGGTGCGTGCGAGTAGAGGCGGGGAGCGGCCATCGGACTGCCCACGTGCGACCATAATTCAATAGCGAAGTAGTTGACATCGGGCGATAAGTAGAGTCATGGTGGTTATAAAAATCTAACGTAGTAAATTTCGGGATTTTATAAATATAGATTTGAGAAATTAATTTTTTTTTTTTTTTTTTTTAACATCGCCATGTTTGTGCTTCCATGTGGTGCTAATCGACATCGGGGGTCTGCGGTGTGTTTGTAAACAAAGCACATGTAATTTTTACAGTGGTGCTTGTATCAATCGGCAGAGACTGAATCGAGTAAAGTGACGGCGGCATATTAACTGTTAAGGAGCCGGTATATATATATATATATATATATATATATATATATATATGCATATATATTAACTGTTAAGGAGCCGGTATATATATATATATATATATATATATATATATATATATATATATATATATATATATATATATATATATATATATATATATATATATATATATATATATATATATATATATATATATATATATATATATATATATATATATATATATGTATATATATATATATGCATATATATTAACTGTTAAGGAGCCGGTATATATATATATATATATATATATATATATATATATATATATGCATATATATTAACTGTTAAGGAGCCGGTATATATATATATATATATATATATATACCGGCTCCTTAACAGTTAATATGCCGCCGTCACTTTACTCGATTCATTAATTGTAACATTTAATTTCTGAAATCTATCGGGGCCTGCGGCGGCTCAGTCGGTAGAGTGTCGGATTCCCACGCCGGTGGCCCGGGTTCGAATCCTAGTCTCTGCCGATTGATACAAGCACCACTGTAAAAATTACATGTGCTTTGTTTACAAACACACCGCAGACCCCCGATGTCGATTAGCACCACATGGAAGCACAAACATGGCGATTTTAAAAAAAAAAAAATAAAAAAATAATTTCTGAAATCTATATTTATAAAATCCCGAAATTTACTACGTTAGATTTTTATAACCACCATGACTCTACTTATCGCTCGATGTCAACTACTTCGCTATTGAATTATGGTCGCACGTGGGCAGTCTGATGGCCGCTCCCCGCCTCTACTCGCACGCACCAAGTGCCGACCGGGTTGCCTGTATTACCTACAACCTGTAATAAAATTTGCTTTAGTGCAATAATGCGTCGAACTCGGGAACTCTCTCGACCTCAAAACACACAAAAATATTCGGCGACGAACACACACAGCAACTCCGACTCTCCACCAAGCCTCGAACGTCGACTGCACTGAAACAGAGAAAATAATGGACTGCTCTCACCAAGTAATTTTCAAGTCAAATTACGAAACTCTCTTGAATAACTAGTAGGCCGGGCGCTTTGTGGGCAAATAATCGCCGACCGAAAGTATATTGACTCACGTTGAATTGAATACCAACTATTGACTCCTTCTCTGCTAACACAACTGTTCCTCCTTTTTGCAGTTATCACGCGGTGCGTCTAATCTCTATCCGAATCCTGCTCCTGTAACAAACGACTGTACTCGGCGAAGGCTCCGGACGGAATGGGGCAGGGTGGAAGGACTCAATTCCTCTCCTCGTGGAGTCCCTGTACCCTAGCTCCTTCTATTCTGCCTTACTCGATCTCCTCTCCTTTTCTAATACCTGTTGGCATAGGCCCTCAACTCGATTTTCACTAGAGTAGTAACCGGAGGTTAGTAACTGCTCTAGTTTTTCCCGTCATGCATTTCGCCCCCGGGACGCGCGTAATTTAAAATATTAACTGCGTCCTATATACTGCACGCTTCTCCGATACTTATCCCATTACTCGATATATACTACATGCGAACTGACGGAGCAAGGCGCGTTTACAACGAACGCGCCCCTTCTCCTTCTGCGCGCCTCTCTTCCCATCTTATTTGATGCTTATCTGGTCATCTTCGGTTGGCCGACTGTCTTCCGTCTCTCTTGTCGCTCGGCTCTCCCTCTACTCTCCCGATCGGTTACAGCCGCATGGCACGTGCCCGCTTCTTCATCAGCTGCTCTAGTCGTCGTCCTTACGGATGACGCCGCTGAGACTCCTCGCGCTCCGATCGCTCTCTCTCTCGGGTGTCCGCGTACGAGAGTGTGTATGTGTGTGTGAGTGTGTTATGTCTGCTGCTGCTGTGTTGCTGCTGCTGCTCCGGCCCCGCGGCTCCCGGGCGCTCGTGTCGTCCCCAGCTTTTCTCTGTTTCGGGCGGCTGCTACCTTTAAAAATTTCGGACTCGACCTCTTCTCCGTAGTTGCTGCTTCGTCGTGCTGCTCAGCTTTTCCGGATGTGTTTGCTGAATCTGCTGCTGCTTTTGTCATCTGTTTGTGCTGGTGGTGTGTGTGTGTGTGTGTGGTGTTAAGCCGTCGATATCCGCCGTGAAACATATAATAATATTCGCGATTAACAATCCTAATAAAAAATAAGCAATTTTGAATAGCTTGCGTTCGATGGTTTGGTGCGTGCGTGATTCCGTCCGGAGTTTGTTTATCCCTCCTAATTAATAATAATAATCTCCCCGATACTAACCCTACCTGCCTATTCTAACCTCACCTTACTTCTCTATTTACCATAATTCGTAGTGGAATTTTACTTGTCACAATGGTAAGCTAGCCAAGATATTTCCTGTGAGGAGTGATGTGCTCGTCCCTTCTAACACCACATATGTATCTCACACATGAAATTTGAAATCATTGTAACTTCGTCTCAAGCTCATCATACACATCAAGGTAAACTACAGAACAATAATCTAAATGTGGCACTACCAGCGCACATGCAAGCTGTTTTCTCAACGCATGGGTGGTGCATGAACTAAAAAATCGTAGGCAGAAAAGAGCACGATTTACCTTTTTCCAACTGCATCAACCTGTAGTTTCCATGTAAGTTTAGAGTCCACGACAACACCAAGGTTTGTGACAGAGTCAGAGAAAGGGAACAGCCGACAGAGAGAGAGAGAGAGAGAGAGAGAGAGAGAGAGAGAGAGAGAGAGACTTTTTATTCGTCACTATGACAAAAATTTACAGACGTATGTACAGTTGGTTAAAATTAGTTATCACATTATCAGTTATTACAGTTTAAAAGTTTGGATGGCTATCACAGGTCGTCAATTTATAGTCTAACATATCATAATGTAGTCAGTACTATCACATATTGTTTCGTCAACTTAATAATATATGAATATGTAGATAACAAGTAATATATACACATACACATTTATATTGCACATATATCTATCGCGTCGAATATAAAACATCTTTCATTCTTCCTTCGTTCTTACAATCATTCACGCTAATAATTACACTCACACTTCACACTTAACGCTTAAAATAAATTCAGACTACACAGAAATAAACGAAATACAATAACAATCGGTTTGACGTGAGCCGCAGGCCTATGACTAAACACTTATTGAGTCTAGTCGCCGTGTAATTCTTTAAGGTGCCCACCTAACGCCTTTTTAAACTTACATAGTGATGACAGACACCATACACTGCAGGGGAACAAGTTCCAGAGGCGTGCGCATTGGGCCCTAAAAGAATATAGGGTTGTATCAGTACGCGACCCCGGAACTGAGAGCTCTTTCATACCCCCCGTACTTGAAGTCGTTGCCTGATTTTTTTCGAAAAGAACAGTAAGATACATTGGCTGCCGCATAACAACTGCTTTATAAATCAGCAAGCCCATAAAATACTCTCTCCTCGCTTTCAGATCGAACCAGCCCAGGCTCTTCCTGTAAGGAGTGATATGCTCCACCCACCTAACACCACATATACACCTCGCACATGAATTTTGTAAACGTTGCAGTCGTATCTGAAGCTTACCTGACACGTCAAGATAAACTAAACAGTAATATTGGTTAGAGAATACCAACGCACATGCCAACTGCTTACGACGTGCCTCAGTAGTGCACGAACGGAAGATTTTCAGGCTATAAAGAGTCCTGTTTACCTTCTTGCTAACCGCATCTATTTGTGGCTTCCACGTAAGTTCTCCGTCCATTACCACACCAAGGTTAGTGACTGCGTCAACAAAGGATTCGAATACGCCGTCCTGCACTTCAATGCCCTGCAAGTCAAGCCTCTGGATCTGCTTGATGTTATGATCAGAACCAAAGATGATTACATGTGTCTTGCTGACATTGAGTCGCAGATCAGTTGCCGAGGACCATTTCGACGCTGCCCGCGCTACTATCGACATGAGATTGATACCCTCACGAAGATTCCGCAAGGTCACCTGCGTATAGGTTTGCAGATCGTCAGCATAGAGTATATATTCGACGTTGTGTACGTTAAGTGCGCCTTTTAAGTTGTTAATGAAGAAGCTGAAGAGCAAGGGCCCCAGGACCAAGCCCTGTGGCACGCCAAGATTGGTGGTTAGCCAATATGATTCATTCCCCATTTATATTAGTAATGACTTTTTGCCTACGACCTGTAATGTATGACTTAAACCACAGGAGAACGCTCCTGGAGAAACCCATGCGCAACAGCTTACGCAGCAGCCTAGAATGTGAAATAGTTCGAATGCTTTGCTGAAATCAAATAATAATAATAAAATAGTCAACAGTTTCATTTTGCTATTAATTCCTGTTCTGATGTCTTCGGTGAGTTTCAGTAGTACTATCTGAGTGCTGTGATGTTGTCAAAACCCTGTTTGCATCGGGTCAAGAATATTTTTTGTCCTTAAAAAGTCAGTAATTTGGTCATGGACAATTTTATCCAGGATCTTGGAAAGGAAGCTTAACAGCGCAATGGGACGGAAATCAGAAACCGAAGATGGAACTGGTTTCTTCTTCAAAGGCACAAGGTGAGCTTCCTTCCAAGTCCCCGGGAAAATGCCATTTGAGATGGATGAATTAGGGAATTGCCTTGATTGAGGGAAGAGCCTTGGCCACCACACTTTGTGGGATTCCGTCCTCACATCTAGCCTGTGATGAGCAATGAGCAACAGCCAGGACTACGTCACAGAAGGTTATTTCTCTTAAACGAAGCCGTCATCACTGGCTGCGGCCAGGATGCTGTCAAGATCTTCGTCACTTTCACTATGGAAGACCGACACCCCAGCAAAGTAAAGATTAAACTTAACCGATGAAAAACCACGAAGCTCCTCTCTTGTTTTTGGAAGGAGTCCGAAGGCCTTGAGTTCCTTCCATTTGTCTTTCTTTGTATCAAGAGCTTCAAAGATACAGTTTTGTATAAAAATCTCCGAGAGATTGACACGCCTACCATAGTTTGCTATCTTTGGTCCGTGCGTAATGTTTACATACAGCGTCTTGTTTCTTGTACAGATACGCGAGTTCAGCGTCAATTCATGGGGGATTTGCTTTCTTTTTCGGTGAGAATTCCTTTAACGGTGCTACTTTATCAATCGCAGCCATGAGGTTGACGCTGAGGCGTTAAATTTGGTAGTCGATGTCTGTATCTGAGCCATCAAGCGGCGACCAATCACAGTCAGCAAGGTGGGAGAGGGGGTCGTCTTGTTGTATGGATTTAAAATCCCAATAGCTAAGCGAGTTAGCTACAGGGGGTACAGCAATTTTAACCCCAATCTGAACCTCTAAGATGTTGTGGTAACTGGGAAAAGACGCCGCCTGATTACTACTACTAAGCTCTACGTCATTGTCATCAGTCATTATTACGTCTATCCATGTGTGAGAATCTTTGAGGTGATGAGTCGCACCATGGTCTACTATATGAAAATTAAGGTCATCAGCAAGTCGCCTAACAAATTTTGCGTCGTCTGACGTCTTGAGTAAATTCGCATTCAGATCGCCCATGATTATTTTGTGGCTATAATCTTGAGTGTTCCTGGTGAGTTGATCGATAACATCAGAGCTCTGGAGAAACGGAACGTGAGGTGGTCTATAAATAACTGCAACAAAGACCGGCGGTAGACTACCCTTCAGCACACTGCTTATGATATATTCTGGAATAAGCGACTTTCCCTCCTGTGTAGTCAATGAACTGCACAGAAGGTTGGTTTTGAAGGTGTTGTGAATATATAAGACTAACCCGTCTCCGAATTTTTTACGATCGAGTCTAATATAAGAATAGCCATTGATCTGAATACAATCACTCTCAACGTCAAAACGGAAGTGCGATTCAGCAACTCCGAAGAGATGGTAGGCGGGACCAGTGGAAAGATGTTGTCTGAGGATCTCAATGTGTCCTAGAACAGAGGCCACATTGACTAAACCTGCTCTCATTTCCCTACCGTGCAGCCCCCCCCCCTCGGTTTGTTTGGTGGCTATATTGACAACCGCTGAACTTCTACGTACTGTATTACACAATTTTTTTACCTACGTTTCGCTTGAGTTTATCCCGTAGGAAGACAATATTGCTTGAAGATCAGCTGCTCAGGAAAATTCATGCGAGACATCGCCATCTCGTCTCTTGACCAGGAAATGGCTCTATGCCATACATATTTAAAATTAAGCCTCATCACAAGGGCCTTTAGGCTTCTGAATTTTAAGAAAATGACTCTGTCTAGGAGCTTATTGATGAAGATTTTAGCATTTATTAATAAATCATTAGTTTCCTGGTGAAGAGTCGAGGTGTCTACGTCTCTCGTATAGAAGCTTATAATGAACTTCTTTTCACGCATAATTTCCTCTACTAATGTACTATTTGAGAGGGTAACAACCCACGGCGACCATCTACCCCATCTTTATAATCCTCTTTCCGAATCAGTGGGAGGACTTTGCGCAGCGCCATATGTGCAACAAGAATTCTATTAGTATCGTCACCATCGTAAATACTCGAAATAATTACATCTGTACTTGCATTGATGCTGCTGCCGCGCATGGCCACCCCATCAATCGATTCCACCCACGTGCTACGTCGGAGCGATGCAGCTCTACTTACTTCATCGATGTTTTCGCTATTTCTATTACTATTTTTATTACTATTTTTATTGTAAGTAAAGCGTTTGTCATTTGGAGCAAGTAAACTACCTACGTCGCAGATGTTGCCAGTACTATTAACATCTTCATTATTATTACTATTCGAGTTAAAATTATTATTATTATTAGTGTTATTATTAATACTGATCGACGATAAAGTATTTTCTTCATTTCTAGGGAGTATGCCAAATCTGCAGTTTTCTAACAGGTTTGATGTTTCTGTATTTGTGTGTTCAATGTTCTCTATTTTTCTTAATATTGTTTCATAATTATGAATCATTACTTTTATTTATAAGATTATCTATTGTTTATGTCGTAGTGGCTTGAAGGGTGTGGTAATGATTTTTTAGGTTGTATACTTCTTGACAGAGTGCTTGTTTTTCGCTCTTCAATGTCTTTAGCTGGAAGTATTGAAGAGACGGCGTTTCTTCTATTTTCTGCAACTTGGATTCTATTGAAAGCATAAAATTGTGTATTGTAGGTAATGAGCTTAACGCATTAACAATTGCATCCAATCTATTTTCAAGAGAAGCATAGTGCCTAGAAAATAAGAACGATATTTGGAAATAACTAAAGGGCTTGGGGCTCCTGCCAAGGGCATGGGGAGGGGAGTGCATGGCTTCTCGCCGGGTGAGTTGAACTCGCACTTTGCGGGGGTATCGGGTCTTCCAGAGTGAAGATGACGTTGATTTGGGTAGCATCTTGGACTCGGCCAGTGAGCTTTGTTTTCAAAGACGTTACAGTGACGGACGCAGTCCTGGCTGTTGCTCATTTCTCGTCGCAGGCTAGGGGTGAGTGGTATCTAAGTCATTATATAGCGAGGGTCTTCAACTCCTCTTTGTCTGGTGGTGTCTTCGCTGGGGCTTGGAGGGGGGCTCACTTGGTGCCTCTCAAAAAGGTTTCAGTGCCATCTTCTTTATCAGATATTCGCCCAATAGCACTATTGAGCTTTCTCTCCAAGGTGCTGGAGAAGATAGTACACGACCAGATTACCGATTTCCTAAGATCCAAAAAGATCCTGGATCCTCTGCAAACCGATTTCAGATAGCATCACAGCACCCAGACAGCTCTACTAAATCTGACCGAGGACATACGAACTGGGATTAATGACAATAAGAAACTAATGACCATACTGTTACTGTTCGACTTTATTAAGGCGTTTGACTATATCACCATCTAAATTACTTCGTAAGCTGATACGTATGGGTTTTTCCATGAGTGTTCTTCTGTGGATCAAATCATACATTTTCGATCGCAGGCAAAAAGTCATAACTGACAACAATGGGGAATCAGATTGGCTGACCACCAATCTGGGTGTGCCACAGGGTTCAGTCCTGGGGCCCTTGCTATTCAGTCTTTATATCAATGACTTACAAGACGTACTGACTGGTAGTGATGTTGAACAATTGCTACTCGCGGACGACTTGCAAACTTACACTCAAGTGACATAGCGAGATCTTCATGTGGGTATCAGACGCATGTGGCTGTTGCGCGGGCAGTGTCAGAGTGGGCCGAAGCATCCGGATTGCGACTGAATGTCGGCAAAACAAAAGCGATCATTTTTGGCTCCGAGCACAACATCAATCGGCTGCAGGATCTTGGTTTGCCCGGCATTCAGTTTTAGGAAGGTGTACATGTGCCTTTCTCTAACTCTGTCACAAACCTTGGTATTGTCATGGACTCTAAACTTACGTGGAAACTGCAGGTTCATGCAGTCGAAAAAAAGGTAAATCGTGCTTTTTACACCCTACGTTCGTTCGTTCGTTCGTTCATTCGTTCGTTCGTTCGTTCGTTCGTTCGTTCGTTTGTTCGTTCGTTTGTTCGTTCGTTCAGTCAATCATTCATTTATTTTTTTTTCATTTATTTTTTCATTTATTTATTTAGTTATTCATTTATTTTTTTTTCATTTATTTTTTCATTTATTTATTTAGTTATTCATTTTCTTTTTCATTTATTTTTTCATTTATTTATTTAGTTATTCATTTATTTATTCATTTTATCTTTTTATTTTTATTTTTATTTATCCGATCTCCCGTGTTTTGTATTCTCAGTCGTGAAATATGTTGTAATATAAAATATAAAGAGTATATTTTAGTAAAGAGTGAGTTAATTTATCTGCGTATGTGATGAGTGTACGTATTTGCTTAATTGTAATTGTTTTTATGTTGTGACGTGATGGATGTACGGGTATGCAAGAATGAGTGAACCTCCAGAAATTGTTATGAAACTGTGATATTGACATACTGTGATATATTAGATAATGACAAATTGTGCAACAATTATTCTTATATTTATATACTGACGACGTGTTATAGTGATCAAAGCTTTTAATGTAAAGACAAAATAACAATTTATGTAATGTATTTTTGCCAAATGACAAAATAAATCGTATATCTATCTATCTATCTCGATATCTCTCTTACTCTCTCTCGATATCTCTCGCCCTATACGCAGGACCCATAAATCTTCGAACCTATTAACCCATGCATCCCTAAGCCCATAAACTTTAAGCTGCTTATAACCTTGAACCCTCAAACCTTCAAGGGGACAAAGCCCCTTTTATCATATATTGATCATGTCTGAAGTATTATTTAAGCTTTGAGCCATTATAGTGGCTTCTTGGTATTGTAAGGATTAACCTAATCATACTACATATTTAACATCTTTACGAAAAAAGTGATATAGAAATATGAAAATGGCTGTTGATCATTAACAACACTTATCGTAACAATAGTTATATTGTTATAAGTGTTAATCCAACATAGAAATATAGCTTATATTAACCTGGGAAATGCAAAAAAATTGCTTCTAACTGGAGTAGAATACTTTCTCGAAGATATCTTAAATATAACGATTAAGTTAATTTTAATAATTTCTATAAAAAACGTATGTAAAACTGAAAATTTGGAATCACTTTCGCTGATTGATCTTCAATGTTGCCTGCTATTACAACGACAATTGTATAAATATATAAAGATAGAAATTCTCCCTTAATTGTAGTTTTTGAATTACTGTTTTTTCTCCATGATAACTCCTATATACTTAATAACATAAATCAAAAGTAAAGAAGAGTATATAAATAGATTTTATTCATTCCAGTTCCCAAGTTCTCAATACTCTAAAAATTATCAAAAATTAATAAAAATATTGAAAAATTAAAAAAAAATATATTGAAAATTTACAAAAATATTAAAAATATAAAGCTCTTGATATTATTCGAATCACTTTAAAATTTTGTCTGCTATACACATATACAAATACACCCATACATACGAAGATTTTAGAAAATAATTTTTCTGACTCAAGAAGAAAATAAACATTGAAATTCATTCCCTGGCAGAAATCTTATCATGGCGCCTGTATAAGCTATAAAGGCCTATCTAGGCTGACTAGATAGTACTAGACTACACAAAACTCGATTATCCTGTACAGATGTACATGGATTCCTTGATGATAATAAACACGTGTGAAATTTGTGAGGCTATATTCTTTAGCATATAGAACTTTTAATGTAATTAATTCCAAAAAAATAAGCTAAATATGCTAGTTCTAATTTATAATAATAATAATAATTACACTCTTATTTGTACCAGTTACATGTAAGAGAAGTCAAGAAAAGCATTTTTAACCTAAAAAGTGAAAATTCGGAAATAATTTTTTTCGTGCAAGAAAAACAAACAATGATCACATATTATTTTATTATGACTGATTAATTTGTTTCTTAAAGAGCGACTTAAATACAATTCACAACTATCAGTACTATATGCCAATTTATTACATTCAATTTTATGAATAATTTATAAACTATTATTAACTTCTGTTTTACTGTATCTGATAATACAGACAGAGTCTGTATTTTGACTTTAGTAAAAGAATTGTCTGATTTAATCAAACAATTGTTTAAAATTTTTGAATATGTACTTTAAAACAATAATAGTAATAGTTTCCTTGTAAAAAAGACACAGGTTTTGAATTTAAGTCTGTATTTAGGATAAAGTGGAATCAAATAAAAGGCAATTGATTTTATATAAACAAAATGAATCGTATGCACTAAAACTTCGTGTAGTTATTTTGATATGGAGATTATTTACTTCTTTTAGTTGTTCAACGGTTTAACATATACTTGTAACATATGTAATTTATTTTATAAATCAGAAGTCTCATTGCATCTAAAACTTGATAACCTCACACTTTGGAGGTTATTAATATTGATTTAAATTTATATAAGGTGAACAAAAACATGTAAATACATATGAATCAAAACATTTCTTAATAAATTATTCTTCAGTTTAAAAAAAATAACCTTGAAGTGGTTGTCGCTATCCAAATTTCCGTTATGTAGTTCTATCTCAGAGAATAGTGCGGGCAACTAGAAGAGACAACCGTTATATGCCTTCAGAGTAACTATCTAGTTTGCCTACAGAGATCTACACAGTGTGGGACTATTATACATAGATCTGTAAAGGGGACAGGATACATTTCTACCAGGGTTAATATTAATAATTTAAAAAATTTATTGTTACAAACCCACGCTTTGAAAAAGCAACATTTATAAACATTTGTGGTAAATGTGTAGATAATTAATTTATAATCTAAACAAAAATTGTTATAATCAATTTCAAAAGTTCATAACTGCAACATACTGATTATTACGTCAATATACATATTGAAACAACTATGAATTACTTCTAAGAATATAACTCTGTTTTATGATTATAGTCACAAACCTACAAAAGTATATTTATATAAGAAAAATTTGTTTAAAGGATACTTACCCACCCATTGTGAGCGACGAAAATGACTTACAATAGATGTAAATGAGAAATTTATTTTTTTCCGTGAAAAATGACTTAATGTTTATTCATTGATTCTATAGTAACCAATAAATAAAGTTGGTATTATAATATAATTCGTACATTCTAAAGTTACTTACATTCTGAAACATATGATAAGAAAATCGTTAATACAGAATTTTAAATGTAATAAAGAATTTAAAAAATAAATAAATATTAACTCTAATCGTAAAAATAAATTGATACTCATAAATAAATCATTAGTATATAATTAGATAATATTTGAGAGTATGATTAAAAGTACATAGAGTAAAGAAAAATAATAATTGAATTAAAATGATTATCTCATAAAGCACAAACTCTTTTCTAAGCTTGACTTAAGTATTGGCTGTGATTGAAAACAAATTTAGATAACTATTCTATGAAAAATCAAAACATAAAGTATGACATATTAAAAATATTTTTTTACAAAAGAAAGATTATTTAATATTATTCAATATTTAATATAATTCAATATTATTTGAAATAATTTAAGTAAATGTCAAGTTTTCCATGTTAACAAAACTTGAAGCAGAAAAGGTCCAAAAACATTCATTTTATTTCATATGCAATGAATATATGTGTAATATTATTTCTGGTAAACATTACGAATTAAATGTATTACATATAATGTATTGCAATAAATTTATGTTACTTACCTGCAAGAAACTGAATAATTATGTTTTGAGTTAAGATCATCCAACAATGTTGCTTGATAGTTACGTTTTCACTGACTGTAACAGTTCAAATATTTAAAAGGACATAATCACCTTGAAATTATGATTAACTTAATATCATATTTTGATGTAAAGTAGATTGATTTTGCTAAGGTAACTTTCCATAGAAATAAATTTTAATAAACCATAATAAGAAATAAATATTTTTTTTAATTTTCTGTCGTTAAAATCAGCGTTTAAATAGCTACATCGAAACACTGCAGTTATTCGACCTGTCACATGATTCTGACCTACCTGATCATTAGATCGGACTTTATGATGACTTATTTTGTTCGTTAGTCACTGAACTTCAAAATTAGTGTGAGGGTTTAAATAAAAAATAATACCGATAGAAAGTTAAAGCCCTATAAAACCAAAATTTTTTATAAAATTGGGATAAATACATATATTTTGGCTTTCTAAGGCTGGGATTACTGGGATATTCTGATTAAAATTCCTAGAATTATTTTAAAATGACATGTCTAGTGAACAAAATGAATCGCCATAAAGTCAGATCCGATGATCAGGTCGATCAAAATCATGTGGCAAATGGAAAAACTGCAGTGACTCTATGTAGCTATTAAATCTCTGATTTTAACCCCAATAAATTCTGAAGAAAAAAAAGTTTTCTCCAGTTTATACTATTGTTTATTGGAATTTATTTTTATAATAAGTCACCCTATACAAATTAACCTACTTGACATCAAAATGTAATAGCAAGTTAATTGTAATTTTAAGGCTATTAAGTTTACTTAAAGCTATGTTAAGTTTCTTCAATTGGTTTATTTCTTATTTTATAGTATATTAACATTAATTTGAATATGAAACAATACATTGTTGGCATTACAAGAGAAATTTTATATTTTTAAAAATTATGAAATGGAAATTCATGAAAGTATTGGAATCTAAATATAATTGTCCAGTATTATAACGCTAAATATCATATAACATTTTGTAACTATCGACAAAATGAGAAAATAAACTTCCTCGTTTGAAAAAAATATTCTCAGTCTCAAGTATTTACCTCCTCATAAATCCTTTGAATATCAGACCATTCTATAAAAAATTACTATTTGTGGGGGTAAAAGGTACCATTATTAAAGTTATGGTAAGTTGTAAACCACATAAGAAAATCATCTTATTCATTGGAAACTATTTTCTGCACCTCAAGTATTCAGCCCATATTATGGGAATTTACGTTTTATAAGAATGAAGCAAATGAAGTTACTTTAGAGGTTATGATAAGTTCTCGCAAAATAGGAGAACCAACTTATCGTGAGCGACAGAAAAAGAGAGAGAGAGAGAGATTTTCTATGATTGAGATAAGTTTCTGACCGAATACTTCCACATAAATCTTTCACATGTCAGTACGTATTACAAAAACTTACGATTATAAGAGGAAAAAGTACCCTTTTCGAGGTTATGATAATTTTCCGACCAAACAGGAATAGTACATTATATAACAAGGGCAAAAAGTGGAATATTTTTCCCGCGGGTGAGTTTACATCCCGAGCGAGCGAAGCAGTATCGAGGGAAAAATCGACTTTTCTCTCGAGTTACATATAGTACTTTATGCCCATCTCGACTGTGGTCACTTTTTGACTTTGAAAACGGGACTAACGGACTGTTAAAACATAATATTGTTAAAAAACAATCAAAAATCAGGATTATTGGTAGAACTTGATGTAATAAAGGAATTTGGAGTAGTTTCTAGAGAAGTCATATTTTTCCTACACTTACGGGGAAAAAAATACTTTTTTCCCGCTAATCATTTTTGCGGGCTAAAAGTGTAATTTTGGTCTCGCTTTTCAGGGAAAAAGTGGCCATTTCCGTTTAGATGGGCATAAAATTGATTTATTGGTTGGGAACTATTTCCTGTACCTCAAGTATTTACTTGCTCATAAACCTTTAAAATATTACTTCGTTCTACGAAACCTCACGTTTTATAAAAGCAAATATAGTTGTATTCGAAGTTATCATAGGTATTTGACAAAATGAGAGTCAACTTATTAGATACAAAATAGTGTCCGCACTTCAGCTGTTAGCTTCCTCGTAAATTTTTTCATATCAGTTCATGTGGTGGAAATTCACACATCATGAAAGAAAAATTACCCGCTTTAGACGTTATGATCGGTTTCCGACGAAATGGGAAAATCAGTTTATTTGAATGAAATTATCTTGTACACTTCAAGTGTTTACTTCCTCAATAATTTTCCATATATTAGTGCATATGACGAAAATTCCTACGTTATAACTCTCCCATATATCAATTGATATGTTGATAATACTCGATTTCTTAGGTATTTGAGGTTATACCTACGTGTGGGCGGGTATATTTTGGCTTTGTTAATAATTTTTCATTAATCTACATCAGTCTACCAACATTTTACAAAAAATTTAAGTCTTTAAGTTATTTCTACGAGGCGGCATTTTATTTTGACACAAATTTTCTCATTTGCACCCAGGCGGCGCTGCCGCAGTCACCTGGAGTCGAGTATAGGTTGGAAGGGGTGACAGAAGATACAGTGGAGGCCTCAGCAATGGATAATCAGCACATTATGAGAGTGGTATTAGGGGAATAACAGACTCAACGATATCGTTGATAGGGCCGAAGATAGCAGAAACGTTGAGAGATGTCGAGTTAATGAAGAAACAAACGCTATGGAGGTTTCCAGCTGGAGAGTGGCATCCGTTCCATATTAGCGATGGTGGAGAGGCAGTCGAGTTATACATAGAATGCACAGGCATCTCTGAGCTGACGCTAAGCGAACAGCAGAGACTTGAGATTGTGGTGAAAAGGTGGCTACCTTAGCAGCCCTCAGAAATGTTCGAAAGTTCACACATATATGTTCTTTCTTATTAAATTTTCATCAAAAAATGTAAAAAATGAGCTTTGGATTGTCAAACATTAACGCGTAATACGCCAGAAATCTACGATAAAAAATTTTTGAAAAAGAAAATGTCATAAAAAATGAAAAAACGTTATAGAGTTAAGTATTAAAAATATTTATTGATTTCAAAGCTTCATTGAAAGGCAAAATTTATTGGTCAAATTTTTCCCTACAATACCCGAGAAATAAATAATCAAAAATTTTTTGAAAAGAAATATAGCCTGGAATATCTTGAAAAATAAAAGTCCTCATGATTTGGGCAAATAATTATTTCTGTATAACAAAAGAAGCAAGATAGCTTATGGAAAATTCGTATCAGATAAAATAGATAATTGCAAGATCTATCAAATGTATTTATACTGAAGCAATCATATTATTTCTAACATACCGAAATAATTTACATCATTGATTTCAAAATATCGTAAAATAAGAAAATAATTATGAAACAAAAATGAGTCGACAAAACTTAAAATTTCATTTTAATTCCGAATCACCATTAAACACGAGAAAAATGAGCCCCAGGTGGAAAAAACTGACAGCACCGTTCTCGACATATAAGCGATCAAAAAATATCTTTTTAAACAACATTACCTCAAATATCTTTAAAAATAAAAGTCCTCATGATCTGGGCAAACAACTTAGCCGAGTGATAGAATAAAGCTAGCTTATTAGAAATTTTCAGAACGAATAATAACGTTTTATTCAAGTTATGGTTTGCCATAGAACATCGATTTTTTGTACAAAATGACTTCTTTCTCTAGCATAGAAAAGTAAAATATCTAAAAATTTTTACAGACTAATCTTCTCAGTTGTCCTAATTATCTCAAATTTTTTCAAATACTTTTCATCATATACATAAGAAAAATTACAGTTCAAACAAAAAATGACGTCTCCATGTATAACAAAAGAAAGGAAACACGTTATCCAAATTTTCGGATTGTAAAAGATAGGTAGTTTTATGCTCTTACAAATGCATTTTCAGTGCATCGATGATATTGTTTCTAATGTACCAAAAAACCCGAGAAACTAAAAGTAAAAAATCGAAAAACCGCTAAAAGACAATAACGAATCCGTAAAACTAAAAAAATTATTATTGTAGCCCCTTGTTTAAAAAAACAAACAAAATAAACATTAAGTTACACCATGGATTATTCGAGATATCGATGCCTACACACACACGCATACACATACACACACACATACACACACACACACAGACACACACACACACACACACATACACTACACACACATGCTGACACACACACGCGGTCACACACACACACACACACACACTCACACACTAACACACTCACCCACACATCCATACGGATATTTTCTAAAAATAGTGTATTTTGATTCCTTGTATCTTAAATCATGTTTCTAACATGTTTTTAGCAAAACTTCTTTTGTACTATCCTAAAACTGTCTCTTCGAGGAAGGAAAAAGAAAATAAGAGAAATAGAAAAAGAGAATATAAAACACAACGACAAACAAATTGTACTTACAGTGCGGCACTGCTTGCAGCGCAGTACCTCCTGATGATGAGCACGCAGCATCACAACGATCTGAGCTTCATGTTCGCCCGTAAATGGCTGCGACTTTTCATTGTCGCTGTACGACCAATGCACGCAAGTTCTACATAAAATCTGACGGCTTCTCCAAAATGGCAATGTCTCGGTCATGATTGTAGTAGCACTGTCTACCACAATCGAACGAAGTGTATGTGAAGTGATTCACGTGCGTGGGTGAATGCTTGGGCCGAGAGCTAAGCGGCAGCTGTGGATTCGTTGCCGACTAGCCGCTGCACAATGGCCGTACGGAGAGCTGAGGCGAAATATCGCGCAAAGGATGCTGACGATAGAACCTCTACGTAGCTATTGTGGATAGCTAGATTAAAATTATTTTTATCCGTCAAGTCCATAGTTGCAGGTAGTGGATAAAATGTTGTTATCCACAAATTCACAATTAAATCTTACAATAGTTTCGTAACGGGCATTTTTGCTCTCAAATTATTTTGTAGAGAAACAAAAGAGAATTCGTAACTCTACGCTTCTGTAGATACCGCGCAGCCTTCCCACATAAGCAAGAAAACGAAGTAAACGGATTCCTTTCTCAAAACTCAAACTACATAATTCTAAAATTTTTAAAAACTGTTAAAACCAACAAACATTGTTTCAAAATTTTAAACACTGCAATAAAAAAAAAGTTTCAATGCGATAAATCCAATCCACTCTATCTCAAGTTTTCAAACACTATAATTCTAAACTTTTTAAAACTATTATAGTCAATAAACTTATTTTCAAATTTTAAATAATGCATTTTTAAAAGTTTCAGTATTGAAAATCCAATACACTCTTTTTCAAGTTGTCAAGCAAAATAATTATTTTTTATTGGTAATCCGATCTTAAGTTTAAAGGTCACATTTTGTTCCTTGAAAGCTTTAATTCAGACGTAGCCATATATTGAAAACCGCTGTCAATTAATTGGCACTTAGCTTCCTCAAACTAAATTAATTGTTCCAATATGAAATTCTTTGTTCTAATAAATTAATTTTAAATTGCTATATCTCTTTCTAATTAATAGCTCAAAGAAGGTGTGCTTTTTTATCATTGATGGTTTGACAAAAGATAATTGTTTACGAAAATTATAGAATGATAGGTAATAATCCTTATCAGAGCAATTTTTTCTTTGTACGTAATTTATTAAAATTATTTAAATATTTAAACTAAATGTAATCAACTGTTAGTACATAGATTCACTGAATATCTAATCATCTAAAATTTTTTTAACGTTTTTGCATAATAGATTTCCGAGATATAACCTTTTAAACTAAATATGACTTTTTCGTGAATAACAAAAGAAGGGAAAGAACCTATGAAAAATTTGGGGTTGTACAAGATAGGTACTTTTATACTCTTTTTAATTCATTTACATTAAATTGATCATAATATTTCTAAACACCAAAAAACTTGAGGAATAACAAATTAAAAATCCAAAATTGCTTTTAAAAAAAAGCGAGTCGATGAATCTTTAAATTGCTATTTAATTTCGAATCTTCATTAAAAGCCGAAAAAATTAGCACTGTTTGGTATAAAATGACCAAGTAATTCTCGAAATATAAGCGTTCAAAAAAAAAATTAAAAAAATACATAACCTCCAATATCTTGGAATATAAAGGTTGTTATGGTCTGGACAAAGAACTTAACTAAGTGATAGTAAAAAGCTAACTTTTCGAAAAGTTTCAAGTCAAATGCTGCTAATCTACTCCAGTTATCGTAGGTGTCAAAAGATAGAATTTATTTACAAAAAGATTTTTTTCGCTTCAAAAGTAACAGATGAAACCTCAAAAATTTTACTGAATATTTTTCTTCATATTTCTAATCATTTCAATTTTTTTCAAAAATTTTCCTTTTTATATTTCACAGATATAATTGTTTGAAAAGAATGACGATTTCGTGTATGACAAAACAAGGGAAATGGATTATTCTAAACTTCGGGACGGAAAAGATAGGTAATTTTATGCTCTTTCAAATGCATTATCATTCAACTTATGGTATTATTTCTAAGATATTAATAAAAACGAAAATTAAAACTCAAAAATCGAAAAACCGCTAAAAACAATAAAAGCACATGGAAAGAAATTATTTTTCGAGCCGACATCTTTATAAAAAAAAAAAAATGAACCCTGAAAAAATAATTTTCATCGTGTATAATTCGAGTTATAGTATACACATTCATACATGAAGGCTGTGCGAGACCAGCTGGGGATGAGACGGGATTTATCCCGTACATTTTAGGTAGGACCAGACATCATACCGTCCCGTCTCGACTTAGTGTCAAGTCTAAAAAAAGCAGTCGGAAATCCCGAGATTATTCGGAATTCTCGAGCCCAGGCGAGATTCCCGGATCAATTCGATATTCTTGAATATAATATCAGAATTCCCAGATCAACTCGGGAGTCTCGACTATAATCTCGGGATTTCCGAATCAACTCAGGATCCCGACTGTTCTCGTGATTATAAACTATTTTTAGGATTCTCGGCTATTGTCGGGATTCCTAAATTAGACCGTATTTTAGAGACAGCGAGTCTATCATAATTATTTGAAAATAGTAAGTATGACGAGACGAGTTTATTATAATAAATAAGTATGGTCAGACTTATCAAATAAAGTTAAATAATTCAATACTTCGACTGTTGTTGAAATTCTCGACTGGACTTAAAATTCTTGAGTTTTACAAGATTTTCTTTAGACACGTAATATTCTCACCTAATATTATGTGTCCAAATTTATTAAATATTTAGAACAAACAATATTCTAAGAAGCAGAAAAAATATTATTTATTAACCCGTTAAGGACGTATGATATATTTTTGTACTATCAGACTTTTTAATTTTTCTAAGATTTTTTAATTTTTCTAAGATGATTTATTTTTTTAAGATTTGTTAATTTATCTAAAATTTTTTAAAGTTTCTATAAAACTTTAATTTTTCTAAAAAAAATTATTTAAAATTTTTTTTTTATTTTACTAAGATTTTTACGTGATACAAGCAAAATTTTGCCAACTAAATCTATGGATCAGATCGAAGTAGATTATTTCCGATGTCGCAAGAGGGGCCTAAGTCATTATTTACTGCATACAACTCGAGAAAACTAAAAAAAATACAAACATCATTATAAAACAAAAACAAATCGAGGAATCTTTATTTTTTTCTGATTTCGTATGTTTATAAAACAAAGCAAATACGAATTCGATTGTTTAATAAAAAATGACCGCAACGTTCTTGAGATATAATCAATCAAAATTAAAAAAAAATTAACTTTAAATTATTCAAAATATAAAAGACCTCATAGACTGGGATAAGAGGTCAGCCAAGATATATTAGACAGCCACATTATCCAGCTGTATTTATTTTGAAGATTTTCTACCATATAATTCCAAAATATCGCCGTTTAAAAAAAAGACGTTATCTCGAAAAATAAAAGTCTTCATGATTTGGGCAAAGAACTATTCGTGTATAACAAAAGAAGCAAGATACCTTATGAAAAAAATTCTTATCGGAGAAAATAGATAATTGTATGCTCTTTCAAATGCATTTACACTAAAGTGATCATATTATTTCTAACATACCACAATAATTTACTTCATTGATTTCAGAATATCGTAAAATAAGAAAATCATTATAAAACAAAAACGAGTCGACAAAACTTAAAATTTCTTTTTTATTACGAATCATCATTAAAACGCGAAAAAAGTGAGTCCGAGTTAAAAAAAATTACAGCGCCGTTCACAAGATATAAGCGATTCAAAAAATATTTTTTCAAACAACATTACCTCAAATATCTTGAAAAATAAAAGTCCTCATCATCTGGGCAAATAACTTAGCCAAGAAATAGTTAAATCTATCTTTTTGGAAATTTTCCAATAGAATGATGCTGTTTTACTCAAATTATTGTACGACATAGAAAATCGTTTTGGTTTTCTAAATAATTTTTTCTCGAAAGCAGGAAAGTATTAAGACTCAAAAATTTTACTTCTTCTCCATATTCTTAATCACCTCAAGTTTTTCAATAAGTTTGCATAATATATTTCCGAGATATAACCATTTAAAAAAAAAGTCGTTTTCGTGTATAACAAAAGAACTGAATTCTACCAAAAATCCTACCTACCGTAGGATAAATCCTAAATCCTATGTTATCAAAAGTTTCAGGTCGGAAGAGATATGTAATTTTAAGTTCTCTCAATTGCAATTTTTTTGACTTGATTATATTCATTTTAACCTTTAAAAAAACCTAAGAAACTAAAACCCAAAAATTGACAATCAATAAAAAACAAAAAAGCATCGAAAAATAACAAATTTTATTCGTCAGATCCCTTCGTACGTAAAAATAAGAACAAAATGATCCCCGAAACATTTATTTTTACCGAAGACTACTCAAGTTACAAAGGGATGCACACTCACGCACACAGACACACACACAAACAAACACACACACATACACACACACACACACAAACAAATACACACACACACACACACACACACACACACACAAACACACATGCACACACACTAGCGCAACCAAAACCGACGCCCGACCCGTGTAAAAGTATATCTATATATATCATTAATGTGTAGTGCCGGGCGTCGCTTTTGGCTACACGGACACACACACATACACACATACACACACACGCACAAAAACACACCCACACACATACACAAACAGACACACACACACACACACACACACACACACACACACACACACACACACACACAAACGCACACACATACACCCATACAGACATTTTCTAAAAACAGTGTATTTTGATTGCCAATGGTCCCAAAACATGTTTCTAACATGTTTTTAAGAAAACTTTTTTCTTTCTATTACAAAGCTTCCTCTTGGAGGAAGCAATTAAATAACATCGAATAACCTGCAAAGTTATAGCCTATAGTTCATACGTGTACACGTTCAAACTTACAAAAACATGTGTATGGACTTATAAACTATAGGCTGTATCTATGTAGGCTATTCGATGATATTTAATTTCCATATGGGTAAGTCCCCCTGTATTATTATGTGAGATTAAATTGAAGTAAAGAATGTTTATTTTTATGACATATATCTACGCAGACAAACTCCTTATGTAACAAGAATAATGCAGAGTAATATTGACTCTAATACTCACATATTCGTGAATCGGACAATGCACTTGGATACGATCTTTTTTGGTCGCGACGACATAAAACTTTTCGCCGGATCGCGGTAGACGCACACCCCAGTTCCGCTCATGCGCATAACCCTCTGCATATCAAGCAGAAAAATAAGCTATCAGGCATGAGGAAAATAGAGAAGTCATCACGACAAATACTAAGAAATCAAGAATTATTTACGGAATAAGACTTACAGTATAACGGCATTGACACTGCAGCACCTCGTCCCCTGCGGAGCTCCGCATAACAAAGAGGCGCATTTACCCGGTGCTCCGGTACGAAACAACGTCCTCGAACGTCTCGTAGTTGCTGCGCGATGCGGCCTCACATCTTCAGCACCTCAAGCGCACGATTTCAATGTTAGTCATCATATTGGCCCGAACTCTTTACTGGACTCGCGTCGTAGTAACTCTGTCGAGAGCTAAGCTGCGACGGTGCATTAAAGATATACAATTTTAAAATTTTCTAAATGGCCAGTTTCAACAAATCATTTTTAAGTTCCAAAAAAATACAAATTCAAAATTTTCGAAGCTGCAAAACTCATTAATTTCTCACTCAAATGCCAAATTAAGCAATTTTTAAACTTTAAAAATTACCAAATTCAACAAACTTTTTTTAAATTAAAAATAAAATATAATTTTCAAATTTTCGTAGTTGCCAAATTCAACAAATACTTTTAAATTTAAGAAATACAATTTTCAAATTTAAAATCAATCAATCAATCAATCTTTATGCAATTCCTCCAGCTGGGAAGTCTGCACATCGATTTTATTTTCTAGCGACAAAACCTGAGCAAACAGCTTGTCAACTAGCATCTCAGTAGCTAGTACAGAAATTGAGACATTGCCGATAGTATCAAGTTTTCACGCTAGGGAAGAATGGTGATCATTCACTGTTCTCGTAAGTAGTTTAAACTATTTGTTGAACAAATCGAGCATAGTCGACGGTAGAGTACAAAAACGCATAGATTTCGATATGCCAGAAGCATTGATCATGGTTCTAGTGCCGATGGTGGACTTCGTAGGAGAAACCTTGGGTGTCGATTCAGTGAGCAGACCACCTACAGCTGCACCAATCGGTGTAGAAGTAATGCCCGTAACATTTAGACCGCTGTTATCTGCAGTCGGGCTCTTGCTCTTCTTTTTGGCTTTCTTTTCATTATCATAGTCAATGCAAGTATACGAAGCGCCATCTAACTTCATGGCCCAGATAGTTATCATGATAGTTTTTACTGCATATTTTACATCTGCGTACAACCCAGTCTTGGTGGTAAATTTTCTAACACTTACTACACGATAAGGAAGGCATAGTCCAAAACCCAGTACTAAGCTACCAAAGTGGTCAGATACGATCTCGAAATGAGTAGAGTAGATCTACGCCAAGTCAGAACATTATTGAAAAAGTCAATGTGTGGTTAGAAATTTAAATAAATTAAATAATTAAATGACTAGAAGACTTAGCGTTAATATTTACAAATAGTACGATACTGTGGATATTTATGCAGATGTGCAATAATTAAAAAATGTTACAATGACAGCCGATAAATACATAATACAATATAGACGAGAAAGGTCCAAATGTGGCGCACTTAAGGCGCATTAACAAATATGCGTGATAATATTCACTTAATGTTAAGCTTAAAAGTCTTAAGGGGTACTTTGATATCTTAGCTACAAATACTAAAAAGTTTTATTTAAGCCTAAATGCTGTAACACCACATTCTGTGTGTGTTACATATGAAACAGTTGGTCGAGCCTGTAGGCATGGTCGAAACGAGCTGCTCAGTATAGGCCCGATGCTCGACAAATAATGCATTAGAAAAACCTAACTCCAAATAGAACGCGCAGATTAAAGATAGGCTCTACGCAGCCTCGCATACTACCGTCTACTACACTGTGACCCAATACCTGATCCACAACACTATCCTATTCACTACACACACACACACAGGTCACTGCCACAACACTTCCCCTAGATGACATAGAGCATGAGAGCTCCTCGACACCCTGAAACAGCCGAAGAAGACGCACAGCTGCCATCCCTAGAGCCTCGCGTAGGCTGGAGTCAGCTGGTGCTGACTGAGGTACTCTGAGCGTGTCTTGGTATCCTATCTCCTTGCTCCCTTCCTCTCGAATCAACCTGAAAGCTCATACAAAGGGTCTTAATATCCTAGAAGTAAGCAAATTGGTATTAGAACAACAGCCACCTGGTTTGATGTTCTGAAAGGTATAGATGGGACCACCGAGGGTGGAGCATCTGATTCTCCAGATACTCCAGAGGCCTATAGAATACACCCTAGCAAATATAAAGAGGGGCTAGCCTACAGCAGATACGGAAAACAAACTGGAACTCTCTTACTTGGTTTGGAGGGTTTGTAGAGGCAGTGTGGCCTCTCAGACGCAGCATCCTAGCGCAGCTCCTGGCACACTTCTTCATAACAGCAGTAGCAGCAGTCACCGAAGCACTCGCCAGTTACCTAGAGGCAACATAGCATTAAGAAGAGTAGACAGACAGTGGTATATAAAACACTGATCTAACCTGATAGCTGTAGTGATAGTTAAAGAGAGCAGCGTAGCAAGCTGCTGAGTAAATATAACCTCTTCGAGGTTAACCGCATCCCACTGCTTTTGTTGCAAGTACGTAGTCCTGGCACTTGCAGCCCTCGTCTTCGTTCCCCTTCGTCGTCACAGTTGCTCAAGTGCACCTCCTGCTGGATCCCTCGTCGTACTTCCTCGTCCTGGCATCCAAAACACCGTCTGCGAGCTGAGGCGAGAAAACCTCAGATAGGATGAAAGAGAATAGTAATGGTACCTTGATTGAAATAGCCCTGAATGAGGGCCACGAGGAGTTACCATTAAATATGGGGTCGAATCTTGTTCATAGTACCCCGAATTCTGGGACAGGACATATCCCGCTGGGACCTCAACTACCAGAAATATCTGTAGAACTTGTAGGGTTTGCAGGCCTCCATCAGCAAACTACAATGAGCTTCCAAGAATTGTCCACTATTGGCGAATTAGGCGAATCCAAAAACAGGTCAGCTGATCGTGCTACTACACCTACTACACTATCAAATCTGATAGAAGCAACGGGGGATGGCACTATGCAAGAACAGCAACTAGGTGGCAAAGATTCATTAAGGAACACCCTGCATCATCCGATAGTAGGTAGCAATCTGAATCCAGCCTCGACAAACTACAACCTTCAGTATTCGCAGGCGAACCTAAATCTCGAGGTGACTCAATTTCCGCCTTCACAGGCAGTTGGTATGCAAGAACACACCACAGGGGCAATAGGAAACATTTCGCCGAATTCCTCGCCTATAGCTGCTCCATTAAGCAACTCTACGCTATACACCTATAACCCAACAATTAACCTAACACAAGATACATACCTTGTTCTGCGCCCAATACTAGGCTCTTTCGCGCAGCTTAGAATAGCTGGATTTAAATTTTCGCGCAGTTGCGCAGCGCGAATAGAGTTTCCGGTTTCGCGCGGTTGCGCAGCGCAGTTCGACCGCCGCCGCCTCTCCCGCAGAAGGAGTAGGCATGGCAAACCTATATAGGGCCGGCCGGGAAGGCACTCGACCTGTTCCTTCCCCCTCGTGACTCTCACTTGAGAAACCTACCTAGTAACGCCTAGAGACGACTACAGGGTTAATTACTAGAGTTCGAGAATTAATCACGCTTTTGTATAATTAAAAAATTTGTCAACTTATTTTGTTTTCACCTTTCTCCTTTCCCTTCCTTACATCTTGAATGCAGAGCATCGAGGAACTGCAGGCGAAGCTTGGACTCCATCGCCTAACGGAGAAGTGGTCAATCGATGAGGCAGCTCCGGCTCTCGTCCGCCCATCTACAGTACTCCAATCGCCGTTAGACGTACACACGCCAGTGGCTATTCTGTCGCCATCTAAGAGGATCGAAGCCTGGCCGCGCTCGCCCTAAGCCAAAAGTGAAAGCGGACGTCCGCCTTAACCCGCAGGTCGTGGGACTGCAAGCCGGTAGGAGAACGAAAGGAGCAAAGTCCTCTCTCCCGGTCCAAGAGGATGCTGTTGACCTCTTGGTCAAACCATAGAGCGCCTTAGCCTCGTTCATTTCTTCGGTGGGCCTTCCTCTCATGGGATCGGCCGCAAAATAACAATCGGGTGGTGTAGCCTTTACTAAGTTGGGCGGGCTTTCTCCCATCCAGACTCGCTCAAGAGTCGAGGTAGAGGGGTTAGTGCTGTATCCTCCCTCTACCCAACAGGGAAGCCAGGAACAAGCGCCGTCAACGCTGAGCCCTCTCTGCGGGCGTTATAGTACCGCGATCCTCAAAGAAGAGGACATAACCCTCGGTGAATCGGGAAGGATAAGGAATGGGCGCTGCCAACGCTCTGAGCTCTCTCTCTCTCTCTCTCTGCGGGCCTTCTGGCACCGCTCTTTCTCCAGAGCGCTCGCAGGCGCTTGACATTTTCCGTGCCTTCTCTCCCGTTTCCCTCCCCCTATACGTCGAAGGAAGGCAATCCTACCGTACAAACCTTCCAACCTTCACAAACAGTGCACTATCCTACCGTACAAACCTCCCAACCTTCCCAAATAGTGACCTATCCTACCGTACAATCCTTCCAACCTTCACAAATAGTGAACTACCCTACTGTACAAACCCCTCAATATCCACAAATATCGACCTACCTCACCGTCCAAACTTTCCAACCTTCACAAATACTGACCTACCCTACCATCGAAGGCTCCCAACCTAACCAAATACCGATTTACCCGACGATCCAAATTCCCCAACAGTCAGAAATACCGAACCACCCTACCACCCACATCTCGCAACCTACACAAATACCGAAATACCCTACCATACAAACCTTCCATCCCTCACAAATACCAAGGCCCCTAACCTAGCCAAATACCGATCTACCCGACCATCCAAATTCCCTAACCATCACAAATACCTATCGTACCGTCCAAACCTTCCAACCTGCACAAATACAATCCTATCCTACCATCCAAAGCCTACAAGCTCCACAAATACCGACCTACCCGACCATTCAAATCCCCCAACCGTCACAAATACCGAACTACCCCACTGTCCAAACCTGCCAACCGACACAAATACCGCATTACCCTAACCTCCAAACCCCCAACCTTCACAAGTACCGACTTACTCAAAGGCCCAACCCCTCCCACTTTCACAAATACCAATATATCCCACTTTTCACATACACCAACCTCCACAAACAAATACTATCCAAACCTCCAACCTTCACAAGTACCGACTTACTCAAAGGCCCAACCCCTCCCACTTTCACAAATATCAATATATACCACTTTTCACATACACCAACCTCCACAAACAAATACCATCCTTACCTTACAAACATCCCAACTCATACCAATGTACCCATCCTACACCAATCAAACACCTCATCCTTCACACCAACAGACTCAGGATGCCACCCAAATTTGTCAACATTCGCAAACACCGACTAACCAGTCAGAGCAAAACTTGCAACCACAAACGTCAATGTACCATGCCCCACAATTTACACAACCATTATCTACACAAACTATATATTCCCCCATCAATCATCACTCTTCGCTCCCGAGCAGTGTGAGGTGCCTGCCATCTTTTTGTAAATTTAAAACGGCGTTTAGCAGGCACCTTAAACAATTACATGGTGAGGAGTACGTTCAGAGATAAAAAATGAGTCGATTATATATTTAGGCTTTTTATTTATTTAAATTATTTATTTATTTAATTTATTTATTTATTAAAACTTATTTATTTAATTTATTTATTTATTAAAACTTATTTATTTAATTTATTTATTTATTAAAACTTATTTATTTATTTATTTAACTTATTTATTTATTTAAATTTATTTATTTATTTATTTAATTTAATTATTTATCTTGTTTATTTATGTATTCGACGTATTTATTTATTATTTTATTTATTTATTTATTAAATATTTTTAGTGTTAATTAAGTGTGAATGTATTTATTAGCGTGATTGTTAAAGTGTTATGAATGAGTGTGTTTTAAGTTTGGACGTGATAGTGTACGCAAAGATTTAGCAAAGTATGTGTATGTTTTCTTATTTATATGTTATCTTTATTGTATTTATTTTTTATTCTATGTATTATTATTTTTTTTGACGAAGCGTTTTATGTGATATTTGACTGTGACTAGTTCATTGCATTTAGATTTTATAAACTGACGAACTGATAAAGTGAATTATTATTTTAATAAGAAATATGCAATAAGTGAAAGTAAGATAACAATTATATTAAACCGACTGACATTTTTTTAATTATAAATACAACTACATGTACATGAAATTGTAAGATTTTGTCTTCTGACGAATAAAAAGTATATCTATCTATATCTATCACCACCTAATGGCTCGCAAATTCCATCGGATTCAAACTCGCAAAATTTTAATTTATCGCAACCCAGAACTGCCCCCATCCCGCAGACACGTAACCCCTCACCTCCTTACCAAAATATCCCCAATAAGTACTCGGACAGGTTCCAAACACTGCCAAACAGTACAATATACCTCGCTAATTCGTCGCGCACACCAGTTGTAGTAAATTCTACAAATAGCCCATATTTACCACCTAACCTCGTAGGCTATCCATTAATGAACCCTAACAGTCAAGTCCCAATATCCAGTAATCCGTATAGGTATTAACCTTTCGCACAGTTTCCCCTTGGGTACGATAGCCCCCGAGGAGGATACCCTCATAATACATCGAACACCTTGCCATACGGTCAAATGCTTCTTGACAATCCCGAACGAGTACATTCCTAGAACTCGAATAATTATTCCTCGTTCCAGCGTGAAACTAGAGTAGCCAGTCTCATACAGAAGTATAATACAAGCTTGAATGGAGAACCAAAAGCAGATCTAGGGGAATTCCTCTCCCGAATAGAGGATTGCCGGAGAAGTTCTGACATGTCTGACCGGGACATCTTGAAAATGATCCCCATTATTTTCAATAACCAAGTTTTGTATTTACATTAGAGGAATTCAAAAATTCCATAAGAGAACATATGACAACAATATGGCAGACCGGATTTTCAACTACAATTAGAAGATGATATTAGAGCAAGATCGCAAGGACCCGAAGAATCAATTGCTACGTTCATTGCAAACATCCGAGCATTGACGAACCAATGTATTCCCCCGATGACCCTCATAGCTCAATTAGATAGACCTATTGCAACCTATCTGAGGATTACTTCAACAAAATAAATAGATATCAATTCAACACATTTGAAGAATTACAGGCCTTGGGATAAAAAGAGGAAACTTGAAGGGATCGAAAGAAGAAATATAAACTTCCACCGCCACCTGAACATTCGTTGTGCCCTCAATTAGCTTACAGACCACCACCAAGGAAAAACCGTAATGCCACTATCGAAACGGTGAAACAATACAGCGACTCAACGGACAAAGAAGATACTATCGAAGTTGCAGCCGTCGACAACATCGTAAAACCAAAGACAGGCCAATTAGTAGAATTCTCACGGAAACAAGAAGTCGGAAACACATCAAGCATATCGAAACAGAAATAACTGGAATAGTGGCAATAAGCCAGTAGGATATTAACAAAAGTAGAACGTAATTACACAGGGACAGAACAAGAATGTTTGGCTATAATATAGGCAGTCGATAAATTTCGAGGATATCTCTTAGGTCAAAAGTTTACTGTCTTTACCGACCACAGTAGCCTCACTTGGCTGCAGAATTTATAAGATCCAGCTTGGGAGGTTAGCCAGATGGGCAACAGCTCTTCAAGGTTACAATATGGAAATCATACATCGTAAGGAATCACTCCATAAAGTACCTGATGTGCTATCTCGTTCGTTTGATGAGGTTTGCTGCTTAGCAGCAACGGGACTGCTAGACGTGGATAACTGGTATACCAATTGCATAAAAATGTTAAATAATTATCCACAAAAATATCCAGATTGGAAAATTGTATATAATTGTCTATACAAACACCGTCTCAACCTCCTTATCGAGCCAATCGTAACCGACTTAGACAGTTGGACGCTCGCAGTTCCAGAACTCGATAGAGAGAGAGAGCTATGTTCGAATGTCATAACACCCCCCAATCAGGTCATTTTGGAGTCGATAACATCTATCATCGACTCCTTCAATTGTATTTGTTGCCAAGAATGAAAAGGGATGTTATTCGTTATATAAACCAGTGCCCGGACTGCCAAATATATAATGTTCCACAGCAGGCACCAATGAGACTTATGATTCAAAAGAAAATAGTAGGATCTTGGGTTCATTGGCAACTAGTGAAGAGCAATGTCGTTATGTCGTAGTATTTCAAGATCTATTAACGAAATACGTCGAAATCAGACCTCTTAGAAAAGCTAACGCTAAGAGCATAGTAACAGATTTCGAGGAACTGATAGACTTTCGCTGGGGACGTCCTAAATATCTCGTAACCGATAATGGAACGGAATTTTCGAACAAACTTATAACGTCAAATTTGGATGAACTGAATATTTTCCAAACGACGATATCCTCATACCATGCTCAAGAAAATCGTGTCGAGCGTAGAAACCCTATTAAATAGATGACAGAATACTTCAGTCCATGCGTCAACGTTGTTGATCTAGCATTCCTGAACTTTGGTAGGAACCCACGGCAACCTAAAACCCTTAAGCAATTCTTCGAAATTCCTCAAATTCCTAGTCGTCGAAATTCGGTAACACGGGCAGAGAGAGTAAAACGCCTTACAGCAATACACGACTTAGTTCGCACATACTTGAATAAGGCAAGTGAACGACAAACACGGTATTATAATAAAACTCGTAGAAATATCACTTTTAACATGGGAGACCTTATACTCCATCGTAACCACGTGTTGTCTTCGGCAGCAGACAACTTTGCTGCGAAACTCGGTCCAAAGTTCATGGGTCCGTTAACAGTCGAAAAAATCTTATCGCTTGTCGTGTATCAGCTGCAGGACGAAAATAGCCAAAAATAGAGCGGAAGTGCATATTTCAGACCGAAGACCTTACTCTGTCTCCTCTAAACAACTTATTTCTTCAACAGTTAACAACACTAGTGACGAGAATGCAAGGAATGGAAGCGACACAGGTACAACATGCGATACCAGGTCATCTGCCGCCCAGAGACAATACCGGAGGAGAAAGTGGGCATCCGCGCAACCATCTCTGCCGCCGACTGTCGAGCCATGAGACAGGAGTCCCAACCAGGAATATTGGCCAAGCCAGCAGTGGTGCTCAACCATCCGGGGATTGAAAGAGGAGCCAGTCACCCGCGGAGCCGCCTGCCCAATAGGGCCGCGGCTGACCTCGAAAACTACAGTTGGAGGTTCTCCCCTCGACCGCAGTGTCGCGGTTTCGCACCTAGGAAGGGGGGGGGGAGGATGGCATCCCCGTCCACGGTGACTAATGTACTGGTACAGACGGTGTCCCTGGACGAATCAGAACTACTATACGACCCCTTCACGGGGATGTATCGACCCAAGAAACCGATTAACCAAATCGATCGTTCGAATGTACCGAAGGGAACGTATAAGGAACGAGAATGTCGGGCCACATGCACCTTCGACCCGCGCAATACCTTGACGGAGTTTAAGGCCCCGTGCGTAGCGGCTACCCCAACGACTCGCGCCGCACGACAAGAAGAATGGACCACCCGAGAACTAGTACTGGTCGAACACCCCCGATACGCCCCCCATCGAACAAAGAACTACCCTCCTACCGTCCGATCACCATCCAACCACCACTCCGTATTACAATGGGTGGCTAAATTACCTTCACCAAGACGGCTACGACCCAAACGAAGGCAGAAAGGGAAGTGCTGATCGAGAGAGGGTGGAGTCTCAGAGAACGAGTCGGCGTACAGTCGGTACACCTTGTATATGCGATGGGCCCGATTAATTTCGTAAGAGAAGAACAATCTAGCCCGATACCACTCGCACCGACGTCGATCGTTGGGGGAAAACCATCCCCAGCTTGATGGACTTGAAGATCCAGCCTCCAACTCCGTACTGATCTGACGATACTGCCTCCGTTGCTTCGCAAGGGTCCTGCTGGAACTGTAAGAAGAAAGGCCATCGATATACGGATTGTAAAAGTCGGAGAGACTGCAAGTTCTGCTTCCGATGTCGCCAACCTAATGTCGACATATACACTTGCCTTCAGTGCACAGGAATACCATCGTCAAGCTATCGGAGGTCATCTGAGCAACCACTTAAGCCGCCGGCTACTCCTTACATTCTGGCTGTATTGGGAGCGATCACAGCTCCAACCTCGACGGCACCCCGCGCACCGGCGCCCGTGCCAACCCCAGCGACCATAGTATTGAGGGTTTATGGCTCTGCTACACAGCAAGTGCTAGTAGTAATGCCGGATACTATGCTCTACTTCTCGCAATCCCAAAAATAAATAAACCTCCATTTCCTACTTCCCACCTATCGATACCGAATCTCCTACTGTAGATACAAAACTCCCCTATCGCCAATGCCTTACCCCCGCCCCCCTTGATGTAAATATTATCCCACTCCTACCGTAGTTCGTACTCCATTCGCTAGATTTTTTTTACACTATTAGATATTAGAAACCACAGGGTTACAGGCACATTACGATAACCGCATGCGACTTCCGTAGACAAATAACAATTTATAAACGAGAGAAATTGTGCATACATAAATAAAGTAAATGGCGGAGAGTATTATAAAGTAAACTAAGTACTTAAAAATAAAAGGACTGACAGGTGTGATACCAAGGACTGATTTCAACTACCTTGCTAAAGTATTTAAATCGTATATTAGGTCGTCGGTTTGTTACGTGAACTCATCTAGCATCCACTCATTGGTAAAATAACTTGCAGTAAAATCAGCATGTAACCAAGTGCCAGCTACATGCACAAATTACTGTATTAACATTTTATATAGGATTCTGTTTCTTTAGAATGTCATTACATTAAGCACAATTTTATGAAGTGTCCCTCACTAAAATAGGAAAAATTTAAAATTTTAAAATTTAGTCTGTAAGAATAACTCTGTATATAAATATGTTCTTAGCTTCTTTTTTATAGATACAACCGTACTACTCACGATTAATCAATTGTACAGCCATAATGTAAGTAGTCATTAGTATTTATAGATGCATTGTAGCGCCAAATAAATTTTCATATTTAATAAATATTTATAGTTCATCAAGAGAACGAGAAGAAATGACAATTGAATGAAGTATTTAAGTAAAACTATACATATGCGTAAGATAAATTGATGTTTTTGAAATTTCTACGGTGGTGTTACTCCTTAACTTGTTGAAACCCAGTTAATGTACGTAAAACAGAGGTGTATCACATTGTATCGTTTTCCCCTATATTAAAAAGAATATAGATTAAGCCACTCTCATTAGATAATTTAAAAATTCGCGCTTATCATGCTGTTCTTGATGATAGCGGTACTCTTGAGCAGTTGAGAAACTCGTAGTCCAATGTTACCGAACATCCAAAGGTTATGGTGCTGCGCTCTGGTGGTGAACGTCGAAAAAATCTGCCGTGCAGAGTAGCCATATCAGCCAGAAACGCCTGGTGGACGAGGAGAAAAATTTTGCGCAGTGTCGTTGACAAAACCGAAAATATTGCATGAACAAAAAACGGTGTATAATTGTAACCGATTATAATTCCATGAGCAAGAGAACCGTCACAGTATTTAATTCGAAGAAATTTTATTTGCTGTAAGACCACATTACCAGTATTCAGATAATCGATTATTCAAATTAAATTATTAATTATTTGTTACTCAATAATTTTTGTTCAGTTCTAGTAAATAATTACTTCAGTTGAGCGAATAATGTTTCACTTCAAACAATAGTTGTGCTTTGAACTATGTTAATTTTTCTTTACTAGGTACTATTAAAAAACATAATTTTTTTACTTAATTAAATTTTTTTTGATAATTAAATACAATTATACAGGATTGTAAATAATTATATATAACAATACATAGTTATATAGAGACAATACTGATATAACCATATATAATCATATCAATCTATATACAATTATATATAGTCAGTTATCTAATTATATTTAACTGTATATAACTTTTATATGAGTCATTTTTACCCGGGATTATTATCATTGACTATTGCTCTCTAGATTATCTTGATGTATTAGTTGAACTTCAGATCCGGCTTCAAAGATTTCAAAGTTCTTGTGTGAGATATATCCATGGTGTTAGAAACGATGAGCGTATCATTCCCTATAGAAGAAAACTGGGCTGGTTAGATGTTGAGGCATAAAGGACGTATTTTGCGGGGGTAATGCTTTATAAAGCTATGATCATGGGGCACCCGCCGTACGACAACCTTATCATCGTCTGCCATGTCGATAACCTTTTGTCTTAAACCAAGTGCAGTTTGTACTTTGTATAGTTTAAGAATTATGCCCATCTCGCCCCAGTCTCCGCACGCTCGCAATGCAAGCCAACGCTTTACTCTGGAATGGTTCGAAATCGCACCGGCGTATATACCATCTTTGAGACCATCTAGCGCGCGAGTGTATACCAGTGTCAAGACTATCTAACGTCGTGTTTGAGTTCGTACCGCAGCTGTGTTGAGTGACTGATTGAGTTGATCTGCCTCTTACTCGAACGCGCACTCCCTAGTATATTTCACTTTTCACTGTTGATAAGAAAAACGCGGGTCAGCTTGGAGTGATGGACGCAAGGTTTGACCAGCAAGATCCAAGCCCGCAAGAGATTCCAAAATGTGACAGACGGAAGTGGGCTAGAGGGAGAAGAAGAGAGGCGCAAGTTGGTGTTGACTGTTTATTGAGGAGAGAAGCACCTGCAACTTTGGTAGTCGCCAGGAATCTGCTTGCCCGCGCGAAGGTGCAAGCTTTGCACTTTTGCGCGTGAGAACGCTGGAGTAGCGCCGAGCAGAGCTGACTGCGCGTATTGCGCGCGTGCGCTCTGATATCGGAGTTGCCACGGAGAGGCCTAAGCTCGTCCATGACACTACGTTATAAAGAGCAATAGTCAATGTTAATGCTCGGATACAATTATTGAATTTCATGCTCATAAAAAGAATGTTTCCTTTATTCATAGAAAATATTATGCGTCTTCGATCACCGTATTCATCTGAGCAACATCGTTGGATTGCATAAACAAAAAACAAATTTTGAAGTATCAGGCTTTGACAAATGTTCGATAAAGATAAGGTTTGAGAGCGTTACTTATTTAACATCAAAATAAATAAAAAAAATTCGATGCACAAGTTATATTTTTACACGCACTCAAGTTAGGTAATTAATGAGATATATTTGGGTATTAGACATGTAAGACGAAATCGCTCCGAGATTTAACTCAAGCTAACTTAGAATCTTAGAGAATTCTGTAAAAAAGATGATATTTATCAGAGGGAATTAAAGTAAATCCATATAGCTCACGTGTTACATAAACCAAAGTTCTTAAATGCGCGATCATGGGTACTAATAACAATAGTAATAATAGTAGTGAATAGATAAACTATAATTTAATAAACTCGAGTATCTGAATGTTATTACATTCGAGTGTAGACGATTTCATTTCCCGTATACATGTTATGCTCTGGTAGCATAAAAGTTCAACGACAATTATTTAGCACGAACATGACTGGGGAAGGATCCAAGCATTTAACGTTGCTCTCGTAGATTTTATACGATTCTTGACATAAAAATCGCGTAATTATCATTTTGCGCACTTTATACTTTTTATATTTAACTCATCTGGGTGCCGAGCGTGCTATTACACCGATGTCACATCGAATAAAGATTAGCTCGAGATGCTATAACAGCCTCGACGTTAGCTCGGCTACGACCGCACGCGCAAGTCGATCTGGGCGGTAGTATGCATGCGCGCTTGCGTTACATAGTATTGACACTGGTATACACGCACGAGGGGGATAATCTCAAAGTTGGTATATACGCCGGTGCAATATCGAACCTTTTCAGAATAAAGCGTTGGCTTACGTTGCGAGCGTGGGGAGACTGGAGCGAGATGGGCATAATTCTTAAACTATACAAAGTGCAAACTGTACTTGGTTTAAGACAAAAAGTGATCGACATGGAGGACGATGATAAGGTCCAGATATCGTTCTCCGTAGTTTTTGGTATCTAGAGTTACGTGCTTGTCGCATAAAGTGTCTATGTGGTTATTTAGACCATTGACGAGGTCTTCATCGAGCGGTCCGTAGTTCTTAGTATCTAGATATTCGTGGTTGTGACGAGTTCTATGTGTTTCGCTCCATAAATTTGGCCAACTCGGATGAATAACTATCAAAAACTACGAAAGATACTACTTGAATCTCATCATCGGTCATCATAACAACGTAGATACCGACTACGATTAGTGTGCATATCTGGCCACCAAAATCTCCGGAGTGCACTACCTAGACCTCATCATCGGTCACCATAGCTACCCAGATACCTTCTGCGAACAGAAGATAGGTCTAGATACCATAAACTACGGAGTGAACCACCTGGATCTCGTCATTGACCATCATAACCATCGAGACAGATTTTGCGATTAGTTTGTACATCTAGATACTAAAAACTATGAAGCTCACAACATGGACCTCATGATCGGCCACCATAGCGATCTAGATACCTTCTGCAAATTGAAGATAGGTCTAAATACCTTCCACTACGAAGTGTACCATCTAGATCTCGTCGTTGACCATCATAACCACGGAAATACCTTTTTCGATTAGTCCGTATCATTAGCTTCCATGACGAACATATTATTTCTTAAACATAGTGCAATTTGTACTTTGTATAGTTCAAGAACTACCCCTGTCTCGCCCCGGTATCCCCACGCGTGCGACGCGACCAACGGTTTATTCTGGAAAGGCTTGAACTCGCACGCGCGTGTATACCAACTTTGAGGTTATCTCGCACGTACTCGTGTATACCAGCGCCAAGACTATCTGACGCAAGCGCGTCTACTGCCGCCGAGACCGACCTGTGCACACCGTCGCATAACCCACTCGCATGAACCAGTGCTGAGGTTGGCTTGCACTGACTCGCGCGTGGCCACATGAACCAGCTTCTAGATTATTAGCTTGTGTGTGCGCCACTATATCAGTCTCGAGTGAGAAAAACGGGGCAAGTTGATAGATAGATAGATTAAGATTTATTTTTGCCCTTGTCAAAAAATAATGTACAACGTCATAAATTACACATCATTATCTTAGGTCATTATCACAATTCAGCACAGATTTCGTCGTTATAGATTTCATTATTATCTAAGTATTGCACAATTTCCAATTCATTTTATCTTAACTATCATGTCAAAGCACTTATTTATAAAATCTTATTTACTAGTTTTATATAATACACAAAGAAACATAATACTCAATCGGCATCAAACCTCTTTTTGCTATTCTTCTCGTTAATATACCTACGTAACGCCACCTTAAATTTATTTAAAGATGGAAAGTATCTAATACTTCTAGGTAGCGAATTCCAGAGGCGAGCACCTTGGGCTCTGAATGATTTCAGGCCTGCGTCAGAGCGCGACCCTGGAATTACTACCGGAGGTCCTGAACTAGTACTTTCATTTCCAAATTGTCAAATTTTGCACACAAGCTAATAATCGAGAAACTTGATCATGCGGCTATGTGCGAGTCAGTGCGAGCCAACCTCAGCACTGGTTTATGCAAAATTTCCAAATTTTAGGAATTTTTGAAGAATTTTAAATATTGTAAAAGTTCAAAAATGATGTCACCACCGGGATTATTCGACGTAGCGACTGACGCATTGAGGTTAGTCACGCGTTAGAAAAAACGCAAGGCATCAGGGAACGACAACGATTCAGCTCTCGACCTGCGAGAAAAAAAAATTTTAAAAAGATGATGTTGAGATTTGCGTAGTTAGATCCAAGATCACGCAGGGCTGTTTATCGCAGCACACGCGTATTAAATCAAAGCAACTTCGATAACTAAAAGCCTGTTTTAGGCATTCGAGAATATTATTTAACTTTGCCGCATCCACCATTTCCGATTGCTGGTTTGTTTTTAAAACAAAGCCAGCGGCTTCTGATAGCGCGGTACTAGCGTGACTGCACCTCTGGCCTGTTCCTTCGCTTGCTTTCGCGATTTCGTCCTTACTCGCTATTCTGCTGTGGCTCAGCAGAAGGTCTTTCCGCGCCTTCTCCCAATTTGTCTGGCTATCACTATTATAATTTTTGTGTTTTACAACTCGGATACGGCTACAACCTTGCGAGTAGAGGTAGCAGACGACCCCTCGCCAGCTCACTTAGTCACACCAGAAAGTTGGGCAATCAACGAAAAATAGAATGCCGGCGTCTCAAACTGCCTAGATATTGAAAATATAGTATGAAGGGCGGGCGAGAACATGTCTCTACTCAATAATCACACAGAGCTCAATCCCAATAGCACGGTGACGTACGATAAGGGCAGAACGCACGCGGACCCGCCAGGCGAGCATAAGCGTACGGAAAGCCGCTGCAGCGAGCGCAGTTCGACAAGCTCTCGGAAAAGTGAGGAACAAATAAAAGTAGCCATAGAAGACATGCGCGGTATAATAACAGGATTATGTAATAACATACTAAAAGGTAGGCGACAGATCGAGAAAGAGCTTCGCGACAGTCACGCGAAATATAGTAACAGCGAGGATAGCACATTCAGCGACCGAAAGCCGTCGGATAGTGAAGACGACTCCGACGAAGAGGAATTGGTATGGGTCGAGCCCGAATATCGGCATCGCAGCACAAGCGTTAAGTGCAATAGGCGGAGTGGTAACAAAATGGTAGTAAATCAGGCGTTAAATATAATACCAAATTTCGACGCTAATCCCGACAGATTAAATTTATTCTGTCAATCGGTACGTGCGGTGCTAAGCGATATCGTAAAGAGTAACGAATACCTATTAGTGATAGGCCTATTAACTAAATTGACCGCTAAAGCCGCCGATACGAAATATAGGCATCGCGGATGACATTCTGGTTCAGGTCAAAGTATTGAAGTAAAATCCGGGCGAAACAGCGGGCGACTATGGTGTGCGAATTAAAAATTGCACAACCGATATCTAACAATCATCGAGTCGGTGCCCAGTCTTTCATACTTTGACAGAAAGGCCAGAAGGCGTCTCGCGGAGGACGATGGGCTGCAGCAATTTTTGATTGGGTTGAAGGTGCCACTCAACCAACAGGTATGCGACCAGAGACAGTGCTCCCACGGCGAAGCGATTAAAATCGCACTCGAGTTCGAAGATAGACCCGACGACAGCAGAGCCAGTCCCAGCGCAGGTGCGACGTGTAGTTGTGGAAGAAGCGAACGGGCGAGAATAGAGCACATTTTAGTTGAATTGATCCAGTTTAGCAAAGGCGAATCAATGGCGCCAATAGCCACGGCTGACGAAAATCTAGCAGGATCTGACGCATCGATGAAATCGATAATCTCTGAATCATCATCGCCTGCTAAGTGAGTACCGCCAGTGGGCAAAGCAACGCACGTAGGGAGCACAACTACAAGCTATTCAACGCGTAAAATGTAAGCAAGCCCAGACCGAATACTCCCAAAATTGTTCGAGCTAAGCGTGCAACGTAACAAATTGAATGGGGAGTCGAGCATTGGTGGAAGTAATAATTCGAGAGAAGGCAAAATAGGGATTATGCCACTGCAAACTCTCAATTTTCCCCAAAATGAGCTGTATTAGATGAAAAGCGTAAGTGTGCAGAAGCGCCCGCGGTAACAACCTCCAATCCAGGCGAAACCGTTGAGTCGCAAATTAGTTCCGCGAGAGGGTTATCCCCGCTACACACACCTATACCGTCAATTGACCAGGCAATAGAAATCTCAACCCATCCTGCTCCTCCACCGTCACCAAAAACTACTTCAGAAACCAACCACAACAACCCGAATCCGACTCGACACCACACCCCAAATTCTCCCATAGGAGAAAGGTTGTCGTGACCAGATGGAAAATTCCGCGCAAACTTAGTCGTGGATAAACATCGGAAAAACGTAAACGGTAAAAAAATGTATTCGAGGTTATGATAGATTTTTGAGAAAATGAGAGGCAACTTATTAGATCAAAAATAGTGTCTATACTTCAACTGCTTACTTCCTCTTAAATCTTTTCATATCAGTGCTTGTGATGGGAATTCAAACATCATAAAAGAAAAAATACCCGCTTTAGAGGTTATGATCGGTTTTCGACGAAATGGGAAAATCAGTTCATTTGAATGGAAATATTATCATTAATATTCCATATATTGAAATATTATCATTAATATTCCATATATTAGTGCACATGACGAAAATTCTTAGGTTATAAAAGTAAAATATCTATTTGAGGTTATGATAATGTTATATCCTATTTAATAAGTATATACCTATATTTCAATATTATTTTATAAATGGAAAACACGCATGTTTTTAAAACTTTTATTCTCTAACTGTCGTAAATGAGGCTTTAGGTCTGTGCTTGTGTATCTTAGCTAGGACGCACGAGTCAAGTGTAATCGGATGCACACGTGTTTAGGATCCATATCGATCCTCTTTTTCGACCACGAAATGTATCTTTGAAGTGCAACATTTTCCGAGCGGAAAAATGCAGGCTGAAATATTATTTTGGAAGCAGATAGCGTAGCGTATAAGATAATAACCTTTTACAATTTTTAATATTATAATATAGTTGTATAAACCAAATAAAAATTCTTTGCGAAATAATCAAGTCGATAGCTTGATTCTAAATGTAGATTTAAATACTATACTGCAATAGTAATACTTACATATAATACGATACTGTTAAGTACTGAAATATGAATGTTTATTCACAAATTATATTTTACATTATAGTCATTTTTATACTGCAATATTTGTATACAAACTTTAAATATAAGTAAACATCATTTAGTATTAACTTTACCTTTATCACTATTTCTTATTATTATTATTATTATTCAATCTTATACTACTTTAAACATATGTACACATTAATTAATTACTATGTTTACAAACACATATTGTTTTTTACAATTATCGTAACTATAATATATATATATAAAGTAGATATCTTCACGAATACTATCATATTTGTTTTTTATGAAATAACTATTACATTTTAAGATTATTTAACGTATCAAAATATAATAAACATTGGTATTTTAGATTAAATAAAGAGAAAACAAATGTAAATGCAAAGAACAGAGAAGAAACAAGAGAGCAAACGAGAGAGAAGATCTTTATCTCTCAAGAAAAAGCTCGCGCCACCAAACAAAGGCCCGAGCGCCGAAAACTATCTGCGCGCGCTTCTTTAACGATGCCCTATGAGGATCTCTTTACCCTCACCGTGCTCTTCTTTTTTATCTGTCTTTTGCATAAGCCTAATGATAGGAAAAGCGCGTGGGAGAAGGAAAGAGAGGAAAAAACTGTTAAAAGACACCGGTTTAAAAGACACCGACCCACGGGGTCTCAATAGTATTAACTCACCCGACTCCGGGCAAGCTACTCGCTCATCAGCATTCGCTAGACAAGCATCTCCGGTACACTATCTGCTCTAGTACAGCTTTGCGTTTGACTCTCACTTGCTTAAGCAACTCTCGACCACTTACACTGGCTGAGTACAGAAAGGCTCGTGCTATAGGACAATCTATCGTTTTGTCACAAGCACCTCCGGAACACTATCCGTTCTAGTACAACTTATGCTTACGCCAGACTCCTAGTAAAAAGTCTTAGCTTGTCTAAGCAACTCTCGATCACTTACACTGACTGAGTATAGCAAGGCCTGCTACAGATCTTTGTCGAAAAGTTGTATAGACAAATCTTTCAAATACACACTTTAATATCATGGTAGACAGTTTTAGTCAAAGACCCACGCATATTACATATATATTCATTTAAATATTTCGGGTGAAACAGCTTAAGGCTAAACGCCAAAGATTAAAAATCGAATTATTCAAGTAAAAGATTTGTATTACAAATAAAGAATTCATCAGATAATCAAAAGTAATTATATTCAATTTATATTGTATCGTTTAGTTTAAGGCTATTTATTGTGTACAATTAGAATAAACAAATTATTTGAATAAACAAAAAAATATAAATAAAAATATTCTCAATTATTATAAACCTAAATAAAAAAACATACATACACATATATATATATATATATATATATATATATATGTATATATATATATATATATATATATATATATATATATATATATATATAGTAGGAATGAGGTGCATTTGTTAATATCTTAATATTATAATCAACACTGTACGCTCCTAGATAGTAGGGACGTGGTGCATTTGTTAATACGTTAATATTATAATAAACGCTGTATGCTCATAGATAGTTGGGACGAGGTGCGTTTATTATATATGTATATATATATATATATATAATAAACGCACCTCGTCCCTACTATCTAGGAGCGTACAGTGTTGATTATAATATTAAGATATTAACAAATGCACCTAATTCCTACTATCTAGGAGTGTACAGCATTAGCTAAATATATAAAAACATACATACATAAATATATAATAAATACACTTCGTCCCTACTATCTAGGAGCGTACAGTATTTATTATAACATTAACATATTAACAAATGCACCTCATTTCTACTATCTAGGAGTGTACAGTATTTGTTAAATAAATAAAAATACATACATGTACACAAAATAATTTCTCATAACATTTGTTGGCCGGCCTCTCGATCGTAAGTGTGGTAACTGCTTTCCGATTTTCTGCTCTGGTTTTCAACGCTTCTACTCCTTGTATCGAGAACTGTTTACAGATGAGTGATGGACATTTTCCACTGCAAAAATAGTTCTCGATTCTTCGGGTTCCTCACACCACTTTCTTTTCCTCGCTATTGTCTTCGGGACCAAGACTCAAGGTGATTGCAAGAGGGATTGCTTTTCTTCATCCGAATCGGTCTCTGACAACAGGGCGTAGTGTGATCTCGTTCTCCAATGATCGTCCTAGATTAATTATTCCTTCTCCGAACACCTTGATTCGAGGTGTATGCGACAGGGATCGCGTTTCTTTTTCTGCCAATCGTTCAGTATCAGTATCCACCCTCCTCTCGGACACTATGGCCTGGAGTGGTCGTCTCGCACTCCCCATGGGTTGCCCAGTAGTTTTTCGACTCTGTACTTCGTTAGACATCTGCACCTGAATTGGTGGCGACGGGGCCGCTGTTCATTTCCTGTTGTTTGTCTTTCATGTACTCTCTCAACCGCTACTAAATTATGGAACACCATGGCAAGGAGAGATCGCTTCAAACTCCTCGCCGGTTGTTCCATATCCTCACATTTATCTACCTCGTAGAACATCTGCATCTGAAATGGTTGCGATTAGGAACACTCTTCATTCCGTGCAGTTTGTCTCAGTCATATTCTCTCTACAGCTATTGGATTACGAAACACCATGGCCTGGAGTGGTTGGATCGCACTACCCACAAGTTGTTCCGTATCCTCATTTTCTTTGAGCTCCATGAACCTCACCAACTTGGGATTCTGCAATGGGGATTACTCGGTCCTCTCGATGATTGGTTCTACTTCTTTACTCTTCTTTACTTCCGTGAACTCCATGACCCTTAATGACTCCAACTGTGGTTGACCTGCATTAGATATGGGTTGTTCTGTCCTCACTCGCTCCTTACTCTGGAACGACCTGGCCTGGGATGGCTGCAACTGGAAATGCATCGCCCCCCTTTCCTGTTATTCTTTGTCTTCTGCTACCTCGCTATGCTTCGCTGACCTAGCTTTCCCTTCATTCGTCCGCTTCTTTTTCCGGAAAGTATCCTTCCTCTGGTACCTTCGATGGTCTAGATCGAATACTGCTTCACTCTCATTATTTCTCCGTTTCGACCATCGGTGCCCTCGATTCTTGAAATCGGAGTTCCTATCATTTCGCAGGGGGTAGGAAACTAGACTGCACTCGCTCTCCCCATTTCCCTTATTGCTACGGTATCTCACGCTAAAATCTTTGTTGTACTCTGTAAGTGCGACACCAGTTCTACCACATACTGTGCAAACAATTGGGTTTTGCCCAGTTATCTGGTGTATATCCTGCAATGGGCATTCTCTCCGTCGATAAACTAGTTGATTCTACCTATAACACTTTCTCTGAGGGAACTCCGCCGCCCTATGCCCTACTCCCCTGCACACGAAACAAGTCCCATAAAGGGGTTGGTTTCCTTGATTTCTGGTTTGAGACTCGCCGGCCGCAATTGATTGACTAATGTTGAAATAATCTCCAATCCAACAATATTCTTCTCAACATAACAATGTTCTCTTCAAAATCAATTTAAAAAATGACAATTACTACTGGGATAGTAATGGCCTTCTTTTGAAAAAAACTCGTTCTCTAACCTCCAAAAATACTACACGAAAAGTGCTGATGAAACAAACGTCCTACTCGTAGAGAGGTTCGAAGCAGAATGGGGCAGGGCGGAAGGACTGCCGTCTTCTCCTCGTAGCGTGCGTGCGCCCAAGCTCAATCTATTTTCCATAACTCAATTTTCCATCTCTTTCATGTCTACATTTTGATGTAGGCCCAAAATCGATTTTCACTCAAGTAGTAACCGCAGCTTAAGTACTACTCGAGTATTTCCTAATGAATATGGTCCCCACTCGACGCGCTCAATCTGAATAATAAAGAGCGCCCTCTATACTACATCGCTGTTCCGATAAGAATCTATCCTCAAGTCGATAAACTGGTAAGATAATGGCCGCTTTACTACTGTGAAATAGCCAGCTATATGCTCCATATGCATATGTTCCTGTTTCCACCATAGCTAATGTGCGCTCTTATCATTCCGCTGTTTCCTGCCGTTTATGCAGGTAGACCCGTACGCGCGCTTGGCTGCTGGGCTGCTACCTAGTATGTGTGGTGTATGCTACTGTTGGTGTATGTATCGCGACGTCAATCTTTCCCCGTAAACATGCAGTAATATACGTGTACGATTATTATAAACATTCGTGAATATTCTGATACGTGCGTTCGGTGTGGATGCGCGTGAATGATTCTGCTTCGTTCTATTATCCCCATTGTTTATTTCATAAACAATGATTTTACCTATCCAGACCCAACCTCACCTAACCTAACCTATTCTACACCGATGCTATATATCTTTCTCTTTTCATTTCAGCAATGCTTCTTTCAGCATATGTTTTATTTACAGGTCTGATTTTCTTTTACAGGTACTTTTGTTTACAGATGCTGCTTTTATTTACAGGTGTTGTTAAACTATATTCTTTTGGCATTTTACATGTCACAATATATATCGACATATTAAAAAGCTTGTCATATCTATTTTCCTCCCAAGTATTAAATAGAGTATATAATTTCATATTTAAATATTTTTAAAGTTTGAGGAAGCTAAGTGCCAATGAATTGGGAGCGGTTTTTTTTAATTTACATCCACCGTGCGCGAGTGATTTTCGCGGCTGCTTTTCGTTTACTCCTTTCTTTGTTTTTTGTATCAATCTCCTAACGTGATGACGGGCGAGTGCTGACACGGTATCCCGTACACTTCTCCCACGTATTCGTAAGTAACCCACCACTACTGTAATTGAAGCGACCGTAAGGCACATTCCTTATTTTTATTTCCTTACTAATTACTCTCTTGTTTTTCCCATAAACTAGGCTACCGCGAGGCTTTCGGCTCGAGATATTTCCAGCATGCACGCTCTGATTCGCCTGCGCTTGGGAGCGCTCTTCATATGAAATGCCTTATCGAAAGCTACGTCTGCGGCGGCTTCAATCTGTACCGGTACTATTGCCCTGGTGGAAAAGTATGTTGCATTTCTTATTCCCATATAACTAATTTTTCCACGCATGCAATAATTAATAAATTTTTTTTGTTTAATTTCAGCCATTCGCCCTTATAGTACATGTGAAAGTGGCGTGCCCAGGGGCAAGTTATCTGCTGCTTCACGACAAGGTGACGGATGGTAATGCAGTGTCCTGAAAAATATGAAGGTGTCAGCTACCAGAGTACGCTGTGTTGCCCTCAAAAAGTGACGAAAGTGCATAAAGTGTTGTGGTATAATGACAGTAATAATAAATGCATTGTCAGTGAAAAGTGATGTGTGTTGTACAGTGTAAAGTTATTATTATGTGTCATGTAGCTCGGATGCCACCACGTCGTTGTCAATCGTATGTAATGTTTTAATGTTGTACTTCTTTTTCCAATCTTTACCTTCTTTTACTTTTATAAATCTTATAGTAGAACCACGTCCTATTTGTATGTTCATAAAGTAACTTGAATTTTTTGTTCTCAAATTTGTATTTTTATTTTTACTGTGATATATTGTGTTTTTTTAGCCGAATTAATGACATGAAATTTTGCAAAGAGAAATAATGATTAATGCTCTACTTACTATCTCATATATATATTTTTTTACATTCTAGTGTTTTAAATGTCATTTACATATTTTAAATTGATACGTCATATGATTTCGTGAGTGCCTGTACGCATGGCTAAGTGATGATTATGATTGAGCACAAGTAGAAGTCGAGAGCGCTAAAGGCGCTCCAGACGTACACGAGTGCTTAAATCATCATCCCAGTCTGAAAAATAATCCCCCCCCCTCCTCCCCTCTTGTTGCACATCGTATTTTTTAAATTTAGTTGATGTATTGGATCTTTTTTATGCATGTAAGGCGGATGGAGAATTGGGAATTTTCTGTCGTGCACCATACCAATCAAAATAAAAAGAATAAACTGTATGTAATTTCAATATTTTCAAAAACTCCAAATTTGTATAAATTTTCAAAATTTTCAAAACTTGTTACGCTATTGATCATAGGTATTGGTAATAATGCCTCATTTATGATGAAAGTTTGAGATTCCCCACCCAGCTGATACGTACAGTTAATTCGTCTTATCAACTCACATGAAGCGCGGCAGCAGATGCGGTGGCGGCGTCCTATCGGACAATACAATACGCGATACGCGACAGCGTGGACTTTGGCTATTTTCCTTACCTAATTCAACCTCGGAATACGGTGCATTCATTGCCATCTGGCAGCGGCGGCGGCTCAACTGAGCACAGATTGGTTAAGAGGCGGCGTGTGGAACTGTCCAACTGTTATCGATTCATTTGAAAATCCCCAATCGATTGATAAAGGTGAATTTTCAAATTTTTTAATTTTGAGATTAAGAATTTATTGATTTGCTTGTAACTCGTCAAAAGCGAGACTTTCAGGTGAAAAGGATGAAATTTCGACCCCCTTCTGTGGGAGTTCCACTTTGACATCTCTACATATGAGTATAAGACAAAAATTGGTTTCGAGATTTCGTTTTTCGCTACATCAATTTAGTAATTAAATTTTCTTCCGTATTTTCTGTCTGACAATTAGAAATTCAAATTTAAACATTTAAATTTTTCGCTCCCAGTTATCGATAATATAAATACTTAGGTTAACGATCGTGATTATACTGATTCCTGGGATATCATCCTCTAGTAAACTTGAAATAATTGCCTGTCTGTAACTTACCGACCGTTGGTAAGGTAGATTCCTGAATTACCGACCTGTAGACGCGGATACGAACTCAAGTCTTCCAGAACTCTCATAGCTCACATACTGATAAAACATGTTTAATTGGTTTGATTGGTTTGTTCAATAGTATAATGATCTATGAAAATGTTAACAAAACCCATTAAACGTGTATTGTAAAATATGCTATTAATCAATAGTAATAAGTCAAAAAATGGCGAAAGTGATTTAGATAAGAAATTGCAATTGAACTCTTATATAGAGTGAATACATTTTAATCGTAAATTTGTATTAGGTAATACCCGATTAATTAACCCCCCTGCGCAGAGAGCAGAGTATACTCGTCCAAACGGAGTTGTTCCCGTATGCAGGAGGACGAGTATACTCGTCCAAACATTTTTTATCATAACTTTTGAACAAAATAACTATAAGACATCAACGACCCCGCAAATTAAAGCCTAGCATATATGTAATAAGATAGCTGGAGTTTGAAATAGAATTTTGAATGTTATTATAAAATTATTATAATCTGAAAAATAAGAAAATTACGTTTGTTTATACTTATTGTATGCAATTGTAAAATCTTTCGTAAATTGCTTAAAAAAGCTCAAAATAGCTTGAAAACCCTTACTCGGAGGTTTTCAAGGTCGCTTATTACGATTCTGCAGTTATAATTTCAAAATTCAAAATGGTGGATCCAATATGGTGGCTCTTAAAATTATTCACGAGAATTATAAGAATATTTTATAAAAATATGAACGTAAATAAGCTTTTAACCTTATCAATATTATGTCTATTATTAAAATTTCAAAATTCAAAATGGCAGATCCAATATGGCCGCTACATACAAAATTCCTGTATATTATTCAATAATATATAAAACAATCGCATAATTAATATGATTGTTTTCAAAGAAAATAACCATACATGGGTTTGCGGGGACGCCGATTACGAATCTGCTGTCAGAATTTCGATATTCGAAATGGCGGATCCAATCGTAAAATCTCAAAATCTGTTTTGTGACACGTTCGTTTTTTGCTGAGAAAAGTTGCACGAGTCCCAAAAACCCATGTATGGTTATTTTTTTTAAACGCTCGTATTATAAAAAAATTGCTTATGTGGCGGCCATATTGGATTCACCATTCTGAGTTTCGAAATTCTGACTGCAGATTTGTAATTATCGACCCCCAAAACCCATGAATAGTTGTTTTCTTTAAAAACAATCGTAATATACAGGAATTTCGTATGTAGCAGCCTTATTGGATCCGCCATTTTGAATGTCGAAATTCTGACTGTAGATTCGTAATTAGCGACCCCAAAAACCCAAGTATGGTTATTTTCTTTAAAAAAATCGTAATATACAAGAATTTCATATGTAGCAGCCTTATTGGATCCGCCATTTTGAATTTCGAAATTCTGATTGTAGATTCGTAATTAGCGACCCGAAAACCCATGTATGGTTATTTTCTTTAAAATCAATCGTAATATACAGGAACTTCGTATGTAGCAGCCTTATTGGATCCGCCATTTTGAATTTCAAAATTCTGACTGTAAATTCGTAATCAGCGACCCCAAAAACCTTAAAATCATTCCCCTCCACGTTTTAGACTTGCTTTGAAAAATTACTGCATTTGGAAGGTATTTCTGGCATGATAACTCCTGCGCAGGGTGGTTAATAGGATTTCTTTTAGGCATGGTAACTACCTAATTGGAGGACCTTTCTCAGATACCCACAACTAGGTTGTGACATATGAAAATGCCACAATTTTAAATTTTTGTTTTATATCTGAAAAGAAAACATTGCTGAAAGAATGACATGGTAAAAAGAGAGTGAGGTAGGAATAGTAAGAGCAGGTTAGGTTAGATTTTGTGAGGTTGGGGAAGAATAGGATCATTAATATTATTAATTAAATAACTTCGGAGAGGAATACCCGAAACGGAATCACGCATGCACCACGTCACCAAATACACGCTACTAATAATTAGTATATTATTAATATTAATATCGCACATATTATTTTTAACACACCCCAGCATAACGTTAGTACTTCTTCCCCGCCAAGTCGGGAAACAAGTGCTACATTAATTCCCTACCCCAACTCTAGCCCCCCAGTGCGTGGCGTCGGGAACTAGAGTGAGGTTAGAGAATAAATATGTAGCACTTTTTTCCTTCTTCGGCGGTGAACGAGTACGAACGACTACGAACGGTGGATATGTTAAAAAGTCGTATATTACACGCGTGAATAATATACTATTATATGTTGTTATACACATGGAAGGCATACCACACACATAAATTTACAGTAGCCCAGCAACCGACTCAGCGAACTGGCAAGTCCAGTTAAAATCTGAGCAGCCCTGGGAGGCCCAACAGACGGAGACGTTGGATATCCGCGGTTTCTTTTCTTCTTTTGTTTATTTTAGCAGCAGATCGAGATCATGAAAGAGAGAAAGAAAGAGCGAGAGGACACATAGGCGGCCGAGCGCTCGGACACAAATTTCCGTCCGCCCCATTCTGCTGCGGACCTCTTTTATAATAGCATTTATAATAGATTTTCGAGGTTAGCATCAGAAGAGAGTCGAGTGATATTTGCCTTTATATTACAGACGCCATTGATCGTTGGAGTTTGGGAGATTTTGGATTGGAGAATTGTTTAATTGGATTTAAATTCAACGTGAGTTGATTAATTACGACCGATGAGTCTTTGTCAATAATGCGCCCGGCATCTTAATTAATATGCGAGGAATTAGTTATGCATTTCATAACTCATTTGGTGAGGTTTTTCTTTTATTAATTTGATTCAACCATAGATTATTACTGCATAAATTGATAAAATTCAAGATTATGGTGAAGAAATGTTGGTGGAGTGTGTTGTTCGTTTAGGGTTTTCACGAGTTTCTATTATTTTAATTTCCGATTAGGATTCCAAAGTAAGTCGACCTTTTCCTTTTATTTTTATAACGAGCGTTCAGCTCCAGGTGTGTGTGAACAGGGCTGAGAGAGGCCATTTTGGGTTTCACGACTACGTGCGAACTTTATAGATTATACGTGTGAATGGAATGATTTATAGTTACGAATTATTAGTGCGGGTCATAGTAAATATAATAGATTTTGTCAGTTAATATTACGAAAAATTTGTTGACGATGATATAAAGTACTAGAGTTAAAAATTAACGTGAAAATTGTTTAAATTGCAATTAGTTTAACGAATTAGTCAAAATTTTCGCGTCACGGTGGTATTTAGCGATGCTAATAAATTTAGTTTATTGATTACGAATCGCATATTGATTAGTTGTAACAATTATTATTTGTATTTATTTCGTCATAATATATAGGTCATAAATATCGAATTCTTAGTAATTAAAACCTTTATTTAAGGTACCAGACCTGTCTGACGCTCATATTTTTGACGTTATTTCATGAATTTTTTTGAAAAAGAAAATAATATACGATCGTTCTGTAATTTTGATATGTTATTATTAGTGTACAAAAGTATACAAAAAAAATTTTTGTGATACAATTTTATTATTTTTGTATGTTTCATACGGCCAAAGTTAACTCCTCGAAAAAAATGCGAAGGTGGGCAGGGGGGGGGGGGGGTAAGTACCCACGGTCCTGTGGTGATCTGAAAGCAAAAAAACAAATTGATTATTATTCTGTAGACTTGTCGCTATTACTGGAACCTTTAATATGCACATATTTTTCATTAAAATAATAAAATGGCGGGCTTTTGAAAAAAAAAAAAAATTTTTTTCACTATTTTTTTATGACAAAATTATTTAGAAAAATTAATTAGTAATTAAAAAATTCAATGTTTTGTTAGGTCCTAGTAATAGCCTGTCATGTTAAGAATATCTGGTAAAAATTTCAAGTCAATCGGTTACATAGTTTTTCCTCAGTGCTTCCCCCGCGACCAAGAAAAGTGGTTTCGAGAAAAACGCGTTTAAAGTTTTGATAAGAAATTTTTAATAGAAAAATGATACACTAATGAGCTATACCTGCTAGGTACAAAATTCCTTCAACTTCTTCATAATCATTGTTTTCAGCAACTTTCAAAGCCCTTCGAAGACTTCTTACTTCTTTAGAGTTAGTTTTGGAGGTTCTCTCAGCGTCTGCAATACGTGCTTCGGCGTAGGTGTCAGCGTAGTCCCTAGCTGTACGGCAGATTTACACTCTCATAACTGCTATAATATTTAGTACAGAAAGATAACCTTCGTTGAATATGCAAGCAGCTGTTAATGTAGCAATTTCTAACACCTTTATTCCTGTGAAAATAGAGCCAAATTCTAAACGCAGTGGTTGAAACTCTCATTATTATTTTGAGTGTTTCTTCTTAAGCATCTTTTCAATAAATCTTCATTTGCTAAACCTTCATAGATTGGCTTTATAATCTGTATCGTTTGTTCCTCAAAAGTTGCTGGGTGTTCAAAGATGTCCTCTTTTATATCTGCCTGCAGCTGTTGGTATTTACACCAAGAATCTGCCCCCTCTGGACAATAGGAATGCTGCGAATTTGCGTGTGTGGATGTGATATGGTAAAACGTCGCCCATACTGCATTTTTCATAGTTTCAAGAGAGTCTGGGTTTCTCATGATTGCTAATCCATGATATGTCGACATTTTTAACATCATTTTATTAGTTAATTGAAGTGGCTTGGGCTTTGTTGGTTCACTTCTGTCTCTCTTTGTTCTGCGCTTTTTCGGCGCACTCACACCTTTTTCCATTTCTTCAGCGGCTTTCTTTTTTTTCTCTGCATCTTCGATTTGCTTTTTGGCTTTCAAATACTCGGTAAGAGTTTTCTTTGCCCCTTGTAAATGTCTGTACATGCGTTTTTTCACGTGCAACGCACATTCCTGCTTTCAACTTCGAAATTTCCGCCATAAGGTTTATTCTCCATCAAATTTTTGTGCGTTTTAGAGTCTCCGTCACCTATATACCTCGCAATCTTTACTCCAAATAGTGATAATGAACGTTTAAACATTTCTGAAACTCCATCTACTTCTATTTTTCCCGCACTTCCTTCGTGATTAGCCATACATTCACTTTTATGACCTTCGTATAATGCTTGACCTTCCAACGATTCTTTATTAGCTAAATACTGGCAACCTTTGCAAATACTTGATTTAATTATAACATCGACAATTTTATTTGAAAATTTTCCTATTAACGAAAGAATACCCAAAAGCGATGAGTATTCACGTTTAGCCCATGATCCATCGCCAGAAACTGTCAACTCGTCCTCTGGGAAACCTTTCTCGGCACTTTTCTCCGCTTCTCTTCGTTTACGGCTTTTTTGAACTAAATCAGAGACGGATTTCACGGCAATACTTGTTTGATTTAGCACCAGCTGATAAAGACTTTTGTGATAAGTATTTATGTCCATCAAAGAACAAAACAGATTGATGTCCGCATGACCAACGCCAAGCAGTCGCATTACAAAAGCAAACCGTCGATTCACCTCGTACGCATTTTTTATCATAGGGCAAGAATCAATTAAGTATTCTCTACAAGAACATTTGACACTCAATTTAAATCTCAGTCTTCTTGGTGAACTTTTTAAAAATTTGATGTCATCGTTGCACTCTTTACACTTCTCTAATGTTTCCAAAATACCAAACACCATTGCGAAACAAATCAACACATACTTAAAACTCGAGTCGTAACTGACTTCAAAATCACTAACATTTTTTATTTTTTCAGTGCTCGTACTAACGAATTCAGTATCTCCTTCTACGGTGAATTGGTTACCTTTAAAAGATCTCTTTGTGGTACCTTTATTCGCATGTCTATCTTCTCTAGAGCTGCGTCTATCCATCTTCAAATATCATATTTACTCTTCGAGTAAGAAACTCTTACTGCTAAAATGCTCCGAAAGTACTTCTCTCCTACCGCGCACGTTTGCCTTGCTCTCGCTTCACTCATCAGCCTCGCGGGCAACAGCTGGGTTACGGCTTTTATCAATCGATAGGAGATTTCCAAACGAGTCGATAACAATTGGATAGTTCTAGACGTCACCTCTCGACCAATCTGAGCTCAGTCGAGCCGCCGCCGCCGCTAGATGGCTATGAATGGTGCGGATTCTGCAGTTAAATTAGGTAAGGGAAATAGCCAAAGTTCGCGCCGGCGCGTTTCGCATATTGTCCGCTAGAACGCTGCCACCGCATCCGCTGCCGCACTTCGCGTACCGACCCTCTGAGCCACCGCCAACGCCGTTGCTGCTGACGCGTTTCGCATTTCACTTACATGTAAATGAGTTGATAAGACGGATTACCTGTACATATTAGCTGGATAGGGAATCTCAAACTTTCATCATAAATGAGGAATTATTACCAAAGCCTACGATCGATAACGCTGGGGTTTGCAATGTCGATGATGAATAATACAGGTAACTGCGTTACCTACGATGGATAACCAAGGTATCTGTATTACCGCTATGCACGTAAACTGTATTATCCTAGTATTATGTTTTAAGGACAAGTGATGAGAGCCCCAACCTTCTCTCTCAACTGTGAGGTACAACCACCAATCGTATACGTCTCAATCAACCTCTTTCTCCTCCTCCTTCTTATTACTACTCCAAATATCCAGCTATAAGCCAACAGAGGGCTCTACGAAATGACGGGAATTTTGTATATGTTTATCTATCGTAGCTTCAAGCGGGAGCTTTAAATCTGCGATGACTCCCTGGCTGCGGATACCTGACCGCTGGATCTTCAGTATTCGATTTCAGATCTCAGAATACTTTATCAACATCACCGCTCACAGGATTGTACCGCAATACACTATCGTGCAAGATTAAGTAGTAAGCAGATGTTCCAGCTGGTAAATGGCATTTTGATTCCAATACCAGACGAATATCTACTGGCGCGTTTTTCAAATACTAATTTTTGCTCAATCATCGGTAACCTCGTATCGAATCATGTTTAATATGACTCAAATACATCAACATACATAAAAAGCATTACGTAACTCATTGATGATAATGTCGACCTCATTATCACGATTTCCAAATAAATTTGTAGGCACGAATACTCGGAATCGATCGATTAAGACATTAGGATCGTCCTAATCTTCGAATCCGTAATTCCGGTCTCTTCTTCTTCTTCATTTCTTATACGACTCTTCTCCATTTGATTGCGATTTAAATCGAGAACTGAAAATAGATCGTTATTTCGGTGAGCTAGTCATCACATGATTATCCTCATCATGGGATGAAAAAGATTCATCTACACTTTTATTATTGTCTTGTAGAGAATCGTTAGTAGCAACCTGAGAATGTCCGTACTCTTCACTACTTTTATCTCAATCTGTATTATGTCCATCCTTCTCTATATCAGATGTATCGTCTAACAATACTGCAGAAGAAGTATTTTTACATTGAAATCCATCCCTACTCTTGCACTGGGTGATTGGGTAAGTCTTGACTATAATATGGTAGTATGTAATATCTGCAGAACTGATAAGATTTGCATCAGGATATTTTCTAAAGAATAATTCAAGCAATCCATCAGTTATAGGATATCTAACATGGTGTACTTTGACATGATTATCTTTAAATTGAATGGATGTGTTACCCAACATAAGCTTTTTTCCTTGCTTGTAAACTCCATACACTGTATCAACATATCTTTTACAATTATGATTCAGCTTCCAGAGATAATTATGAGCAGTTGTCCTCTTACTACCGGCCGTCAAAACATGACTTCTTTTGACCCCGTCGGGTCGGGCATGTTTTAACGGCCGGTAGTAAGGGAAAAATACGAATTGTATAGATATACATGATATATGTTAGGAGATCGAGAGCCGACAGAGATAGATAGAAAGATAGATATACTTTTTATTCATCAAAAGACAAAATCTTACAATTTCATGTACATGTAGTTATAATTATAATTAAAAATATCAGTCGATTTAATATAATTGTTATCTTAACTTTCACTTATTGCATATTTCTTATTAAAATAATAATTCACTTTATCATATCGTCAGTTTATAAAATTTAAATGTAATGAACTAGTCACAGTCAGATATCACAGAAAACGCTTCGTCAAAAAATAATAATACATAGAATAAAAAATAAATACAATAGAGATAACATATAAATATAAAAGAATACATACACATACTTTGCTAAATCTTTGCGTATACTATCACGTCTAAATTTAAAACACACTCATTCATAACACTTATTTTGTCATTACATTAAGTCTTTGATCACTATCACAGTTCGTCAGTGTATAAATATAAAAATTGTTGCACAAATTTGTCATTATCTAATATCACAGTTTGTTTATATCACAGTTCCATAACAATTTCTGAAGTCTACTCATTCTTGCATACACGTACATCCATCACGTCACAATTTAAAAACAATTACAATTCAGCCGATACATACACTCATCACACACGCAGATATATTTACTCTTTATTAAAATGTACTCTTTATATTTTGTACATTACAACATTTTTCACGACTAAGAATACAGAACACGGACGAACGGATAAATTAAAAAAATTAAAAAAAAATAAATAAAAAGATACAATTAATAAATAAATAATTAAGTAAATAAATAAATAAATAAATAAATAAATAAATAAATAAATAAATAAATAAATAATTAAATAAATAAATAGATAAATAAATAGATAAATAAATAAATAAATAAATAAATAAATAAATAAATAAATAAATAAATAAATAAATAAATAAATAAATAAATAAATAAATAAATAAATAAATAAATAAATAAATAAATAAATAAATAAATAAATAAATAAATAATTAAATAAATAAATAAATAAATAAATAAATAATTAAATAAATAAATAAATAATTAAATAAATAAATAAATAAACAAATAAATAAGTCAATAAATAAATAAATAACTACCCATGTATGTGAATTCTCCGTCATCATGAAAAAATGTCAACTTACTCACCGTGCAGTTGTCTGAGGTGCCTGCCTAACGCCGTTTTAAATTTACATAAGGACGGCAGATACCTCACACTGCAGGGGAGGGTGTTCCAGAATCGCGAACCTTGGGCTCTAAACGAATAGAGACCCTTATCAGTCCGCGAACCCGGAACCGAGAGCTCTTTCACACCGCTCCTACTGGAAGTCCTAGCTGTGTTTTTACCAAAGAGAGCCGCAAGGTACGGAGGTTGTCCCATATTTATTGCCCTACACAATAATAACCCCGCAAAGTACGCTCTTCTTTCCTTTACTGTAAGCCAGCCAAGATATTTCCTGTGAGGAGTGATGTGCTCATCCCTTCTAACACCACATATGTATCTCACACATGAATTTTGAAGTCGTTGCAACTTCGTCTCGAGCTCATCAGACACATCAAGGTGAACCACGGAACAATAATCTAAATGTGGCACTACCAGCGCGCATGCAAGCTGCTTTCTCAACGCCTGAGTTGTGCATGAACTAAAAAATCGTAGGCTATAAAGAGCACGATTTACCTTTTTTCCAACTGCATCAATCTGCAGTTTCCACGTGAGTTTAGAGACAGAGAGAGAGAGCGAGAATATATATATATATATATATATATATATATATATATATATATATTATTAGACTGGTCCTTATTTCCCAAAGTGCTTGGAACCCCGCTCCAGACGCTGGAATCGATGTTACATTAGGCCCACTTGTACCATGAATTTTAGCAACGAATGCTGCTTCTAAAATAATTTCCAATATGTGATGTCGACATGCTAACCAAAGCAAATCTTTTTCTAATAATTGTTCCAAGAGCAGTGCTGCTCCTCCCTTGTTACCAAGATTTGCATTAATCGTATCACAGCAAACGCCAACTGTAAGATCTGATAAGCCCCAATCTTTTAGAGCTGCATACACTGCTGAAGCCATTGTTTTTGCAAGACCATTGTCAAGAGCCGGTACATCAATGATTTTGGTGGAACTTTCAGTATTGACCAAGATTGGTAAACCATCAATTTTTTTAACTCCATATTGTCAGGCATGAGTTTACCGTCCCAATGCACAATTAAATAAGGAACGGATGTACCTGTAAAGAGTTCGTTCATTCTTTCATACTCGTGTTGGCGCACTTGCATCCGTACATTTCTAATGGCACTTTTACTGATGATCAGTGTATTCACGTCAACACCTAAGGCATGGGCAGCATTGCTAACAATAAACATCGCATCTCGGTCAGATTCGCCAGCCTTATCGAAACTTGCGACAACCCCAGGTTTCATGACATTAATGGTTCCTCTTATTCTTTTATTCTGGTAAGATCTTCCGCGTAGAGAATTATTAGAAGTCCCTGAACTTTGCGTATAAGTTTCTCCGCTCGATGGTGATTCTTCTATTATTATCGGACATTGTGATTCTGCAAAAATAATTCAATTTTATTTATCCAAACATATACTTTACGAAAGAGAAAAGTTGAAAATCAGTCTTGTCAAACAAGTTTTTCTAGATAACTTTTGATGTTTGATTCCAGGCTCAAAATTATCACCATGCGTTATCATAATAGATTATCGCAAAATTCAAAAACCATGCAACATCTATATAGCTTCTCGTTGATAATGCTAGTAAAATACAATAATGTCAATAATTAATGTAATTTTACAATAGGTGTTGAATGATTCTATCAGCATCTGTGTAGACGTAGTTATTTGTTCGTTTACAATAACAATAATTAATTAAGCACTTTGTACATAAGAAGCTGAGCCGTACGTGTGCCATGCTCGTTTCATGTTTTGCTACGGCTTATTTGAAAGGTAATGAAGTTCATCATGGACCAACTACGAGAAAATCAGCATTTTGGAATGTTCTAACAATTCCATTTTCAATAAGAAACTATATAGATGTTATATGCGATAAATCATTGTCATTGATTGAAATGCAGATCAAGTTTTTTATATTATGGAATTATTAAAAATGCTTATTTCTCGGTAGGCCGAAAACTTTGCACCCTTATCACCTAGAGATCTGAGATTTTTTTAAATTGTTTAGGAGCCATTTCTACCTATTTCCCAAAGTTTTTAGAAATTAAAAAAAAATTGACTGAAATACTTTATGTTGAATATGCCACATTCAAAAAGCTTTTTTCGAATTCATCGATTTACATTTGATATTGAAATAGAAAAATATTTACTTGTATGCATTTCCTCTGCTATATCGGTGGCAACTTCCTCATTATCTGATGGATGGGAAGCCGTTTCAATATCCTCGCAAATATCTTGATCTGTATTAATTATCTCATTTTGAGATAATAAGTCATCCTTTTTTCATTCTGATCCACTAAGACTCAAGGATTGAAATTTGTCCAGCAATTCATTAACATCATCACTGCTTGTTAATTCTTGATTTCAAATTAAATAGAAATTGAATTAAAGTTCATTAATAATGAAATACAAGTATGGGGGTAATACAAATAAAATAGATAAAAAATCAATTTTTGCATTAATGTATATTTTGGAAGTATTTATTATTACTCATGAGTTTTTATAGCCAATCGATAATTTCTCATCTACCGGAATATATTTTTATTTAAGATATCATGCACAATGTTTTAATCGGTGCGCGCAAAATACTACGCTATCGGTAGTGTGACACAATGATTTCTTTATCGGCCGAGTACTGAACAACTGAGTCAGCTGTTCAATATTAGTGATTATCGATGATTTGATGATATAGTGTTGTTATTGTTCTCTTTTTCAATCAATAGGATTACTATAATTAGTTACAATTCAAGATTCAATATTCTTACGCAGATGAGTCTTTAATGATATGGGGTTTATGGTGCAATGCTACTTTGATGTTTTCATTCTTCTTAGGACAGTGCAGGCTAAAAGTTGTCAATTGATCACAAGTCTACTAGATCAAGCTTGATAACCAACACAGAAAAATTTAGAAAGAGTTATCCAATGAGAAGAACATGTTGAATAAGCATATTTCTTTATATGATGTTATGCAAGTGAAGGAGACAAACCACTTTTAAACTTTAAAAAAATCGATTTTTGTTATAACTTATTTTAATAGAGAATTTCCAGTAGTATATGCTCGCGAAATCCGTTTTTTAGAATAAAATTTTTCTCGCGAAGTTATAAGCCAAACAATGAACAAACATTTTTACTGTTTTTTCATGAAAACGCGTATTTTGCATTATTTGTCTAATATAACTGACAATTTTAATTTTCATTTTTGTGAATGTAATCTAAATTAGATTTTCATTCTAATAATAAAAATAAATTTTTTTTACAGTTTTATATACTTATGATACGTTATACGTATGTCTTATATTAAACCAATTTGAGCGTGTTGATCAGTAGCTTTTTTCATAAGTTATTACTATAAATGTTTAATTTCGCTTCTTATGTTTCATCCTAATAGCTTCCATCAAACTGTTAATAGGGGTTAGATCTGAGAATCAATGTATTGGAAAAGGACACAGCGACCGTTTCGCTGTTCTACAAGCAGACGGCAAACATTTAAAAACACAGCTGGTACAGCCCTGGGCTGAGATGTTATTTGTAGTAATTGGCACTATGTAGATAGATAGATATAGATAGATAGATATACTTTTTATTCGTCAAAAGACAAAATCTTAAAATTTCATGTACATGTAGTTATAATTAAAATATCAGTCGATTTAATATATTTGTTATCTTAACTTTCACTTATTGCATTTCTTATTAAAATAATAATTCGCTTTATCAGTTCGTCAGTTTATAAAATTTAATTGTAATGAACTAGTCACAGTCAGATATCACAGAAACACGCTTCGTCAAAAAATAATACATAGAATAAAAAAATAAATACAATAGAGATAACATATAAAAATAAAAGAATACATACACATACTTTGCTAAATTTTTGCGTATACTATCACGTCAAAATTTAAAACACACTCATTCATGACACTTTAACAATCACGCTAATAAATACATTCACACCTAACACTAAACATATTTAATAAATAAATAAATAAATTAATAAATAAATACGTCGAATAAATAAATAAACCAGATAAATAATTAAATTAAATAAATAAATAAATTTAAATAAATAAATAAATTAAATAAATAAATAATTCAAATAAATAAATAGCTTAAATAAATATTCGAGTCACCTCTGTACATTCTCTTCACCATGTAATTGCTTAAGGTGTCTGCTAAACGCCGTTTTAAATTTACAAAAAGATGGCAGGCACCTCACACTGCTCAGGAGCGAATTCCAGAGGTGCGCACCTTGAACTCTAAATGAGAAAAGGCCCTTATCGGTGCACGACCCCGGAACCGAGAGCTCTTTCATACCACCCCTACTTGAAGTCCTGGCCTGTTTTTTTTCAAAGAGGGCAGTAAGATACGGTGGCTGCCGCATCACAACCGCTTTGTAAAGCAGCAGCCCCATAAAATACTCCCTCCTCACCTTCAGATCTAACCAGTCCAGTTTTTTCCTGTAGGCGGTGATATGCTCATCTCGCCTAACACCACATATGTATCTCACACATGCATTCTGTAGACGTTGTAGTCGTGCCTGGAGCTCCCCTGACACATCAAGAAGAACCACTGAGCAATAGTCTAAGTGAGGTAGTACCAGTGCACATGCCAGCTGCTTCCTCAGTATCTCTGTGGTGCTTGAACGGAAAAGTTTTAAGCTATACAGAGCTCTATTTACTTTTCTACTGACCGTATTCAGTTGCGGCTTCCATGTCAACCTTCCGTCCATCACCACGCCGAGGTTGGTGACTGTATCGACAAAGGGAACATGTACGCTGGTCTGTATCTCAATGCCTTGCAAGTCAAGGTTCTGAACCTGTTTGATGTTGTGATCAGATCCAAAAATGATCGCCTTTGTCTTGCCGACATTGAGGCGCAGGCCAGCTGACGTTGCCCAGTTCGACACTGCTTATGCTACAGCCGACATACGACTGATACCATCACGAAGACCATTCAGGGTCACTTGTGTGTAGGTTTGCAAGTTGTCAGCGTAAAGTATGTGTTCAACACCATCTAAGTCGAGTGCGTCTTGTAAGTCGTTTATGTACAGGCTGAAAAGCAGGGGTCCCAGGACTGAGCCCTGTGGAACGCCAAGATTGGTGGTTAGCCAACCTGAATCCCCACTTGTGATTGTGACGACTTTCTGTCGTCTCCCCATAATATATGACTTAAGCCACAGGAGAACACTCCTGGAGAATCCCATGCGCATCAGCTTACGCAGCAGTTTAGTGTGTGAGATGGTGTCGAATGCTTTGCTAAAATCAAACATTAACAAAATAGTCAATAGTTTTTTGTTGTTGTTAATGCCTGATCTTATGTCTTCCGTCAGTTTCAGTAGTGCTGTCTGTGTACTGTGATTCTGTCGAAAACCAGTCTGCATCGGGTCCAAAGTATTATTTTCTCGTAAAAAGTCAGTTATTTGGTCGTGTACTATTTTTTCAATGACCTTAGAAAGGAAACTCAGTAGGGCAATTGGTCGGAAATCTGACACCGTAGATGGGACAGGCTTCTTCTTCAAAGGCACCAACTGAGCTCCCTTCCAAGTTCCCGGAAAAATGCCACTGGACAGAGAGGAGTTAAAGATCTTAACAATATGATCTCCCACAAACGGAAGAGCCTTAGCCACTATACTTTGGCGAATGCCGTCTTCCCCTCTGGCTTGTGATGAGAAGTGGGCAACAGCCAGAACCACGTCCGAGAAGCTGACTTCTCGGAAAACAAAACCGTCATCACTGGCAGTGGTCAGGACGTTGTCAAGTTCTTCATCACCCTCATTTCGGGAGATCGACACCCCTGCAAAGTGGGCATTGAGCTCTTCCGGTGAGAAACCATGAAGCTCCTCTCTTGTCTTTGGCAGAAGGCCCAGAGCCTTGAGCTCTTTCCAGATATCTTTCTTATTATCAATCGCTTCAGAAATTTTATTTTGTAAAAATCTTTCCCTCGTTTCCTTTGTTCGTAATTCAGCTTCAGCTGCAAGGCCCTGATACTCCCGCCACAGTCTGTCGTCATTGGTCCGCGCATAGCGTCTTCGTACGGAGTAACGTTTTTTGTAAAGATGTATTAGTTCAGTATCAACCCATGGTGGATTTGTTTTCTTTTTCGGCATGAATTCTTTTAACGGTGCAATTTTATCTATCACAGCCATGAGGTTGACACTGAGGCACTCTAATTGACTGTCAACACCCGCCGCGGGACCATCAATCCGCGACCAATCACAGTCAGCTAGGTGAGACAGGAGGTCGTCTTGCTGGATCGATTTAAAATCCCTGTAGCTGAAAGATTCAACCACAGGGGATGCAGCAGTTTCGACCCCAATCTCGACCTCTATGATGTTATGATGACTGGGAAAAGGCGCCGGCCGATTGTCCCTGCTCAGTACAACGTCATTATTATCTGTCAAGATCACATCAATCCACGTGTGAGAATCCGTGAGATGATGAGTCGCACCATGATCAATTATTTGAAGGTTAAGATCATCAGCCAACCGCCTAACAAATTTTGCATCGACTGACGTTCCGAGTAGGTTCGCATTCAGATCTCCCATAATAATTTTGTGACTAAAGTCTTGAGTAATTTATCGTTAGTTTGTCTATTAAGTCAGAGCCCTGTAAAAACGGTACGTGTGGTGGTCTATATATTAAAGCAACAAAGACGGGGGGAAGGCTGCCCTGCTGAACACTGCACATTAAATATTCAGGTATAAATGGCCTGCCCTCCTGTGTTGTTGGAGAACTGCATAGTAAATTGGCCTTGAAAGTGTTATGAATGTACAGGACTAGCCCGCCCCCTAGTTTGTTGCGATCAAGTATAAGTAGTGAGTAGTCATCGATCTGAATGAGATTACTCCCAACATCAGGGTCAAGGTGCGACTCAGCAACCCCAAAGAGATGGTAGGCAGGACGAGCTGAAAGGTGTTGTTTAATCATGCCAATGTGCCCCTTCAGTGAGGTAACATTGACAAAACCTGCTCTCAGTCCCTTACAGTGAACCCCCCAGCAGTGTGTGCGGATAGTCAATTTTTTGCAGCAGTTGACGAAATTACATTTTTATCAATTACGATTTCATTATCAACGGTTTTTTTACAGTATTTACAGTTTGAGATGGTTGATTAATGGCATATGATGCCAATATTGTCTGTAAATCAGCCGCAGATGAAAATTCATGAGAGACGTCGCCATCGCGCCTCTTCACCAGGAAACGGCCCCCTCTATGCCAAACATATTTAAAATTAAGTCTCATCGCAAGGGACTTGAGACTTCTATATTTAATAAAACATTCTTTTGTTAACAATTCATTTATAAAAATTTTCCCATTTATAATCCCATCCCTTGTGTCCTGTTCGAGAGCTGCAATGTCGACGTCTCTAGCATGAAAGCCAGTGATAAGTTTTTTGGCTCGCATTATTTTCTCGCCTAACGCACTGCTGGAAAGGGTAACAACCCATGGTGACCTTCTACGTTCGCTATTTGTATCTGCTAATGCCGCAGCTGTCGATTCTTCTGACCGAAGCAGGCGTGTGCCTATTATATCAATTTTTCGTGTTGATGGAAGGACACGGCACAGTATCGCGTGTGCGACGTCAACACGCTTAGAGACATCACCGTCGAAAATGTTTGAAATAATGAGCTCCGTATTACCGCTTTTAATGTTTTTACTGTGCATTGTCCCCCCATCAATCGTTTGCACCCGCGTGCTTCGTGCAGGTGATGCTGCAGCATCAGCATTGTCGATATTGTACTTATTCAAACGCCTAGACATTTTATTTCTACTATTTACAATTTGGATAAATCCGTCATTATTGCTTTCACAATTGTCAATTGTGTCGCTTATATCACTATAATTGTCGAGTAAGGTACTATTTGTAGCAGACGCATTATTAACATTATTACATTTTTTTGTACTTATAAGAGAAACGGTATTGTTTTGTGTACTGGGGAGTACTGCGAGTTTTTGGAATTCAATTTTATTTAATATGAGTTGGTTATCTTTTTGGATGTTCTCAACATTTCTTTCAATTTTCTCGATAGTAGTAGTATATACAGAGGTAAAATCTTCTTTTGTTATTATTTTTTCTATTTTTGTTATTATTTCCTTTTTGTCACGTTCAACTCTATTGATTTTATTTGTTAAATTTAGGAAATCGTTTTCAAAAGTGTTTAATATAAAATTATCAATTTTAGTCTGTGACTCGAGATTTGTCTGCTCTAGATTATCGATTTTTTCAATTAACATGTTATAATTTACCTCTGTTTTGGTCAACTAAATGTTCGTTTCTACGTTATTATCATGTAATTTTTTTTTTTTTATGTTTTAAATGTAGCTAGTATCCAAATATTATAAATAAAAGCTGCTGATATTTGAATAAAATTTTAGTTAATTAATCTGTGGAGTGCGTATAATAAGTGCAGTGTCTTTAGGGTACATGTCTTAAAGCTCATAACCCTGAACAAAAACAAAAAGTGTGGTACTATATCAAAACGCCCAGTATTAATGGGATTTAATATTTTGAAAGTTTCTTGTAAAGTGTAGTGTTTAAAGTGATTTTAAAAAATATATCTGAAACTGTGTTTAAGAGTCAGTTCAAGGGATACGCATATTGATGAACAAGAAATACTCTCAAGGAAAAGGCAAGAAGAGTCCAAGAAGATTATCCGGATATATGAATCAGAATGAATCGAGTACTGTCACCAAGATCATTAACTATTTCAAGAAAAGTCCTAAACCCCAGCAGCCGGGGCACCTCAGAGATCAGAAATAGAATGATTGATATCGATATTTTATTTTCTGAGCTCAAGAAACTTTTGACTTGTTTCGAATACCATGGATAACACTATATAACCAAGTTATAATCATAATTTTCTTCAAGTTCAAGCTGCAAGTCATAACTCAGTAAAAAGAAAGACAAGTATAAATTTTAAACATTAACAAAATAAATTGAGCTTTTTCACATATTTTGTTAAATTACATGAAATACCTTTTTTTGTTTGTAGATAATAAAAGCCGTACTGACCGCAAATGGTATACGTAAATATACCATATATATACAGAAAATAATAGTCTATATGTACAGAACACTAGAAAATTAATCCCAAAAGATTTGGTAAGTAATAATTTAAATTATGCTCTCATATATAACTACAAACTTAAATGTTGATTTACCGTAACTTTAGTATTTATTGATTTCAGCTCACTGACCGTAAGATTCCAAGAGAACGAGCCTGCGGCTTAAGCTCAAATTCGAGGAGGATGCTTTGTATACTTGTAGTTTCCATATGAATGTAGGGATTTTAATTTTACTGCTTAAAAAGTTTTTTATTAAGAAACATATGGCATAAATTGTTAAAAATACGTACAAAATTTAGTTGTTTTATTACTGAAATAATTTTAAGCAGCAAAATTAAAATCCCTAAAATCATATGGAAACTATAAGTGTACAAAAGATCCTCCTCAAATTTGAGCTTAATCCATAAACTCGTTCCCTTCGAATCTTACCGTCAGTGCATAAATACCTAAAACAGTACTCCGAGTGTCACTGTGGGTAAACAGGTGCTAATATGGATTTAGCATGGTAAAGCAGTAGGTAATATCAGCCAAAATTAGTGAATAGATTATCTTTTAATTATAATTGTTTTTCATGAAAATTTATAAAAATTAAATTTTCAGGGTTTAAAGATGGTTTGTCACCTGAAGGCGCAAAAAAGTGATTGTATTATTTTTAGGTTTCATTACAAACATGATCAAATAGTGTCATTTTTCATGAATATGCAGTTACTAAATAAAATAAGTTGTCAATAATCCTATGAGAGTGAGTCAATTAAGTGTATCTGGAAATAAATGCAATCAAATATATAGCAGGGTTTCATACTAACGTCATTTCCAGTGCTCTGTCGTAACCTACAGAGTACTAGGACGGTTGAGTGTCAGGTTTGTGGAGATCTATAAGGACTCAAATTCTTTGTCTTGGACCCGTCTTCCTACTGAAGATATCTAGAGAAATTCAAAATTTGATTTTCATATAACCATTAGCGCATAAGTGCCAAAATATGCAAATTCAGCAATTTTTGTGCGTTGAAATTGCATATATTGCCTTAGAAATAGTTTCAAATATTATAATCAAATTTTCTACATACCTTCAGTAGAAAAAGGGATTCAAAATAAGTAATTTTAGCCCTTATAGATCTCAAAAAACGTATTCTGGCACCCTTCAGGGTACGGCAAAAGAAAAAATGTTAGTATGACTATATTTCAGCTTGCTAGAGGATTTTTTCAAGTGAAAAATTTGAAAAACTTATTGTACTTGTATTACTTCCTTAATATTATGTATCAAAATAGTTATACATTTATTAATTAATGAATCTTACTATACCTGGAGTAGTTCCTTGCTTAACAATCTGTAGTTTCCTCCTGATATCTTCAATTGATTGAGATAAAAACAATTGTTTTGCTGCATCGTCTATTGAACCGAGTAAGTTGACCGAAATGTCTTGAGAAATGTCAAAAACATTAGATGAATCTTTAAGAAAAATTTTCACTTTGGGTCTTGATTCACTTGGATTCCTTTGAACTCCTCGAAAACTACCATGAAGGTTTTTTAACATTTCATTACAATAGTCAATCCTTTTTAATTTTTCGGGCATCTTACTTGAAACTTGTATCACTTCTTTGATAACAATTTTAATAGCATCGGCTACAGTGCACTTCTCATTTTTGGTCACGAAAAACATGCGTTGCAGTACATGCACGTTACGTGGCAGAACATCTTCTGGTAGTTCAGAAATTGGATTGTTGCATATATTTGATCAATTATGAATTTTCACACAAGTATTTTCGTGTGACAATAATTTTAATACATGTATCCAATTTTGATAAAATGCATTTTCTTGAAGTTCTGACAATGAAGAGAAAGTTGGCCGATGCTTTAACTGAAATTCTAAGTTATTAACTATATTATGATTTGTAAAGATTCTAATGCTCGTTACTATTTTAAAAGGGTTGTAGGTTAAGAATAATCACTACAAGCAATTTTTTGCTCGTAGTGATTATTCTTAACCTAAATAAAAAATTGCTCGTAGTGATTATTCTTAAAATACAACCCTTTTAAAATAGTAACGAGCATTAGAATCTTTACAAATTATTATTTTTTATAATTTGTTTATGTTCTATGTTTCGAAGGAATACTCCTTCCTTTTCAGGGCATCAATAAAAAACATACGGAGTTATTATGTTGTCAAAATATTAAAATAAGGATATTGATCCAGAAGAAAATAATAAAAGAAAAACTTCCAACTCAATAATACACATCTCTATGAGTTGACAGTCTTTCTTGTATTATTTTCTTCTGGATCAATATCCTTATTTTAATATGTTGACAATGTAATAACTCTGTATGTTTTTTATTGATGCCCTGAAGGGTAAGAATTATTCCTTCGAAACGTAGGACATAAACAAATTATAAAAAAAATTGCTCATAGTGATTATTCTTAAGCTATAAACCTTTTATTAACTATATTTATTAAAAAATCAAGAAGACATTCTATTAAGAAAAAAAGAGAATACAGTTAATTTACCTAATACAGTTAATGTACGTCCAAGATTTGACCTTATAATATATAGTATCTATGCGTATCATTAAACAATATTATCATGCTTTAAATAATATTTTAAAATTAATTTTGCAAATGAAATAGATAAATAATAACAAAAGTCATAGAATTCGATTTATTAAGTTTAGAAGGAAATAACCACATTCACATAAACACGTGATGGGCAACTGCAATTCGAGTTCCGTAGAACAACGGAACACGGCACACGACACAAACACAAATACACGGAACGGAACGTATTGTAGAAAGGCTCCGCGAGAGCAGGGACCTTTCTACAATGGATTCAGTTCAGTTGTTCCGTTCAGTCTAATACATTGTGAGTATATCTATAAATAGTACTATATATAGATATACTAATAATGTATTAGACTGAATGGAACAACTGAACTGAACCCATTGTAGAAAGGCTCCAGCGAGACATAGTACAGTATAGGATTCCTAACCCGCTAACCGAGACGACTTCTGAGGCTGTTTCTTCCGCGAAAAGTTCCGAAGGACGTAGCTTTGCGAGCGAGCCCCGGCCATTATTTTTTATGATCACCACACTCATACGATTACTAAACGTACAAATGTGTGGAATATTTGGCGTGAAAAAAGCTGAAGTGGCTGGTAAAGTGTAACCTCAAAATACGCAAAAAAACACATTTTTGAACATTTTTTCGAGTTTTTAGAAGCCAGTTTTTCAACAAAAACATTTCTTTAGCTTCAAAATCTTAGCAGAAATGTTTTTTTTTCACTCAAACCAAAATTATAAGTGTGTTTGAAGATTTTAAAAACTATTCTGACGACTTACGTAGGTAGAATTATGAGAAATATCTTATTCTACCGAGATATGAGTATTTTAATTGCGTTCTCCTTCTATTATCTCATTCGTAATAAATTACAATTTTTGAAAACCTTAAATAACAAATAAAATGTTATTTAGACACTGAGCGACATGATACTGAGAAACACAAGGAGGACGATATCATGGTATCTACTTTCAAGCGGCCACCGTCAACGACTGAGGAGCCGGAGGGGATGGCATCATGATTTTAATAACTTGTGGAAACTTTTACACATCAGTCTAAACGTACGTTTCAGTTTCTAAAACCATATCGTATAAGATGGTTACTTGTGCTATATGACAACTTCGAGGAGAAGAGTCAGTGAACGAAATACCTGTCCATATTAAATTTCAAGCTTTTACTATTCAGCATTTCTCTCTCGCTCAAGTTACATATGATTTTCGGTCTTATTTAATCATTGTCTATTCATTATAAAATAATAACAATGTAGAGCGAACGAGACGGAGGGGATGGCATCATGATTTTAATAACTTGTGGAAACTTTTACACATCAGTCTAAACGTACATTTCAGTTTCTAAAACCAGATCGTATAAGATCATGTTACATGGCACGTGTAAAATAGTTTCTATAAATTTCCACCGTTAAATGGAATGATGCAGCTAGATGCAGCTGTAATTTTATTTTAGTAGGCTCGCATTATATTACAGGGGCCATTTAGAATTTCTCGACAGAATTGGTGCGAAATTAGATAGTACGGTCAATGAAAGATTTTCATCTTAAAGCTTAAGATTATCTTATCTCACCACTACATTAAACAAAAAAAAACTGTATTTAAGGAGAACTACAAGCAAGACTCACCAGTATATTTCAACCAGTCGCTACTGAAACAACTGTGTTAAAAATTATCAGAGCCAGTGTAAGCCACATAATTAAAATTTTACGACCGGCACTGAGCTTGTTAAGAAGTAACAATCGAAAACCGGTGTGTCTTCAAAACGACAAAGGAAAATAGTTTATCAGTCGCCAAATGCAAGAAATTTTGAACAAATACGGTATAGAGTATGGAGTGGTACGCAGCCCTGATACAACGGCTGCTATCGTGGAAAGATTTATAAGAACTGTGAAGAAGAGAATGTGGCGATATTTTACTCACAAAAACACGCGTCGTTACGCTGACGTTTTGCCGAAAATTGTAGAATCGCACAACAGTAAACATTCAGCTATGAAAATGACACCTGCCTCGGTGACTCTGTATAATGTTGCCAAAGCTCGCAAAAATTTAGAACGTCGATTTGGCAATCATGCTTTTCGACAACTTAAATATAGTGTTGGTAATTTGGTTCGATCATCCTCAGTTGCAATTGCTCAGCGGCGCTGTCACACTTCGCAAAGGTAGGATAGAAAACGAGTAAGAAAAAAGAGGAGAAAGGTATCAAAACACAAGTCATCCGGTTTGAAAAAAGATAAAGTTAAGAAGAAGAAGAAGAAGCTAACAAAAAAGAAGAGGAAGACTAACAGAAAAACAACGAGAGATATTTTTCATAGCTAAAGATGGCTTTCTTATACACCCATTCGTGCGAATGTCTAAAGTTGGAGCTTCTCTTGTTTGATATTCCTTCGACTCATATGACGATCGAAGTTTCTCACTGGATAAATTACAAACCAATATCTTCGTTGACAAACGACTCACTGATAGAATTCGTTATACCTGGTAATAGCGAAGAATACATTGATCTTGCACACAGGATGCTCAGTCTAGGTGTTCACCTAACATGTGATATACTTATTGCTGATTTACCTGCGAATCCAGCACCTCCAATTTAAAAAGTTGGCCCCGTTAACAACTTACTGCATTCATTGTTTAATCAAGTGGATGTCTTTTTCAATTAAAAACCTGTATCACCACCAACCAATGCGTACGATTACAGAGCGTACATTGAGACGTAGCTTAACTATGGACCGGCTACAAAACAATCTCACTTGACGACTGTCTTATGGTGTGAAGATACTCCTACGAAAATGGACGATCTTGTAGATGCTAATGCGGGACTTGTACAACGATAAAAATTTGTATCAACTGGAAGAGCTATCGATTTAGAAGGTCGTACTCACGGTAACGTTTTTAACCAAGAAAAGTTGCTAATAAATGATGTTTAGGTAAGAGTATGTTTAGTAAAAGTTCGTAATAATTTTACCCTCATGGATCCTACAGGATCGTTTTCTTTACATATCGAGGAAACTAATCTTTTAGTTAGACGCGTAAAAATTAGTCCTGGTGTATTGTACTCGCGCACGCTAAAGTACTTTCAAAGACAACTGTTAAATATCCTCCGACAAGAGTAGAAGTCAAGGCTATTACCATACATAGTGGTATTCGCGGTGAAACCTTGGATAAAGTTATATTAGGCTAGATACCAAAAAGAATTATTATTGGTTTTGTTAATAATAAAGCTTTTAATGGTGATTGAGAACTTAATCCTTTTAACTTTCAACATTTTAATATCAATTTTCTATGCTTATACGTTGAAGGTGTACAAATACCTTCAAAACCTTTACAACTCGATTTTAGTATAAAGAATAAGTTGTACGTTGACGTTTATCACACCTTATTTTCGGGACCAAATATATATTTTCTCAACGAGGGTAATCAAAACACGCGTTAAGCATATCCTAACGGTTATTTTCTATTTGCTTTTGATTTGATACGTGACTTGTCGGCTAACGATTGCACTCACTGAAATTTTATTAAACACGGTAGTATTACAATATATGTCAGGTTCGACAATCCTTTGACTGACACAGTAAATTGTATCGTATACGCTGAATATGATAATATTTTGGAGATAGATGCGTCACGTCAAGCTATCGTGGACTTTAGCGGCTGAAATTGTGACATGTAGATGTCGCTGTTGTGTATATATAAGTTTGCCTCTGTCTTTCAAGCGTCAGTCAGTTTCAAATCGCCGACACAAGCTATAGAAGACAATGGACTTGGTCATAGATATTTTGTGTTTTAAGGGTATTAAAAATATCACTGTACCGAAGGAAGTCGCCGTGGTCACTGCAACCGGAGATTTTATTGGTTATTGGTTAGTAGCACAAATAGCTCCTATAAAGAATTTAAGTGATAATATACGGAAACAAAATAACTGGCTAATTCAAAATCATCATGGTTTTGACTATTTTCAAGGTGAAGTATCTTTGAAAGTGCTATATAAGACTCAGCGAGATATTACGAAAAATGCACGAAAAATATACGTAAGAGGAAGCAAAAAGTGGTTAATATTACACAAAATTATAGCTTGTGAAATTATTTATTTGGAATACGATTTCAATTGTCCGAGTTTTAATAATTTATCGTCCGCTACGTACTGTATTTTTCACGCTGTAAAACCTTTCTACTTAAAATATTGTTGCCCCTTAAATAATGTATATCATTTAAAATCTTGGTCGCGTACGCGAGATTCTGAAAATTATGAAAACAAGGTTGAATTTTGTGATGGACAGTCCGGAAATCTCGAAGAGCCCTTCGGCAATACTATCGCATACTGTAGGTGTATTTCCAGCAGATCAGACGCCACGTCGGTGGATGAAACCGACAACGTTTGTGATAAACACTGACAGTCATGAGAGATCTGATATGCACTGGATTGCTATATTCGTTGACAAATCTTGGAATTCTTTGTATTTTGATGGTTTTGGACAACCCCCATTTACACCGGACCATACAGATCGCTTACGAAAAAATTGTAAACAGTTTCGTTGGAATGTAACGCCATTACAGAGTGCATCGTCCGATGTATGTGGCCAATTTCGTATCATCTTCTTGTATTACATAAGCACGGGCTTCGGTTTTTAGAAATTTCTAAATAATTTTTCTACGGACTTGAAGAAAAATTATAATATAGCCAGACGATTTGTAAAATATAGCAAAAATGTTGGTAGAAATTTCATTGGCAGAGGTGGCTGTATTGTCAGATGTTTACAAAACTGCAGCTCTAAAATGTCATTATTGTAACATGATATCATCTGGCTGATGCAACATTCTTTCGTTTGTATCAAGTTTCGAGAATTTTCTCTACAATTTCTCTGCTATCTTTGTGAAATACGACACCATTACATAGTTGTATTATGAAGAAAGTTACGTTTGAGTACTTATCGAATACGTAGAAAAGTGTATTGACACTCGCCTCGAATAATTAAATTCTATAGCGGTTAATGTAAGTTGCGTTTCGGATGAAATTATTGAATTTATTGTAAATAAAACTAGTCTTGTGCATGAAGCGCAATTACAAGCGGATGCACCTGATATTGTTCAAGACGTTGTAAATACAGTTGACGATAATGTAATTAAGTTTATAATCTCCAGCGTATAAACACGTTCAAAGAAATTAAATAAACAAATTCCTCTTTGTAAACATGATGTAATAGATGTATATTATCAACTCGTATCTCTACATATGTATACTATAATAGATGTACTAAATAATTGGTTATCATAAACTAAATAAGAAAATTTAATTGCACTTACGTTCTTTTTATTAACCTGATTATTTGTCCTTTTTCCTCTTGAAACCATTTATAATTATATATTTTAATGATCAAAGTCTTTTATAAAAAACATTTTTTTGATACTTTAATTCAAATATTACAATTTAATTATATTCATTTTTTTTCTTTAAATAATAAAATTAATTTAAAACAGAAAATATTTATTTAGAATTGTCCAGGTTACTAGCGCGGTTACTGCACTCCAATATGTGGATGTAGACGGACAGGTGAGTAGCTGGGAAGAGGTCACAAATGCTGGACACAGGATATGCAATCGACGTTTCTATTTATTTGACTTTATTTACAGTTATATACACGCGTGCATCGCCAGAGCTGTGGCGTGCGCGCGTATGTAGACCAAGGCTGGTGTATGCTCTAGCGTGATTGTGTGAGATCATCTTGAAAATCGGTCGATGATGGTGAGACAATAACAGAAACCGTTGAGTAGGGGCATCCTGATCAGATCCAGGTGTACGTGGTTGAATCTTCCCTCCGGCACGTCGATGTTGTTTGGTGCAGTCCTAGTGTGACGGTGAATTTTAGCACGCTGGCGCGATATACACTTACGCACCCAACGTATTGCATCCTTTTTAATTTCAGGCCAGATGAATTTTTCTTTTAGGTGTCGAGATGTAACGCAGCCGTTTGGATGCGCGGGCGGTGTATGGTGTAGAAGGCGACGCTCCGTCTTTGGTCTTTGGGTCTTTGGGTTGATATGGCCTTACTTCGCCAAAGAATGTGTCACATAAGATGCGCGAGCCGTGGATGACAAGAGGCTGTAGGTTTAGATAGGAGGTCGCGAGGTAGTTAGCATTCCGATTGCGTTGATTCGCGAAAGAGCGCCTGCGACTACATTTTTCTCTCCCACTATGTGGACTATCGTAGCGCAGAACTGACTGATGAAGTCCAGTTGGTATGCTTGATGCGGGGACGCCTTTTACGGTTGTTGCTCCAGCGCATTTATGATGGGCATGTGATCCATTCGGATCGTGAATTCTCATTCTCGAGAATATGCTCGAAATACTTGAGAGCTGCAAAAATCGCAAAGAGCTCGCGATCATAAGGACTATACCTCGTTTCAGTGGGTGAAAGCTTCCTCGAGAAAAATCACAGTGTTCGATAGAATCCTTCGATCAGCTGTTCATGCGAGGCACCGACCGCTGTGGACGATGCATCTGTGGTGAGCATAAGGTGTGCATCTGGTGCTGGAAAGCTGGAGGTTGTCCCTTCCGATAGGCTTTTCTTGGACGACTCGAAGGCTCTTCAAGCTCCGGAGTCCATGTGATTTTTCTTCTGTCTTTTTTCTTCACAATTCTCATGAGGCTCGTCAACGGCACCTGTACATACGCTGCATGCGCTAGATGTATCCTGAAGTAATTTAGCATGCCTAGAAAATGTCTGAGGTCCATGAGCGTTTCTGGTTTCTAGTAGTTGGCGAAGGCTTCAACCCTTTCCGGAGGTGGGCGTGAGCTATTGGTGTTGACTAGGTGGCCCAACAAGTTTACTTCCTTCTTGGCAAATTGACATTTCTGCCAGTTGATGCAAAGGCCATTCTTGACTAGAATCTCGAGTTCAATCTTGAGGTGGCACACGTGTTCTTGTAGGTCCCTTGAAGCTATGATTAAGTCGTCAATATAACATCTTACAAACGGATATTCTCTCAGTATAAAACGTTCATAAAACGTTCAAATGTCTGAGTTACATTTCGTAAACCTAGTTGCATGCCCAGAAATTCGAACAAACCAAAGGTCGTTGTTATCGCCGTTTTCGGTACGTCCTCTGGTGCCACTGGAATCTGGTAGTATGCACGGTTGAGGCCAATCGTGGAGAAAATTGTGTTCTCATGGAGTTCAAGCAACATACCTTCTATTCTGGGTATGGGATATCGATCAGGCACGGTTTGTGCATTTAGCCTACGGTAATCCCCTGTTGGTCGTAGCTTACCATTTCGGTTTTTTACCATATGCAGAGGGCTGGCGTAGGGGCTGCTTAAATGACGGATTATCCCGTAATAAAGGAAAGTCCTCCCTTGAGCGCAGAGTCCGTATGTGCCAGTTTTTGGTACTGGCCGATGAGCTTCGTGACTTCATCTTCGTGTTCGTTGGTTGCTAGAGGCCTGGGGGCTATTGCCGAGATGCCGTGAACCTCTACGTTGCGTAGTTCGCCATCTGCAGAGCAACTAGTAGACGAGTCTATAAGACGCTTACGCTTCAAGTCCGGTAGAAGTTTGTAGTGAGCGAAAAAATCAGCTCCGATGACTGGTGTTATGACATCTGCCAGAACGAACGCCCAGGTGAATGAGCGACGAAGTCCAAGGTCGAAATAAGCGACTTGTTGTCCGTAATTTTGTATGGTTGAGCCATTGGCAGTTGAGACCATGAGGTCTTCACGCTTCCGTCTCGGTTTGGCAGCAGCGTACGGCAGGATGTAGACGATGGAACCGCTGTCAACCAGGAAACGTGTACCCGTCATACGGTCTCTCGTGTGCAGCCTGTTCTCTCTCCGAACTGGCTTAAAGGTGGCGTTAGCGATGTGTTGGCTGCCGACTGTTGCCTACACAGGCGGCAGCTCTACAAGTTTCCCTGACTGTTGACTGGATGCGTCGTTGTGTAAGCGCAGGGTCGGTTACAGCGCCGAGCCTCTGCGCCGAACCGCTTGTGAAAGAAGTATAGACCTCCTTGGTCAGAACGAGACCTGGAACACGAGTGTTTCGGGCCTCCATTGTGGCGAGATGGAGGAATCGGCATTGAGCCAACTGACATTCCGCCCATGTGTATGACGCACTGTGCAATTGCTCTCGTCGAAAGATTGTGTCCAAGTTGCGCGCCGACTTTTCCGTACTCTCGAGAACAAGGGGTTACCACTTTCCGGGTTACAAGCGCAGCTACTGCACTCCAATATGTGAATGTAGAAGTGCAGGCGAGTAGCTGGGAAGATGTCAGAATTGCTGGACACAGGATATGCGATCGACGATTCTATTTATTTTATTTTATATACAGTTATATACAGGTGTGCATCACCAGAGCTGTGGCGCACGGGCTGGTGTGTCCTCTAGCATGGTCGCACATATACTGGCTTGCGTAGAGCGGCCCTGGTGACGACCGCTCGGCCGAGTGCCTAGAAAACGGCGTGAGACTGCAGCGTTTGCAACGACGTTGATGGCCTGCCCGTACAGTATGCTGCGATTTCGACTGCTGGCTTGCCAAAGGCACCACAGAATCATACATTATCTTTTAATAATACCGTTAAGATAATACTCGCCAGTCGGGATCATCTGAGGTCAAGGTCAAGTTTGTTTTGACGGCCGATAGTAAGGTAACAACTATTCCTATGTTATATTGAGCTTCCAGAGATACACTCTATTTATAGCAAAATCAACATGCTAACATAATTACTATGATACAAAAGTGTTACTCTTTGACATAAAAGAGTTACTCTATAACATATAAGCGCTACTCTATAATATAAAAGTGTTACTCAATGACATAAACGTGTTACTGTATGACATAAAAATGTTACTATATGACATAAAGTGTTACTCTATGACAGAAGTGTTACTCTAGAACATAAAAGTGTTACTCTCTAACATAAAAGTGTTACTCTATGACATGAAAGCGTTACTGTGTGACACAACAGCAGGGAGCCTGCTGAAACGAAATGGTTCGTTACGTTACGTTATAATTTCGGTTCAGAAAAAGAAGGAAAGTCTAATATACTTTCGCTTCGGAACTGCGGAATGGAACAAAATTTTAATATATTTTTGTTTCAGTAATCCGGAACGCAACGAAACGAAAGTCGATTTTTCTTTTGTTTCAGTTCGAAAACTGAACGAAAGTAAACCGCCTTAAATGAAATAAAAAGTACTAAAAATGACCCTTTGAGACTAAAATTACTTAACAGTAAGATATTTTTGTACAATTGGATGTCCATAAGTATCTAAAGCCCAAAATTCAATAGTTTATTAAATATTATTAAATAGTGATATATATGACTTTAATATAGATTTACATAAGTCAGATAGTATGTGTCAAGAATTTCTTTGTAATTTCTTAGACAAAGGTTACATTCCTGGTTTTGTAGGTATTACAAGGCCCTCTATTGGCAATTGTAAAGGATCATGTATCGACAACATTTTCATTAAAACAAACGGTTTAAGTACAAAAACATATACACTAAAGCATTCCATAACAGACCACTACCCTCTATTTATTGCCATAAATAAGCTTAAAAATATAAATAAGGAACCGACAGTAGTATTAGATTATAAAAAATTAAGAAATGTTGCTGAGACAAGAGACTGGAGAGCAATTATGTCAATACATGATCCTAATATAGCTACTGACAAAGTAATTAATGAAATTTAACAATGTATAGAATTAGTTAAAGTAAAAAAAAGAGAAGAAGAAAAACACAAAAAATTGGATTACAAATGGTATTATTAAATCTTGTGAGACAAAAGAATTTATGTACAATTTATGGCAAAGGACTACAATAATGATCAGCTAAGATCACAATATAAAAATTATGCCAAAGTGTTAGATAAAGTTATTATGGATGCAAAAATTAAATATGAAAAAAGTCTAATCCAAAATAATTCCAACAATCCCAAAAGACTATGGGAAATTATTAACACGAAATGTGGCAAAATAAAAAAAAACAAATGATACTATAAATTACATTAAAACTGGTACTGATAAAATAACTGATAAAGTTGAAATAGCTAAAACTATGAATAAATATTTTTGTGAAATAGGCCAAAAACTTAGTGAAAAGATTGATAAACCAATTGAAACTGATCTAAAACTACCAAACATGAATGAAACTTCTATTTTTATTAAACCAACAAGTTCAGATGAAATAACTAGCATAATTAATACCCTAAAATTAAAAAATGGTGGTGTAGACAAAATAAATGCTAAAACTCTGAAAATAATCAGTAAATATATAGCGGAACCACTAATGTATGTATTTAATACGTGTATTGAAAAAGCTGTTTGGCCTGATTCACTAAAAAAAGCTGAAATTCTACCTATATATAAAACTGGTGAGAAACAATAATGTCTCTAACTATAGACCTATCTCATTAATATCTAATATTGTTAAAATTTTTGAGAGGATTTTATACAACAGGATTTTTGATTTCATAAAAAACAATAACATAATATCTGAACATAAATTTGGTTTTATGAAAAAAATAGGTACTAAGGATGCTTTAAATTACATAACAAATATTGTATACAGTAACCTGGATAACAGTAAACCAACAATGGTAACGTTTCTGGATTTGGCGAAAGCTTTTGATACTGTTGACCACCAAATATTACTAGATAAACTCTGTTGTATAGGAATACGGGGACAGGCGCTGGATTTACTTTCAAGTTATCTTAATAATAGATATCAAACAGCAAAAATAAATGACAAAGAAAGTGATAGCATGTTAATAAGAACAGGTGTTCCGCAAGGTAACATCCTAGAACCATTACTTTTTATAATATACATTAACGATATCTTGAAAGAATTTCCAGCAGAAGCAATTCTGTCGTATGCAGATGACACTGCAATTATAGCTACTGGAGATACCTGGAACGAAGCTCAAAGAATCATGAACAAGTACCTGATAATAGTTCATAAGTGGTTAGCCTTAAACAAACTGTCGTTAAATGTTGAGAAAACTGTATATATGACTTTTGGAAATTATCCTGATAGTGTACCAAAGCAAATAGATGTTAAAATAAAGGATAGAAAAATAAACAGAGTGGAGAGCTGTAAATACTTAGGAGTCATCTTCGACTATAATTTGAAGTGGGATAGGCATATACAATATATCATTAATAGAACAAAATATTTTGTTTATATTTTTTATAAACTTTCTAAATCAATGCCAACAGTAACATTGAGAATGGTATACTATGCTTTTTTTCATAGTATAATAAATTATGGAATTATAGCTTGGAGAGGGGTGTACCAAAATAAAATTCTGAAAATAGTGAATAAGAATACTTTTGTAATACAAGATAGACCAATGAATCTTAAACAACTATTTACTTTTGAAGCACTAAGATACCACTACTCTAGTCTCAAGATTAAATACCTCAATTCTAAAAGTATTACGAGGAAAAAAAAACCTAGTTATACCAAGTAATAAGAAAAAAGTCAGTAATAAGAATAGTTATACGAAAGCTATTGTAACTTTTAATAGTCTTCCAAATGATCTAAAAACCTTAGTTATTGATAAAGTATCTCATATTAACAAGCTAAAAAGCTGGATAAAATCTAACTTTCATATATAAAATAATTAACACCACTGTTGCGTTATTGTGTTACTCTGTTTTACTTATATGCTAAGAAATGATTTAAGAAATGATATGGTCATAAACAAGACCTGTAGTATTAAGTTATTAGTTTCTAAGTTTAATTCTTAAGGATATATTGTTATTTCTTTTATATTTTTTATATGTGTCATTTTGATACCGGATCTACGAACAGGTAACTCGTTTACCTCTGCAGAATTTATAGATATGTATATTTTTGTAAATTTTTCTGGTCTTTAAATAAATAAAATAAATAAGTGAATATTTGAAAATTTTAAATGTTGAATCCAATAAAGATGAAAAAAAGTAAGTTTTTGTTTTATTTAATTTTTGTCCAAACTTTAAAATTTAATACGCCAAATAGAACGTGGTGAATGCAGACAAATTTGTTGTGATTGATATCAGTTTGAGCACCTATATTTGTGGCCCATCTATCTGAGAGCAAGGAGCTGAAAAAACGTCGCAGAATAAATTACGATGAATGAGGTAAAATATAAAAATAAATTCATTTTAATTGTTTTTTATTCATCATCACTACCATATACATTCTCACTACCATCTACATTCTCACTACCATCTACATTCTCACCACTATCTTCACCTTTATTAGTTAATTAGATTAGTAAATTAGTTAATTAGATTAGTATCTTTATGTTGATAACTGACTTTACTCTCACTACTATCTTCATTCCTACTTCTGTCTTCAATTTCATTATTGTCTTCATTATCGCTTCTGTCTTCATTCTCGCTACTGTCTTCATTTTCACTACTGCTTTCATTCTTATTACTTTCTACACTTACGGACTTCTTAACTTTTGCCACAGTATTCTTTTTTGCTATTTTCTTATTACTTTTCTTTTGTCGATTTTTCGAACAAAATATTACATCAATTATCAAGATATCCTGTAACATGTCACTTGATAAATTGCTACGCAAATCCCAAAAAACAAATTACATTGCGGAATAGAGGCTTTCCACGCAAATTTAAGTCATTTGTACAGCTAGCACAATGACGGCCAGTTTACATATTTCAGGAAATGAATATTTTTCATTTTCCCAAAATTCCAAAGTATTTGCCTAAATAACCGACATAGGGAAGGTTTTAAAGCGTGATAATTCCTCCTCCATGAGATTTCGGGTTTGTTCCTTTCACTGGGCTTGTATCCGATTTTCGTTTCTTTCATTCTAAATCTTGTGAATGTGACGTTCTGCGCTGCTGTCATTCCCACGATTTATTTAATGATCTGTTTACTTAATGGTTCGCGTGCAGGTCGTAATCACTGACACTCCGGATTCCGCGAGTCAAGGACGCTGTCGGCTATTCGGTGTTGCCACCAACCGCGCCTGCCACCTAGAAGCTCATCACGCGCTCAGAGCCGGCAGAGCCTATATGGTCCCAGCCTATTTAAGAGACCATCCTGCTGGGGCTCGCTATCTTACCCTCGGACTCCGACGACGGTCACATAACGCGCTCCAGGGGCCACTTTCCATTCGGACGAAGAATAGAGGTGTCGAGGACTACGACAAGGTCCCCAACCTTGAGATTGGCACTCTGCTGCGTGCATTTGCGTCGTTGCTGGAGGAGGTGCAAGTACTCCCGGCTTCATCGACACCAAACTGGGATCATAATCCCGCGACCAGCTTCTATCGGGTCAGATGATCCAGGTGAGTCTTAAAGGACTTGACCCCTGCCTCCCATATACCACCGAAATACAGCGCGGCCGTGGGGATAAATCTCCAGGAAATGCCCTTCTCAGACAGCCTATCGGAGATGTGCGTGCACCTGAGGTTGGCTTGGGTCAATGCTTCGCGAAGTTCGAGGTCGGCACGATAAAAGTGAGTTACGTTGTCGCTCCAGATCTCTCCCGGTCGACCCCGCCGGCTGTAGAACCTAATTAAAGCTCCCATAAGGCCCTCGGTGGTGAGATCGCCCACAAGTTCAAGGTGCATTGCTTTAGTGTCAAGACATACGAACACAGCCACATAGGCCTTTGTTGTTCGAGATCCACGGCCTTTTGTCGCAAGAACCTAGAATGGGCCTGCATAGTCGAGACCTACCCGAGTGAAAGGACGTGCCTGGGTCACTCGCTCGGGGGGGAGCGAGGCCATCTTCTGCCGCATTGGCTGAGCTCGAGATCTCACGCATATCACGTATTTCTGAACGTGAGCCCGAATGCGTCTTTTATTACCGAAAATCCAAGCTCGGCGGATGGTGTAAACGCAAGTAGATAGGAAACCCCCATGCAGTGAAAGCCGATGCGCCCAGTGGATGACTAACTGGGCTACATGTGAATCCCTGTGGAGGAGGAGCGGGTGCTTGAGATCATATGTCTGATGGAGTAGTGCAACCGTCCGCCCACCCTCAAAAGGCCGTCTGAACTAAGAAAGAGGTCGATTGATCGCAAAGGGCTGCGAGCGGGAAGCGCCATACTCTTGCGGAGCAGCTCCAGCTCGGGGCCAAAATGACGCTGTTGACTTCGGTGAATACAAGCCACAAAGGCGGCCTTCAACTCATGTACGTGGACGGCACCAAGTAGTGCGCTCGAGGGTGTCCTAGACAAGCGCAATCGAATCCATCTTCGAAGCCGAATCATGAATCGAAGCAGCTCGTGGAGGTCAGAAAACGCATCGGTAAAGTTGACAACGTTATTTCGTAGCGTGCACACCGCAACGAAAGGGGCCGCTGGAGGGCTGCTGACTACTAATGACCTCAGTTCTTCTCGAGGCCAGGTACTTGTCCGGTCGGACAGCCACCGGGAAAATTTCATAAAAATTCAAAATTTTAAGAAATTAGTAAATTTAAAAATTAGAAGAGAATTTCGATAAAATTAGAGTTTTGGGATAGAATTGGAGAATTTAGATAAAATTATAAAATTTTGATAAAATCGGAGAATAGGAAATATTGGCGAATTTGAAAACATTGTAGGATTGTGAGTAATTAAGAATTTCGAAAAAATTGGAGAATTTGGGAAGAATTACAGAAATTGGAAAAAATTAGAAAATTGGAAAATTTTGAGAGAAAATGTAGGAAATAGGAAAGTTTCAGAGTATTAAAACCTTTTAAAAATATTGGAAATGTAAAAAAAATGAATATTTTGATAAAAGTCGGTAAATTATGATACAATATGGAAAATTTTGAGTAAGTTGTAAAATTTTGAGATAGAGAATATTTTGGGAAAATGGAACATTTTAAAATAATTGGAGAATTTGGAGAAAATAGTAGCAATTAGAAAAAATTAGTAAATTTGGAAAAAATTGGAAAGTTATGAGAAAATTGGACAAATTTTGAGAGTATTAGAAATTTTTGAGAAAATTCCAATTTTTTCCAAATTTACTAATTTTTTCTAATTGCTACTATTTTCTCCAAATTCTCCAATTATTTTAAAATGTTCCATTTTCCCAAAATATTCTCTATCTCAAAATTTTACAACTTACTCAAAATTTTCCATATTATATAAAAATTTACCGACTTTTATCAAAATATTCATTTTTTTTTACATTTCCAATATTTTTAAAAGGTTTTAATACTCTGAAACTTTCCTATTTCCTACATGTTCTCTCAAAATTTTCCAATTATCTAATTTTTTCCAATTTCTGTAATTCTTCCCAAATTCTCCATTTTTTCCGAATTTCTTAATTAGTCACAATCCTACAATGTTTTCAAATTCGCCAATATTTCCTATTCTCCGATTTTATCGAAATTTTATAATTTTATCTAAATTCTCCAATTCTATCCCAAAACTCTAATTTTATCGAAATTCTCTTCTAATTTTTAAATTTACAAATTTCTTAAAATTTTGAATTTTTATGAAATTTTCAATTTTCTTGATACTTCCAATTATTTTCAAATATTCAATTTTCTTAAAATTCTCCATCTCTCCAATTTTTTCCAAATTACCCAAATACTCCAATTTTCTCAAAGTTTTCCATTGTCCCAAAATTTATCAGTTTCCTCAAAATGTTCCAATTATCTTAAACTTTTCCATATTTTTTATAATTTCGCCAATATTTTCAAAATGATCAAATTTTCTCAAACAGTCCTACTCTAAAACTTTTCCTATACATTTAAGTTTAACATTTTTTGCAAAATTTTTCAGGTTTCTCAAAACTTTCCAAATCTTCTCAGAATTTTCCAGATTCTCTCAAAATTTTTCAAATCTTCTCAAAATTTTCCAAATACTCTCAATATTTTACAACTTACTCAAAATTCTCCAAATTTTCTCAAAACTTTCCATATTGTATCAAAATTTACCGAATTTTATAAAAATTTTCATTTGTTTTTAATATCCAATATTTTCAAAATGTCTTAATACTCTGAAACTTTCCTATTTCCTACAAGTTCTCTCAAAATTTTTCAATTTTCTAATTTTTTCCAATTTCTACAAGTCTCTCCAATTTTTTCGAAATTATTAAATTTTTTCGTTCTTCTCTAATTTTGTCTCAATCCTACAATGCTTTCAAATTCGCCAATATTTCGATTTCTCCAATTTTCTCAAACTTATCCAATATTCTTAAAATTTTCCAATTTTCTCAAAATATTATAATGTTTTTTTTTAATTTTTATGAAACTTTCAATTTTCTTGATACTTCCAATTATTTTGAAATATTCAATTTTTTTTTAAATTCTCCGACTCTTCAATTTTTTCCAAATTACCAAAATATTCCAACTTTCTCAAAGATTTCCATCGTCCCAAAATTTATCAGTTTCCTCAAAATTTCCATAAAATTTTCCAATTTTCTCAAAATATTATAATGTTCTCAAAATTTTCCAATTTCTTCCAAATTCTCCAATGTTTTTCAAACTCTCTACTTTTCTCAAATTTTCCAATTTTATCAAAATTCTCCAATTCTATCCCAAAACTCTAATTTTATCCAAATTCCCTTAAAATTTTTAAATTTACAAATTTCTTGAAATTTTCAATTTTTATGAAACTTTCAATTTTCTTAAAACTTCCAATTATTTTGCATTATCTAATTATATTCCGAAAAATTGGATCTTTTTTGTCGATTTTTTCGATTATTAGCAAAATTATTTTTTGCAAAATTGTTGTTCATTGAAATGTAATAAACAATACTTTAAAATTTTTTGGAGATGATAGAGTTTTGATAATTGTTGCTACTTTTATAAATAGAAGAAATTTATTTATGAATAAATTGTTGTTTTTTTTTTGATAATTAGATAAATTTTGGAAAAATTAAATTTTTTTCCAAAATATCATTTTGAAAAATTCAAATTTTCTCGAAAATCAGAGAAATAAGCGCTGCTTGGTGAAATCTTCGATTGTTGAAGCGAGAAATAATTTTGAATTTTCACAGTTTGTATCGACATAAATAATGTAAAAATCGAATTTTTTTTAGTTTAGCAGAAACTTAAACATTTACAAACATTTAAATTTTTCATGGAAAATTAATTTTTCTGTTTTTCTTTCTCAGAATTTTATTTTCTTTGTAATAAAGTTATACGATCTTGAGAAAGTTGCTAATTAAGGAAAGATGCTATCCATTTTTGGTAAAAAAACGATTCTTCTTTTAAATGGTAAAACACTTTTTGAACCCCTTTTTCTTTCAAAAGTAAAAGGTTTTACGCAATAACTATTTTTTTTTTCGAATTATTTGGAGATGTAGATTTTTTTACACTTATCTAAATTCCAAAATTTTTGTCATTGTTTTAATGATTTTTTTGTATATTATACCTATAAATTATAAATAAATGTTGTTCTGTTGCAGACGCCAGTGGTACGTGGCGCCACCTTTTCTCGCAGACGCGATGCGAGCGGCGCAAACAGCGAGCCACGTTTTCGGCGACCAATAGAAGCGAGCGCGGTGGGGGTTCGCGAGAGCGCGAATGACAGGCGCGAACGCGCGAAATCGTCAGTCACTCTTGAGCAATCAAGCCACTACGTGCTTTTGTGCAAGAGTCCGGGATCTTCTTTCGCTTTGTCTATATAAAGTGTAAGATTTTCTCGTCCGTCTGTCGTATTATAACTTCAGCATCTTGTCGGGTGTGTATCGTTTTTTCTATTATTCGGTTAATGAGAAATAAAATCATTGGCTCGCGTTTTGTCCGGTACACGGTAAGCGGGATAGCATCGCGCGGTCGTTTATAAAATAGGTGTTCTGAACACCATCGACGCGATCCGTGACTAGTGCGGATCCATGTGTCCCTGCCACTACCGATGCAATTCACAAGGAGAATTCGTATGGCCCTCGCCACAAATCGCGATCGAAAGATCCGCAGGAGGTGCACACTCCTTGTCATACACGCGTGCACGCAAATACACACACACACATACACACACATACGAAGATCCATATCTAAATTTCTCGCAGCTTGTATATCGACAACGAGAGGGGTTTTATGCCGCAAGGCTTTCCCCTCTCAGAGCCTAATAAATTCATCTTTTTGTGGCTCAAATTTCGAGCCGTTTATTTTACTCTCTCCCTTTTTTCCTATAAAATCAAACATCGGGATTTTCTCGTGTGTTGGAAAATCTCTACCACAATTCAAATGTTGTGATGTAATTTTTATTTGTGAGGTGTCTTGTACTTAAAAATAAAATTTTAAGAACCATTATATAAACATACATAAAAATGTTAAAGATCTTAAAATATTTTACTAGTACTATAGTTTAAAAGTTTCGCGCGTGCTCCGTTTCAAATATCAGTATAGTTGGTATACCATGTCTTGTATATGACGATATCTATTTTACCAACGAAGCGAAAATTACATGTTTACTTTTAAGATGAAAATATTTTGTCTTGACGGTATAAACAGTGGATCAAAAAGTATATTATCGCCCTGGTAGAAAATTAATCTAGAACTATGTAGATCTATCTAGTTTGCCAAGGAAATAATCGAGGGCCTCGATAAAACTAGATAAGTTTCTACCAGGGCGTATTACAAATTAATTAAACCAGGAAAGTATTATAGTTTTATATGTATTTTGACTTCTAGGAAGAGTTGATTTCTTTGTGTCTTCTTTTCGTTTTCTGCAAAACCTGCATATGCAATCAACGGACTAAGAGTAAACAATATTTTAGAGAAATGTTGAATGTGAAGGCACGTTACCAATTACACAATTCTGAAAGGTATGTCTTTAATTGTGGTACACGTTTAAATTATTTACACTTTACAAGTATACTTCTTTATAAATTTTACTTTCGTCCCATAAATCTTTTCAGGTTATAGAATGAGATATTTAATGCCGAAATAGTTACTTCAGTAAATAAAAAAGTGAGAGATTTGAAACAGGTAAACAATTCAAATGTATTAGTAAACGAATCGACTTTTTTAACGAATATAAGCTCAGCACGCTGTTACTCAACTTTGTATTTTCAGCTCCTGCGCGGAGCCTACTGAAGGTAAATACATACTCTTTTTATGTATGACAATATGATATTGGTGAACATTAATATCCATAAGTTGCAGGTAAATAGATAAATGTTTGATTCTGCTATTTTTATTGATATTTGTGTTTACACTCATTTTTCTCAAAACTTAATTTTCATAACTTACTTTGTAAGCCTGCGCAACAGTTCTTCGTGAATCACGCCGAAAATTTTTGTACTTTCTTTATAACATATTTTGAACAAAAGAGAGAGTATTTTTTTATTATTATCTAAAATATAATTTTTGAAAATATAAGTTAATATTAAAATACTACTTATATCGTAAACAATAAATGGTTCATATATAATAGAACCTCAGAATAGTTAAAAACTATTATTTGAAAATATTGCTCTTTAAATGTCTTAATTTTAGCATGAAATGTTCATAAAAAAAATGTATACCAATCCATTGAAACCCCTTACGCACAGAGATAATCAAACATATGTCTGTTTTTACAGGTTTTTTCAAAATGGCTACTTCAAAGGGACTGAATTTGAACAAAACCAGTCTAAAATGTTATTTTTTTCTGTATTAAAACACGTTATGTAGAAAAAATATTTTTTTTCTTTAATTAAGGGATTTTAGTGTTTGTTGTATCTTCTTTCCTTAAAATCGAAAATAATTTTTGACCTTTTTCTTTTGGAAAAGTTGATCGAGTTAATTTTGTAATTATTGGATTTCTGTTTAAAAGATGCAATTTATACAGAGATATTGAGAGAATAAAAGACTGAACTTATTTTCCGATTCTGAATAATTTGCGAAAAATTTTGTACACGCTTCCGATTTTGAAAACGAGATTTGAATTCAGAAGAGTTAAGTCGACAAGACCAGTGCTAATATTGATACAGAGCTAAGTAAATTTATAATTTTTCACAATATACTATGCATTACAGTCAATATATTTCTTTTTTGTTAAATTATATGATATTTTTTGCGTTTAATACTACATATTTGTATTTTCGAACATAATTGTATCGGTATTCAATTAGTATATCTATATTTATAGGAAACCGGCAATTTCAGCGCTCCCTGCTGCTTGAAGTTCTACTTAGGCGTATTAAAAAATAGATAATTCCTTAAACATTACGTTCATACTCCTTTACTCTAGTCTTCAAGGTGTTGGCGTTCAAATATTACTCCACGCAGCCAACTTCAGAGCGAATAGAGCGAATATATTTACGCGTTGACTAGGGATAGGCGATACCTAAAAAAATTATCGATACCAAAGTATTGATACCGGTATCGATAAAAGTTATAATTATTTTATTATTATTAAAGATTTCTTCGATTGACTGTAATCAAGTAATTTTTCAAAATGAGAATTAATTTTATTATGATTAAAACAAATTATTACAAATTAATTGTTAAAAAAGTAAGTGACTATTATCAGATAAAAGTACAAAGAATTTTAAAATGGGAAATACTTTTAATATACATTAAAAATAATAAATATATTGAATTGGTTCAACCAGAAAAAATAATAAACTATTAATAATCTTTAATGGAATAAAAAAATTACCTAGGAAATGAAATGTGACAATTTTTTTCTCGGTCTCCGAAAATTATCATTATTTAGACATAAATCGTTATAAAATGGATTTTCTCTGTTTTAAAATGAAGATACTCACTTAAAACAGAAAATAACTGTACAACTATACTTTTTATGTTAAAAAAATTGATTCAGTATGAGTAACATTGTAACAATCTCGTTGTTTGGCCTTTTTACCATGATTTTCGAATTTTTCGACAATTTTGGTTTATAACTTGTTTTATCGATTGAACCGGTAAAAGCCAATAGCACCATTTGATTTAGGAGTTCAAAATAAATGAAAATATATATTATTGAAAAAAAATTGTCTTTTATTGATTATAAACGTTTAAAGTCAATTTTTTACGCGATTTTTTCGATTTTTCGAGTCCCTCGACGATTTTGGTTAAATAGACTACCTCGACGATACGTGGAAAAATATGCTTCTCAAATTAAAATTCCACAATTTCCGTTAGTTTTCCAAAGGATAAAAGTAAAAAAAATTTTTTTTGTTTTATTTATGTTAAAACTAAAACGTCGCTTTATGTAGGTGTAATTTATTTCTTACTAACTTTTTTCCATGGGAGTCCAGTGAAAACTTTCGTTTTTCAAAAAGTTTTCACTGGGGGACTATGTAACACCCTTGATAGTCGAATAAATAAAATGGATCATTATTACTGTAACTAAATTTATACTCTCTATTTATTTACTTAATAAACATAAATTATTTAATATTATTAAATAATAACATTGATTATCAATATCAAATGTTGTTAAAAATTATAATGTAATACAAATTTGTTTTTCTGATACAACAGTCATTAAATAATTAAGATTTACGTCCTCCTGAATAATAATTTTTTACAAGGAATTCTCACCTCTATGTAGACCTTAGAAAATAAAAAATAAAATAACAGCTAAAATAAAATGTATAGAAAGAAAGATATATAAGATATATATATATATATATATATATATATATATATATATATATATATATATATATATATATATATATATATATATATATATATATAGGTATTCTACCCACGAAAGGAAGCCAGCTGCGACGAACTCCGAGCCACGCATTCCAGGACCTGAGCGGCCGAAACACGTGCGAATATTGTGCAGCGAGTGGTGCGAGCGACGATTATAGGAGAGGGGAAAGGAATGTGAGTGTGTGCGAATTAAAATGTGTATGTGAGTGCATATGTGCGAACCTCTTGAATTAGTGTGCAGTACGGGGAGGAAAGCGCTCCGCTTCGAACGTCGATTTTCGGCGTTGCGCAAAAACCGAGGTAATGTGCCACCGGAAAGCGGTAGCGGACACATTCGCTTTCCGTGCACCTTATACGATCTTCTCCTCGGGAGAGCAAAGCGATAGGCGAGCGCACCATTACCGCGCCATTATTTCGTGCAATAACAGATTAGAAAAATGTACATAGTTTATATTTGTTAGCTTTAAAATAAACGTGCCAAGGTTTAATACCAAGGTATTCCTAGCATATAACAATACATTTTATTTGATTTGGACACCCATTACCCTGCATCCTGGACCTATAATTAAAATCATATTAAAATTTAATAATAAATTAAAACTCTGTATATGAATTTTTAGAATATAACTTCAGGATTTATAATAAGTGATTTAATATTTGCAAATTGAGTTTTGAATTTATCTTTATTTATTTACACAACATTTAAGGAGGAGGGGGGGTAAGGTTAATTTGTGCAAAAAAGGCACATTTTTGTGATTTTTTTTCATGACTCAGTTAAAATTTATTTATTAAAACCAATGTTACATTATTGTAGTCCATTTAAATAATATTGTGGAATATTTTCATGAAAAAATATTGAAAAATACGACAATGGCATCAATTATTCGGAAGCGTCTCAGAAAAAAGTTGAATTGTGGTGCCCCTCATAACTCTGTGCTGGGTCATCTGAAATAAAAAAACCAAAGTTCGTTCTTCAGATAATTGCTTTTTCCAGGTAACGCTGGGAGGGATTTTCGAAATTTCTATTTTTCACTTTGCGGGAACACTTTACATGAAAAAATGCTATTTTTGTCAAAAAAAACGGCTAATTTGTTATTGTAAAATGAAAAATATAAACGAATTTGGAAAAAAAGCTCCAGCGTTACCTCAAATTATGTAAAGAAATAGTGTTTAAAATTTCGAAAGGATCGGTGCAATAGTTTTGAAGTTATGATGGGCACCGACTTTGAAAACTTGAGTTTTTGGAAAAACGCTTTAAAGTTTTGAACACTAAATAATTTGGAATAAAACGTTCATAAGCGAGATTTATCGGCTTACCTCACACTGAATCATCGATGTCAGGTCCATAGAGGATGTTGCTGTCATCTATGATGTCTAAAGCATCTTTTTGCTCCTGTCTACGACGAATCCTGCCATCTCTAGTTTGATTTTCAGCTTCCTGCTCTGCTCGGTTTATACGAATGTGATCAGTTGATCGCGCCCATTCATGAGCACTTTATCCTACTGATTCCCATGTCTTGCATGAAGGATAGTAGAGCAAAAGAACCTTCATTGAAGACACAGGCTGCCACATCAAGTGCTTTGGTGAGATTTTCCATATAAGTTGGGTCAAACTCTCATTGTTGTTTTGCGTGAAGCCTCCGACACATCGCTCCAGGAGAGCATCTTTGCTTAGATCTTCATAGATAGGCTTGATGGTATCCAAAACATCATTTGGAAGAGCACTGTACGTGTGTTTGAACGAATCCAATCCATTAGCAGCTGCAGCTTTTTGCCATTCGCACCAGAGTCCGCGCCGCTCGGACATTTTTCATGCTGTGGATTCTCGTCTGTTGAACTGTAGTGAAAGAACGTTGCCTAGATAGCATTCTTCATATTTTCCACGGAATCAAAGTAACGTCTAATAGCCAAACAGTAGTATACCGTCAGTTTGTCAATCATCTTAGCCGTAAGCCTCCCTTTACCAGACAGACTTTTTTTTATCTTCTTTCCAGCCTTAGTTTCAGTATCTACAACGGTCTTCTTGACTATTTCACGGAGACGAGTGCCCATTCTTTTTTGAACATGTCCTACACATTCTTTCTTCACTATTGAAAAATCATCACCATACGGTTTAGAATTCACTAACCCGGAGTAAGCTTTAGAGTCACCGTCGCCGATATAGTCGCGATATCGCACACCATTATGTACCGAGCGTTGAAACATGGTTTTGATTGCTTCGACCTCCATATTTCCAGCTGCACCAGTATGATTTGACTTACATTTTCCAACATTTACGTGGTTTTCATGCCATTCTTCGTATTCGGCAGAATTTAATTTACTTTCCCAAGTTTTACATTCGTGACAGTATGAACTTTTGACAAGAATGTCAAGAACTTTCCCTGAGAAGTAACCGATCAACGATGTGACGCCGAATAAAGATGAGTAGCCTCTTATTTCCATGTTCCGTCGCCTGATACCGTGAGTTCGTCGTTATCTTGAGTATTCTTCTCGTCCCCTGTAGCAGATTTTTCTTCTTTTGTAGCAGATAAAAAAAATCGATTCGCTACTTCTCTTACAGTCGAGCACATATTTTTCATGTAATGATTGTACGTCAGTCTTGATAAAAAGCTATTACGCAAATCCATCAAGCCGCAAAACTTATCACAGCCAGATAATCCAAGGCCTAATATCCTCATTACGAAAGCAAACCGATGATTAACTTCGTAAGCACCGGAGTTTATTCTTTCACTAGACGGAACATTTGTAATCACGGAACAGTTTTCGCACGACACGTTGATATTAAATCCAAGGCCTTCTCGCTTAGTCGAATGAAAATTTACTTTTCCATCACATTTTACACATTTCACTAGAGTAGAAATTGTTGAAAAGACTAATAGAAAATCTATTATCCTATAGTGTTTTTCAAGATCCTCCTTAATTTGATCTTCAACGGTCACTCTTATTTTTTTAGCTGACCCGCTACTTGTTGAAATGTCTTCTTTTTTACGTTTTTGTGGCGGTATAATCTTTCTAGATCGATATAACCTCGAACCACTTGATTTTCTATTACACCTTTTAACTTTTTTTGGCATTGTAGCAATAATTTTCCACAAAACTTCACGAAAATGATGCGAAAAATTGGAGCGCACGTGTACGTCTGTTCGATAGAAAGTTTACTGCTAAACTAAATTATATTCACTACACTGACTAAATATACGGTACTGATATGAGCATGTTTATATTTGTCTTCAAATTTCTATAAAAGAAAGTAGGAGGAACGGTTCGGTGTAATATAGGGAGCGTAGCAGCTGCCAGGTAACAATAGCGCGCTCGAACCGAGCAGGTATGAAAATCCAACAGGTAGGAAAATATTCATAACGCCTGCAATTTTGTTCCGATCGACTTGAAATTTTTACACAATATTCTTGAGATACAACGCATTTAGTTTCAAAAATAAAAAAAATACGAAAAAAAAATTTAAATACCTTACACTTCCCCCCCCCCTTAATGCATGCTAATTGTTATTGAGATTATTATATTTTTAATCATCGTAGAAGAAAACCCGCTCAACAGTATTGTATGCAAATAAAGTAAGTAGAGGTAAGAAAACAATTACAATGGCGATCCTGCCAGGATGCTGGGTTTTTAAAGTGGACGAAAAATAGTACAAAATAAAAAGATCAATCCTTTTCGCACGAGAATAAATAGTATTTCTTCTCTTAAATAATATATGATACGCATGATATCACACGGTCATAATACTGTAAAATTTGATCTGCATTAAATTTATGCAATCTAAGAGCGGCAAACTTTGAAAATTCTCTTATTTGTTTATTTTATATGACATGCACCATTGTACGCTGTTATAAAATTTAATATTAACTTTAGATACAAATATAGATTAATTTAATTTAAGCGTAAAACACGTGCAAATTGATACGTATAATGCCGCGATTTAATACTGCGGAATATATCGCCGCGACCGTGAAAAGGCAGCGCGACACTTCAATAAATTAAAAAGTCCGAATTAATAAAATGTCTGGCGCGATAGACACTTTGTTTTTCAGGTCAAATTCTCAGGATCAGCGAATAAAAGATTTGGAATTTCAAGTCGCTATACTACATAATTAATGCAACGACCTATCCAACGAAAATATGACATTGAAAAACAAAGTCGGGGAACTCGAGGAATATGCAGTGGAAAGCTTTGATATTACCGAAAACAATATGGGATTTTGGAAAGAGAATTCTGAATTATATTTGAATTTTATCAATAAACTCAATGAGGCAAATGAAACTTACGATGAGGTTTTCTTGATCATCGCAGATGATTTAAAATTAATTAAAGAAAATATCAATTTATAAACTTAAGATTCCTATATGAATAAACATTCACATAAGCCGCAAGCATTATGAAATTAGTATAAATAAATATGCCTATATCGTGATTACAGAATAAATAAACAAAATAATAACCTTTAGTGAACTACATAGTAAAATTGTATTACATACAAAAACAATTGTTTGAATTTCATTAGGATAAATTAGAATATTTGCAAAATTGATTCAAGGCTCTCTACAGTATAAAAATGTCTCTGCGTACGCGAAGAAATGCATATCTTCGACCAAACTGTGATTCATCAGTTTTGGAAGAACAACTACATAAAATACTCCACGGCGTTTTATTAGGCGATGATAGGAATCAATCCTCAAAGAATGCGCGATGGACACAGGAGGTACATGATTCGATTCAATACGTATTTGAAAAATCCGACAAGTATGAGAAACGTATCGAGGCGTTTGAATCAAAAATAGAGGATTTTGATGGTAGTATAAAACAAAAATTAAACGAGATAGAGACAACGCTAGCTCAAAAAACTAGTGAAGAATCTTTGAAACTTCTAGAAGAAAATACTTCAAAAATGATCGATGAAAAGTCGATGAAGGTTGTTCAAGTTGCGATTGATGCAGAAAACGCACAGGAAATTCGGGACGGTTATGGTAATTTAATTACACAATTAGAAACGTTGGGTAGAGACCAAGTAAATTTGAATTTTTCTAATGAAATTGAGAGTCGAGTCAATGCAAGTTTGGATAAAAAATATTTAACATATAAAACAGCGTGGAATGAAAAGTTTGATAGAATGCTAGCGGTAAGTGAAAACTTATTAGAAAGAATGAAGCAAGTCGAGTATAAAGTTAAAGGTTTAGAAATGGAGGCCTCAAAAGCCAGAGACGCTTTCTTGCTAAGCGATAATGATCTCGAAAAAATTGACACACAACTTGAGCAGGATAGGAATTTATATTTAGATAAATTTGAGGAATATAATACTAAATTAAACCGTATAAGATCTTCGACACGAGAGCGTTCGGTAATTCTGGGAGTAGGCGAAAGCACTTTAAACGCATTGGGTGTAAAAGATCCCAAGTTGAAACCACCTACGTTTAAAGGCGAGTCGAAGGAAAAACCAATGCTATATTTAAAAGAAATAAGCCAATATATGGATGTCATGAATCTCAATTTTTACGAAACGCTATATACGATTGGACAAACGTTGAGCGGTTCGGCTTCTGCTTGGTATGATATCATTCAAGGTTCAATTAACGATAACATTCAAGACGAATGGGCGCGTAAAGTAGAATATAATGCGGAATTTGCGCAGAAACTCGAAGAAAATTATCCAGAACAGGAGCTCGTGCGAAAAATCGCAAATCATTTCGACTGGGACATTCGCTATACGGTACGATCTCAGAGTATCATTGCCCAAAGCAAACTCTTTGAACTCTTATCATTTAAAGATGATGATCAAGAGCAGAGAAAACAAAACAACCAGATCGAGTACAAAGATTCGATGGGAATACGGGAAATTTTGCGGGTAACGCGGCTAATTATCAAACTACGCATAAGCAACCGTGCAAACCATATAACCAACAAGCTAACTACCAAAAAACGCAGGTGAAAACCGCGCAAAACCTAAATGAGATCCAAGCCGACATAACCAACAAACCAATTACTCCGAAAAATATAAATGGAGCGAAACCTAAAGAAACGGTCTCGTTCGATGATGACTTAAATGACTGTTTAGCCGACGCATGGGAATTTCCAAAAAACCCATAGAAGTTGCATCTTGTGCCTCGGATAAACAATGATTCAATAAAAATATATTGACAATAAGTAAGCAAGATGCAAGTAATTTAACCTATCCAATTTGCACAATTTTTAATGATCCGTGAGCGGATTTGCTCGATGAATCCGAAGTTAAGGACGAACAAAATGAAATTTGTGCATGTCCCGAAATTAATATTAAAATCGAGGGTATAGAAACGTAAGCGTTAGTCGATACTGGAAGCCAAGTAACATGTATCTCTGAGAGCTTTTATAACATGAAACCATTGATAAAATTAAAATTTGTCCGACGCTACCTATAGTGGAAATGATAATACGAGGCACAACGGGTACAAAATCAACGCGCTTGCGTAAACAACTTTACGCGTCTGCTCAAGTTGGTATGTTTATAAACGATTTGATTTTCCTGATTATTCCAAAACTAATAAGAAATTGTATTCTCGAAATCGATTCACATAAAGAACATGGTATCCGCATATATACTTAGAAAGATGAAATCACGATTAGATTCAATAATAAAATTCTAATTATACCTTATCATAGACAATGTTTATTCATATCAGAATTAGATCATCGTTTCATAGAAACAATCGAGGAAGAGTATGTCTATGGTGCAAATCTCTACTCACAAAGCAGGCCAGAGCTAAATATCGGCAGATGCCAAAATCAAAACAATGAATTGAAATATTGTCAAAGAGACGACGGTTCATTAAATTTGAATATCGATCCGTATGACATTACCCATTTGGAAATCGATGAAAAGTTAAGCAAATGCTTTTCTTAAGATCGAAATTCTGTTAAAAAATTAAAACATTTGATATGGAAGTATAAAAAGTCAATTTATACAAACCAGGACGATTAAATTCGTTCGAGTATAAATTAAAATTAAAAGACGAGGCACCATTCTTTATAAAATCGCAGTGAATCAACTTTATCAAAGTTCGCAATGAAATCCAGAAAATGGAAAAATGGAAAGTTATAAGAAAATCAAATAGTCAATATATAAACCCGCTCGTCGTCGTAATTAAAAATAACGAATCGATACGCTTGTGCCTCAATGCACGAACATTAAACAAAAAACACGTGGATGATCGCGAATAACCGCAGAGCATCGATGAGCTTTTACAACAACGTTTCGGAGTTAAGGTTATGTCGAGCTTGAACTTAACTTCAAGTTTTTGGCAAATTCCTCTTAGCGAAGAGAGTAAACAGTGTACGGCATTTATGTTTGAGGGAAGAATTTACGAATTCGAAGTCGTCCCATTTGGTTTATTGTTATAGTAATTAAGGGAATCGGAACATTTATGGTGACTTTTGTTGATGGCATGCTGGCACTTCAAAAAATAATGCCGAACATTTATATCATTTACAGTTATTGTTTATCCAATTGATCAAATTGAATTTTACTTTAAACTTAAAAAAATGTGAATTCTTTAAAGAAGAAGCAGAATTTCTGGGTTTTGTTCTTTCGACTAAGGGAATAATACCACAAGAAAATAATATATATTTAATAAAAAAATAACCGAGGCCCAGGAACGTAAAACAATTACAAGCGTTTTTAAGCGTAATAAACTTCTATTAAAAATTCGCTAATAATCACTCACACGAACTAATTCCGTTATTAGAACTACTCAAAACGGAAAAACTAAAAAATTGAGAGTGGGGGGACAGGTAACAAAAGGCTTTTGAAAAATCAAAAGAGCTTTTTGAAAAAGAAGTATGTCTGGCCTATTCCGACCCATCCTAACCGTATATTTTACGCGAAGATTCGAGTTCTTACGCCCTCGGTGCCTCAATTTCGCAATTAGATAAGAACGAGGATGAACGTGTAATAACCTATATAAGTCGGCCGTTAAAAGACGCGGAATTAACATACATTATCACCGAAAAGAAGCTACTAGCAATCGTATGGGCCCTTAAAAAATTAAACACATATCTAAAAGCCGCAAAAGTGTACGTTAAAACGTATCACGACGCGATAACATTTTTATTCAAATGTAATTTTATAGGGAACCGCATACGACGCTGGGTCCTTGCTACCCAGGATTATGTCCTACACATCGAGCACATAAAAGGCAAAGAGAATACCGTTGCCGATTTGTTGAGTTGTCATCCTGAGTATGATCCGAACGAAAGAAGAAGGCCGGGAGAAATAGCTGTTGCGTTAATAAAAAAGCAAAATTTTTCGAAAGAGTTGGCTTCACAGTTGAAAAACTTATCAAAGTTACAACAAGAGGACGATTATTTAGCAAAAATAATTGAAAATTGTAATGATAAGCATAAAAAAGATCCAGATAAAAGGACATATTTATACGAAAATAATTTAATTAAAAAAAAAAATTATTTAAAACAATATAAAATCACGATTCCTCGAGCGATAATAAATCAACTTATCACTCAAACACACGAGGCATATGATCATTTGGGAGCAAAAGAACTCGTGCGAATATTAAATGAGGATTTCTATATAAAAAACCTTCGACATAGAGCCCAACAAGCCACTGCCTTTTGCGACTCGTGTCAACGCAATAAAGGTTCAACAAGACCGCGCAGAGCGCCGATGGGAAATATTGTACCTGAATCGCCGAACGATGTTTTATCTGCAGCTTTTTACGGGCCTCTGCCGACGTCGCGTGCGGAAATGAAAAATATCCTCGTCACGATCGACGTATTTTCCAGATTTGTCGTGTTATACCCATTAACCCATTTCTTCCCAAGCGGCCATTTTATAGTCGATTGGTTTTTTGCCTAAAACCGCCATTTTGAAATTTTCCAACTGAAATTTCAAAATTCTGACTTCAGAATGGGAAAGAGCGGACAATTTTACTTCAGAAAAGTGCTATTGGTTATTATTATATTTTTTCGACAATTTTTTAGGCAAAAAACCAATCGACTATAAAATGGCCGCTTGGGAAGAAATAGGTTAAGGCGACAAACCACGGCAGCCGTAATCCGAAAAATCTTTAATTACTATATTTTGCGATTCGGGGAACCGAAACGTATATCCTGCGATCACGGATCTCAATTTACTGCCAATTCGTGGATAAAAAAGCTTGACGAAGAGAACGTCGACTTGATTTTCTGGTCAATACGTCACCCGCAAAGCAACATTGTTGAGCGTGTGCATAAAGAATTAGGTCGATGTTTCGCACATTTACTAGCGAAAAACACACTGACTAGGAGCCGTACGTTATCATCAGTCAAACGATTATGAATTAAGTTAATCACGAAACGACGGGCTTTACACCGATTGAATTGTATCTCGGTACGAAGCCCAAACGTTTGTGGAAAAATTGGATTTATACAATAAATTCCCCAGAAGAAACTCCGCTCGAGGAAAAGAGTGTCCTCATGCGCGAGCGGATTAAGACCAAGGCACAGAAACGCGCTGAAAAATACGCTAGCCAAAAACAGCAATACTTCACCGAATTCAAGGTTGGGGATGAAGTACTCGGTAAATCATGCAACACGTCGGACTTAGAACATAAGAAAAATGCGAAATTTTTCTCGATTCATGAGGGACCGTACGAAGTTATGCGAAAAATTGGGGATTCTACGCACTTTTTAATTGATAGGAAAAATGAAAAGGAAAAGGGGCGATACAATATAATAGACTTAAGAAAATATTTGCGCGTACCGACAGATTATTATTGTTAAACTGCATGTAAATTTTTAAGCAACCAACGTACACCAAAAAAAAAGTGTAAATCATACGTAATATTTCATGAAAACATACGCAATTATTCCAATTTAAAATATTATACGATTAAAATGATTAAAAAAATATGATTAAGTATTTATATTTTCATAAAAAAATATGTACGATAAAGAAAAATTCACATGTAAAATCAGATTACAATATACATAATTTTATTCTTATCAAGTAATAAAACAAGAAATTGCTGCTGTGCGTCTATACTAAAATAGTTAAAATAAACAAAGTTTTTTTTTGATAAAAATATGTATACTGTATCCAATCGAGAAGGAAAATGCAAGAATAAATACGATTCGAAGGAGTACATATCAACTTTTCAAAAAATGTTATCTTTAACGCTACGAAAATGTATACCATTACCTAAATGAATTTAAAACATATTACATGGATAGGTAATTTCACATATATATGTATATATATATACAAAAAGAAACTTAGATATAATGTCTACAAAATCATAGAATTTTTTATTGTATGACTTATTGAGAAGTCATATACAATTCTATTTCATTGATACATTGCAATATACATATGGGGCGAATCACGTCAACTCTCCTAGCGCGGCGCGCGAGCGTTTAATACTGTTGTTTTCAACTCGCGTTTGCGGTATGAAAAAAAATATATAAAAAATACCCAATAAACTATTTCGATGTATTTTTTCCTCAGCTTTCCAATGATGTGGTCAGATTTTTCAAAATTTTCCATTTTCCTTAAAAAAAAAACATAAAACGTGTTATATCTCGAAAAGTCTATTTTTAATATTTTTTTTAATACTTTTAATCGTAAGCTGAGGTTTTTTTACATAAGAAAAGTTCTTTTGCACAGAGTGCCCGATTATATTTCAGTGAGTAATAGAACGCCGAAAAGAAGAAGTACCGCGCGCGACTTGGCGCGGCGCGGCCGCCGTCACCGCCACATCATGCCTACTTGTAAAACTAGTTCTTTTTTCAGTCGGTAGGTGGCTTAAACATAAAAAACTTTAATCTATAAATGAATTGTCGCAAGAAATTCATATATACGACGATGTTTTTTTTTAAATTTAGATTTTTTTATGAATAAATCATAAATCTATTGGTTACGTATTTATCCGGTTTATTGTAGCAACTACAATGGGTTCAACCTGGAAAATGAAATGCATAAATCCTTTCTCTCGAGAGAATCACCCTACGTCTAAAGATCTGTTTGACTTCCCTTCAACTTTTAGAAGTATATTTCCGTTTGTACCCGAAGAAGCGAAAATATGTGGTACATGTCGTAGGCAAATTTACAAACGTAAAGCAGATTTACCTATTTAGGATACAAAAAAAGTTAACATAAATTGTTGTGATGAATATCATAAAGCTGGCGTAACGGTTCTCGAACAAATTAAAAAAAAATTTTCTAATACTATATCGAAGCAAGATAGAATTCAGCTACACACTCTTGCTCCCGATTTTTGGTCTCGTAATGATTTAATCAGAGAGTTTGGTTGTACTGAATGGGAAGCTCGAGAAGCAAAAGAGTTAGTAGCTGAAAAAGGAGTTTTTTCAGTTCCTGAAAAAAACGCGGCAAAGTACTTCGGTGGAAACTACAAATTTAGTTAAAAGTTTTTATGAAAAGGATGACATAAGTCGAATTATGCCAGGCTTGGAAGATTGCATATGCGTAAAGCAGGACAACGGCAAACGAGAACACGTTCAGAAAAGATTACTTCTTGGCAATTTGAACGAAATCTATTATTTATTTCAAAAAGAATACGAACACGTTAAAATTGGGTTAACAAAATTCATACAATTGAGACCAGTACACTGTGTTTTAGCTGGAAGCAGTGGTACACACAATGTATGTGTATGTGTTGTGACGGACTTAAGCCGTTCTTTTACTCCCACGTAGGAGAGTTCGTTTTCCAGTTGTGTTTTTGTTACACGCGGTTCGCGTACGGACCCGAAGAAGTGCGCGAGAAACAACCTTTTCCTGGATTCCCCTTGATAGTTACGCTCCAGCAGCCGCCGAGGTCGGAGCTGCAGAAGTGCAACTGTACTTTGGTTTTTGGTATGCTAACTCGAACCCTGAAGACGTAGTCTCGGGTAGCGCGTTGGCCGCCCCGAGCTATGCCTCTTATGGAATTCGTTAGCGCGATTCCCCCTCCAGTGGCTACTGAAGGACGTCCGGCGCACCCGAATAATAGGTGGAGGCGGGGAAAAATGAGTTATAATTATTAGTGTGAAACTTGTTTTTTTTTATTGAGGGTAAAAGTACAATTAAAGAGGAGTGGAGTTACGATAGAGGGAAGCGAAAGAGAGAGATTACACGCGGTAGATAGGCGAGGATTCGCCACATCACCGTGTGTTCACCACAAGAAGTGGCCCGAGTTCACCCTAGTATCCCGAGCGCGAGGCCTGCTGGCTGGCTAGCCACGGCTTGAGAGGTCAGAGAAAACTCAGTGCTTCCTCGGCTGTGCATCGCCGACATATACCCGAGCCCACTCTCTCCATCTCTCTCACTCCCGTCCTCCTTCTCACGTTATTCGCGAATCCCCACTCTTCCAATATTCGCGAATTCGTTGTTCATCGCTGAACACGCGTTCGTATGTCTGCGCGCTCGTGTGTGTATATGCACACGCGCGCGTTCTTAGCCATTACGTTGGCCCCGCCGTATCATCTTAGTTAACAAATATAAAACCGAATCATTTCCGCAATAATTAAATAATTAATTAAATGATTTCTTATAAAAAAAACTAACTTTTAATTAATACTACTTTTTATATCCTAAATGTACTAACTAATTTATTTTGCTTATAATATTTACTAATGTTAATATCATATTAACATTAACAATAATAATTAATGGTACCGTTCTTGATAATAAGGGTATAGGTACAGGCCGTCTCAGTGCCCCCCAATAAAAGTTTCAATTTTGGAAACCAAATTTGAAAATTTTATTTTGCTTTCTAGGCGGCGTATACCTTTACTGGCTCGCTCTCCTAATAAAAAAGTAACGCGTCAGATAACGTATACTGTTTTTATTTATTCTATAAAAAAAAACATGAAACAATAATCCAAATAACAAATAATTAAAAATTAAAAAAATAAAATTCCTAATTTTCGACTTGTTGAAGCCACTCTTCAAAGTCATTGATGGCATCCATCAGGTCGTCCGATTGTAGGTGTTGGCATGGGGCCTCTAGCCCTGCTAATACTTGGTCGACGTCCGACCCTCCGATATTGGGTGCCATTGAAATTGGGTTTTGCTCCGGGTTATCGGTCGAACTTCCCTCCTGGATATCGCTCTGTCCCTCCCTGGCCTTTTGCCTGTTTTACGCATATTTTTTGTTTTTTAATGATCGAAAAAGCCGAAATTTTTTATTTCTTTTCCGTCGTTTTGTGCTAAATTTTGCGTACCTTGCTATGATGTTTTGGCGTGCCTGCAGTTTCCAGGAACTATCTTCCAGCTGGTCTATGGCTCGGAGCTCGTATTCCTCGCCGTCGCTTAGACTTGGTAAAGCCTTTTGGGCTGTTGCAATTTTCTCCATGTCGCTTAGCGCAGGAGGAGATGGTAGTAGATGCGTTATTCCCCTTTTCCTCTTTCGGCCCTTCTTTAGGGCTTGCGTTGGTTCCGGGTCGGGAGTAAGCTCGATGTGCGTTGGAGTGGGTCCGTAAAAATCGGGCTTCCTTGGTGAAGCTCCGGGTCGCCGAGCTTGCGCGCTTCCAAAAAACACCCACCCTCGGTGTTTCCGTATGGATTTCTCCATGTCTCCGGCCACCTGCGTTCCCTTCTGCTTCGACGTTGTGTCCGGCCCCAGCCGCTTGTCCTCTTTTGGTCCCCCGGGTGGGTTCCATCGAGCAGGTCCCTCGGCTCGCTGGAATCTTCCCTTCCTTGCGCATTTAAAGCGTATGCAGGAGATGCGTGTCGTTTTATATGGCACCGTCCTACGGTACCCGCTTCCCAGCGCTAGGTCTCTTTCGCACACGACCGTCTCCTGATCGCACATACCGAATCGCACGTGCCTTTCGGTACTCGTCGCTGCGTCGCGGGTCGCGGGTCGGGTTTCGCACATGATGCTCGATCTAAATCGACTGTGAGGTCCTTTTGTCTTGCACCTTGACTCATCACCTCGGCTTTCCCCCTCCCTTCTGCCGAATTTTCGCACACGTGCCAGCTCCTTGTTTACGTTTGAATTCTCCCATGCGCGTACCGGACCTGCGGTCCTCCCAGCTTGTGTTTCTCCGAAAACATCGCATGTTTCTTCGATATGGCTCTCTTCTTATCCCTATCTCTATCTACCTTTTAATTCTATTCTTTCTCGCTACATTGCTTTCTTAGAGTATTTTGAACCATATTCTTTTTTCTTTGGGCCGATTTCACTGTGCCTCTTTTATTTTTAATTTTATAATTTGTTTTAATTGATGTTTGCACGTGTACGTATATACACGTGGTGTCCAATATATACGTGCACTCATTGAATTATTGTATTCTATTATTTTATGGTTCAACTGTCTCTTTGTTTACTTAATTTATTTTAATAATGCATATACCATAATTATGTATTGGGCCAATTTCACGGTGCCTCTTTTTGTTTATAATGTTCTGTTCTGCATTATTTAAATAATTACATTTCGTTTTTACATATATGTTTTTGTTTTTCGCTTAATTACATGTTACGTTATCTTTTGTATTTTTAATCTATTCTAGTGATGCTCTTTTACATTTGTTTAAATCTAAAATTTATAAACTCTTAAGCCTGTTCTATTCTATTGTGTGTTTCTCTCTCCCTACTGCCCCCCAAAAAAATTTGAATTTTTGAAAAAAAAATTTGACAATTTTATTTGACCGCGCCCGAGAGAGAACACCCTAAAGTTATCAAATTTCACTTGCCCAATTTATGATTATTTTCGTGTTCACAAAAACAAATTTATACTATAAAAGTTTATTCTAGATTATCTAATTTGTCAATTTTTTGTTTCAATAATCAATTTTTCTTTTGATTACTTACTCACTGTAATACGGCTTTAAATTTGCCAAGTGAAATTTTCCCCGTTCTTTTTTTAATACCGGATCGTAAAGTAGATACGTATCGATTCCCACGGCTTGTTGCACGATAAATGGCCCTTCAAAAACATCCAAAAATTTTGCTATTTTGCCGTTCTCCGCATCCGATACGTTTAAAGCTTTCACTAACACTTTGTCGCCGTCTTTAAATTTAAAGTGGGTTTTATTCGCATTCCGTTTCGCTGCTCTATTCTTTAAGAATTTGTGCGCATAGTCGCGGGTCAGTGATATTCTATTGTCGCGGGACACATCGTTGTCCTCTTGTGGTACTTTTAAATATTTTTCCCATATCCTTGTTGGCTTATGGCCCATATGCAATAAGATAGGTGGCTGGTTCGTCGTTTCATGAGGGATTTCATTTATAATGTTTTGAATTTTTCGAATATACAGAGCCCACCCGTCGTGTTTATCCTTTACGAAAGTGCGTAAATACCTCGCTAATTCTCGGTGTACGCGCTCAATTATGTTACTTTGAGGGTGTCTGATAGATGAATATATTATGCGTATCCCCTCGTTTTTTAATGTGTCAATCCATTTTTTGCTCGTAAACTGCGTCCCGTGGTCTGATATTATTGCCTCCGGTTTCCCATAAGTTGGTATGTAATCATTCATTAATTTTCTAATTACCGCTGTAGTGTTCGCCTTTTTTAGAGGATAAAATACTACGTATTTACTGAATACGTCTATAGTAGTTAACGTGTATTTTACACCACCTCTCGACACGGGTAAGGGACCAAAAAAGTCTATCGATAACATTTCTCGCGGTTTATTAGTTAATATAGGTTGCGTGATTTCGTCATATCGCTGCGTTAAATATTTAGTTTTGGCATGTATCACACGTTTTTAGTATTTCAGCTACCCTTTTTCGTAAATTTCGTGAGTAAAAATGCTCTAAAATTATTTTATATACTTTTCGCGACCCCACATGTCCATATATCACGTGTACCTCCGTTACAAGTGGTTTTAAGTTCCCCTCCGTATATATATTTTTGCACAATTAATCATAATTCTATATAATATATTTTCTCGAATTTCGAATTTCTTTTTTATTTTAGCGTCCCCAGCCCTTAGTTTTTCCATAATCTGAGACGTGTACGGCTCACTTCTTTGTAATTTATCCATATTTTTACACAAATTGATTAACGCCGGGCTTGGCTTTTGTTGTACCACTGCGGCTATAATTATTTCTGTTTTTTCCGCGCGGTTCGGCTCTAAATTGGCGACGCGGCTTAGATAGTCCGCGACGACGTTTTCTTTGCCCGGTATATATTCCGGGTTGATATTAAAGTCTTGCATAGCTAAATTCCATCTTTGTAACCTGGCATTACGGTACTTGCATGTTTTTAAAAAGGCAAGAGCTTCATGATCTGTCCTCACGTAAATATTTATTGCCCCCCGTAAAAACGTGTCCAATCTCTTTAATGCCCATACTAATGCAACCATTTCCTTCTCAGTGGTAAAGTATGCGCCCTCGCTCCCTTTTAAACTTCTACTTACAAAACACACAACTTCTTCTTCACCCTCGTCATTTAATTGCGATAGTGCCGCGGCGCACGCAAAATCCGAAGAGTCGGTGGAAAGTATGTAAGGCCGTTTCGGGTCTGCGTATTTTAAAATAATGTTTTCATCAAAAATTTCTTTTATACTGTTAAAAGCTCTTTCTTGCACTGCGGTCCAATCAAAAAATGAACCCTTTTTAAGCAGCTCAATCAAAGGTTTTGTGTGGTGCGAATAATTTTTTACGAATTTAGTGTAAAAATTGACAAACCCCAAAAAACTCTGTAACTCCTTTACATTACGGGGTCTTTTAAAATTTTTTATGGTTTTTATTTTCTCGGGATCCAGCCTGATTCCGTGTGCTGATATAAAGTGGCCTAGAAATTCGATTTCCTCGTACATAAAGTTTGATTTTTTAAAATATAATCTTAGATTATGGGCTAAGAGTCTTTCATAAAGCGCAGCTAAGTGCGACAGGTGTGTTTCGAAATTTTTTGATTTTATCACCATGTCGTCCACAAACAATACTAAAAATTCGTCAAAATCTGACGTTGTTTGATCTAGTCCTCTAATTAAGGCTGATCCGCTAGTTTTTATCCCAAAGGGTACCACGTTATGCTCATAAATGTGATTATCACACTTAAAAGCCGTATATTTTTTGCACCACTCCGCGAGCTTTACTTGCCAATAACTACACGTGAAGTCTGAGGTATTTGTTATCGGCTTTCCCGCGCATGTTTGCAATACCTCCTCAACGCCTGGCGGCCCCTCGTAATCATCAATAAGCCGCGCGTTCAGTTTTCGAGCGTCTAAACATAATCGCACAGAACCGTCCTTTTTTCTAACTACGGCTACTGGGTTCATATACGGGCTGGTCGAGCGCCTAATGATTCCTAATTCCAACATTCGGTTTATTTCCTTTTTTACCTGCTCGCGATATGCTAGTGGTATAGGATAGGGCTTAGTATAGAAGGGTGTATCGTCCTTCAAAATTAGCTCGTGCTCATAGGTAGTTAGCAAACCGGGTTGTTTTTCAAACACTTTTTTATATTTTACAAGTAATTCTTTTAATTTCGTTTTTTGTGATTCATTTAGATTTTCACATAAATTTACTTTATCGTCGATTTCTTCTACTGAGATATCGTACGATTCTTCGCGGGATTCCGTACCTTTTCCATCGTCCTCGTCGAAGTGATTCCTGATCTACCTAGATCTACCTCATTTTCGAGGTACTCATTTGCATGCTCGATGCACAGAGACGTATATTCGTTCGACGCGAACCGCCTATCTGTGTAACCGATAACACCGTCTTTCTGATTTACTTGAAATAATAAGTTTTGATTTACCGTGTCAATTAGCATTTTTAACGCTTTTATTGAGTCATACCCGATGATACACGGTTTTACCAATTTTGGCACTACTAAAATTATTAATTTTGCCTCTAATCCTCCGATAGTTATAGTTAGCAGTATTTGGAACTTTAATCTCGCCGATTTTGCCCCCGTCGCGCCTTTAATGACTTTTCCACTTATAGGTAGTGTAGGGCATTCTTTAAGTTTATCAATATTTGCGTAATAAAATTCTTCTGAAATCGCCGTGACTTCACTCCCCGTGTCGATTAACGCTTTTACTTCGTTTCCGTATACGCTTATGCTAATTTCCGGACAACACGTGGTTTCGGCATTTTCTCCAGCGGGTTCTACATCGTATAATAATGTTTTCCGCGGGTCTTCTATTATAGAAGCTACATTTAATTGCTCAGTTGCGCCCCGTCTATTTTTTACTTCTAGATCCGAATTACGTGACGCAACTAATCCCCGTTTCCCGGAGTTTGAACATCGCTTATATCTATATCGAACACGTTTATGTTCGATTGATCTTTCTTATCTCTCCACTTATTGGTTTGGTTGTTTTCCCATTTTTCAGGATTTTTATACGTATTATTCCCGGTTCTTTGACTTTCGGTTGGTTTCGCATTTTGTATGGCACTTATATTTTTCGTTTGCCAAGGTTTTTTACCTTCCGTATTTGCAACAGGAGCCGCAGACTGGCTCGGCGCGTTACCCGTGAGTTTTTTCGTTTCTACCGTGTTAACGGGCGCGCGGTCGCCTTTTGTGCGCTGATCATCGCTGTCGTATTCTGCTAGTATTTTCAATAGACTATTTTTATCTTTTACCCTTTGCCCTGCTATAGCTAACCTGATACTCCTCTCAAAATGCTCGCCGATTTTTAATACTAGGTCTTCCTCGGGTAATTCGAGTTCAAGTTCTTTCGTTAATCCCAGGATATAAATCGCGTAATTTACGCGATTCATGGACGCCGAAGCATACCACTGCCCGAACTCTACTTTTCTTTTCGCCACTCGTCGCATGTTCGAATTTCAGTACCTCTCTTCGAATTTGTTTAAAAAATCGTCGTAATCTTTTATCTGGCCCTCCTGCAGGTACCACCAGTTATGAGCATCGTCTATTAGTGCCTGCGAAATTACACATAGTGTTTCATCGGCATCAGGCCGTATTAATGTAAAATAGTTTTCTAACTCAAATATAAATTTCATCGGTCTTTCCGATGGTAATCCCTTAAATTTAGGTATATTTAATTTTATTTTTCTCGATGCTTCACTTCCGCTGGTCCCTGCCGAACTGGCACGCCCCGCATTGTGTTTGTTGATCGATTTTTCGAGCTTTTTAACCGCCTGTTCGTTTTTCTCATATACCTCATCTAATCGCGCGATTAAGTATTTTTTCAATTCTCCCCCGCTATCACTATCTTCAAATTGTTTACTCAACTTCTCGTAATTTGAATATAACTCTGTATTTTCCGTTATTAAATTATCATTTTCCGTTTCCAGTATTTCGACACGATTTTCTAAGGCTTTCACGGCCGCTTCTAGTTTCGCGCCAAGCTGCGTTTCTGCGGTGCTCGCGTCTTGGGTTTTTTTTAACAAGTCTGACAGTGCGTTTATGCGTGCAACTAAATCGGTATTTATCGCTTCAATACGTGAAGTCTTTAAAGGAGGTGACTCTAGTCCATCCGGAGTTTTAACTAAATTAGTAATTTTACTTTCTAATTCGTCCTGTCTCTCATCTAGGCATTTTAATTCATCGGAAACGGCCTTTTCCCAATCGCGGTGCTTACGTTGCTCATCATCGAGACTATCCACGGGAGCTGTCGTCTCGATGTCTGTCATAAACGCTCCCGATAACCTTTTATTTTGCGGCATTTTGTATATTTTTTTATAAGAAAAAATATTAATAAAAAATACTTGTAAAATATTTTATTTTTATAAATAATATATTTTTATTAATATAAATATCCGCCAGAAATTATAATTTTAATGACCTATTTTTTAATCTATAATTTAAATTTTCGCTCGTTTTGTAAAAAATGGATTGAACTTTCCCTTCATTAAATTTATTCAATTTTTAAAGAATTTATACGGCGCGTGAGCTCAATGATCTTATCATCTTGTTCCTGCTGTATCTTTTCGAATTTCCCGAATTTTGTTATCATTTTCCCTGTAACTACTCCCAGATGACAACTCAATTTTTCGGTTTTTATCGTTAATTTGTTGACAACTTGTATCGCCTCATCTAATGACTTCCATAGATTTTGCATGTCTTGACGCTGATGTGCAATTTTATTCTTTAAATTATCATTCTCTTATATCGTTCCCCATCTCTCCTCATCAATCTTAATTAACCGATTTATCAATCTTTGCGTGTCTGTAATACGCGAATGTATACGCGTTTCCGTGAACGTCCCGTCCCATTCCGGAATCATTAAAGGCTGTTTCTACGTGTTTTTTTCCTCGAGTCCCTGTTCTCGGGCGCCAATGTGACGGACTTAAGCCGTTCTTTTACTCCCACGTAGGAGAGTTCGTTTTCCAGTTGTGTTTTTGTTACACGCGGTTCACGTACGGACCCGAAGAAGTGCGCGAGAAACAACCTTTTCCTGGATTCCCCTTGATAGTTACGCTCCTGCAGTCGCCGAGGTCGGAGCTGCAGAAGTGCAACTGTACTTTGGTTTTTGGTATGCTAACTCGAACCAGCAGTAGGGCGCGTTAGCTCTCCGCCGGGCAAGCAGTCAAAACCCCGAGAAAGGCCCCAGCGCGCTTTTCTCGGGTAAAACCCTGAAGACGTAGTCTCGGGTAGCGCGTTGGCCGCCCCGAGCTATGCCTTTTATAGAATTCGTTAGCGCGTTTCCCCCTCCAGTGGCTACTGAAGGACGTCCGGCGCACCCGAATAATAGGTGGAGGCGGGGAAAAATGAGTTATAATTATTAGTGTGAAACTTGTTTTTTTTTATTGAGGGTAAAAGTACAATTAAAGAGGAGTGGAGTTACGATAGAGGGAAGCGAAAGAGAGAGATTACACGCGGTAGATAGGCGAGGATTCGCCACATCACCGTGTGTTCACCACAAGAAGTGGCCCGAGTTCACCCTAGTATCCCGAGCGCGAGGCCTGCTGGCTGGCTAGCCACGGCTTGAGAGGTCAGAGAAAACTCAGTGCTTCCTCGGCTGTGCATCGCCGACATATACCCGAGCCCACTCTCTCCATCTCTCTCACTCCCGTCCTCCTTCTCACGTTATTCGCGAATCCCCACTCTTCCAATATTCGCGAATTCGTTGTTCATCGCTGAACACGCGTTCGTATGTCTGCGCGCTCGTGTGTGTATATGCACACGCGCGCGTTCTTAGCCATTACGTTGGCCCCGCCGTATCATCTTAGTTAACAAATATAAAACCGAATCATTTCCACAATAATTAAATAATTAATTAAATGATTTCTTATAAAAAAAACTAACTTTTAATTAATACTACTTTTTATATCCTAAATGTTCTAACTAATTTATTTTGCTTATAATATTTACTAATGTTAATATCATATTAACATTAACAATAATAATTAATGGTACCGTTCTTGATAATAAGGGTATATAGGTACAGGCCGTCTCAGTGTACATCATGAAAACTTTAAGCTCATGCTAGAAGCTGCTGAGCTAGAGTGCTTAACGAAAAATACTAAACTATATCTTACAAATTATCATGACTGTAGTCAGGCAATCGTTTGTAAAAATGTACGTGATGAGTGTTTCTTGGGTGACTGTCTAAATTGTCCTAATACGTCTGCATTATGAGAACATTTGCTTGAATGTTTTGATAAAAATAATGTTTTTGAAATTCAATTTGAATCGTGGTTTCAAACAGATCGGTGTACGATAGCTTCAAAAAGTGAGAACGTTTATGACTTTCTCAACACGCTGGGCGACAAATTAATGAAATTGAAGACTTACGATTGTTTGGCTAAGAAACAGTCACAGTATGTGAATAAGTTGAAAGAAAATCTTCAAGAAGGGGAGTTTATTGTCTGTTTTGATCTTGCGGAAAAGTATGCATTTCTAGTACAGAATTCTACGCAATCTTTCCATTGGAATAATAACCAGGCAACTATTTTTACAGTTGTAATTTATTACAAAGAAAATAGTGATCTTAAACATGTAAGCATTGCTGTAATTTCTGATAATCTAAACCATGATACTGTTGCAGTTTATGAATATCAAAAAATTGTCATATTTTATCTGAAATCTAATTTCGTAGTTAAAAAAATTTATTATTTAACGGATGGAGCAAGTCAACATTTTAAAAATAAGAATAATATGCAAAATCTTCTGTTTCATGAAAAAGATTTCGAAATCTCAGCGGAATGGCACATTTGTGCTACCGCGCACGGCAAAGGTGCATGTGATGGTATCGGTGCGAACTTAAAAAGACGTGCAAAACGTGCTAGTCTACAACTTTCATCCAAAAATAGAATTATAACAGCAAAAAGTCTTTACGAATGGGCTAAAAATGATTGCAAAGAAACCAAAGTATTTTATAGATAATGCTAAATCTATACCAGGGACTTTACAGTATCATGCTTTTATTCCATTGAATCAAAACACATTCAAACTACAGAAAACGTCTTTAAGTTCTAAATATCAAATCTTTCCAAAGAAAGACACTAAGAAAAAAGAAAATAATGTATCCAAACCCGCAACAAAGACAAAGAAAGCCACGAAGCTAAAGACTTTGAAAGCCTCTTCGAAAGCCGATGTAACAAAAAAACGATTAATAAAAACAAAAAAATAACTAAATTTAACTAACAGGTTTAAAAGAAATTATAAGGTAGCAAAATATGAAAAGGAGGACCGAATCCAGCGGCCACCGTCGAGCGCGAAATCACGCACCTTGCCGCTGCGCGCGGTACTTCAACTTTTCGGCGTTCTATTACTCACTGAAATATAATCGGGCACTCTGGCCAAAAGAACTTTTTATATGTAAAAAAACCTCAGCTTTCGATTAAAAGTATTAAAAAATATATTAAAAATAGACTTTTCGAGATATAACACGTTGTGTATTTTTTTTAAGGAAAATGGAAAATTTTGGAAAATCTGACCACACCATTAGAAAGCTGAGGAAAAAATACATCGAAATAGTTTATTGGATATTTTTTATATATTTTTTTTTCATACCGCAAACGCGAGTTGAAAACAACAGTATTAAGCGCTCGCGTGCCGCGCTAGGAGAGTTGACGTGATTCGCCCCATACATATAGGTATAAAGGGGTTAATTAAGCATATCATAGAAATTTATTCATTAAAAAAATAAATATCTTATTTGCAAAAAAAATTCCATACGAATAGGTTAGACGTAAATAAATTTTATCGGAAATATAAGGAAATGTAAATAGACATGTTTTGCGTGGAAATATTTTTTAGAAAAAAGGATTTGCTTTATTTTAATAAATAGCCCATTTCACCAAATAAGAAGGTCAGTAAAACAAAACAGGTCCATCCATAGTATCAAAAGAATAATTTAAGGAGAAATATAAATACTGAAATAAAGCAGCACAATGTAAATACGAATGTATACTATATCAAAGACAAAATCACCGCAATTTTATCGGTCTTTTTTGACAATATTCGAGATGGCACCACCCTCCCCCCCTTTTAATTTCTCCCTCACTTTTCTTGATTTTCTGACGATACAGGTTAAAATTTAAAATAAGCACAGTCATATGGGCAGGTTCATGGTCAGAAATGGACTGTTATACTTTAAATCTCTACAACAACTTCCTTTTTATCACTTGAAAATTTTCTGATAATAATACTCTTGTTTCGTAGTGGAATAAAACAGTGATTGCTTGAAATTTGTGGGACAGAAGGAGCATCGTCAAATCGTCTTTTTAATCTTCTTTGAGTGTTGCTATGTGTTACTTTTGAATAATAAAAGAACTTTATATTTTTTATTGAATGGCATGCCCACTCATAAAGCTGCTTAGCTGTTAAAATGCTGTTGATTGCTGATGCTTGGAGGCTTGCCTTCCTAGCTCCTATTTTAAGAGTTGTACCAAAGCCATCATGTGGGCCTTTTCCGTGAGCCGTCGCGCAAAAATGCCATTCTGCTTTGATACCAAAATCATTTTCAAGAATACATAAATTTTGGATATTAAATCGATTTTTAAAATGTTGTTTTGCTCCATCAGAAAAGTAGATAATCTTTGTATCTTTGTGTTGTTTCTTTAGGTAATCAATTATCATCGAATCACATGCACCGCTGCAGAGTCATGAGTATTTGATTCAGAAATCACGATTATATTTCCATGTTTTAATTCACCTTCATCTCGATAATAATAAACTACATTATATACTGTGGCATGATTATTATTATAGTGAAAAGCTTGAGCTGCTGTTTGAACAACGAAAGCAAAATTCTCTGAATAATCTGGTAGCACAAGAATTTCTCCTGGCTTTAAGCTTCCCTTCAATTGCTTAAAATATTCGGATTGTTGTTTGTTAATATAATCATGAGGTTTTAATGATTTTAGCCGATGACCAAGAAGTTCGAGGAAATTTTCAGTAGTTGTGTTTGATGTAATCATAGTTGTTCTATCTGTCGAATGCCAAGAGCTAAAAGTTATATCCTTTACGTCTGCTTTTTCCAAACCTGATTCAAGCTGGGATCTGAGCTTATTGTAATTAGGGCAGTTTTTGCATTCGTTAAGAAAACATTCTCTATTTGAGTTACGACATACCATGAGATTAAGACAATCGGTATTGTTTTTTAATGGGAATTCCGATTTAGCCATCAGGTCAGATAAATTGATGGCATCGAGCAAAAGCTTGACATTCTCATGAATCACACATACGCAAACAATATGAGTACCATTACTTCCGGGTAAAGCACAATTTTGAGGTCGTAATTGATAAAACTTTGAAAGACCTATAGTAGTATCTGGATGCTCTCCACAGAATTTGAAATATAATTCTTTTAAGCTAAAGAATGTTAGTCTCTTCTGTTTGAGGACTTTTTCTCCGTCAATCTCAACAGATTTTTTATTTCTATATCCTGGGAGAATTATGCTGTTAGTATCACATTCATAGAATTGTTTCACTCTATTAACCGTAGTTTGTGGCAGCGATTTACCTATTTTTGGGGGTGGTCTAGAAAAAGAGCCATTCATGGCTTTTAATTCTTTAGCTTTTCTGATGGAGTAAGTCGTAGTATTGAATAGAGAAGAAATCTTCTCTATTGACCATTTTGATGACAGTATGGTTAGAATAGCTATCCTGTCGGGATCGTGCTCTGACAACGATGAAAATTTTTCTCTTAAATCTTCGATGATTTCATGGAGATTTTCCTCAGCATTTGAAGACGTCGAACTGTCAAGATCTAATTGCACATTCTTCTCTAGGCTATCTTCATTTGCACTGTTAGATACAGAAGTATTGTTCAAATTGTCATTCACGTTTTCATCATGAGTATCATCATTGTTGGAATTGTGGTTCACGTCTTCATTATGAGTATCATTACTAGTATATGATATTTTTCTACATCCACTGCAAATCATAATCTCTGCAGAAGCAAGCCCGAAATGTCTGCAAAGCCTAGCTGGTAGTGGTCGTAATGATTTGCCTATGTGAGCTACCAATTTGAACGGATTGCAACAGCGATCTGTTCGAAAAGAAACGGACCTTAGACTTAAAATCAGCGATCTCGAAAACGTATAAACTTATGGTCACGATCCTTAATCTGGCCGTAATCATGCCTATTTGAGCGTTTTTGAAACATATTTTGAGGCTAGGGGCAAATTTTGGATTGAACGAGCTGAACGGACCTTGGGTTTGAAATACGCGACCCTTGAAATGAACAAATGCATCGTCACGAACTTTTATCTAGCCATAATCATGCCTGTTTGAGCGTTTTTGAGGTATTTTTTGAGGTTAGAGCAAATGCTGGAGTGATAAGGTTAAACGGTTGGCGGATTCGGATTCAGCGTACCCGAAAAGATATAAAATGACCTTTACTCACAATTTTCGTCTTTTATCTATATTTTTATGAACGATTAATCGGAAAATTTTCGGAAAACTGGTCAGAAAATCGGGTTTTTGGGACCGCCATTTTGAAAATTTTGAAAAGCTCTACATAGCTATTGATTCTACATAAAAAACCCTAAATTTTGACCCTATACAAGTTTTTCTAAGTCTTTACCATTTTTGGGCACAGCCGTGTGTGTTTTGGCATGGATTGATTATATATATATATATATATATATATATATATATATATATATATATATATATATATATATATATATATATATATATATATATATATATATATATATATATATGCGCTCACTTGCGCGCAGACATACACATACATGATAAAATGGATTAAAGTTAAACATAAACATTTAATCCTTTTCTTTTTTTCAAGTATTATCGATTATTTAATATATATTTTCCACAATTTTAAATGATGACATTGAGATAATTTAAAAAGATTGTTTTGTACCAACCTCCTGTGTACGCATACACGCATATATATATATATATAGGTATTCTACCCACGAAAGGAAGCCAGCTGCGACGACCGCTGAGCGACGCATTCCAGGACCCGAGCGGTCGAAACACGTGCGAATATTGGGCAGCGAGTGGCGCGAGCGACGATTGTAGGAGAGGGGAAAGGAATGTGAGTGTGTGAGAATGAAAATGTGCATGTGAGTGCATATGTGCGAATCTCTTGAATTAGTGTGCAGGGTGTACGGGGAGGAAAGCGCTCCGCTTCGAACGTCGATTTTTGGCGTTGCGCAAAAACCGAGGTAATGTGCCACCGGAAAGCGGTAGCGGACGCATTCGCTTTCCGTGCACCTTACACGATCTTCTCCTCGGGAGAGCAAAGCGATAGGCGAACGCACCATTACCGCGCCATTATTTCGTGCGATAACAGATTAGAAAAATGTACATAGGTTATATGTGTTAGCTTTAAAATAAACGTGCCAAGGTTTAATACCAAGGCATTCCTAGCATATAACAATACATTTTATTTGATTTGGACATCTATTACCCTGCATCCTGGACCTATAATTAAAATCATATTAAAATTTAATAATAAATTAAAACTCTGTATATAAATTTTTAGAATATAACTTCAGGATTTATAATAAGTGATTTAATATTTGCAAATTGAGTTTTGAATGTATCTTTATTTATTTACACAACATTTAATGCATGCTAATTGTTATTGAGATTATTATATTTTTAATCATCGTAGAAGAAAACCCGCTCAACAGTATTGTATGCAAATAAAGTGAGTAGAGGTAAGAAAACAATTACATGCTCACCAGCCTCCGTCAGATAATCTAAAATAGTGGAAAATATAAAAAAAATCTAATTTCTGTTCTTTTCTTACGCAGTTTTAGTAGATGTTTATTTAGACCTAAAGTTGCTAACACTTTTTTTTCAGATTTATGTATTCAACTCAAAATGATGTTAAAAATAATTTATCGGTTAAAAAATGTTTTTTTTCTATGTTTAAGGAGGTGCGGGGGCGGGGTATTGTTAATTAAGTTAAAAAAATATCCTTTTTTCAATAATTTTTTTAAAAGATACAGGTAATGTATTTTAAATTAGCTAATTACAGTATTATAGTATATCATTTAAAAAAAATTTTGTTAAATTTTTAGTGTAAAATTTCGAAAACTATTCGAACACTCGATCATCTGAAATCAAAATATCAAATTGTTTTTGTTATTTTATGAGTTTTCCCAGGTAACCCTGTCGAGTTTATTTTTAATTTGTTGTTATTTTTTATTTCCAATAACAATTTGTCCGATTTTTTAAGCGAAAATTGCGTTTTTGGCTTTCTAGTGTTACCAAAACTTGAAAAATCAGTAAAAAAAGAAAACACTCGACAGGGTTACCTGGAGATACTCACAAAATAACAAAATACGTTTGATTTTTTGATTTCAGATGATCGAGTGCCGAGAAATGACCGTCACCGCAAAATATCTTTTTTTCGAGACGTCTCCGGAAATTGGCTATCAACGGCTTAGGTTTCGATATTTTTCACTGAAAAATTAACAAAATGTTTTTTAAATGATATACTACAATACAGTAATTAGCTAATTTAAAATACATTACTTTAACCTTTAAAAAAATTATTGAAAAAGACTCTTTTTATACTTAATTAACAATACCCACCCCCCCTTAATGGAGTTACACGAAGTAAAACAAGGTATATATATTTGTAATTGTCTTTGGCATATTTCAGCACATTATGGTAGATGATAAAATGGATTAAAGTTAAACATAAACATTTAATCCTTTTCTTTTTTTCAAGTATTATCGATTATTTAATATATATTTTCCACAATTTTAAATGATGACATTGAGATAATTTAAAAAGATTGTTTTGTACCAACCTCCTGTGTACGCATACACGCATATATATATATATATATATATATATATATATATGCGCTCACTTGCGCGCAGACATACACATACACATACATATACACACACACACAAACATACAAAATTTAGGTGGGGAAATGGAATTGCCGGCATCATGCGGCCTTCCAATTCGCCAACTAAATCTATTCACAATTTTAAATCTATCGTAACTTTTTATCCAAATATACTCAGTAATACTTTGACCACTCAATTTAAAGGTTTTAATGTCAGCTTTATTTTTCCTCTACGTAGAATTGTCTATAATATCCCATTAAGTACTAAATGGACGATTTTTCACTGCACATTTCAACGGTTATATTTTCTGTAAAAAAGGGTTGTACAAAATTTCCAAGCAAGCACATCTGACGTAAAATTATCTTAACTTTCAGAATCTTGTAACAGATTTTTCAAAAAATGAAACTGTGAAAAACTATATATGATTTTTTCCAAAAAACATTCACATTGAAATCATTTCAGAATTCGTGTTTGGAGTGAAGAAATCGCGTCCTCGAGACTTGTACTTTAAGATGTGCATATTAACATTTTTAAAATACAGGCGAAAGCAACCAAAATGGCGGCTCAAACACGATACAATCGCCGAAAAGTTAAGGAATTTTTTATTTAGAAAAAATAGACTTGGGAAAAGTGTTACTTGACAGAAAGTTCTTAGAATTAATCAAAGAATACGTTGTAATTTTTTCAGTATGTTTTAAACAATTCTTAAATATATCAAATTTTTGGGATTTTGAAAAATTAAAAAAGTCTTCAAAAATTCGGAAAAAATTTCAGCGTATTCTTTGATTAATTCTAAGAACTTTTTGTTCAGTAATATTTTACACAAAAGTCTATTTTCTTCAAATAAGAAATTCCTCAACTTTTTGACGATTGTTTCGTATTTGAGCCGCCATTTTGGTTGCTTTTACCTTTATTTTCAAAATGTTAATATGCACATCTTAAAGCTCAAGTTTCGAGAACACGATTTCTTCACTCCAAACAGGCATTCTGAAATGATTTCAATGTGAAAAAATGATTTTAAAAATAATGTTGAAAAATCCATGTTTTTTTGGAGAAAGTCATATATAGTATTACACAGTTTCATTTTTCAAAATATCTTAATCAAGATTCTGGAAGTTCAGTTAATTTTACGTCAGATATGCTTACTTGGAAATTTTTTACAACCGTTTTAGAGAAAATACAACCGTTGAAAACTGCAGTGATAAAACGTCCATTCGGGACTCAATGGGATTAACTAGCAGGAACCGCTTTCTCGCTCGCGTTTTGGAAGTATTCAAAATGTATTACCGTAATTTTCTAACAATATTTTATTATACAATCTCTTTTTCTTAATCTTTGATGACATTTTAATATTTAATAACTGAGATGATTATCTCGCACACGTACGTATGCAAGGACGTACGTTAGAGGATCCGCAATTATAATGTGTAGATAGTAGATAAATGAAGATGAAATATTTTAAAAGAGGGAGGAGGGAAGGTAAATGTATAGAATAAGTGCGGAAGGTAATAAAACAAATATTTTCTGAAATTATAACATAAAATGATAATTACAACAGAATTTTTCCTACACCAGTGGTATTCTTTTAATATAATGTAGAATGATGTAGAAGATAACTGAGATGATAATCTCGAACACATGCACGTACAAACCATATAAAGAAACTTCGTTACTCGTAAGAAATATCAAAATTAAAGAAAAATCATACGCAGCATCGGGTACATCGGGACTGAATCCGAGCTGGTCATCTCGCACAAGTGCACGTACACCCATAATGAAAAATGTTCGATAACAGTAAATAATATGGATAATAAAGAAAATAATACGCAGCATCCTGGGTATCTGGATCACACCTGAGACAAACATCTTGCACACGTGCACGTGCATTACTATAAATAATCTTCGATAGCAATAAATAATATCGATAAGAGTGAAAAATCATACGCAACATCCAGGACATCCGAACTACACCCGAGATAATCATCATGCATACGTACACATATAACCAGTCTAAACTTATGAATACTAGTGAAAAGTATAAAAAATGGTGATTAGTCATACGCAGTATCCGGGACATCTGTACCACAAAAGAGATAATCATCTTGCATGAGTGCACATACACCCACTGTAAAATTATAGACAGTAGTAAAAAGTATCAATAATACTGAAAACTCATAAAACAGCCTCCGGGACATCTGAACCACGTCCTAGATGATCATCTCGCACACGTGCACGTACTACCAATGTAAAATTATCGATAGTAATAAAAAATATCGATAATAGTGAATATTCATCCGTAGCATCAGGTACATCTGAACAAGAGATGATCATCTCGCTTACGTGTACGTACACCTACTATAAAGTTATCGATAGTAGTAAAATTTATCAATAATACTGAAAAATCATACGCAACCTCCGGGATAGTGGACCACATCCGAGATTATCATATTGCATTCGTGCACGTACACCCACTAAAAAGAATTATCGATAGTGGAAAAAATATCGATAACAGTGCGAATTGATTCGCAGCATCTAGGCCATCTGGACCATTCCTGAGATAATCATCTCGCATACGTGTACGCACCCCGCTTTAAAAAATAGCAATCATTGTAAAAATCATTTGGAGCATCCAATATTTCTGAGTACGTAGGTACGGACACATGTTAGAGGATCCTCCTCTAATATTATGGTGTGAAGTAGTAGATAAATGTAGATGAAACATTTTAAAAAGGGAAGGATGGAAGATGAATGTATAAAGAAAAGCCGGAAGTTGTTAAAAAATTTTCTTTCAGAAATTATAACATAAAAAGAAAATCTTAACAGAAAATTTGTACAGTATTGGTTTTCCTTTAAGGGGGGGGGGGGTACACCCTGGGATTTAAAAAAAATCGATTTTTTTACATAAAATGATCTATTATTATCGTAAGAATGATGTCCAATTGGTTTTATAGCAGAGAAAATTTTTTTTTGGGAGTTATGAGCGATTTTCCAAAAGTACCTTAGAGTGCGTCAACTGTCTATGTCGATCCGCTGCGGGCGCGCTAGCGCAGCAGGTATAAATATGCTTTAACCATCGTATAATAATACCAGGTATATTTGGCTAATGGTAGGTAGTATTTTTCGTACTCTATTACCTATAGAGGGCGTTCTAAGGCCGCCAAGCTATTTAGAAAATCGTTAGGCTTCAGTAAACAGCTGCACATGCTCGAGCACAGTTACTCTCCCGTCGGAGAAATAGTTTTGGTGTTTTTATAGTTAAATTCGGTTTTGTTTGTGTTAATTTAGTAGTGAAAACATGGAAGAAGTGCCGAAATTAAAATAATGTTATAAAGGCAGTCGAGAAATCAACGATCGGAGTAGTCATAAGAAAAAAAAACAGCCTCCGAAAAATCGCTACGATGATATTCGTGAATGTGATATGTCTAATGTAAGTGCATCAGCAAAAAAATTAAAACTAGCCGAGAATGATTCCGATTTCTCTTTCAATGGAGGATTTGCTTATCGCATCATTGAAATTTGTGGCATTTTTGCTTTTCTATCGAAGAATTTATGTTGCAAAAAGTGTCACGGCGCCGTTTCGTTTACTGAAATTTCGTATCGTGGACTCGGTTTCAAAATACAAATGAAATGCTCAAATGATTGTAAAAAAGAAGAAGTAAATTCATGTCCTTTGATTGACAGTAGAGCTTATGATATAAATAGAAGAATTATATTTGCCTTTAGACTGATGGGACTCGGCATGTACAGTCTGAAAAAGTTTTGCGCTATAATGGAATTACCACGGCCGGTGTTTCAATCTTTTTATTCAAAAATCCAGACTGGCATAGCAGATGCATGTAACATGGTATCAGATAAATCGATGATTCGAGCAGCAAAACAAGAGATCGAAGAAATGAAAGAAAGAAAAGAAAAAGGTTTAACAGTATCGAGCGACGGTAGTTGGCAGAAAAAAGGCTTTACATCTTTGTTTGATTTTGTTTCTTTGATTGGATGGTATACTGGTAAAGTAATCGACATTTTAGTGAAATCAAAATTTTGTTTATCATGCTCATTTTGGGAGAAGAAAAAAGGCACTGACGAGTATGACAATTGGCTTGAGGAGCACGAAGATGAATGCATGAAAAATCACGAAGGATCGTCCAGCAAAATGGAAGTTGATTCTGTGGTCGAAATGTTCGAGCGTTCTGAAGAACTGCATGGAGTCAAGTACGAAACTGATTGATGAACTGGCCATAAATTTTGGTTTAGCAATAAGAAGAAATTGAAGAAAAAATAAAGTATAAAATGTCGATCGACAATAAACTACAGCACGAAGATTGGCCGCCTGGTCCAGATTCGGGATGCAAATGGCAAAAGGCTAAAGCAGCTGGAGAACTAAAAGATTTTACTCATAAACCACCGATGAAAGATGAAGTTTTTCAAGCAGTCAAAGAAGTTTATGAAGATCTTTTGAAAGGAGATTTACTCGAGCGCTGCTTGGGCGGCTACACGCAGAACAGTAACGAGTCGTTCAACAGCGTAGTTTGGAACTTTGCGCCGAAGCATCACTCCAACGGCAAAACTGTTATTGATATTGCAACTAGTATTGCAGTTTGCACCTTTAATGATGGTTTCAAAAGTATCATGTGTATAATGGAGGCATTGGGACTTGAAATTGGCGAAAATTGTTACAATTACTGCTTCGAGATTGACAGCCAGAGAATCGAGTACGCCGAAAAGAGTATAAGCGATGAAGCCAAAGATGTTCGCAGAAGATCAAAAAATGAACAAAAAAAGTCTGAAGCATCATTTGTTGAAGAGGAAGGCGTACAGTATGGAGCTGGAATAGATGATTAGAGGTAAAATATTTTTTTCCTACTTTGATTTAACAAAAAGTAAAAAAAAAACTTCAAACGCGTTTTTCTCAAAACCACGTTTTTAAAACGGTGGAAAGCCCTACTGCTACAATTTTTGACCGATTTGACTAAACTCAAGTTCATTTGATTTGTAACATAATTATCTCGTAGTTGTCATGGGGGTTTTTTGATATCTTGCTCAAAAATTTTTTTATGCGTGTTTAAAAGAAATTTTTTTTGCGAAAAAAAAAATTTTTACTTTAAAGTCTCATAATTAAAAAAAAAAATTTTTAAATCGCAAAACCCCTATGACATCTGGAAACAAAATTGCTCTATCTTTATTCATTTTCTCAAAAAAAAGTCGTAAAAATAGGCATGATTTTGACGCTTCCAGGGTGTACCCCTTCCTTAATATAGTGTAGATACTTCACGTAAATTACGTCACACTTCAACAGTATATTGTTTACTTTAGGTGAAAAAAGCAAGCTAGAGAAAAAATCACTGTTATGGGACATGTTTAAAAGGAAAATCCAAACCCAGTGCATTAGTTTCTAGGATGTGGGAACTATGTTTTCTAAAATTTAGAGCTCAAAAAATTGTATTAGAACGAAGTTACAGGGGTGCCAACTTGACGAATTCCGAAAATGACGTCTATTCTGATGGTTGAAGATGCATCAGCCCATTATCTAACTTCCAAGGCCAATAGCTATGGGTCGGCCAGTAGGTTAAGAAAAAACATATTCAAATGTGTATTTGTGTACTGGCCCTCTGCTATTGGCCTAGAAAGTTAGCTACTGGCCAGATTTCTCTAATGGGCGCCGACATATATATATATATATATATATATATATATATATATATATATATATATATATATATATATATATATATTTGTGTCTATGTGGAAAGTAGTTTATCGCGATCGATTTAGATTCGCTATTTTATCATTTATATAAGTGCTAGTAGAACTAAAAGTATCAAAAAGCTTTTTCAAAGTTTTATCTAAACAATATTTTATTCATAATTTGAAAAAACTATTTTGGAGCCTAATGTCGTTTAGGACGATCGAAATAAATATGTGTGCTTATAAAATTTTCAGCTGACTTAGATATGATTTTCGCAATTTATATAACAATGTACATGTTGAAACTAACAAAATAAATGCAAAATTATGATATGTAAATAATTGTAAGGCTGGTAATGATAATAATAAAAATTATAGTGTAACATAGCTTAGAAGGACCGAAATATACAGATGCGTTTAATCAAGTTTCAGCTAGCTTAGATATGGTTGTGGCAATTTATATGAAGATATACATATTCAAACTAACAAATTAAATACAAAACTATTACATATAAATAATGGATGAGCTGATATCAATAATAAAAATTATAGAGTAACAATATACATGCTCAAACTAAAAAAGTAAAACAGAAGTTATTATATAGGTATAAATAATTAAAAGGCTGATGATGATGATATTAATGATCATGGTATAACGGGCCTCTATTTGAAAGTGACCAACATATGAAAAAGCGTTACGGAATTTTTACTCACTTAGATAATATAGTTTTTATAATTTATGCAGTTATAGTAAAAGAGTAAAATGATAATGACATGTCGGATTATTGGACAGACAGACAGACGGAGGGACAAAGACTTGGATAGCATTGAATATTGCATTGTGTTCACTGTTTCCCGGAAATATTGTCAACTATCATGGGAAGCTATGCAGAAAGATTGCTACCAAGTTATAAGTCTCCGCCGTTTCTGTCACGAAAATTTGTTTTTAATAGAATATTAATGATAAAATAACTTTTTCAATCTAGACAATAGAACGTTATAAAATTCGTTTATAACGTTTATATAGGTTTTTCAAAGATGTCTGTCTGTATGTCTGTATGTGTGTGTGTATATGTGTGCGTCCGTGCGTGCGTGCGTGTATGTGTGTGTGTGTGTGTGAGTGTGTGTGTGTGTGTGTATGTGTGTGTGTGCGTGTGTGTGTGGGGGTGCCAAAAACGAGACCAGAGCAACTGAAGATGAACTGTATGATGCAGAGGAAGGAATTATGTATGGTCCTGGCGTAGCCGTACGGGTATGTTTTTATGAGTTTCCATTTGAAAAAACTTTGAACTCGTTTTTCTCAAAACAACATTTTCGCACCTGGCACAGGTGATTAAAAATTTAACACAATATTCAGCACACTTATGGCTATATTCCGTACCTCAATCATGTTAAAATTTTGATTCTAACACATAATTTTGCCTCATTAATAGCGCAAAAATTTGTCTTTTTTTTCACTTTTGCGAGAAACACCGTCATTTTGTTAATTTACAGTGAAATATAAAAATTGAGGCACGGGTGATAACGACGATGACATAGATTAAGAATTTTGTTTCATTTTCGATTTAAGTAAGTACATTACTATGTTAAAAGAAAAATTTCTACTGTCCTGGATCATACCTTTCGAGGAACGAAAGTTTGTTCAATTATATGCAATAGTTTTTGAAGAAAAAATATTTGAAAATGTGCTTTTTTTAGGCGTTTACATTGGAATACTCCCTTAAGAGGTAAGACGACTCTAGAATTTTTGAGAACTCGATGTTTTTTTCTTAAAGTGTACTTTAAGGTCTTCAAAATAAGATGCTCGTCGCTTTGTAGTGCAGAAAAATATTTAAATGTCTCTCCCGACAACTATGCTGCGGCACCTCGCAGCACTCTGCGAGTACGATCGATGACTCACCTGGCGTGCTCCGATTTATTGCCTCTATACTGCTTATACCTCTCTGGATAATAAGTAGCATTGTTACCGACAGTACATAGGGTGTTTCAGGTTTCACAGAAGAACAATAGGTGGCGCATGTAGGACGCTTATGCCATAATGAAATCATATTATTCGAGAAGTATAACTGTCAGTGTCCGTGCGCGTCGTTTTACTTTCTCCGCCATTATAATATATATTTCGTTGTTTTGAAGTGATTTCTAACAATAAAATAAATGATGTACAAGGGGCGACAAGCTGCAAGAATAGGTACCGCAAATATCGAGCGACCGAAAGCAGTAAAATGGCGACCACCGAATCGCTATGTAATGGAGAAGCCAGAGGACGGGAACGTTAGTGCGTCGGCTAAGAAATTTATGAAATTGTGTCCTGATGATTTTGTAATAGAATTTCTCTACCATATCACAAGCTGTTGTTTGTAAGAAATGCCATTCAGAATTAACATTCTCCGAAAGTGGAAAGCATGGCTTAGGCTTAAAAATCATCATTTCTTCTAGCTATGCCGTTACTCGGTGTGGGATTAAATGGAATACAAAAGTTTTTCGCGTTGATGGATCTCTCGCGGCAAATTTTTCAATCTTTTTATGACGTGGTGTTCCAGCGCTCAGAACGTTTGCACAATGTGAAGTAAGCACATTACGTGAGGAATGGTGAATCGGAAACTTATACAGGTCTCTTGGATTCGCAACCCTATGAAGATTTCATAGTTTTAAAGAAAGAGTGCATCGACTGGGAGAGAATGGGAACTTGCCTTCGCAATTTGAAAAAAAAAATTAAAGGGCTTGGTGGAAAAGGCAAGTTGATGGAAAATTAATCGACGAGCTATCCATTTATTATGGCTTAGCTGTTCGCTGCAATCACGATTCTATCGATAAAATGCATAATGAAATATATGTGACGCTAGACTAGAAAGTATATGTGCACCAAAGATGCCCGCCCGGAGAAAATTCATGATGCTCGTGGCAAAAGACAAAGGCCAGTGACACTTTAAAAGATTATAAGCACAAAGCAGCATTGTCAAAAGAAGTTTTGAAAGCCATTAAACCCGTTTACGAAGAACTAATGAGTAATGGCCGTCTGGTCAATGGCTCTAAAAACAGTCGGCAGTGGAAAGTATATTATTGACACTGCTGTGTATATTGCTGTAGGCCTATACAATGATGGTCTTTCAAGCATCATGAGCCTTATGGAAGAGTTAGGAATCAAATTCGGGCCAAATTGTTATAACTTCTGCGTCGCAGCGGATCCGCGCCGTGTCAAGTTCGCAGAGCGACCGCTGTCTGATGCTGATAGAGAGGCTCCATAAAATTTGAGTTTGTCCATAAAATCAAAGAGGAAAGAAGAAGAAGAAGAAGAAGAGGAGAATACTAATGTGAAAGGTCAGATGTATGGTACGTGCATCGCAGAATAGAGGTAAATATAAGTTTTCAACAATTTAATTGCCACGGAAACTTTAAACGCATTTTTCTCGAAACCGCGTTTTTCAAATTGGGCGGACAGATTATCGAAGAACAGTTGCATGGATTCGATTTAAACTTTGGCTGTACCTTCAAAATAACATTCTCGATGGTATTACGTAGGGGTTTTTTGGTTTGTCTTAAATTTCTTTTTTATAAACAATTTACTGCCAATTTTCTTGTCAAAATCAAAACTTCTTTTCAACTGTGCACCATTATTTTTAAATTTGATTTAATAAAAATCCTACGTAATCTACCATGCCTACTAATATGTACTTTAAGAAAAACTTTGGCTTTTTGTTCTATGGTTCATCATGTACGAGAAAACTGTCCGTCCGTTTGAGCGTCAACAGAAAAGTGATAACCTACTACGGTTGCCATTTAGAAAAAAAATCCTTTTTACACTTCATTAATTGTACAATAAAGTTCTTTAAGCGAAATTTTCGCTTCGTTTATTATTTACCCACAAAAGATCGTCAAAAATCTGTGTACCTAGTGTGGTGTTACCCCTTAAAGAGTTATCGTTGATCCAATTTTTGGTTTCGTACATATATACACACACGCACACGCACACGCACGAACGTATACACGCACACATACGCATATATACACGCATGCACGCATGCACGCACGCACATGCGCACGAACACACATGCACATACACATGTACGCACACATACACGCACACACACATACACACACACACGCACGTACTCATGCACAGACACGCACGCACGCACACACATCCACATACACGCACACGCACACACAGACACACACACACACATACACATGCATACACGCACACTCACACATACACACACACACATACACACACACACATACACACACACATACACACATACATACATCCATAGAGGCAACCTTTTTTCGAAAACCTACTTTTTATGATTCAGCATCCTCCAATCCTTCGAAATTCATCAAAACCCTCAGTCAACAACAAAATTATCGTCGTTGCAAAGCCTTGTCTTTAAGAAAGCAATACAATGGGTCATATCTTGACTCCAAATGCCTATCAGATGTAACTAGAGTTACTATGCATCATTTTTAGGTACCAGAAACCACTGTCCAAAACCTAACCAATTTTCGTTTCCCGCAGGTTGTAAACTCTCCTTGTAGTGACTCTTTATGTAAATTAGATCAGCCAACACAGTGGAGCTTATTACTTTGGTGCCCTTAACTAAACAATTTTCGACATTTTCAGCATATATGATTTGATAATATTATTGCTGTATTATGAACTTTCTATGAAGTTTCGTTGCTATGTCAATATTATGTGTAGAAACATTTTATGCTTACAAGTTTATATACTCCAAGCACATATGAAACGTGGCACAAAAATTACAAATATGTATTTAACCTTTTAACGCCGAGACAGTTGCTCACAAACGCTCATCTGTAGGTGTGCCCCAAAAATCAGCAATTAATAAAGAAGGTTCCAAACTACATTGACACTTTTTTTAATAGAGAAGGAACTAATGGGCACAGTAGACATAGAAAGAGGGCGTTCTCATTTCAAGAAAGTGATATTGGCAGTCGCGTTCTAACAAATGAACGCAGTTCGAACAATTGATGCAGATTTTGCTTAACCCTTAGCGGACACACGGGGTAACTAGTTACCCCAGGATCAGAAAAAGTGAAATTGGAGGTCTAAAACATTTAAAACATTTGACCAGTTTTTAGAACGCCATCTATAAATTGACCGATAAAAATCATGAGAAATATTCAAGAACACTTCAACAAACATGAAACAATCGGTTACAAGTGTTAAAACTCCCATATGTCTTGTACAACTAGGTTTTTCAGCGTGGGGTAATGAGTTACCCCATGTAGCCGCTATGTGGCCTGGCTGAGGTGTGGCCTCTAAGGGTTAAAGAAGGTGAGTAGAATATACTTTTTATATTTCTACCAATATATTTTCATATATGAGATCGTCAATTAGAAAATAGAAAATATATATTGGAGGATCTAAATGATATTCAGGAAACAAAGCAGCATGTAATACGGGCAAATGCATCTCCCGTGAGAATTCTTTATTATTTAAATAAGACTGTATAATAATAACCTTATCTAATAAATAATGATTTAGTGTTCAAAGATAAGAAAAATATCTTCAATTACGTTCCTACCACTGACATCTTAACAGAAATATTAATTTTTCGATTTTTTTAAAAAAACCTGGTTTTTACCCCGTAAACGCCTGGAACGTCGTACACCATCGCTCTCGGGAAGCGTATTCCAGGTATTTTTTATGTAATTATAACGGATGGATTCTTAGTTTCGGATGGTTTTAAGCATAATTTAACGGAAAAAAATCCCTCCTTATCAAGAAACATCCGTTGGCGTTAAAGGGTTAAACTACCACCATTTTGCAATCGATAAACAGTCTAGGCATTAGGTTTGTTGGCAAATTCGTGCTGTATGATTCTAACCAATCTAACCTTATATTTTTAATCCTCCAGGACATATTTTTTTTACTCTGCATTAATTGTACAATAAAGTTCTTTAAACGAATTTTTCAGTTAACTTATTATTTACCCACAAAAAATTGTCAAAAATAGGTATACCTAGATTGGTGTTACCTTCTTAAGGACGTCGAGATCCATGTATGATATAGAGACATAGTTGAACCACGGAAATATAAGCGATTATATAAGCTTTTGTCTAAACCTTTTTAAGAGATCATGCCTATAGAACCTGAGTGAGAAAAGTGTAGCATACACTTTGCGAACGACGTGCCTATCCTGGAGCTGGCAATCAAAAGTAAACGTTGTCCACAGGCCTAAATTCTTCACCGCAGAAACATAGGGCAATGGAATATCATCCACGTAGACTTTTGGAATTACGTCAAGGTTAATGGTGGAAAGGTAGAGTTGAATGCCGAGTATCATTACCTTTGACTGGTCTAAGTTAAGCTTAAGGCCATTTTCACGGGATCACTGGGTAATGGCTTCAGTGTCTCGTCTGATTTCTTCGATGTTACGCTGAAGATGGCTGGGGTAGTAGTGAACGTATAGTTGAGTGTCATCAGCGAAAATCATGTGGCGTGAATAGATCAGAACGCAAGGAAGGTTATTGATGTAGACTGCGAATAAGAGAGGGCCGAGGACGCTGCCCTGGGGCACGCCAGATGCAGCTCGCAATAACTCTGAGATGTTATCACCTTCGTCAACTACGGCTCGTAAGCCATCAGATAGATAGTTGAGAAACCAACGCAAAGCGTGGTAATATTTAAAGCACGTAATTGTTTTAAGAGACGAGCGTGGGAGATCGAGTCAAAAGCTGTAGAGAAGTCAAGTAGTACAAGGATGAATCTAGAAGCCTGTGGGTTTCAACATAGCCTAGTAATTGCCTGTGCCCAATTCTCTATAGGACTTTGGAGAGCTCAGATAATTGTGTGATCGATCTAGTATCGGACGGAGAAGACGGAGACTTAATTTTGGAGAGTGGAACTATAAATGCTTTTTTCCATGCACTTGGGACAGTGCCGCTGATAAGCGACTGACAGATCAAAAATGTTAATGGCTGTATGAAATTAGGAAGGGCAGCTCGTAGCATGGGGACTGTGAGGCCGTCAAGTGCGGCTCCTTTACATTTGGCAAACTTGAGCGCCTCTAGAGCTTCGCCGTTGCTCGCTGGAGTTACATGAAAAGATGTGTTTAGTTGCGGGTCATAAGGGCAATTGCAGGCAGCCTCGAAGTCGCCCTGGACGAGAGGGGGATATTGGTTTACAGTTTGAGTAAAGTGCTCATTCAGCTTAGTCGAGCTGAAGAATGTCAACGGAAATAGTAGGTTGGATCGCGTGACATGTAGCTTGCGAATCTCACGCCATTTGGTGTTCAAGTCAGTCGCTGCAACGAGTTGGCTTTCGATATGAGCGTTTTTTGCGGTGTTGAATTTGTTAGAAACTTGAGCCCGATGTTGCTTGAAGTGCTCGTCATCAGACAACAAGCCTGAATTTCGAGCGCGCTTGAAGGCGCAGGGCTTGCATTTTGACGATAAAACAAGAGTTTGTACAGGGGCAGCTGCGTTAAAAGTCGAGGATATGTCCGTAGATAAGTTTCGCTATGCCGCATGAATATCTACTATTGCATAAGCACTACTGAGTCCAAGTATCACATCCTGATTAGACGATGCAATAAGAAAAGCTTTTTCGAGAAAACGTGTACAATTTTCAGAGAGGAGCGCCGATAAAGTGGAGTGAAGTTCGCATGCAAGAGCCTTTGGGCAGATACGACTCAGATCACGTATTCTGATGGTTTTTTCAAATACGGGGGGCTTACACTTTATTACGAGTGTGATAAAATCGTATCCAGCGATAAAAAGGGCATCTGACTTTTCATAAGCTACTACATTGGTCACATTGCTGACAAGGAAAAGGTCTAGCCATGTATGAAATGGTGGGTAGCGCCAAAATATATGGCGAGTGGTGTCTGAATGGATCAGCAAGAGCGAGTGAGATTCAATACTCTCGAGTAAATAGGTAAATACATCGTTCTGAACAGCCATGTTAATACTGAAATCACTTGCGACGATGATATTTGGGTACTGAGGTAAGTATACTGAAAGACAAATGAAAAATGAAGCAGGATAGGCAGCAGTGTAATGTCGGTATATGGCAGAAACAAGAATCTTTGTTACTGCATTTATCAACTGATAAATAGAAAATTTAGGCGTATTAACGTAAATTGGATCAAACTCAGTAAGTATTTTTACTTTGAAACAATTGCGTATATATATCCCGACTCAACCGCCCTCCTTACTGTCGCGATCATGCAGAAAACAGTTGTAACCTGTAATTTTTCGAGCTCGCGCGATCTTGTACTGCTGGCTCAGACACCGAACCTTATTTTGAAATTGCAGGTTTTGTCGCGGGTTGTTTCGTAGGTCGTGGCCTCGGTTTGAAACGGGTGAGGTCAGCCTCATAGTGGACCGGAATGAGCAGAGAGATGCGAGTCTTCCGCATACATACGACAATGTTTTATACGATAGAGCGCATATAATTCAGCGTATGACATGCTGCGACTGATTTACGGTTGAGCTCATATAAGGGTTTAGGCCATAGAAGGTTCATAAAATAAATTTTCCTTCTCGGTTACGCCAAAGTGAGTGAAGGTGTCATGGTCTTTGCAAATGCCGGATTTACTTACGACTGAATCATCAATGGTCGACGAGATAAATTTAACTACTACGGCGCAGGTCGGAAAAATGTGAGAGGTATCCGGGTCTGCGGTGCCCATATCAGGTTCTAACGTGTATGTGTTTTTTTCTTTTTTACGTCGTCATACGTGTGCTCCCATATGGTGCTAATCGACGATGGGGGTCTGCGGTGTAAACAAAGCCCATGTAATTTTTACAGAGGTGCTTGTATGAATAGTAGGATTTTCAAAAAAAGTAAAGTCTTTGAAACCGAAAATAAAAAGAATGATGTAATAGTATTAATCATACCCTGGTAGAAAATTATCTAGTTTTATCGAGGCCCTCGATTATTTCCTTGGCAAACTAGATAGATCTACATAGTTCTAGATTAATTTTCTACCAGGGTATAAATAAAGAAAATTGAAATGGACGAGATCAATAAACAATTTTATGTATTTAAAAAAGTATTATAATGTTGAAAATTTCTTATGACCAATTCTCTTAAATTATGAATTATTAGAGTATAACTTTCATTTAATATTTTTTAATATATATTACTTTACATGAAGTATCTCCTGACTAGCACAAATTAAAAATTACATCGCTTATTACAGAATATCAAAAATGACTTTCGGATCCCCTTAAATAGGTTAAAATGTTGTTCAATTACCTAATTGTCGTATTCGATGCCAGCGCCTTCGATGGTTTAAGTACATTAAACGTAATCGTCGGACAGACAAGACATTTCTGCCGTGAATACTTTTTTAGTAGTTTATCGATTTAAATGTACTAGATGCATGTGAAATTAAGAAAAAAGTATTACCTCTATCTTTTTAAACTACAAATTCGATTTAAATATTTATTTTTCAAACTGAATGCTCCTTTAAAGAATTATTCGCTGAACTGACAAGACATGTAATAAAGGTACGGTAGTAGAAGTGCAACATTAACTAATTATTTGTAGACAAAAATACTAATAAATAAGTATATGTAAACTTTTTATAGAAAATGGACATAAAAGCTATAAGTAGGAATCGATTGCATTTTAATTTGTGTTTAATCCGTTTTAAAAAAAATGACGTTTTCGCGTATAACAAAGAAAGAGAATTAGCTTATCAAAAATTTCGGGTCGGAAAAGATAGGTTGGTGCTATTTTAAATGCATTATCACTGAACCGATTATATTATTTCTAAGGTATCAAAGACCCGAAAAACTAAAACACCAAAATAGAAACACCGTTTGAAAGACAAAAACGCATCAAAAAACAAAAACAAATATTTTTGAGTCGCCTTCTTTCAAGGATAACAAAAAAATGAGCCCCGAAACATTAATTTCTACCGTGGATTACTCGAGACGCAGAGGGATTCATACATACACACACATACATATCCATACGAACATTTTCTAAAAGTAGTATATTTTGGTTTCAAATAGTCCAAAACATGTTTGTAATATATTTTTAAGAAAATTTTTTTTTTCTATTATTATAAAACTTGCTCTAGACGGAAGAAATAAATATTCACATTGTGTAACTAATTTATAATATCCTCAGGAATTTTTATCTCAAAAGATTATATTTATGTATATATATAGATGTATATATATACATAAATAAAGGCCCTTCTGAACCCTACAACTTTTGTCTTTAAAGTATTTTCCCATCTCCCTTAGTTTTAGAGATATTTGCCTGTTGGTTTTAAAATGTGACACCCTGTATATATATATATATATAGGGCCCAACTGATAGTAGCCTTGGTCATGACCTTGAGATCAAGGATCAAGATCATTTGCAGGTCAAATCTATTATTTCAAATAGAAACCACCAATTTTGACCTCGTAAATGGAAAGAGCGAAAAATGTTACGTTCAGATATGTCCTTGGGTCAATATCATGATCAAGGTCGTGGTCATGGTCAAATCCAAATCAATCAACGCATCAGAACTTTTTGATAATCACATGAAAGAAAAAAGGTGTAAAATACAGTTATAGAGTTCGGAGGGGTAAACTGATTGTGACCTTGACCATGACCTTGAGGTCAAGAATGATGTCATTTCAAGGTCAAATCGATTTTTTTAAACGGGAAGCCCCACTTCTGACGTCAATAGAAAACCCGGAAAAATATACTTTCTGATATGACCTTGTGTCAAGGTCACGGTTAAGGTCATGGTCATGGTAAAACATTTCGATAATTACGCATACGAGAAAAAGTTTTAAATACTGAAGTTATAGGGTTCGGAGAAGCAAACTGTGACTTTGATCATGACCTTGAGTTCAAGGATGATTCCATTTGAAGGTGCAATCGATTTTTTCGAACGGGAAGCCCCACTTTTGACCTCGTAAATAGAGAAACTGGAAGATTTTACATTCTGATATGACTGAATCAAGGTCATGGTCAAATTTATGGTCAGTTTCCGGCAAGTTAAGGCAATATAAAGGGCATTTGAAGTGATTGAGTATAATTAGTTATTTTAAGTAATTGAGAGACATTGAGACATTGAGACACATAGCACTGGTCATTGAGGTAATTGAAGTTTACGCCAAGTTGGTGCTGGTCATGTTAGAATTGTTACCTGCTCTTCATATTCTTGATTAAAAATCTGAATTTTTATGAAAAAATACTAGTTGACTTTGAAATGACTTTACTGTTAGACTTCGGGATCAAAATTCTCGGGGAAGTTACCATCCTCTCTATCCCACACTGATGTCGGAGAAATCCGTATACGGATTCTTTCTTTCTATCGATTTGTTTGAATGCGTTGATTGATTTGGATTTTGACCATGATTTTGTCACAAGCTCATATTTGAACGTAAAATTTTCCGCTCTATCCGTGCAGGAATGCATTTGAAAGTTAAATTTCATTTTCGTTCAGAATGGTAAGTAAATCGTGATTTTTTCAAACAGTAACAGATTAGAATTTGTTTGGGTATGACAGGAGTTTATCATGAATGACCCCTTGTAATGAAAAATGATCAGTCTCAAGTAAGATTGACAACCACTAAGCAACTATTATCAGTACTTACCCCAGTTAACCACTTATATCAGATAATAACATGAGTTAATAAGTACTGACCATTTGTAAGTAACAGTCACCGGGAGTATTCATCATTGACGAGTAATAATCATTAATTATTAGTGTTTACGTCAAATAGTTTTCAAATAGAGCACACTGATACTGTCAAAGAAAATTAAACTTTTTCGTTTTAAAAAATTGTATAGTATAATAACATCTTATTTCTTTTCTGGTCCGCTGCAAATGTGCTTATCCATCCAAACTTGTTTTGCGATCGTTTCTTGTACATATTTCTGATCGGAAATAACGGTTTCGATAAACAATTGCATTTACAACCCAAAAAGAATTCCTGACTATAAAGCTAATGAAATAGTTGAAATTCTTCTTATTTTAGGAGAATGTCGAAAAACTATCAAGAGGCAAGCCAATTGTATTTTATTCGATTCCCTCAACGACAACATCCTGATCATACGGTAATACGTGATATTGAACTGCGCGGTCGACAAGGAAATTTCCTTCGAAGAAGGAGGACACTGAATGAACACGATTATGAAAATAATCCTCGCTTTCTTGCTATACTAGCTATGGTACATTTAAATGTTCATGTCAGTTTACGAGAAATCGAGTTAACAATGGGTATTCCAAGATCTACGGCCAGTAGAAACTTTCGATATGCGCATTACCATCCTTAACACATTACTCTAAATCAAGCTTTAACTGAGGAAGATCAACGACGGAGAATAACATTTTGCCAATGGGCAATATAACAAATTACTGATGATGAAAATTTCTTCATCAATGTTCTGTTTAGCGACAAGGCTACATTCGAGAGTACTAGTATGTTGAATTGACATAATTGTCACTACTGGTCGCCTGTTAATCCCCATTGGATGCAAGAAGTTGATCATCAGCATCGCTGGAGTGTAACGGTATGGTGTGGTATTGTTAACGGGTATCTAATTGGACCCTATTTTTTTTAAGGTAACGTAACTCAACATACTTATTTACAGTTACTCAGAGAGGAGCTGCCGCTTTTTCTAGAAAACGTTGATCTCCATACAAGGGCCAGAATGTAGTTACAACAAGATAGCGCTCCTCCACATTATGCCAGAATTGTAAGAGATTTTCTTAATGAAAGGTTCAACAATCGATGGATTGGTCAAGGAAGTCCCGTAGAATGGCCTCCAAGATCTCCAGCTCTGACATCTCCAGATTTTTATTTATGGGGCTACCTAAAAAATCAAATCTACAGTAACAGGCCAACTACAAGAGCTGACATGATTCAAAAGATTACACAAATCTGCTTAAGTATTCCACGTCAAGTATTATTAAATACTATTAGAAACTTTGAAAGAAGAATAGAATACTGTCAACAAGTGAATGGTGCAACTTTTGAGCATCTTCTTCAGTAAATCGTGACTGAAACACTTGGATGATATGATTGAATACACATATGAACGTGAAATTTGTCTAAGTATTTTTAACTGGCCCGGGTAACCTCTCACCTTGCCTTCACTGGCCGGATCACCTCCGATCTTGCCTTAAATTTCCGGGTCACCTCCGAATCTTGTCTTAAATGTCCGGGTCAGCTCCGATCTTGCCTTAAATGGCCGGGCCACCTCCGACCTTGCCTTCACTGGCCGGGTCACCTCCGATCTTGCCTTCACTGGCCGGGTCACCTCCGATCTTTCCTTAAATGACCGGGTCACCCCCGACCTTGCCTTCACTGGCCGGGTAACCTCCGACCTTGCCTTCAATGACCGGGTAACCTTCAACCTTGCCTTTCACTGACCGGGTAACTACCCGTTTTACCACTGACCTTGTACTTAACTGGCCATAATTTTGACAATGTCCTTGACCCAGGGCAATTTCTGAAAGAAACAATTTTCAGATTTTTCCATTGACGACGCCAAAAGTGGGGCTTCCCGTTTGAAAAAATTGATTTGACCTTGAAATGACATTCTTGACCACAAGATCATGGTCAAGGTCACAATCAGTTTGCCCCTCCGAACTCTAGAACTTCTGTATTTTACACCTTTTTTCTTTCGCGTGATTATCGAAATGTTCTGATGCGTTGATTGATTTGAATTTGACCAAGACCACTACCTTGATCATGATATTTACCCAAGGATATATCTGAACGTAAGATTTTCCGCTCTTTCCATTTACGAGGTCAAAATTGGTGGTTCCTATTTGAAATAATAGATTTGACCTTCAAATTGCCTTGATCCTTGACCTCAAGGTCATGACCAAGGCTACTATCAGGTGAGCCCTTCTTAACCCTACAACTTTTGTCTTTAAAGTTTTTTCCCATCTCGCTTAGTTTTAGAGATATTTGCCTGGTGGTTTTAAAATGGGACACCCTATATATATACACATAATCTTTTAAGATTAAAATTTCTGAGCCATTCGTTGAGTATGCTTAAAGATTTCCTGTTACTACGAGGGTAGTTCAATAAGTCTTTAGAATAAAGTATAAAAACAATTTTTTTTGGGTAAATTTTTTTTTATTTTTCAACATAATCTCCTTGGAGCTCTATACACTTGGTCAATCGCTTTTTAAGTTTTATTAATCCTTCAGAAAAGTGCGTTTTCGGAAGTTCCTCAAAATAAGCACTTACAGAGGCAATGACGTCTTCGTTGTCCGTAAATCTCTGTCCACCGAGATATTTTTTCAAGTTTGGAAATAATAAAAAGTCACTGGGGGCTAAATCTGGTGAATACGGTGGGTGTTCGACCAATTCGAATTTTAGTTCTTCAATTTTAGCCATTGAAACGAAGCATGTGTGAACTCGGGCGTTGTCGTGATGAAAGAGAATTTTTTTTCTCGCCAAATGTGGTCGTTTTTTTTTAATTTCTTCTTTCAGCTGCTCTAATAATGATGCATAATACTCACCAGTAATTGTTTTACTCTTTTCCAAGTAGTCAATAAGTATAATTCCACGTGCATCCCAAAAAACTGTAGCCATAACCTTACCAGCTGACTTTACGGTCTTTGCCTTCTTTGGAGCTGGTTCGCCTGTGGAAATCCACTGTTTGGATTGTTCCTTTGTAGTGGTGTATCCATGTTTCATCCACAGTCACAAATCGACGAAAAAATTCCTCAGGATTCCGACTTATGCGCGCCAAAAGAGCCTCAGAGGCGACCACTCTATTGCGTTTATTCTCAGCTGAGAGCAAACGCGGCACCCATCTTGCCGATAGCTTTTTCATGCCTAATTTTTCATGTAGAATTGAAACAACTGCACCTATAGATATCCTTGTGGCCTCAGCTAACTCACGCACTTTTAATCTTCTATCCTTCAACACCATATCGTGGATTTTATTGATGATTTCGGGAGTAGTTGCTTCTACGGGCCTTCCTGAACGTGGTTCGTCACTTATTGATGTACGACCACGCTTAAATTCATTTACCCAGTTATAAACCGTTGCTAAGGCAGGGGTAGATGTGCCATGAACTGAGTCCAATTCATTTTTTATCTCATATGGAGTTAAACCCTTTAAATGAAAATGTTTAATTACAGCTCTGAACTCGTTTTTTTCCATTTTTCTTAACAAGCAATTTTTTTTTTCAATTGGTTATAAAAACACGTAAACTCAGAAGATGTGGACTGTGACTGCACCATATATCTAGTGGGGAGTGGTGCTGACTAAAAACAGATGATTTGGAGCGATTCGCGCGCCATCTGTTGGTCATTCTAAAGACTTATTGAACTACCCTCGTATCTACTTTTTGCTACTGTGTAGCGTCTTACAAATTCCAATATGGCGGCTGAAACTTTGAATGTTCATAAAAATTTTACGAATTTTGACGATATCTCGCTCAATATTAATGCTACAATTTTTTTGAGCCTAGAAATGGATTCAACATTGAACTTGACATAAATTCATGATATAACGTTCAAGATCAAATTCATGTTTTCAAGGACGTTTAAAGATCAAAGTTTTCTCTTTCGAAATTTTGCTAAATTTTGGATTTGGAAAGTTATTTAATTAGAATTAACAAGCGTTTCATGCTCAGTACAAGTTTTGATGTTCGATATGACTGTATTCTTTCCAAAGCCAAAATTTTGCAAAATTTCGAAAGAAAAATTTGATCTTGAAATGATCTTGAAAACATGAATTTGATCTTGACCGTGATACCATATATTTATGTCAAGTTCAACGCTGAATCCATTTCTGGCCTCAAAAAATTGTAGCATTAATGTTGAGCAAGATATAGTTAAATTTCGAAAACTTTTTACGAACATTCCAAGTTCGAGCCGCCATATTGGAGCTACCATATTGGATTTTTTAAAACGTCACATCTGATTGTTAGTCCATATTATTACATATACCCGAGTAAAAGTTTTTCTTCTGATTTAGAAGAGATTAGAATTGATACATCTACTTATACTCCTGTAACGAGTGTCACATGCGTGTTCAGCACGACGTTGCTTAGCACGCCGACGGAATCAGAGAAGGCTTCGAACAGACGCGTACCTCTCCTAGCGTGGGCTATTCGGAGCCCTTATTTTCTTGGGATACGGCACACTATTCGTAGTGCGACCCTTACGCACGTACGCGTTTACCCCAGGGCTAGACCTTACCTCTATTAAATAGAGTGTGTGAATCGGAGACGGAGCGCCGCTAATGAAGCTTCTCTCTCTCTCTCACTCTCTCTCTCTCTCTCTCTGTCTCTCTCTCTCTCTCTACCTCTATCTCTATCTCTCTCTCTTTATCGTTACTGGCCGCTAGCTCTGTCACTTTCCCTCCCGCTGCCGCCTCGACGCTTGCTGCTGGAGGTTTCTGGACTCGCGTGTGGACTCTCCTTCTGTTGACGATTATGGGGGTAGAGAGTTCGCCTTCATCAGACGTTCCTGCACACACGCACGCGAGACTCACCGTATACAGCACAAACGTGATCACGTGCAGCTGCGAAGCGGGAGAATCGCCAAGATGGCAGCGAGCAAGCAAAAAGCGTAGTGCGCGGTACGATAGTGTTAGCGATAATGGCCTACACGGCCTCGGCGGAATATCGCCGACTGATCTCTCTTGCCTTCCTGTAGAAGCACGCGGCTATCAAATGGCGACATTTGGCCCATTCTCCGCGCTGTATTACTCGCGAGTTATTCGCAACTCGCTATATGGTTGTTTTTTCTTTATTTTCGAAAATTATTTTTCTACACATATGTTGATTATGAAACACTAATAAACACTGGTTTCGGAAAAATACATTTTTTCTTTGGAGTTTTAGTATTTTTAAGATAATTTATTTTAATTTTTTTGATAAATAGAACTGGTTGAACAAACTTGGAAAAAGTTTTGCAGAACAAAAAAACCCGATAAATTTTGACATTTTAGAAAGTGGAAGAAGTTTATTTACGAATAAGTTGCTTTTTTCGGAAATTAGAAAATTTTTAAAAAAGTTAAATTTTTTCATGAATACCAATTTGAAAACAAAAATCCAATTTTCCTCGAAAATAAAATAGTCGATCGCTTTTTTTCAGGATCCTCGAAAAACGAAACGAGAAATAGTTCCACATTTTTTTATTGAACAAATAATTTTCAGAATCATATTTTCTCCGAAATTAAGAAATAAGGTTTTGAAAAAGTTACTACCTAAAATTGAAAACATTTTTTATATTATTACTGGAAAAGTTGGTTGATTCAACTTTAGAGTTTTTAATTTTTTTTCCTTGAAATAGGTACACTGCCATCCATAATTATTTGCCCACCCAAAGAAAAAATTGCATAAAATTAAAAGTTTTGTTTTTTTTTATGATCTTGTAAATACTTGATTTCTTTAGGCTTCAAGTATTTACAAGATCATAAAAAAAATTTTCGTTTTTAAATCTAAGAAAATATAGGCTGATTCTATGCTCTATAACACACATTTTCTCCAAGTAAAATTTTCTCGTATGAGTCAAAGGTAGCGAGATAATAATTATTGAAGAAAAGGTGTTTTTATTCTTACAATCGCTTGTATCTCCTACGGTAATTATGAAAAAAAATATTTTAACAATGCATTCGAAAGATCTTCGAATAAGCTTAAAAATTCCACTTTTAGATTTATTGTGGGAATTATTCCCACAAAACTGTGTAAAATTGAAAGTAGGTAAGAAAATTTTGCAACAATACGCAAAAAGCTACAAAATGAGCCCCCGGAGGATTTTGTAGGATAAATATAACCTTAGTAACAAAACTTTTAATTTTATGCAATTTTTTCTTTGGGTGGGCAAATAATTATGGACGGCAGTGTAAATATAACAGAAAAGTTAAGAGAAACAAAAGCTGAGCTTATTTTTCATTTCTGAACAATTTGCGAAAAATTGTACATACACCTCGAATATTGAAAGCGAGATTTGAACTCAGAAGAGTTAAGTTGACAAGCTAAAATTTTGATAAAGCAAATAGATAGCGAAAATTGTGGAATGGAAAGCGATAGGATTTTCAAAAATCGTGCACTCAGCTACAACAAAACAAATTCAATTGCGAAATTCTTCTTGTGCCACCGAATTGAGATTTTCCTCGCACACGCTTAATACCATCGAAAACTTATAGAAAACCGAAATATAGATATAACTCGCTCGAAAAAACAGTTATTATCAAGAAAATTTCTACAAGATGGCAAACGTCACAGCATAGATCGTCGAAGAATGGACCATGGACTTAAATGGCCAAAAGCTCGAGGAAGCACTATCACAGTTGAAGCTGACGACAGAGGATTATCAGTTCGCATAAGTGGATCGTTTAGAAAAATAATTGCTAGGTAATTATTCAGCGAACGATTTCGAAGAAACGCAAGAAACAACAAACGAAGCCAGCAACAGCCGAGCAAGGTTACGTAGGCAGTTTATAAATGCCACCATCATGGAAGAAGTGGACAACGGAGTCCACAAAGGTGATGCAAATATCCACCGACTGGCCACGTTACTGTTGGACACAGAAGTCCACAGAAACCTTGAACAGTCGCTCGGTGGCCACCCGAGAACGTAGAACGGGAAATAGACCACGCCGTGGATAACAACAGATCGAAAACACCGGAAGAAACGGGACCACCGAATGAAGAGATTATAACGTTGGTATCAGCTAAAGGAAATCCCTACTAGCTATCAGTAGACATATCATTCACGCTGGCTGAGTTGATTCACGAAACCAGGACGCTCAGACAGCAAGTCGACACACTGCGAAAAGAACAATTACTATTCAGCACAAGACACGACGAAGGCAGGCGATTGGTGAACTTCCAGGATACTTATACACAACCAGCGATGAACCAGAACAACTAACGAACATAGAGAAAACAGGCCAACATATGAGCGACTGAGAGGAAGATCGAACTATGAACGATCGGCAACCCGCTCAATCTGAGTGTCCCTAGTCCACCTGGCGAGAGATGAAGGGACCATGGTACGTCAAGTCCATAGCCCTGGTCAGAGACCCTCGTCCAAACAACACGATGTGGCGGCAACTCACGTGACGTCAGTCAATAGATGCCTACCTCGCGAGAATAGAAGACTGCAATACCCTGGCCAATTTATCGGATGATGAACTTGTAGCAGCAGTATCGGAGCTATTCACCAATACAGCAGCAGCCTGGTACCGAAATAATAAGAACAAATGGAAAACTCGTAGAGACTTCACAACTTCGGCCAGACATTGATATAGCATGAGTCGCCAATACCAATAGAGGCTGTTGAATGAAGCATATATTCGGACGCAAGGACCGGACGAGTTAATTCGAAATTACCTCACATATCTGATAGGGATAATGAATAAACTATCACCACGACTTGAGGAAATGCAAGAATTGGATCTTTTACATCGAAATATGAAATCGAATTTACAGAAGCTGGTCAGGAGATCCGACGTCAGCAGTGTGGAAACACTGCTTGATGCGGCGTCCGACGCAGAACAGACGTTGAAACACGAGAGGTCGTACTGCCTACCACCAGCACCGGCAGTTTCGCTGTTGCCGAGCTGGCGTACAAACCAACTTAAGGGCAAAAGAAGCAGAGGATAGAAATCTCCGCCATAGCTACGAAGGACACGAAGTTTCCCATGTCAGACTATACGGCGATATTCGCGAAGATATTAGACGAGAAGTTGAAACATTCTCAACAACCGAATAGAACAAGAAATAAGAACTTCCCGTTGAGGAATGGACACCGTAAAGGGGGGCAGAGAATCCCCAAGAGGTTCACCAAAACACGACAATCAAACAAATCTCCACCCAGGAATGGGCTACATAAGCGCAGGTCGAACCGCTCTGGCGCGTCGCCAGGGGAGAATAAGCGTTGGTTCGATCCGACAGAAGCTTTGAAATACTTTGGCTGCGGGGAATTGTGCTTTATGAGAAAATAGTGTCCAAAGTGCTCGAAAAGCGAAGCGGGGAGTGGCCACTAAGAACCGCCGCCATTCCTGAAGAAAATATGGTCTCTGCAGCATATCTCTCCATCGACGCCGAAACATCGACGGGAAAAAAGGACACCCACACATTCCCAGACGACCCCTGTCCCGAAAGCGAGGTCGGATTAGTCGAGCAATCGAGTTCCACTCCCTCAGAAGAAGGGGAGGAAGCCGCAGAGGCCGACGAATCATCCAGAAGGATATACGATCTCTTTCAGTGCCTGCCCTCACCGACACTGAAGTGTCAAGGGGGAAGTGGATATCCAGCCACATCCAGACGAGTCCTCTCGCGAAGGCAAGGTCGACCGGAATAGGCTACTGAATTCGACTCTCTCAGAAGAGAGAGGAGAGATCGAACAGCCGCGGAGATTAGCGTATGATTCAGAAGGAAGTACGTCTTAAGTGACGCACACCCCAATTGAAGCTGAAGCAACGAAAGGAGGAACGAATACATTTTCGCAACCGATCGCGTCTTCTCACGAAGGGAAAGACAATTTGAAGAAGGTTGCGAAAGAAAACGTCACCTCGATGGCAGCGCAATTCGTCGAGTCTGAAACGACGACTATGAACTCCGATGCCCCGCCACGATCACACCGGTCTTCTCATGAACAAGAGACCGAAGGGATCCAACAGCCCCAGACAGGCTCAACCTTTACTGCAGAGGAGGCACGGCCAACGAAATCGCAGTAGCGAACGCACAGAAAAGAAACCAAAACCAAGTGATGGATATCTTGGATCAAGGAATAATTGAACCGTTAAATAGTGGCTGGTCGAGCCCAATGGTGATGGTGAAGAAGAAGGATGGAACCTACAGATTCTGTGTAGATTAACGGAAGGTCAAGGCGCAGACGAAGTCTGACGCGTATGCTATGCTATTCATGCAAGATATCTGGTGGAAATTGAGGAGGGCAAAGTATATATCAACGATCGATAATAGAAGTGCATATTACCAGATACCACTGAGCAAGTCTTCCTGACCAATGACAGCCTTCACAGTGCCGAGAAAAGGATTGTATCATTTTCTACGCACACCCTTTGGTTTATCATACGAGGGCGCAATGTTTCAGAGATTGATAGACATGGTGATCGGTCCAGACCTTGAGCCGTACGTGCTCCCGTTTCTGGATGACATCGACATAATCTCTGAAACCTAAAAAGAACACCAACGACTATTAAAACTAGTTCTCGAGAGGCTCAGAGTAGCTGGACTAATCATCAACCGGAAGAAATGCGTATTTTGCATTCCAAGGCCAGATATTTGGGAGTCCTGGTGAACTGGGACGTGATCAGCCCAGATCCGAAAAAGATCGAACCGGTGATGAAAAACCTAGCGCCCAAGAACCTGAATCAATTAAGTTTTGTGGATATACCTTTATGGTACCGGAGGTTCATGTAGGACTACCCAACGTTTGCCGAGCATCTGATTCATCTTCTAAAGAAGATTCAGAAGTACGATTGGCTAGAAGACCAACAAGACGCATTTGACAGACTGAAGGCACTCATCGCCTCAGCACCTGTTCTACATAGTCCTCTGCCAGATACACAGTTCGTGGTGAACACGGACGTTAGTAACACCGGAATCGAGGCAGTACTCCTCCAAGAAACTGCGGAGGGGGAAAGAGTGCTTGAATTCGCTAGCCGCACGTTAAATTCATCAGAAAGGTGGTACTGGATCACTTGAGTCTGGCGTGGCTATGTAATCTGAAAAATCCCACTTCCCATCTGGCGAGATAGGCGTTACGCCTACAAGGTCATGATCACGAAGTGACCCACAAGAGGGGTGCACTGTATTACGTACCTGACGCATTGTCCAGGATGTACGAGAGAGAGTGAGAGAGGAAACATTCATGGGCTTCTTAAGTTGAACGCTCGAACCGTGGTTAAGGAATTACACGAAACAATCGTGATGCGGTTCGGAGCACCAGAGACATTCCATTCAGACAGCGGCATAGAATTGAAGAACAAGGCCCTCGATGAATATCTGATGCGACAAGGAATGTACCAAAGCACGACCCTTCCCATACTGTCCCCGAGCAAACCCCATGGTAAGGGAGAACAAAACCCTGAAGACAACGATCGCGTCCTATATAACAGAAAACCACAAGACTTGGGAAGAAAATCGGCTAGAACTGGTATTCGCTATGAACACTGTCAAGCACAGTTCCACTAGTTTCAGTCCAGCTATGCTGAACAATGGAAGACAGCCCACGCCACCAGGCACCGTGAGATGGGAGCAAGAGAATTCCACGTCAGAGTCCATACAGTTAGAAATGCTACAGGCCTAGAATGCACGCATGTCAAGACTGGGCGGCGTGCAGGAACAATCTGCACTGCGCTGCGAGGCCGAACGGATCAGGCAGACGAAGTATTACGACGCCAGGCGCCGAGAGGCAGCATTTCCACTAGGGGAGATCGTCTGGTGATAAAAACAGGGTACTGTCCTTGGTGGTTCAGGGCATTACAGCGAAACTGGCACCCAAGTATGCTGGACCATCCATCGTAATAGCTGTACACTGGCCCAACTCGTACAACCTCTTCAGCTCTACGGGTCAAGTAGAAAAAATACTCCAGGCGAAACCTGAAGACATTTACACCTGGCGAAGATCCATCGGATGAACCAAGGGATACGCTAAAATCGAAGATACCGCATCATCTCGACCCTACAGGGAATCGCAGGAGATGATCGACCCTCCAGCATCTGGCGTGCACCACATCCCAAGCCTGGGAAACGTTGTCCGAACACGTCGCGTGAGACGCACTTAAATTAAAGCAAGGGCGACCCCGAAAAACGGTATACGTAGTGAGGACTGCAAGATCCGAGCCTCACTAGAAGAAAACACCGATAGAGAGGAGCTCACCCCCTAAGAGGACACGCGGGCGGCCCAAGGGACCTAGCAAACCCAACAAGCGAAGTTTGTGACCCGAGCGAAGGGCCATACTACGAATAGTGTGCCGTGCCCTAGAATATAAGAGCTCCAAATAGCCCGCGATAGAAGAGGCCCGCGCGTGTTTGAAGCCCTCCATGATTCCGGCGTCGTGCTCAGCAACGGTCGTTCTAAACACGCATGGGACGCTCGACCTGCGCGTAATTATTAAAATCGTTTTTATTGTAATTATCATTGTTAACTTCGTTGTAGAGTTTTATTTATTTATTTAAGAATGCAGTTTAATCGTTAGTTAACCCGTACCTGCCTGCTCCCCGCATCGAGTTAGGCCGACAACGATAGCTAACTTGCTATTCGCGTTGCGAAAGAGATAGCCTTCGCGTTTTCGCGCTCCTTCCAGGTCGCCAAACTAGTGCGTCGAGGAAGCCCCGCACAAAGTCGTAATCCTCGTGGATTCGACGCATGCGTGGGAAAAACCTGCACAGCTTCATCGGGGTAAGCCTACAGCGGCGAGTTGCCGCGGGCCCACTCAAAGGTAAGCGCTGCGGTAAGTCGCACACACGTGTTATGTGTGGTGCACGCAAGCAGGATATTGGCTTGATTGCTAATTATTTGTTATTAGCAATTGAGCAACCCATTAAAAGAGATTATAATGTATACATCATTTTTTAATTCTCTTATCGATTCTCCGTTGAATTATTGAGCTACGATGAAATAACGTGAATAAGGTCAATTTTTAAAGATTAATAAGGTCAAATTTAAACAAGAGACTGAAGAAAAGGGGTTGAGGAGAGTATAAGGAGAGACTGAGGAGGGTCTGAGGAGGGTAAGAGGAGGGACAGCTTTTTAAAATATTTTTCAAAAAGAAATGGTTTTTCTATTACCTTCGAATTTGCAGAGCAGAGCAGAGCAGAGCAGAGCAGAGCAGAGCAGAGCAGAGCAGAGCAGAGCAGAGCAGAGCAGAGCAGAGCAGAGCAGAGCAGAGCAGAGCAGAGCAGAGCAGAGCAGAGCAGAGCAGAGCAGAGCAGAGCAGAGCAGAGCAGAGCAGAGCAGAGCAGACTAGAGTAGAGTGGAGTAGAGTAGAGTAGAGTAGAGTAGAATAAGCTTTATTTTGCGCAAGTTAAAATATTAATATACATGATTATCACACATTTTCCATTATTGCGCTGGTATCTCAGCAGTTATTATCACACATATGTACATGTATTACTTATCACAGTTCATTCAAATTTGAAATATTATCACACTTGTTCTATCACGTCGAATGTTGTCTAAAGAACACAGTAAAAAACTAGAATTACGCAATATACAGTAAGTTACATTAGGTGACTATATATACAAAATCAGTCAGATATAATTCAGTCTTGTTCACTCATAGTGTAAAAATACCTATGCAAAGCAGGCTTTAATCTAGTGAGCGAAGGTAAAGTTCGCACACACTATATCCGCAAAGATTTCAGGCCCACGTCAGTTCGCGACCCCGGAATTAAAGTTTCTCTACGAGCCCTACCTCAGGTCCTTGACTTGTTTTCTTAAAAATGGGCAGCAAGGTACAGAGGCTATCCCATGACAAATGCTTTTGGATTTTTCTCCGGTCCCCTGAAATTAGAAAAAACTTGGATAAGGTCGTTAATATAAAGACTAAACAGGAGAGGTCCCAAAACCAGGTCCTGCGGAACGCGGTGATTGGTTGTTAGCCAAACCGATTCTCCACTTGATTTAGTAACAACTCTATAATTTCATCCCGTAATATACGACTTGATCCACAGAACAACGAGCTTAGAGTACCCAACTCTATCCTGATTAGATTACGTAGCAGATTCGAGCGGGATATACTATCAAACGCTTTACTGAAGTCAAACAGTAGAAGGATTGTGAGTAACTGTTTCTCATCGTCAATACCAGTCGGAATGGCTTCAGTCAGTCTTACTACTGCTGTTTGTGTAGAGTGATGTTACCGAATGTTTGGTGGGAATCCAGGATATTCATTGAGACTAAATGCTCTGAAATCTGTTCGTGGATCTTTTCCAGGATCTTGGAAATAAAACTCAAAAGGGCAATTGGACGAAAGTCTGAGACGGCTGATAGAATTGATGTGTTCTTAAGGGAAACAGTACATGTAAATGGTTCAAAGAATCGTTTTTTTTTTCTTTGCGTAAATCGAGAGCTTTTAATGTGGAAAATATGTTCCTAAAGTTTCAAATTGTAACTTGCTCTCTAAAAGTGTCTACAGTCTAGTTTATACGTGCGCGCTCGCATGCGCGCCGAATAAGTCCGTAACTTTAAACGCGTTTTTCTTAAAAATACATTTTTCTAAATTGTCGGACAGCTAACTTGAAAAATATGCAGTCGACGTGGTCAAACGACGTACAGATATCCTTTATCACATTCTTCACCGACTGAATCTATAAAATGAATAAGTTCTTTGAATCTCATGACATAATTAAAGCGATTTTTTTTTCGTAGAAATGTAACTTTTTTTCAAATTTCTATTTTTGACAAATTTTATAATTTTTTTTTGTAAAAATATATTCAGTCGCTGCATATTATAATAAAATAACTAAATATTTTTGTATTTTCCATTTTAGACAACTGCAGTGGATGCTACATGTCCCACTATTTCACACCTCTGATGTCAAAGCCATAGCAAACGTCTCCAATATATTGTGACGGACTTGAGCCGTTCTTCTACTCCAACGTAGGAGAGTTCGTTTTCCTGATGTGTTTTTCTTACACGCGGTTCGCGTACAGACCCGAAGAAGTGCGCGAGAAACAACCTTTTCCTTGATTCCCCTTGGTAGTTACGCTCCTGCAGCCGCCGAGGTCGGAGCTGCAGAAGTGCAACTGTATTTTGGTTTTTGGTATGCCAACTCGAACCAGCAGGAGGGCGCGTTAGCTCTCCGCCGGGCAAGCAGTCAAAACCCCGAGAAAGGCACCAGCGCGCTTTTCTCGGGTAAAACCCTGAAGACGTAGTCTCGGGCAGCGCGTTGGCCGCCCCGAGCTATGCCTTTTATGGAATTCGTTAGCGCGTTTCCCCCTCCAGTGGCTACTGAAGGACGTCCGGCGCACCCGAATAATAGGTGGAGACGGAGAAAAATGAGTTATAATTATTAGATAACAATAAGTGTGAAATTTGGGTTTTTTATTGAAGGTAAAGGTACAATTAAAGAGGAGTGGAGTTACGGTAGAGGGAAGCGAAAGAGAGAGATTACACGCGGTAGATAGGCGAGGATTCGCCACATCACCGTGTGTTCACCACAAGAAGTGGCCCGAGTTCACCCTAGTATCCCGAGCGCGAGGCCTGCTCGCTGGCTAGCCACGGCTTGAGAGGTCAGAGAAAACTCAATGCTTCCTCGGCTGTGCGTCGCCGATATATACCCGAGCCCACTCTCTCCATCTCTCTCGCTCCCGTCCTCCTTCTCACGATATTCGCGAATCCCCACTCTTCCAATATTCGCGAATTCGTTGCTCCTCGCTGAACACGCTTTCGTATGTCTGCGCGCTCGTGTGTGTATATGCACACGTGCGCGTTCTTAGCCATTACGTTGGCCCCGCCGTATCATCTTAGTTAACAAATATAAAACCGAATCATTTCCGCAATAATTAAATAATTAATTAAATGATTTCTTATAAAAAAAACTAACTTTTAATTAATATTACGTTTTTTTATATCCTAAATGTATTAACTAATTTATTTTGCTTATAATAATTACTAATGTTAATATCATATTAACATTAACAATAATAATTAATGGTACCGTTCTTGATAATAAGGGTATACGTACAGGCCGTCTCAGTGCCCCCCAATAAAAGTTTCAATTTTGGAAACCAAATTTGAAAATTTTATTTTGCTTTCTAGGCGGCGTATACCTTTACTGGCTCGCTCTCCTAATAAAAAAGTAACGCGTCAGATAACGTATACTGTTTTTATTTATTCTATAAAAAAAAACATGAAACAATAATCCAAATAACAAATAATTAAAAATTAAAAAAATAAAATTCCTAATTTTCGACTTGTTGAAGCCACTCTTCAAAGTCGTTGATGGCATCCATCAGGTCGTCCGATTGGAGGTGTTGGCATGGGGCCTCTAGCCTTGCTAATACTTGGTCGACGTCCGACCCTCCGATATCGGGTGCCATTGAGATTGGGTTTTGCTCGGGGTTATCGGTCGAACTTCCCTCCTGGACATCGCTCTGTCCCTCCCTGGCCTTTTGCCTGTTTTACGCATATTTTTTATTTTTTAATGCCCGAAAAAGCCGAATTTTTTTATTTCTTTTCCCTCGTTTTGTGCTAAATTTTGCGTACCTCGCTATGATGTTTTGGCGTGCCTGCAGTTTCCAGGAACTGTCTTCCAGCTGGTCTATGGCTCGGGGCTGGTATTCCTCGCCGTCGCTTAGACTTGGTAAGGCCTTTTGGGCCGTTGCGATTTTCTCCATGTGGCTTAGCGCAGGGGGAGATGGTAGTAGATGCGTTATTCCCCTTTTCCTCTTTCGGCCCTTCTTTAGGGCTTGCGTTGGTACCGGGTCGGGAGTAAGCTCGATGTCCGTTGGAGTGGGTCCGTAAAATTCGGGCTTCCTTGGTGAAGCTCCGGGTCGCCGAGCTTGTGCGCTTCCAAAAAACACCCACCCTCGGTGTTTCCGTATGGATTTCTCCATGTCTCCGGCCACCTGCGTTCCCTTCTGCTTCGACATTGTGTCCGGGCCCAGCCTCTTGTCCTCTTTTGCTACTCCGGGTGGGTTCCATCGAGCAGGTCCCTCGGCTCGCTGGAATCTTCCCTTCCTTGCGCATTTAAAGCGTACGCAGGAGATGCGTGTCGTTTTATATGGCACCGTCCTATGGCACCCACTTCCCAGCGCTAGGTCTCTTTCGCACACGACCGTCTCCTGATCGCACATACCGAATCGCATGTGCCTTTCGGTACTCGTCGCTGCGTCGCGGGTCGCGGGTCGGGTTTCGCACATGATGCTCGATCTAAATCGACTGTGAGGTCCTTTTGTCTTGCACCTTGACTCATCAACTCGGCTTTCCCTCTCCCTTCTGCCGAATTTTCGCACACGTGCCAGCTCCTTGTTTACGTTTGAATTCTCCCATACGCGTACCGGACCTGCTGTCCTCCCTGCTTGTGTTTCTTCGAAAACATCGCATGTTTCTTCGATTTGGCTCTCTTCTTGTCCCTATCTCTATCTACCTTTTAATTCTATTATTTCTCGCTACATTGCTTTCTTAGAATGTTTTGAACCATATTCTTTTTTCTTTGGGCCCATTTCACGGTGCCTCTTTTATTTTTAATTTTATAATTTGTTTTAATTGATGTTTGCACGTATACGTGTATGCACGTGGTGTCCAATATATACGTGCACTCATTGAATTATTGTATTCTATTATTTTATGGTTCAACTGTCTCTTTGTTTACTTAATTTATTTTAATGATGCATATACCTTAATTATGTATTCGGCCAATTTCACGGTGCCTCTTTTTGTTTATAATGTTCTGTTCTGCATTATTTATATAATTACATTTCGTTTTTACATATGTGTTTTTGTTTTTCGATTAATTACATGTTACGCTATCTTTTGTATTTTAATCTATTCTAGTTATGCTCTTTTACATTTGTTTAAATCTAAAATTTATAAACTCTTAAGCCTGTTCTATTCTATTGTGTGTTTCTCTCTCCCTACTGCCCCCCAAACAAAATTTAAATTTTTGAAAAAAAATTTGAAAATTTTATTTGACCGCGCCAGAGAGAGAATACCATAACGCTATCAAATTTCACTTGCCCAATTTATGATTATTTTTGTGTGAACAAAAACAAATTTATACTATAAAAGTTTATTCTAGTTTATCTAATTTGTCAATTTTTTGTTTCAATAATCAATTTTTCTTTTGATTACTTACTCACTGTAATACGGCTTTAAATTTGCCAAGTGAAATTTTCCCCGTTCTTTTTTTAATACCGGGTCGTAAAGTAAATACGTATCGATTCCCACGGCTTGTTGCACGATAAATGGCCCTTCAAAAACATCAAAAAATTTTGCTATTTTGCCGTTCTCCGCATCCGATACGTTTAAAGCTTTCACTAACACTTTGTCGCCGTCTTTAAATTTAAAGTGTGTTTTATTCGCATTCCGTTTCGCTGCTCTATTCTTTAAGAATTTGTGCGCATAGTCGCGAGCCAGTTATATTCTATTGTCGCGGGACACATCGTTGTCCTCTTGTGGTACTTTTAAATATTTTTCCCATATCCTTGTTGGCTTATGGCCCATGTGCAATAAGATAGGTGGCTGGTTCGTCGTTTCATGAGGGATTTCATTTATAATGTTTTGAATTTTTCGAATATACAGAGCCCACCCGCCGTGTTTATCCTTTACGAAAGTGCGTAAAAACCTTGCCAATTCTCGGTGTACGCGCTCGATTATGTTACTTTGAGGGTGTCTGATAGATGAATATATTACGCGTATCCCCTCGTTTTTTAATGTATCAATCCATTTTTTGCTCGTAAACTGCGTCCCATGGTCTGATATTATTGCCTCCGGTTTCCCATAAGTTGGTATGTAATCATTCATTAATTTTCTAATTACCGCTGTCGTGTTCGCCTTTTTTGGAGGATAAAATACTACGTATTTACTGAATACGTCTATAGTAGTTAAAATGTATTTTACACCACCTCTCGACACGGGTAAGGGGCCAAAAAAGTCTATCGATAACATTTCTCGCGGTTTATTAGTTAATATAGGTTGCGGGATTTCGTCATATCGCTGCGTTAAATATTTAGTTTTTTGGCATGTATCACACGTTTTTAGTATTTCAGCTACCCTTTTTCGTAAATTTCGTGAGTAAAAATGCTCTAAAATTATTTTATATACTTTTCGCGGCCCCACATGCCCATATGTCACGTGTACCTCCGTTACAAGTGGTTTTAAGTTCCCCTCTGGTATATATATTTTTGCACAATTAATCATAATTCTATATAATATATTTTCTCGAATTTCGAATTTCTTTTTTATTTTAGCGTCCCCAGCCCTTAGTTTTTTCATAATCTGAGACGCGTACGGCTCACTTCTTTGTAACTTATCCATATTTTTACACAAATTGATTAACGCCGGGTTTGGCTTTTGTTGTACCACTGCGGCTATAATTATTTCTGTTTTTTCCGCGCGGTTCGCCTCTAAATCGGCGACGCGGCTTAGATAGTCCGCGACGACGTTTTCTTTGCCCGGTATATATTCCGGGTTGATATTAAAGTCTTGCATAGCTAAATTCCATCTTTGTAACCTGGCATTACGGTACTTGCATGTTTTTAAAAAGGCAAGAGCTTCATGATCTGTCCTCACGTAAATATTTAATGCCCCCCGTAAAAACCTGTCCAATCTCTTTAATGCCCATACTAATGCAACCATTTCTTTCTCAGTGGTAAAGTATGCGCCCTCGCTCCCTTTTAAAGTTCTACTTACAAAACACACGACTTCTTCTTCACCCTCGTCATTTAATTGCGATAGTGCCGCGGTGCACGCAAAATCCGAAGAGTCGGTGGAAAGTATGTAAGGCCGTTTCGGGTCTGCGTATTTTAAAATAATGTTTTAATCAAAAATTTCTTTTATATTGTTAAAAGCTCTTTGTTGCACTGCGGTCCAATCAAAAAATGAACCCTTTTTAAGCAGCTCAATCAAAGGTTTTGTGTGGTGCGAATAATTTTTTACGAATTTAGTGTAAAAATTGACAAACCCCAAAAAACTCTGTAACTCCTTTACATTACGGGGTCTTTTAAAATTTTTTATGGTTTTTATTTTCTCGGGATCCGGCCTGATTCCGTGTGCTGATATAAAGTGGCCTAGAAATTCGATTTCCTCGTACATAAAGTTTGATTTTTTAAAATTTAATCTTAGATTATGGGCTAAGAGTCTTTCATAAAGCGCAGCTAAGTGCGACAGGTGTGTTTCGAAATTTTTTGATTTTATCACCATGTCGTCCACAAACAATACTAAAAATTCGTCAAAATCTGACGTTGTTTGATCTAGTCCTCTCATTACGGCTGATCCGCTAGTTTTTATCCCAGAGGGTACCACGTTATGCTCATAAATGTGATTATCACACTTAAAAGCCGTATATTTTTTGCACCAATCCGCGAGCTTTACCTGCCAATAACTACACGTGACGTCTGAGGTATTTGTTATCGGCTTTCCCGCGCATGTTTGCAATACCTCCTCAACGCCTGGCGGCCCCTCGTAATCATCAATAAGCTGCGCGTTCAGTTTTCGAGCGTCTAAACATAATCGCACAGAACCGTCCTTTTTTTTAACTACGGCTACTGGGTTAATATACGGGCTGGCCGGTTTATTTCCTTTTTTACCTGCTCGCGATATGCTAGTGGTATAGGATAGGGCTTAGTATAGAAGGGTGTATCGTCCTTCAAAATTAGCTCGTGCTCATAGGTAGTTAGCAAACCGGGTTTTTTTTCAAACACTTTTTTATATTTTACAAGTAATTCTTTTAATTTCGTTTTTTGTGATTCATTTAGATTTTCACCTAAATTTACTTTATCGTAGATTTCTTCTACTGAGATATCGTACGATTCTTCGCGGGATTCCGTACCTTTTCCATCGTCCTCGTCGAAGTGATTCCTGAGATCTACCTCATTTTCGAGGTACTCATTTGCATGCTCGATGCACAGAGGCGTATATTCGTTCGACGCGAACCGCCTATCTGTGTAACCGATAACACCATCTTTCTGATTTACTTGAAATAATAAGTTTTGATTTACCGTGTCAATTAGCATTTTTAACGCTTTTATTGAGTCATACCCGATGATACACGGTTTTACCAATTTTGGCACTACTAAAATTATTAATTTTGCCTCTAATCCTCCGATAGTTATAGTTAGCATTATTTGGAACTTTAATCTCGCCGATTTTGCCCCCGTCGCGCCTTTAATGACTTTTCCACTTATAGGTAGTGTAGGGCATTCTTTAAGTTTATCAATATTTGCGTAATAAAATTCTTCTGAAATCGCCGTGACTTTACTCCCCGTGTCGATTAACGCTTTTACCTCGTTTCCGTATACGCTTATGCTAATTTCCGGACAACACGTGGTTTCGGCATTTTCTCCAGCGGGTTCTACATCGTATAATAATGTTTCCCGCGGGTCTTCTATTATAGAAGCTACATTTAATTGCTCAGTTGCGCCCCGTCTATTTTTTACTTCTAGATCCGAATTACGTGACGCAACTAATCCCCGTTTTCCGTGGTTCGAACATCGCTGATATCTATATCGAACACGTTTATGTCCGATTGATCTTTCTTATCTCTCCACTTATTGGTTTGGTTGTTTTCCCATTTTTTAGGATTTTTATACGTATTATTCCCGGTTCTTTGACTTTCGGTTGGTTTCGCATGTTGCATGGCACTTATATTTTTCGTTTGCCAAGGTTTTTTACCTTCCGTATTTGCAACAGGAGCCGCGGATTGGCTCGGCGCGTTACCCGTGAATTTTTTCGTTTCTACCGTGTTAACGGGCGCGCGGTCGCCTTTTGTGCGTTGATCATCGCTGTCGTATTCTGCTAGTATTTTCAATAGACTATTTTTATCATTTACCCTTTGCCCTGCTATAGCTAACCTGATACTCCTCTCAAAATGCTCGCCGATTTTTAATACCAGGTCTTCCTCGGGTAATTCGAGTTCAAGTTCTTTCGTTAATCCCAGGATATAAATCGCGTAATTTACGCGATTCATGGACGCTGAAGCATACCACTGCCCGAACTCTACTTTTCTTTTCGCCACTCGTCGCATATTCGAATTCCAGTACCTCTCTTTGAATTTGTTTAAAAAATCGTCGTAATCTTTTATTTGGCCCTCCTGCAGGTACCACCAGTTATGAGCATCCTCTATTAGTGCCTGAGAAATTACACATAGTGTTTCATCGGCATCCGGCCGTATTAATGTAAAATAGTTTTCTAACTCAAATATAAATTTCATCGGTCTTTCCGAGGGTAACCCCTTAAATTTAGGTATATTTAATTTTATTTTTCTCGATGCTTCACTTCCGCTGGTCCCTGCCGAACTGGTACGCCCCGCATTGTGTTTATTGATCGAATTTTCGAGTTTTTTAACCGCCTGTTCGTTCTTCTCATATACCTCATCTAATCGCGCGATTAAGTATTTTTTCAATTCTCCCCCGCTATCACTATCTTCAAATTCTTTACTCAATTTCTCGTAATTTGAATATAACTCTGTATTTTCCGTTTCCAGTATTTCGACACGATTTTCTAAGGCTTTCACGGCCGCTTCTAGTTTCGCGCCCCGCTGCGTTTCTGCGGTGCTCGCGTCTTGGGTTTTTTTTAACAAGTCTGACAGTGCGTTTATGCGTGCAACTAAATCGGTATTTATCGCTTCAATACGTGAAGTATTTAAAGGAGGTGACTCTAGTCCATCCGGAGTTTTAACTAAATTAGTAATTTTACTTTCTAATTCGTCCTGTCTCTCATCTAGGCATTTTAATTCCTCGGAAACGGCCTTTTCCCAATCGCGGTGCTTACGTTGCTCATCATCGAGACTCTCCACGGGAGCTGTCGTCTCGATGTCTGTCATAAACGCCCCCGATAACCTTTTATTTTGCGGCATTTTGTATTTTTTTATAAGAAAAAACATAAAAAAAAAAACTTGTAAAATATTTTATTTTTCTAAATAATATATTTTTATTAATATAAATATCCGCCAGAAATTATAATTTTAATGACCTAATTTTTCATCTATCATTTAAATTTTCACTCGTTTTGCAAAAAATGGATTGAACTTTCCCTTCATTAAATTTATTCAATTTTTAAAGAATTTATACGGCGCGTGAGCTCAATGATCTTATCATCTTGTTCCTGCTGTATTTTTTCGAATTTCCCGAATTTTGTTATCATTTTTCCTGTAACTATTCCCAGATGAGAACTCAATTTTTCGGTTTTTATCGTTAATTTGTTGACAACTTGTATCGCCTCATCTAACGACTTCCATAGATTTTGCATGTTTTGACGCTGATGTGCAATTTTATTCTTTAAATTATCATTCTCTGTTTTTAAACTTCATACTTCATCGTCACGACTTAATATCGTTCCCCATCTCTCCTCATCAATCGATTATTTAACCGATTTATCAATCTTTGCGTGTCTGTAATACGCGAATGTATACGCGTTTCCGTGACCGTGCCGTCCCATTCCGGAATCATTTAAGGCTGTTTCTACGTGTTTTTTTCCTCGTGTCCCTGTTCGGGCGCCAATGTGACGGACTTATGCCGTTCTTCTACTCCAACGTAAGAGAGTTCGTTTTCCTGATGTGTTTTTCTTACACGCGGTTCGCGTACAGACCCGAAGAAGTGCGCGAGAAACAACCTTTTCCTTGATTCCCCTTGATAGTTACGCTCCTGCAGCCGCCGAGGTCGGAGCTGCAGAAGTGCAACTGTATTTTGGTTTTTGGTGTGCCAACTAGAAACAGTAGGAGGGCGCGTTAGCTCTCCGCCGGGCAAGCAGTCAAAACCCCGAGAAAGGCACCAGCGCGCTTTTCTCGGGTAAAACCCTGAAGACGTAGTCTCGGGCAGCGCGTTGGCCGCCCCGAGCTATGCCTTTTATGGAATTTATTAGCGCGTTTCCCCCTCCAGTGGCTACTGAAGGACGTCTGGCGCACCCGAATAATAGGTGGAGGCGGAGAAAAATGAGTTATAGTTATTAGATAACAATTAGTGTGAAATTTGGGTTTTTTATTGAAGGTAAAGGTACAATTAAAGAGGAGTGGAGTTACGGTAGAGGGAAGCGAAAGAGAGAGATTACACGCGGTAGATAGGCGAGGATTCGCCACATCACCGTGTGTTCACCACAAGAAGTGGCCAGAGTTCACCCTAGTATCCCGAGCGCGAGGCCTGCTCGCTGGCTAGCCACGGCTTGAGAGGTCAGAGAAAACTTAGTGCTTCCTCGGCTGTGCGTCGCCGATATATACCCGAGCCCACTCTCTCTATCTCTCTCGATCCCGTCCTCCTTCTCACGATATTCGCGAATCCCCACTCTTCCAATTTTTGCGAATTCGTTGCTCCTCGCTGAACATGCTTTCGTATGTCTGCGCGCTCGTGTGTGTATATGCACACGCGCGCGTTCTTAGCTATTACGTTGGCCCCGCCGTATCATCTTAGTTAACAAATATAAAACCGAATCATTTCCGCAATAATTAAATAATTAATTAAATGATTTCTTATAAAAAAAATAACTTTTAATTAATATTACGTTTTTTTATATCCTAAATGTATTAACTAATTTATTTTGCTTATAATAATTACTAATGTTAATATCATATTAACATTAACAATAATAATTAATGGTACCGTTCTTGATAATAAGGGTATAGGTACAGGCCGTCTCAATATCTATATACATGCTTTCAAAAAACCTCGAATTAGTTCTTCTATGTTATCAAATGTTTAATTTCATTTCATGTCTGAAGAAGTGACTTTACAAGAAGTGAAGCAGTCATCACTAGACATCGACAAAATGTCGTCAATATCCGCCTCGCGCTCCGAATGGGAGATGGATACCCCAGCAAAATGAGTGATCAACTTATTCGGTGTGAAGCCATGTAGCTCTTCTTTAGCTTTAGACAGAAGTCCTAAACTCCGAAGTTCTCTCCAGATATTTTTATTATTTTCCATGGCATAAAAAATCCTGTTTTTGATGAACGTTTCTCGTGCTTGTTTGGTACATTGTTCAGCATCTGCAGCGAGAGATTTAAATTCTCCCATAGAGAGTCATCCCGAGTGCATTTGTACCGGGGAGAAACTTTTTTCTTTGGCTTAAATTGTTTGAGTGGAGCAATCTAATCTACGACATTAATTATGTACTGGCTAAGATGTTCTAGCCGAATGTCTACTCCACTATCCGAACGAAGCTCCTCGTGCTTAATCGATTTAAAATCCCTGTATGTAAAGTTGATGAGAAAAGGGGGCCTAAAAGTATGAAAGTCAATCTCAACGTCAATAATATTGTGCTTGCTGGGAATGGTCGCCATCAAGTTATTGGCGTGCATCACTACATTGTCATCGTCAGTATGAATCACATAAATTACATCAATCACGAGAGTCCTCGACACGTTAGTTCTCGCCATGCTCTACTAATTTAAGATTATGTTCATAGACAAGTTCCTTAACGAATTCTGCATCTTGAGATGTCGACAGCATGTTGGCGTTCAGATTACCCATTACGATTCCTACTCGTAGCCTATCGAATATTTCCTTAGGTTCTCAACTAAGTCTCCGTTTTTGGTAAATGATATTCCTGATGGTCGATATATCTAAGCTATAAAGTTCGGAAGCATATTACCCTGTAGTATTTTACAGATTAAATACACCGGGATACCCGGCTTCCATTCGGTTTGCGAACGTGATGAACGCAATATAGTCGATTTGTAGCTGTTGCGAATAAACAGAGCTACCCCCTCCACCCTGCTTATTTCTGCCCTGCCTTAAGCCCGAATATCCATCGATCTGAATGAACACATCATCAATATTATACCCGAAACGTTACTCAGCCACACCGAAGTGGTGATAGGAGGGACGAACAGTGGAGAGAAATTGACGGAATATTCCCATATGTTTATAGAGCGACGTCGCATTTAAGAAACCCGCCCTCAGACCCCACCTTCCACCTATCTTACATTCCCCCGGCCTAGTCAGTCCTGACTAATGTTAGTCGGAGCTGATGCTATATCCGCTGCCAACGATTTGGCGCCAACATCCGGGACCTTAGTTGTTACTGGTACTGGTACATTACACATAACTTCACCGTCATTGTTACTATTATTAATATACGATGTTGCTATAGCATGTAAGTCTGCATCTGAGGTGAGTATATGTGTTTTCTCACCGCCCTGCCTCATAGTAAGGATCAGCCCGTCTCGATGCCAAATATAACTAAAACCAAGTCCGCGCGCCATCTATTTGAGATTGTTAAAACGTCCAAAATTTTCTTTACTTAGAAATTCATTGATAAATATTTTACTTCGTATTAGGCAATTACGCGTTTCCTCATTAGGTAGGGCGACATTTATATGCCTGGTGTGGAACGAAGTAAACCTACTCTTCACGCGCATGATCGTATCCACTATGTCGCGGGGAGAGAGGTAAACTACCCATGGTGACTGACGGCGGTCTGACCCCGACGCTGTAGATCCGCTTTTTGTCTGCCCTTCAGCCCTACGCGGCGTATTGACACCAAGTAATCCCCCGCGATGAATGGAACGATCGTGGAAAGGACGGCATGGACTATATCCGCATACTGTTTTTCAGTCCAATCACAAACATTTGAAACAATAATTATTGCCGATACCTTTAGAGTGAAATCCTCGTTTACTCTACAATTAGAGCGAATAATTCACTCCAAAAAATTTAGAGAGTACGTTTGAATTTTGTTTATTTTTTGAATTTTGCATTTATAGATGTTATCTAAAATTTTAAAAAGTTTTGCGACAGTGAAAAATGTTGTTGAGTACACGTGCATTTGAATTTGTGTATGTGTGTATTAGATTAATTCTGCAGAAAAATTGTGACAACTGAGTCCAAAATGTGGCAAGAATTGTTTGGAGAGGCACACTTACTACCAGAATAATTCTTTTCGGTTTTTTAGACAATTCAGAAATAAAATAAAATCGCGAACTCGGTCGAGTGGGACGCAAAATTTTTGGCTACCATATTATTATCAAAGAATTAAAGTGCATTTATGTTCTTTTTTTAAAACCAACACTATAATATCGGAGTATTCGGAATTCATGCCAATGCAACGGTATTATGAGTAACAGTAATTAACATTGAACAATAATTATTGCTAAACGAATATTTATTTATTTATTTATTTATTCCAGAGTTACATATAACATTTGATAAATTCTATACAGAGCAGAAATTATTTACACAATAACACAGTATAACGCCGCAAATCCTGCAGAGGGAATTGGTATTCCCTGATCGCAGGTCCGGATTAACGACAAAAATAAAAAGTGCTGGTTAGTTTTACTGTATTTATTACAGCAAAAACCTCCAGCCATACTAAACCGTACAATGCAAGTACCATTCATTCATAAGGATAGAATGTATCCACGTCGGACTTCCAGAAATGGATGATTCCATCCTTCACCATTCATTTATACATACTTTGGTTGGGTTATGAAGGTCTTCTGACTCTTCATCCCAACTCTATATAACATTATTAATAATTTATTAAAAATTTAACAGTGATATATAATCTCTCTTTAACATTTCCGTATAAATCCTTATTAATTAATATTATCATTATAAATTTTGTTAAAGATTCTATATTTTTATCTAGTTAGTAATAATGTGACGACTACATTATATTAATTCGCGTTAATTAAGATTACATTGCACATGCTTAAGATTCTATATTTTTGTACATTTTTCTTTGATATTATAAATATTTTTAGTCTTATAATTTAATCATTGTGACCTAGCACTATACTATTACCAATACCTCACTAACATGGAACTTGCCGTCGTAGATTTTTCTGTTGTCGCCTGTTTATCTCTTGCGTATAATATTCTTTCTATGGTGTTGAGCCTAGCTGGGCAAGTAAGTCGAACAGCACAGGTAACTCTGTAATGTGAGAACATCTCTTTGTGCTGGTCAGCTGAATCACATTTGCAGTTTGATGTAAAGAATATATCGTCAATAACTACAATATAATTATAAGATGATTGTTGTTTAAGTGGATACATTGAGTTTGTAAAAATCTGTTTTCCTCTTATTCCTCTGTCAAAGTAAAAAATCGCCGTGTTCGATCCTAGGTAGTTGATATCTCCGTATGTCATTCTGTGACTTGCTGATTTGTTAATCTTCTGTCCAGGTGCAGCCGTTGCTTCGATTTTTCTAGCTTTCTTGTTGTTCTTTTCAGCTATTTCATCAATCTTGTTGAATACCGTTTCTACTGGTTTATATTTTTCTATATTTGGATCTTTATTAACATCTAAATCATTATTTATTTATTATTTCGTTTGTTATATTATATAGACTATTGCTGATTTTTGGATATGAGTTTATCATTTTATTGTAATTGTAGTTGGAGATACGCCGATGTTTGCGATTATTGTATAATTTACATTTGCCCTTAGCACAAATGTATATTCTAATATCAAGCATTATACTATTAGCCAATACTAAATCTTCTCTGGATCCATACATACTAATGTCCAGTTTGTTTTCAATGAGTGCTGCTTTTCTCTGCTGCAATAAAAACTGTAATTTAGAGGATATTTGGCACTGGTATACACATTCATCTCGTTTGCACAGCGATAAAAGCCATAATTTAAATTGTTGGCAATCTATTGTCGTTACAGTGTTTATTTCATTCATTATTTCTCAACCAATCCTGTATCCTTTTTATATTTTTTTTTGTATATCTAATATTTTTAGTTTATTTGGCAATTTATTAAAGATACTGATTGCTTTAATATAACTATTTTTAGTACTAACAGTTTTGTAATATTTTAGTAAAATTAATAGTTTGTTTCTTCTTGTATTCGTCGAGTTGATATACTGATCTTTCAAATGTTCATAGTTATACCGAAGACTCTCATTTGCAAATAATTGCTGTAGATTAAGTGAAATTATTTTTCAAAAAGTATTTTTATTTATAATTTTTAAAATTTTTGTTTGAACTGTTTGCAATAAGTGTAGTTTGTTTTGATACGCTCCACCCCACGCAATTATGCGATAACTAATAATGCTGTGGAAGAAAGCATAGTATATAATTTTTAAAGTATTAGTTTCCATGAATTTAGAAATTTCACTAAAGATGAAAATTACGTATCTTGTTTTATTGTATAAGATATTCAATATGTTTGATCCATCTCATATTCTCATCGAAAATTATACCCAAATATTTTGCTTCATTCACTCTCTTTAGTTTTTCATTATTGATTTTAATTTCAATTTTCTGTGGAACTCTGTCACGCTAGTTTCCAAAAGTTATATAAACAGTTTTTTGTATATTTAATGTTAATTTATTTAGTCTAAGCTATGTTGAGACATCTTCTAAGTATTTGTTCATTTTGTTTTCAACCTCAGACCAAGTTTTTCCATTTGCTATTACAGCAGTGCCGTCTGCATAGGACAAGATGGAATTGTCTGGCACGTTTGTTAACAAGTCATTCACATAAAGTATAAAAAGTAGAGGCCCAAGTATAGTCCCTTGAGGGACACCAGTATTAACGTTTTCAAATTCACTTACATGTGAACCTTTTCTTACTTCTTGTTTTCTATTGGTTAAATAACTTGTAATTAGTTTATGCGCCTTTTCACTTATACCATATGAGTAAATCTTATCTAACAGTATTTTATGATTTACTGTGTGAAAAGCTTTTGCCAAATGTAGGAATGTAATAGCTATGGGTTTACCTTGATCTAAATTTTCATAAATTGATTTGGATATATGGTTTAATGCATCTTTAGTGCCAATATTTTTGATAAATGCAAATTGTTTTTTACTTTATATATTACTATGGCTTATAAAGTCTATAATTATATTGTGTATGATTTTTTCAAAAATGTTTGCAATATTTGATATTAACGATATAGGTCTATAGTTTCCCATATCATTTCTTTCCCTGCTTTGTATATTGGTATCACTTCAGCCTCCTTCAGCATTCTGACCAAATTGATGATTCGATACAGCGATGAATTACATAAACCAAAGTATCTGCTATAGTTGTAGCTATAGTATTCAATGCCTTTGCATTAATATTATCTACACCACCTTTTTTCGGTTTTAAATTGTTTATTATCTTTATAATTTCAAATTCGTTTGTAGGTTTTATAAAGATTGTTTTTGGATTACTTTTAGGTAGTTCTAATTTTTTATGTTTTTTGGTATCTTTATTTTCTTACTCAGTGTTTCTCCAAGTTTGCAATAGTATTTATTCATTTTGTTCGCAATTTCTTCCCTACTGTTAATTATTCTATTATCTTCAGTTTTCAACTGAGTAATAGTAGTATCGTTTCTGATCTTTTTCCCAATTTTATTATTTATACAATCCAAGAGATTTCTTGACTCATTTCTATGAATCTCTATTGTTTTCTTATCATATTCTATTTTTGCTGCTTTAATGACCTTATCTAGAGTTTTAACAAATTTTTTGTGATTGTCTTTGAGTTCATCATTATCTGGATTACATTTTAGTCGTTTGTATAGTATTTCTTTTGTATTACAAGAGTTCAATATTGCTCTTGTTATCCAGTCTTTCCTGGGGGTTCGCTTGGAGTTGCGCAAATTTGTGTTTTTGTATTTTGATTTTTCAATGCAAATTTTAATTTTTTTTATTATTTCCTTAATAGTTTCATTTGGATCTTTTGTATTTCTAATTTTTGGCCAATTTATTTTCATAGCATTATTGAATAATTGTTTGTAATTATAATAATACCTGTCAATTTTTGTCTCTTTATTTGAGTTAGGTTTACCATTTTTTATTTCTAAAAATAATGGATAATGATCAGTTATGGGCACCATACGTGTTAGTGATTTAGTGATGAGGAAGTCTGTTTTGATAAAAATGTTATCAATACACGTTCCTTTATCCGTAGTTATACTTGATGGTCTTGTCGTATTTGTAAATCCTGGGAGAAAATGTTTTTCTAATAGGTTGTTTAAGAAATCAACGCTGATAGCATTATAATCCTGTATATTTATATTAAAATCGCCAATTATAATATGATTTTTTGCTTTTCTCTTTTGTTCTAAATAAGTTTTGAAGTTCAGATTAAATTCAGTACAATTCAGTCCGTGTGATCTATATAGAGATGAAATTTCTAGTTGTTTATTATCATTTAATGTAATTATAGTGTTTGATATTTTTAGTTTGCCTATTTCTATCGTTTCATTAGTGTGTATAATATTTTCTTCTACGTTGTAATGCGGTGAGAAGATTTTTAATTTTCTCCGCGTTACTCACGCGTGACTAATACATCAAAGGCCGATTTCGAGACGAAATTCTACCATGACCGCGAGAGGAGTCTCTCCACCTTGCGTTCTGAATCATAGTAGCTTAGAAAAAAATACTGCGTAGATTCGAATTAATTTTTTAGGAAACAAAAAGCATCTTTTTTTACGGCGGAAATCTTGCGCCAGTCATCATCAACAGCCCATCAAGAGCTGTGTCCCGCTGCCTATCAAAGGCAACGAGCCCAGGCACGCCTGAAACGTCCATAAGACTTCGCAGCTTGACGTATAATATCATCGCAACGAGCGTCACCGTCGGCCACCAGCATTAGATACAAGTTAAGTAAATCTTCGAAGAACACAGCTACTCTCTCCTTACTCTGTTTCTCTCAGTTCTAAGCATCTGCCTGGTAAGGCAAAATAGTCAATAGTGTAGAAGCCTATTTTTCTTTCCAAGGGCGTACGGCAATTACGTAACAGCCCACGGACTATTGCCAGGCAATACACTATAGACATCTCTATATACAGTGTCTCCTAACTTCTCCCCCAGCGAGCATGAAAATTTCCAGTGCCTTACGCAATACGATTGTTACAGCATCAGACGATTTCGGGGAGAAGAAGACCAGAGGCGAGAACTAGAGATTCCAACCTGACGTAAAGGTTGCTCTCAAATCAGAGAGCCTGACGACGACGAAAAGTCACCAATCAGAAGTAGCGACGTCGAAGGCGGGTCCAAGGCCGCGGCCTTACGAGTTAGCGAGCTCAGACTCGGGAGACTCTTCTCCGGTCTCCCGGGCGACCAACACCTTCCTGGCCACGGGACTTCATCCAACATCCGCGCCGCGAGTCCCTTCTGGACTTTGATTTTTTTCTTGTATTCAGTCGTATAATTTTTTACTTTTTTATACGAATTATATTTTTTTTGTAAATTTGATTTAGTTTTTTTTGTATAACTTCTCGCAGAACCTCTTCGTATGACTGCGCTACTCGCTTCAGCCTCCACGCCTAGGACACTAAGCTAAGTTACCACGTTTTTGTGCCTAATATGAGCTAGTAATTCGACGCCGGGTAGCCTTTCCTGACCCGGGCGTATAATAGATTTTTTTCATACAATTTTATTGATACAATTTTTTATACAATTAATTAAATTTAAATTAAGACTAGTTTTACGGAAAAGTTAAATTAGAAAAATTAGATACGTTAAATTTAGTACGATTTAGAGAAAAACGTAAGATTCATTAAGGTCGATGTAGCGATAATTTCGTTGGCGAACTTCTGTAAAATTGTACCTTGGTTCAAAATTTGAATTTTGTTAACTCACGGAAAAACTTAGTTACTTTCAATGAGGTGCTTCGTGGGAGACTCGGTAAAACGTTATTGTATAAAATCTACAGCGTGTTCTCCCACTCGCATAGGTTCTCAGTGAAATAGAAGGCACTGCATTAATTTTAAATCTAGATATAGAGATCATACTATTTTAATTTTGTGTGTTACCTCACTCCTATGTGTGTCTGTTTGAACAAGCTTCGCCTATGTTTTCGCGTGTAAAGGTGAAATAAAAGTAAGGAAGCTGTAACCGTCGAGACCCCACGACTCTCCGCGTGTAGAAACAACTCTTAGCTAGCCGTGTCTGAGTGTGAACACTAAAAGTAGTTAATATAAATTAGAACTCCCTTTCGGGGAAGAAGCAAATAATAAATTCAAAGAATATGACGAGGGGCACTGCTCGTCACCGTTTGTAAAATTTTAACTAAATCGGAATACAGTGCCTGACGCTCAAATTTAAATAAAATTATGACCCTTTGAAGATCTATGTTTGATTGCTTGACGGCGTATGCCGATTGGCAATTAATCATAAGTTTCTTAATAATTTGCCTAATATTCATATACCGTGGTTCCGGGTCGCATGCCCACGGCAGTCTGAGCCACGCGTTATAACGTATACTACTACACCATCATTTTTATTAATTTTCCCGAAGTTACAATATAATTTGTAGTCCTTAATTCTATAATACTGATAATGAGTTAAATTCCATACCTCTGTACATACAATAACGTTTGGTTTTATCTTAAGACTTTTAATAAAGATTTGATGCTTTTCAAAATTGGCATTTAGGCTTCTAATATTTAGGTATAAAATCAAACTATTGTTACTATTTCTTTCTTTGTTAAAAGTCTCAAGATCCCTGTATAATCTCTTTTGTTTGTGAATGCTATTCTGTATTTCTTCAATTAAGCTTATTTGTGCTTCCATTATGTAGTTGCTGTTGGTTCTGGTGTAGGTTCTGGACTGGTTGATAATGTTAGTTGTTCTTTGTTTTGTTGTTGTATAGGGGAATTGGCTGTGCTTAGTTTATTTACTATACTCTTCACTGATTTTACCTGTCATTGGTAAAGTAGTTTATTAGTTTGTATATTACGCATTTGTTGTCGTGCACTTGATTCATCCCATGCCGGTAATGTAGGTGCGACCGGGTAATCAATACAGTTAATATATTTTTTTATTTTATTTTCAAGTATACTACACTCGAGTCTGTCTGTTGGTAAGTGATCCGTTGGTAAGCTTGTTCTATATTTAGAATTGTTATAATTACAGTTAGCACATTCCGGTTTGGTATTTTCACATTGACTCACATTGTACGTGTCAGAGCACTAAATGCATAAAGAATCATTTCTACAATTGGATGCATTATGACCATATCTTCCACAACTGCAGCAAGGGGTGACGTTTATCAGATCATAAGCTTTGCACAATTGATGACCTACAAAGATCTTGTTATTGTTTTCACGTATAAACTTCTAAATTTCTGGTGATACTTCCATTAGAACTGTACTGGTTTTGTTTCTTTTATTAGTATACTTGTGCAGTACTGAGCCATTGTTATTAAATTGCTTGAAATTCCTATCATTGATATCATTTTCTATATCCTGTTCTTCCATATTTGTAGTATTGTTTATACTGATAATTTTTATTTTTGGATTACCTTGTTGTTCTATCTTGATTTCACAATTTATTAGGTTATCATTTTAAACATGTCTTCGCTGTTTCTTGACTTTTCATATTCATACAACTAATTTCTATTTCTTTATCATTCTTATTGCGAATGAACTTAGTTTGGATATTCTTTTCTGAAACTAAGCAGTTCGTGAGTAATTGTATTGTATTTTCCTGGTTGGGGTCATTGGCCTTAAACGTTATTCTAGGAACTCGCTTCGGTGTCGTCCTAATATCACTCATCACTTCTGCATATGTTTTAACCGTTAACTATAATAATATATATATATATATATATATATATATATATATATATATATATATATATATATATATATATATATGGGACGTTTCACGTCAACCGGATCATCAGTGCACCCAAAATTTGGGTTAACCTATCAAAACGTTTGAGGTCTCAAAATGTTCGTCTGGTCAAGAGCTTTCAAAAAAATGCTGGCGTTTTTTAAAATCCAATATGGCGCATCAAATATGGCGCCTGAAAGCCACATTTTCATAGCACATTTAACAAAAACAATAGTAAAAATATTCTAATTTATAAAATATACCTCCCGAAAGCATGTAAAACGTATGCTCGGACTTATAAGTGAGAATGCTTATAGAATTCCGAATTTTCAAATTGTGGATCCAAAATAACGGACAATATACCACCACCAAACCATTTTACCGAAAAAAATGATTTCAGATTAGTTGAAAATATCAACATAGGGGTTTTCGGAGATACTGAATCTTATTTTAACATTAGAATTCCGAAATTCAAAATGGCGGATCCAAAATGGCGGACATTATACCACCACCAAACCTATTTTACCGCAACAAATAATTTTGGATCAGTTGAAAGTATCGATATTGGGGTTTCTGAGGTAAATGGTACTAAGTGTATCATCGGAATCTGTATTTGTGCTCAGAAATCTTATATTTGTCCGGTCTATTAGATTCAGAATCATCTGTCTGCGGTTTATGTCCGTACATTTTTCTATTGTTCCGTGTATATATGCCTGCGTGGATGAAAGAAAAAATAGAATTTAGCCAGTTGAATCAATATTTCATGACATTTTGAGCAGTCTTAATTATTCTGGCTCCTCGTTCGTGCTGCTTTTACTGGTGATAAATGGCTTTCGACGATATCATAAATTACTTTGTTTCTAGGTTCATTGGCATTTGAGTAATGCATGACTTTCAATGTTTCATTATTTTCTGGGATAAATCCATGCGCCGTCTGTATATTTGTGACAGGCGGACAGCTTTTGAATCTCTTTGTTAGGAATTTATGAGTTTGTTCGTGATCTTTTTTGGTGTACAAGAAAAATTTTATATTAAATGATCGCCTAGTAGCTCATGAATAAAGAGCTTTAACATCTAAAATCGCTTCATTGTTTGTAGCTTGTAAGCTTGCTCTTGTAGCTTCTCTCTTCACTATCGCTCCAACTCCATCGCAACTACCTTTTCCGTGGGCTGTTGCAAAACAGTGCCATTCAGAATCAACGCCAAAATCTCTCTTATGGCTCATTAAACTGCTCATTTGATAACGATTTTTAAAATACTGTTTAGCACCATCCGTAGCATATATAACCTTTTTTACTCTAGGACAAACCTTACGAATTTCAGGTATAAGCTTTTTGCTGCATTATGTATACTGCAGTGGCATCATGAGTAGTGCAGTCAGACATAGCTACAGTACTAAAATGCTTTAGCTTACCTTCAGATTTATAATAAACAACCGCAGGAAATATCGTACTCTGATCATTATTGAAATGAAATGCCTGTGCAGCATCTTGGGCCATAAAAGGATAGTTTTCAGAAAAATCCAATTGAGCAAGAACCTCTTCATCTGAAAGGTTATTTTTCTTTTCAGAAATGAACTTTGATTGTTCCATAGCGATAAAGTGATGAGGTATCAACTTTTCTAGTCTAGAACATAAAGTTTTAATAAATTCTTGCGATGTTAGGCATTGTTTTATCAAAGTGCATCTATCGGTTATTTGCCACGTGCTGAAGATGACTTGATCAATATTGTGCTCATCCATGATGTTCTCAACGTAATTAGAGAACTTTTGAATGTCTGGACAAAATTTGAATTCATTCAAATAACAACATGGTTTGGGATCCTCACATAGAACAAAATTCAAACAATCTTTATAATTCTTGAGAACATTGTTTGAGATTTTTTCGATATTCATTGCGTCAAGCATTGCCTTAAAATTTTGGAGTATCGTACATACACATACGTTCTGTGTACCAGGAGATCCTACAAAGACACAACATTTTGGTCTTAGCTCCGCAAACTTGGTTAGCCCGATCGGATTTTCAGGAAACTGCTCTATAAATTGACTATGAATGTTCTTAATATCAGTAAGTAATAATCTTTTCTGCACTTTTCTTTTTTTACCATCTACATAAATACTGACGCTATCTTTTTTATTTGGCATAATTCTGCTATTAAGATCATCTTCGTAAAAATCTTTAACTTTCTGAGTAGTTTCAGTAGGTAAAGTTTTTCCACTTCTTGCAACAGGGGAAGACAAAACTCCATCTAATTCTCTTAACTTTTTGGCTTTACGAGCCATTCTGTAGGACACACCAAATTGGTCCATAATTTTACGTATAGCCCAGTGTTCGGGAAAAATAGTAAGAATACTCACACGTAATGGATCGTTCTCCCTCAGAGATTGAAATTTGTTTTTGAGACCAGTTAAAATATCTGTAAGATCATCTTGCGTAAGTGCATCGGGGTTTGAAACAGAAGGTGAGTCAATATCTGATTCAAAATCAGCACTAATACTGACGTTTGGTGACGACAAATCATGTAGTTCGTCAAAAGATTTTCTACATGAATCACAAATCACTGAAAAGTTCGGATAATCAGGATAGACATCTCGAATTGCTTTGGAGATCTTCCTAAGAGATTTGCTGTGTCCTTTTGTAATATTAAATGGATTTACGCATCTATCGGCACGGTATATCTTCACAAGGGAAGACATTGTTGTGGGATCTGAAAGTGCACAACCAAAACAAAAGAAATGTGGACTCTTGGCGAAAAAGTCGCTGATGAAGGAAGCCGCTGATTGACTTGTTCACCAACTATCCTAAAAAGGACTGTTGGAGAAAAAGTCGCCAATAAAGAAAGCCGCTGATAAACTCGCTCACCAACTATCCTGAAAAAGACTGTTGGAGAAGAAGTCGCTGATGAAGCAAGCCGCTGAATGACTTGCTCACCAACTATGCCAAAAAGGACTGTTGCAGAAGAAGTCGCTGTTGCAGAAAGCCGCTGATCGACTTGCTCACTTACTATCCTGAAAAGGACTGTTAGAGAAAAAGTCGCTGATGAAGGAAGCCGCTGATTGACTTGCTCACCAACTATCCTAAAAAGAACTGTTGGAGAAAAAGTCGCTGATGAAGAAAGCCGCTGATAAATTCGCTCACCAACTATCCTGAAAAAGACTGTTGGAGAAGAATTCGCTGATGAAGAAAGCCGCTGAATGACTTGCTCACCAACTATCCCAAAAAGGACTGTTGCAGAAGAAGTCGCTGTTGCAGAAAGCCGCTGATCGACTTGCTCACTTACTATCCTGAAAAGGACTGTTGGAGAAAAAGTCGCTTATGAAGAAAGCCGCTGATAAACTCGCTCACCAACTATCCTGAAAAGGACTGTTGGAGAAAAAGTCGCTGATGAAGAAAGCTGCTGATAAATTCGCTCACCAACTATCCTGAAAAGGACTGTTGGAGAAGAAGTCGCTGATGAAGAAAGCCGCTGAAAGACTTGCTCACCAACTATGCCAAAAAGGACTGTTGCAGAAGAAGTCGCTGTTGCAGAAAGCCGCTGATCGAGTTGCTCACTTACTATCCTGAAAAGGACTGTTAGAGAAAAAGTCGCTGATGAAGGAAGCCGCTGATTGACTTGCTCACCAACTATCCTAAAAAGAACTGTTGGAGAAAAAGTCGCTGATGAAGAAAGCCGCTGATTGACTTGCTCACCAACTGTGTAAACGGGTATTAAGCCTACACATATCGCTTTCTTCTCGTTTATAGAGTTTTAAATTGCCTGTCTGAGGTTCACAATATTGACAATGGGTTAGGTGAGAGGTAAGGTCCGCCATATTGTATCTGCTATTTTATATTTTAGATTCTCGATGTTAAAATAAGATCCAGAGTCTTTGATAAACCTTATATCGCTACATTAAACTGATCTTGAATCATTTGTTGCGGTATAATTCGGTAAGAGGGGGCAATGTCAGCCTTATTGCATCTGCTATTTAAAATTTTTAAATCTTGATGTCAAATTGAGATTCAGTGGTCCTAAAAACCCGTATATTGATACTTTAAACTGGTCTTAAATCATTTTTTGCAGTAAAATGGGTTTGGTGGTGGTATAATGTCCGCCATTTTGGATCCGCCATTTTGAATTTCGGAATTCTAATGTTAAAATAAGATTCAGTATCTCCGAAAAGCCCTAAGTTGATACTTTCAACTAATCTGAAATCATTTTTTGCGGTTAAATGGGTTTGGTGGTGATATAATGTCCGCCATTTTGGATCCGCCATTTTGAATTTCGGAATTCTAATTTTAAAATAAGATTCAGTATCTCCGAAAACCCCTATGTTAATATTTTCAACTAATCTGAAATCATTTTTTGTGGTAAACTGGTTTGGTGATGGTATATTGTCCGCCATTTTGGATCCACAATTTGAAAATTCGGAATTCTATAAGCATTCTCAATTATAAGTCCGAGCATACGTTTTACATGCTTTCGGGAGGTATATTTTATAAATTAGAACATTTTTACTATTGTTTTTGTTAAATGTGCTATGAAAATGTGGCTTTCAGGCGCCAGATTTGATGCGCCATATTGGATTTTAAAAAACGCCAGCATTTTTTTGAAAGCTCTTGACCAGACGAACATTTTGAGACCTCAAACCTTTTTATAGGTTAACCCAAATTTTGGGTGCACTGTTGATCCGGTTGACGTGAAACGTCCCATATATATATATATTATATAATATATATTATATATATTATAATATTATAATTTAATAATATTATAAAAAATTATAAAATATATATTATAATAATATTCTTATTAACGGTTCTTATTTTGAATCTGTGAGGTCTCTTTTCAATTTAATTTGTTTATCACAATCATACTTAATAATAAGGAGAAGAAGATCGTCAGAAATAAAAATCAAAGATACGAGTCTAAAGTCCAAAAATCGTACAAGCTATCAGAAAAAAATCTCATTGAATATAGTGATTGTGGTTTTCCAATTAATTTATAATCAAGCAATGGAACAATTAAAGAAGCTGATGGCTGCGGTTATAACTTTTTCATAATGCTTTCAAGTTACATGCATAAACATTTCATACAACTTTTTTAAAAAGACAGATATTGCGCAACATAGATATATTAAGATCGAAGTTTTGTATCCAAAAAATTTAAACTTATTTCGAATCCAATAAAAAGTAACAATTACTATTTGCTATATGATCGCGCGCTAATCGGCTGCGGGTGCAGCGAGACACCAATTTCCGCTGGTAAATTTGCGTACGTAAGGAAGCGGGAGAGTGAGGCGAGTGAATGTGTAGAATGCACTGATTTTATGTACAAAACAATTAAATAGCATTTATTGCTTGTCTTAATTATAAATTTAACAATAAAAACTTAACAATGACTCGATGTATGTGTGTAAAAGTGTGGTGTTGATTGTCCTCTAGGCGACACGCGGTGGCAATTTTAGCGTTGCTTACGCGGTCGTAGACTTGCTCAAGGTAGAGCCGCGGGTAGAGCGGGAGAGAGCGAAATCGCGGCGGCCAAGGAGTTTTGTTCTCCTTGCTCCGCCTGAAAAGGTGAGGAAAGTATTAAGCGGTAGGGAGAAGTCGTGCTCGGCGCAATTCACCCTGCGGCTAGGCTTCCCGCAGAGTTGTCACGAACTGGTCACGCATAGAACGAGTGACCAGAGGCGCGCTCCAAGAGTCGCTTGGCGCGAGGATTTAAACCTCGGCCTCAACATAGCGCCCGCCTCGTTGTAAAGCTACAACAAAGCCAGTAGGTGATGAAAAAAAAAGAAAAATGCAAAAAATAAAAGAAAATCCTGAAAGGGAAGAGACTTGATTAAAATAGGTGAATTAATAAGAAAAATTAAAGAAAAAAAAAGAAATTCAAATAAAGAATGGAAAAACAGGAATGATTTCTGTGTAGTCCTCTTCGTGTGGGAGACCTTGCGTGTAGTCAAGATATCCTAAGGCGCTCCAGCGCCGCCCGCCGTGGAAGCATCTGGGGGTGCAGGAGTCGAAGCGGCTGAGGGCGGGTCTAGGCCCGCAGGTTGGTCGACCTCCTGCTCTACCGGAAGGCGGATCACCTTCACCAAAGGCCGGCGGAGGGTCGTGGTGGTCGTCCTCAGAGTAAGCACTCGAGTCAGCCCATCTGCTCCCGGGTGGAGGCGCTCAACACGTGCCAGGGGACACTTTGTAGGTGGCAGTAGTTCGTCCGTGAGGAGAACAAGATCTCCTTCACAGACCGACGCGTTCGGTGTGAGCCACTTGGAGCGCTGTTGTAGCTGGCGGAGAATCTCAGCCTGCCAGCGCTTCCAGAAGTGGTTCCTCATGTGCAGCGTCAGTTGATACCTCGGTACACCTGCAACAGACTGCTGTGGATCGAAGGGCTCGGGCAGGGCCGATGGCGCCGAGCCAATCAGAAAGCGGCCTGGCGTAAGTGCTGAGACGTCCATCGGGTCGCTGCTGAGGGGGCAGAGTGGCCTCGAGTTGAGGCAAGCCTCTATCTGCGCGGCCAAGGTGGAGAACTCCTCGAAGGTGAGCGTGGAATCGCCCAACACCCGTCGAAGATGGTGCTTAAAGGCCTTGACTGCGGCCTCCCAAAGGCCGCCGAAATGAGGCGCTCGAGGTGGAATAAACTTCCAGCTGACCCCGTCTGCTGCGATCGCATCCGCAATCTCCCGGCTGGTCTGGGACGTGGCGTCGAATAGCCGCTGGAGCTCTGCACTGGCACCCTGAAAGGTGGTGCCGTTGTCGCTGAAGAGAACACTGCAGAGTCCTCGCCGCGACACGAACCGTCGAAAGGCAGCTAAAAAGGATTGTGAGGTGTAGTCCGATACTACCTCCACGTGCACAACCCTTGTAACCATACAAATAAAAATAGATGGCCTTTATAGGCCTTGTGTCCTCGGCCCTTCGTTGTCCTTAACTGAAAGGGTCCGGCGTAGTCCAATCCTGTGCTGGCGAAGGGCCTCGCTGAGGTTACCTTCGTGGCAGGTAGCGGGGCCATCTGTTGCATCTGCAGTTGGCCTTGAAATCTGGTACAACGAATGCACTGTCGTGTGAGTCGCCTGATCCGATTTCGAGCGTGCACGATCCAGACGGTACGTAATAAGAGGCTCATGACCAGCTGGGGTCCTCCGTGCATCGTTCGAAGGTGAGCATCTCGGATCAGAAGCTCGGCCAGATGGCTCTCACCCGGGATGATGATGGGATGTTTCTCGTTTTCCCCGAGAAACGTGTTTTGCAGGCGTCCTCCGACCCGTATCAGGCCCTCAGTATCCAAGAAGGGCAGGAATCGGAGGAGGGTGCTTGTAGTAGGCAGAGGGCGACCTCGTACCAATCTCTCTGAACGGCGAGAATAACAGCGCACCGTGCGCGCTGGAGCTCCTCAGCATTCAAAAACGATACCGCTCGATCTCGATTTTTGAGTGTGAGATTACATTTCCACCTGAAAATATAGGCGATTACTCGCAATACCTTAGGCCAGGTTGAGAATCTCGTTAATAGGGCTTCCATTGGCTTGTCCTGAGCACGATCGAGTGGTGTGGCGAAGGCAAGACAGTCCTTCTTCTCGTCGATTATGGTTACGTGGTGCTGCTCAGCAGGCTTCCACTTTTCCCAACGGGTAGTGAGCCAAGCAGGGCCCTTCCACCAGAGGGTATGCTGAGGTAGTTGCAAGGGCATCATGCCTCGCGTAGCGAGGTCCGCTGGATTCTCCGAGGTCCTCACGTGTCCCCACGACGCAGTTGGCACCAAGGTCAGGACGTAACTGGCTCGATCGGCCACAAAGGTCCTCCATCTTGACGGGTGGCTACTCAGCCAAGCCAGGACGACCTGGGAGTCTGACCAGCAATAAACTCCATCAGGTAGCGATGACAGCAGCCACAAGATGTTGTTGAGCAGGCGAGCCAGCAGACTTGGCGATGAGCAGCGTAGAGCGCGGGCTTTCGCCCTCCACCTCGGTGAGCAGGTACACCGCAGCGGCGTAAGCGTGAGTCGAGGCATCTGCGAAGCCATGCAAATACCATTTTAAAGATGCTCGTGTTCCGAGCCAGCGAGGGATGCGCAGATTCTCCAGGCTCGGGAGTTGTTCCCTTAAGGTGATCCAGGAGCTGAGCGCATCGTTTGGAACGGCTTGGTCCCAATCACAGCCGGTTATCCAGAGCCTCTGTATGAGGATTTTCCCAACCATGATGACCGGAGCCAGCCAGCCGAGGGGGTCGAATAGCCGTGCTATCTCCGAGAGCATCACTCTTTTGCTGATTGTAGGAGCCTCAGGACGCAGCGTGACTCTGTAACAAAAAAAATCTTTCTTCGTGTTCCACTGGAGTCCTAAGGTGGCTACGACGTCGTCCTCAGAGAATGAGCGCACTGCACTTGCACTGGTGGAGAGATTTTCAAGTAGTGACGGCTCGTTGGCTGACCATTCGTCCAGCTCCATCCCTGCAGCCTTCAGCGTGGTGATAAGCTCGTTCCGTCCAAGGAGAGCTTCCTGCAGGGTGTCCGCCCCCTCCAATGCATCATCCAAATAGACGTGATTCTCCAGAATCTCTGCTGCCCTGGGGGATGCATAACGTTCATCCGAAGCCAGCTGCTTCAAAGTGCGGATGGCCTGATATGGAGCGCAAGCTGTGCCGTATACCACAGTGCGCATACGGTATTCTGAGAGCTCCTGCTGCGGTGTGTCTCGCCACACAATCCGGAGCCAGTCTCTGTCTCTCTCATCTATAGAGAACTTGCGGAACATCTTGATGACATCGGCTGAAAAAACAACAGAAAAAAATCTCCAGCGTGTCAAGACATCAATAATTTCTGCTTGCAACTTGGGCCCAGTATGCAAGCAATCGTTAAGAGAGACCCCATTGGAGGAAGGCTGGGAGGCGTTGAAGACAACTCTGATTTTCCCAGAGCCATCTTGCTTGATCACAGCATGGTGTGGCATGTAGTATTTGCTGCTGCCATTCTTCTCTGTTTCTGGGACCATCTCCATGTGACCCAAGGACAGCATCTCTCCAATAAATTTGGTGTAGGCTTGCTTGAGTACAGGCTTACTCTGCAGGCGTCGCTCCGTCTGCAAAAATCTTGCCTGCACTGTCTTCTTGGAGTCTCCTAGTGCTGGAGTGTGAAGAAATGGGAGGCGGAGCACATACCTTCCATCGGTGTCTCTCCGCTGAGTCTCTCTGAAGTGCTTCTCGCAGGCTTCTTCTTCCGGAGAGAGTCTAGACTTCGTAAGGACCTCCTCAATCTCCCAGAAGCGTCGAAGTTCCTCACTCGTTGGAGAAGTGAGCGTGTGGAGGCTGTGCACAGTGGCAGCACTCACTTCACAGCCTTGCGATGCCACTGGACCTGTCACTATCCATCCCATGACAGACTCTTGAGCTGCTGGCTTAAGGTTTGCTCCTAGTCGAACACAGTCCAGTAGGAGCGATGGGTAGACATCGCCTCCCAGGATACAGTCGACACGAGCAGGCTCGAAGAAAGCAGGATCAGCAAGCTCCAGTCCTTCAAGATGAGGCCATATCTTCTGACAGCATCTCTCCTTAGGCAAAAGTTTGGTTAGATTGCCCAGAAGCATGGCTGAAAAGCTTAAAGAAAAGCTAGGCTTCTTCGGAGAGCGTAGAATGGCCTCAGTGGTGAAGTTTGAGGTTAGGTTGACCTGTCCACCAACACCAATCACTGACACAGAGCTTTTCCTTTTACTCAAAGAGAGCACTTGAGCGACTCTCTCTGTAATAAATGAGCCCTCCGAGGCTTGGTCTATCAATGATCTGATTTTCACTGAAGCTCCAGTGAAAGACTCGAGAATGACCCAGGCGGTGGGCATCAAGGTAGTCTTACTCTTGACCGCTGGCGATCTTGCATCCTTGCACTGAGTTACAGCACTTACTTGAGTGGTGTAGCTTGAAGTTGAAGACGAGCCTGGTAAGGACGCCTCTGGATCCTCGTTTCTGCCTCCACCAGCCGGCTTCTCAATGTGCATAAGGGTGTGATGCTTGGCTCCGCAATCTGATACTGAACAGCGACCCTTTGAAGTACATTTAGATGCTGCGTGCTTTCTCGATAAGCAGTTGAAGCATAGGTTTGCAGCTCTCACATGCTCCAACTTCTTCGCCCTGTCCGCCCTCAGGAACACTGGACAGTAGCTGACGAAATGCTCGCCTTTGCACAGACTGCACCCGCCTCTTGAGCGTTGATTCTGGTTGGTTGGAGCTGTGGACGAAGAACTGTGAAAGGCAGACACAATTTGATGACTTTTAATTGGCGGCTTCTTCACTACAGTAGTCTTATTATTTGCACTATGGCCACTTTTTGCAGTCTCTAGGGAACAGGACGGTTTTCGAGGAAGTCTATCAGCTGTGTATAGCTGGGGAAGCCAGGAGTCGACTCCAAAGACTTTTCCCAGTCTTCTCTGGTCGAGGTGTCCAGCCTCTCTGTAAACCACAATCTCTGTAAACCAGTCGTCCCACTGATCTACGGGTCTCCCTAGGGAACGAAGTGCTCGAATTGCCTCGTCCACTTCATCTAGGATGCGAGTTATCTCGCTAGAGGACCACTGCGAGATAGGAGGCAGGCTCAGCACCCTCGACAACTGGGCGGACAGTCTCACCCTCAGATTGTCGTAGCGCTTGGTTAGGCTTGCCCAAGCAACCTCAAAATTGGAGCCAACCATCTCCATATTGTTGAGTCGTTTGGCTGCTGGGCCTTCCACGCACGACAACAGGTACTGCAGCTTCGTAACGTTGGAGAGTGTGGGCACATTTACCACCATGGCACTAAAGCGCTCCTTGAAGGTCTCCCAATCAAGCTGGTTTCCGCTGAATTTAGGCAGCGGAAGCTTGGGAAGCGAGGATGTGGCCAAGGCGCCACTCCAGCTTGGCTGCGTCGTAGCAGGTTTGACCTCTGGTGGTGGTTGCAAGGCTGCGATCCTGCTGTCCAGCTCTGCCTTGGCTAGGATGTAGGCCTCTTCATAGACTGCAAAGAGGTTATCTGCCCAGTAGGTATCCGGACCTTCCATTTCCGTCGGAGCCAACATCTCACCATGTGTAACGTGGGGGTTACTATGGCTTATTATCTCGACACTTTACCAAATTTTCTAAGTTAATGGGCGCCAGGTAAAGCGCGGCTAACTCGGCACGAGCCCTTTCCCAGAAGAAGTTCCGTGAAGAGGAAAAATCAGGAATTAATTAATTTATAATAAGCACTCACAATTGTCACTTTAAATATACTCAAGCTTTATTTCTAATCGTCGGATAATACTATCCGTCGCCAATTTACAATTATTCTTATAACTACCGGTCGCTATACAAAATGGCTACTCTAGCCCCGTGCGCATCTCCCGCGACGACCGAATCACCACGTTTTCCCGAGCTCACTAATAAATAGCAACCCCCTTGAATTTTCCCTACGAATTTTCTAATTTTCCCCTTTATCGATATCTCACATAGTATACCTCTCGCGCCGCGCACTCATTCCTCGTTGGTGTCACACCACCACTTCGCGTAAATGCCGGAAAGCGTTGTATTATATAATATAAACTACCGACTCCGAGGAGTGCCGAGGGTCGCTCGACAATTACCAGTCCAACTCACCGTCGCTTGACTGTAGTCGCCCTGCTAGAAGTCTCGACGTCGTTGCCTCGTGGTCGCTACTAATTCGCGAACCCCGCGTGGCCCGAGAAATCCCTCTGGTCTCCTTTAGCGCGCGTCTCGAATCTCCTGCTCAACCAAGGAGATCCTGCCGATTTTCTCATAGCGCTCCTCTGGTCTACTCTCGCCAAACCTCCACTACTCTTTTCTCCTCGCCGATAATGTCCTCGCGGTATTACAAAATAAACGTGAGAGGTGCGCGCGACGTGCGTTCGAAAGCTACGACGGGCGGGCAGGCAATCTTCAAAATCGGAGAGGGCGGAAATCTCTTCCAAAATTTTGGCTTTTCTTCTCGCACAACTTCAGCTCAAGCACTTGTTGCTTCCGCCCTTTTCTTTACGGTGATTGGCCTTGATTTTCCCTAGATACAAAAATCAAGGCCAAGTCAGCGGTGATTTTAGTCGCTAATCCTCATTAGCTCGCTCCGCGAATGCCGCCCTGTCCACGCAACGCGGGCAATATGAATTGCTAGATATACACGCGCGGGCAACCCGGCGTATATATCTATATCGGGCGCTTTCGGTTTTGTCGCTGCCGGACCAACACAGTTGGCAGCGGCGACGTGCGCGCGTCGGCCTACGCTAGGAAAGACCGGCAGCTTCATGCGGCTCGCGGCAAGGCGGCTGCTAGCTCTCCCCTCTGCCGACAGCCGTGTCGGTATATCTCTCTCTCTCTCTCTCTCTCTCTCTCTCTCTCTCTCTCTCTCTCTCTCTCTCTCTCTCTCTCTCTCTCTCTCGTGGCTACAGCCGAGATGGTGTGCCTCGAGGAAGCCGCCGCTGCCGCTGTGAATCCTCTCTCCTCCCGCGTCTGCGTGCATCGGGAGAGAGGGCGGCCGCGCGCGCGTGTATATATGTGTGTGCGCGGGCAGCGGCTCATCATCCTCGGGAGGCGAGGAAGAAAGAGCAAGCGAGAGAGAGAGGGTCGCGCGTACAGTGTGCAGTGATGTTGGTGCTGTGCATATGTGTGTAGGCTCGTCGCCGTTGCTCGCTCCTAGCAGTCGTTGCTGCGGTGATCAACTGGTGCCGCCGGTATGGGTGTGTGCGTGTGTGTGCCGGTCTGCGAGCTTCCTCGGTCGCGACTCCTCATCCTCAGTCCCTCAACAAATAAACAACAATCCCCACATTAGTAACAATATTAATTAATATGAAAATGCTCGGCTCTGGTGACGGATGACTTGGTCGCGATTGACTGCCCGTATTTAATATCATTGGGACGTGAAATACACGTCACACAGGACGATTGAGAACCTTGGACCAGTAGTTTTCCAATAGGGCTTCTCTCCCCTTCAGTACTGATAGCGTAAGAGTCTGTGGAGCACTTCTGTCAGTGTTGGAGATAAAGTTGCGTATCAGCTGCCCTTCCGACATCTGCTTCAGAAGCTTCTTATCTCCCATGATTGCAGACTGAAAGGACAGGAAAAAAATAAGTACTAATTTATTAAATGCAGAGCAACCCAAGCAGGTAAAGTAGACTCTGGCCACTAGTGTAAACAAGCTAGTAGTCTAAGTAGAAAAGTCGACTCTGACAACTAGTGTAAACAAGCTAGTAGTCTAAGCAGGAAAGAAGACAGCAACCGCCAAGCAACAGTAATAATTAAATGTAGCGTAGCAGGTAGATAGAGCTGAGGGCTTTAATTAGCATGTGATACTTATGGTCTGTTGGCTGTAATTCCTGTAATTGCAGTGCGATGTCGACTTGAATTGACAGTATTCCTCCTGCTGAGTAGACCGCGTTGAGGTTATAGCTGCAGCAAGCTCCGTGCAGGTGACGCGTGTCCAGCAAGCATCGTGGATTTGTCCAGAAAGCGCGCCTCTCGTGGAACGGAGTCGTACTACGGCAGCGTGTTGTAGACTCGACGATCTTTATCACTCGCATACTTCCACTTCTGTACGCAATTCGGTGTTCGAAGGACCAAATGATCGCGCGCTAACCGGCTGAACTTTACTTAAAACTATCAGGCGCGGTATTAGCGTTGAGCGGGTGCAGCGAGACACTAATTTCCGCTGGTAAATTTGCTTACGTAAGGAAGCGAGAGAGTGAGGCGAGTGAATGTGTAGAATGCACTGATTTTATGTACAAAACAATTAAATAGCATTTATTGCTTGTCTTAATTATAAATTTAACAATCAAAACTTAACAATGACTCGATGTATGTGTGTAAAAGTGTGGTGTTGATTGTCCTCTAGGCGACACGCGGTGGCAATTTTAGCGTTGCTTACGCGGTCGTAGACTTGCTCAAGGTAGAGCCGCGGGTAGAGCGGGAGAGAGCGAAATCGCAGCGGCCAAGGAGTTTTGTTCTCCTTGCTCCGCCTGAAAAGGGGAGGAAAGTATTAAGTGGAAGGGAGAAGTCGTGCTCGTCGCAATTCACCCTGCGGCTAGGCTTCCCGCAGAGTTGTCACGAACTGGTCATGCATAGAACGAGTGACCAGAGGCGCGCTCCAAGAGTCGTTTGGCGCGAGGATTTAAACCTCGGCCTCAACACTATATATATATATATATATAAGGCGAGTGCCTTAGTATTAATTACGCCTTTAGCTCGTGCTAGCTCACCTTCACTCGTACTGCAATCTCCCCACTTGCTCTAAAAAATCCCACTTTACGCCCTTGGTTCACAATATACTATTATATCCATAATCCTTAGCCGTTTTATTTATTCTCTTCAATTATTAATAGAATAAATGCGAGTATTATTCTGAATATCTAAAAAGTTTCAATCTCCACAGTGCATCAATATTCGATACTGTTTATTCTTATAAAAAAAACCTTTCTAATAACAACGTACTTACTATCGCTTGATGCTATATTTACATCTTAGTAAATTCAATGAGAAACTATAAATTAATCCAGCAATTCAAGAGAAAAATCCAAATAACGCAATGACTATAATCACCTGAAACAAATAAAAAAAATGTTTTTCAGTGCTGTACAACCCACCGGTGGGTCGTACTACTATTTTGAATAATTATGCATTTTGAATGTCCAATCAGTATAAAATACCTATTAAATGTACTTCGTTGAAAATTCAAGTTCCAATATAATATATGTAATATCCTATAAAATACTGGATTAGTCATTCCATTGTATGATATTGATAAAAATATCGTTTATAGTTTATCAAAATTACAAGCACTATTTTTATAATGCTTTGCTGGCATTTAGTATTGTACTGTTTATGTTTTTTTATTTCTAAATATTTATTAATAGTAAATGACATTCTATTTCTGTCAAACATTGACATTGCTGAATTCATTCTTAAATGTAGGAGTAGCATAACATAAAAATTATTTGCCGATTAGGACGCAATTGATTTTCAATTCTAGTAATATAATCAATTGCCAAAACTTTTTTAGCATGAATAATTAAGTTTTAGTTATTTTATTCACGATTTTACGGAAAAATTGCATAAGTGCTCTTCAAAACACCTTGAATACGAGGTAGCCACCTTTAAATGTTAACGTTAAGTACCCAGCTTGCAGGAAACTTATTTGTTTGACAAATACGAAACTTTAAAGGCTTACTTTAGATATTTGAAAATCGGGTTCATTTTTTGTTTTTTAATTCAGATTTGAAATTAAAAATAAATTTAAAGATTCATTGACTCGCTTTTTTTAAACGATTTTTCTATTTTACGGTTTTCTTAAATCGATGACGTAAATTATTTTTGTATGTTCGGCAACCTCTTGACATAGCATGTCTCTCATAGTTATTTTTTCCATACCTTTATATTATCCTCTCTAATCACATTCCGTATTTGCCCAGGGTTATGCCTGTGTAGTAGGGTTAACTTGTTTGAGGATGGAACTCATTCTGGGATGGTCGGTGTATTTAGCATGCTCGAATTAGGTCTCTGTCAAATCCGTAGGTTATACACCGATTCCGATCATTTTACACGTCTCGTTCATTTTGCTGAATGTGAAACATCACCTAAGCGATCGATCACCCCTCCAAGTACAGTCGCGTCTGAACCGCCGTCAAGCTAAGACGTGTTTATTTTCTCGAGCGATTGAGTTTAAATCAGTCAACATTCCACTGCGCGATTTAATGTGCTCGGTTGTAGTGAATTTAAATAAAGTTGTGCTTCGGCACTTTTAGTGTCTTAAAAGTGCAAAATTTTCTCATCCCAGCAATGAGCACTTTCGACAACGGGGATGCTCTTGCAACTCAGAGTTCCCCACTTAAATCGAGTGTCACCACGAAAAGCAAACCCACTTTATCGTATTCAAGATCAAGCCATTGTCACTGACTCTGTTGAAGGATTGCAAATCAAGGATTATGTTCTTGCCATAGGCGGCCTTGTTGGTCCGGAAAACATACGATTTGCCCCAAGAATTTCCCAAGGCCGGGTGTGTTTATACCTTAGTACTCGAGAGCTCGCTGACAAAGTCACGGCTAAAGACATGACAATACACATCGGCTCTCATTCACTTACACTGAGACCGCTTATTTCAAAATCCAAGAGAATCATCATATCTAACGTCTGCCCTATCATTCCACACACAGTACTTTTGAAGAAACTACTAGAATACGAAATCAAGTCTATTTCACAGATATCTTTTCTCAGAGCTGGTATTAACGAACCAAACTACTCGCACATTATAAAGGCGAGTGCCTTAGTATTAATTACGCCTTTGGCTCGTGCTGGCTCACCTTCACTCGTACTGCAATCTCCCCACTTGCTCTAAAAAATCCCACTTTACGCCCTTGGTTCACAATATACTATTATATCCATAATCCTTAGCCGTTTTATTTATTCTCTTCAATTATTAATAGAATAAATGCGAGTATTATTCTGAATATCTAAAAAGTTTCAATCTCCACAGTGCATCAATATTCGATACTTTTTATGTAATATCCTATACATGTAATGTCCTATAAAATACTGGATTAGTCATTCCATTATATGATATTGATAAAAAGATCGTTTATAGTTTTTCCAAATTACAAGCACTATTTTTATAATGCTTTGCTGGCATTTAGTATTGTACTTTTCATGTTTTCTAATTCTAAATATTTATTAAAAGTAAATGATATTTTGTTTCTGTCAAACTTTGGCATTGCTGAATGCATTCTTAACTTTAGGAGTAGTATAACTGGAAATACGAGAGATTGGACTTCCGGTATAGCACATATGAAAACCAACGATTCAAAAGTTATTGCTCTTAGTGTTTCCTATATTAACATAAATTTTATAATGAATTAATCATTATTTAATTGCAATTTTACGAGTAAACAAATACTTTTAGTCAAAAAAGATCCGATAGAAAACATTGACTGATGGGCCAATCAGCTGATACACCTAACCTAAGTCTATATCTGCATTTATTTTCTATGTTTTTTATGAAATAATTCAGATAATCCTAGCATTTATCTAAATCTATAGATACAACCGCATATGAGGAGGAAACGATTGGTACAGACATATGTTTAAAATTACATACATTTACATCGTTATAGCTATTTTTAATTATTGTTATTCAGCGCCCACAAGAGTTATTAGAATAAAGGAACGGTCAGAACAAAAGTCACTAGAAAAATAACTAGGGAACTGACCACATTTCCACGGGATACTAATTAATAAGTTTCCTCATTATTTTTCCGGAAAAATCGATATAACCGCAAATATTTCCGTAATCCGCGAACGAGGAGAAATTGAATCGTATACGAATTATATTTTTTAATAGTTTCTCTTGAAAATTGTGGCAAATTAAATTTTAGCGCCGCGCCCGTTTCCACGATTTTCTTTTCTGAATAACTCAAAAACGGAAAATCCGCAAATGAAAATTCCGGTGGAGACTATTTCCGCAAGTAAGGAGGAATCGTTTAATCCAAGGTAAGTTCGCAAATATTAATATTTAATATTTACGTGCGCTAACTTCATAAGTCTAAAATCCCCTGTATACAATTTTCTAGCAAAATACAGTGATATTACAATTTTTGGCCACCATTTTTGGTTCCGCAATTTTCAATTTTCAAAATCTTAGTTCAGATTCGTAATCAGTGACCCCGAAAACCCCTGTATACCAATTTTAATGAAAAATCGTTTATCTGAAAAATGTGTACCGCAAAGTGTTAACAGGTAGCAATAGCAAAATAATAATTTTTTACATTTTAAGCTGAAAAGTTTCATAGTTCAGTAAACGCTATTTTCACGGTATTTTGTCTAATTTTGATCGTTTAACGGCCGCAAAAATTAATTAAATGAAAGTCTTTTTTAGTTTTTTCGGTTAAAAATGATCGGTACTTTCTTTTTAAAAGCTTTTATTTAGTTTTATAGATACAATATAGTTTAGTGAATTCGTATTAACATATTATAAAATAAAGCTACATTTTTCATTATATTTCATCAATTGCTATTTTCTCATTATTTAAGTTTTGAATCTTCAGAATGTTGTTGGCGCATACCAAAATAATCGATCTTGATGAAACTTTTAGGATAAGTTCTTTGAAGTATTCAAACATTAGTTAGCTGAATTATTTTGTAAATATCCATGTCATAGCTCATGTTAAATGATTCTATTAACAAATTTGCACTGTTTTCAACAATTTTCAAGCAGCAAATATTTATTATTTTAAAAAACACATAGTTGAGTGAAAATAGGTAGTTTCAGCTAACTTATTTTGATTTTATTGTGAAAAACACTATTAATTTTGTTAGTTAATAGATTTCATTGTGGTCTGCGCTAACAACTTTTACCGTACAGCCTAATCATACTTAAAATAAACGTATTAGTCTTAATAGCATCACTATTGTTTGATAAAATCTTTTTAAAATGTGTGCATTGATTGATAATATCATTATAAACATGCCATATAAATATTATTTTGTTTGTCTTAAAGCTACGGGAGTTTTCTTTTTGACCCCCTTAAGTGTATTGAGAATTAGCAATATATATTTTTAAATTTCTTTTGTAATTTAAAAATATATATTCCTAATTCCCAATACATTTAATTGATCAAAACCAGTACATTAAATTGATCATAATTTATATTGTATATATACTAGGGGGGCTGCGCCCCCTGCTCGCTCCGCTCACCAACCCTCACATCTTACAACAATAGTCAAAATTATTTGTTTGCTTGACATTATTAATTCTTATAAGGAAATAATATAATTATTTTTTCTATTTTTTCTACACCACCTATGAGGTAAATAGAAAGGTGCGTTGATTTTTTTGTTTTGTTTAATTTACTAATAATCATATTTAATAATGTACTGATAAATAAATGTGATTTATTGACATGATAAACTCACTTATATTTTTCATGGTTATCATTTAATTATCAGAATCCCTTTCCCACCTCTATTCAAAAAGATTAACTTAAAAATCATTACGATAACCTGTATAATAATTAACGTAGATAATTCTATATTATATTTATCATTCAAGTATTTGTTATAATTTTTAATTTATTCATTTGCAATAGAGATTACCCATCTGTCTCCTTCCTATCTCCGGTGTGTATACCCAATAAAATAAAATTTTATAGAATCCTATTTAACTTGTAAAATACATCTATATATACCACTTGTGTATATTTAGATCTATTTATCAATTTAAAATTAATATGTTCTACTTAATTTTTTTCTAATGGGTATGAAAAAGTAATCATATAAATATACTCTTAAAAGGAAAAAAACTTGTTCAATTGAAAAATATTACAATTAAAAAAACATATAATAAAAATTTTTAATAAAATAAAATGAAATGCTTTCTTACCTAATAAGGTTGTGCTTATAAAATATTACTACACCATGTCTTGAAATAATATTAAATAATCACGTTATTAATTATATGATTACTTTTATGATTGGATAATGTGCTTGGAATATTTTATTAATTTTTCTTTATTTTAATAATTAGTTATAATATGTGAATATATGAATCATTAAAAATTTGAAGTGGAAATATGGCGTATTCGAAATAAATAAATTATTAACCAAATTTTATAACCCATACAATACACGCAATATTTGTAACGTATTTATAATACTTTTCCAAACTTTCTGAAAGATAATAATTTAAAATTGGATTATTGTTTTCTACCATTAACATTAAAAGTGCAGAGACCTGCAACCGTATATAACAAGGTACGTCATCCCAATTTTTGAAAATTTCTAAATCACCATCTTTCCCAACAAAATTGTCTATTTCATTATTTAATTTAGTGTAATGTAAATTTTTATCTACAGAATGTAAATAATTTTCATATTCTTCTTCCTGTTCTAAATAGTCATCAATTTGTTGGTTTAAATCTTGTAAATTTTGCTAATCTTCGGCATTTTGTAAATCCTCTAACTTAACGTAACAATTTTGAATTGGATCCCACTCCATACTATCGTCAATTTGTTCATCTAAAGCCTCTAAAGATTCTAAGTTTCGTAAATTTTCCATTCCTTCGTTATGATCTTGATTTATTTTCCGTTCCATCATCTTTATAATTTTCGAATATATATTAAAAATGTAATGAGAACTGTTTTCCCAATAGTTGATTTTATTTTTATTTATTTATAGATATATTTTTATTTATTTATAGATATAAAAAATTTCTTGCCATACTACATTAGCAATTTCTGTTAAATTTTCAGACTCATTTTGAATACATACTTTTTCTGGGTCTTTACATCTAGATAAAAGAACGTATAATTGGCCATGAGAAAACAAAGGTCTTTTTATAAATATTCCTATCTCGTCAAAACTTTGATCTTGGGATTTATTTATAGTCATTGCGAATGCTAATACAATAGGAAATTGTTTTCTATAAAAAATAAACGGTATTGATGATGATTCTCCAGTATTTAAGGTTATTCGTGGAATGAATACCCTATCTCCAATTTTTTCTCCTGTTATTATTTCTGCTTCAATATTATATTTAAATAATTTTATTATTTTTAATCTTGTACCGTTACATAAACCAACAGTAATACTTAAATTTCTAATAAACATATTAAATTAAACAAAACAAAAAAATCAATGCACACATCTATTTACCTCATGGGTTGTGTGGAAAAAATAGAAGAAACTTTTATTTAAATATTATTTTACAAAAAAATTGGATTGATAATTGAAAACTTTATCAATAAAAACTTGTCTTGAAATCCTAAAACAATTTAACTGAATTTAATTTAAGTTTTTAAATGTTTTTCAACTAATGTAACCACTCCATATAACACAAAAAAACGCAGCTATCTATTTATCATTTTCTCTATTTACCTGAAAGATTGTTTCTATCTATTTATAAGTCTGGATATTTTCCTTTTAATCATTATGAGAGATTTTTAAAAACATTATATAAAACTAAACACAATGAGGGGGGCTGAGGGGGGAAGAGCGGAGCGGAGGGGGGGCATGAGCAGGGGAAAGAGGGGGAGGAGGAGGGGGTGAGAGGGCGGTCAAATAAGGGGATGAGTGGGGTCCATGTGGAAGTCTAGAAAAGTGAAAAATAACGTAAAAAAAGTAAAATTTAACGCTATTTTGAGGAGATATCGTAAGAGGAGGGGCTGAGGGGGGATCGAGGGGGTGAGGGGGGGAGAGGGGGGATGAGGGGAGGCTGGGCGGTAGAGTTAGCGAATTAACTATATATAGGTAGATATATATATCTGCGTGTGTATGTGTGCATGCATGCGTTCGTGCGTGCGATCGAGCATGCATGTGTGTGTGCGTGCGTGTGTATGCGTGTGTATGTGTGTGTTTGTGTGTGTTTGTGTGTATGTGCATGTGTGTGTGTGTGTATATGTGTGTATGTGTTTCTGTATTTGTGTGTGTGTGTACGATTTCACTGACGCTGTAGCGAGGTGCCAGAGCTACATCGCTGGTGGTCGGCGAAGCTAAGCAGCGATGGGCGCGGCTAGTACTTGGAGGGGTGATCGATCGCTTAAGTGATGTTTCACATTCAGCAAAATGTACGAGACGTGTAAAATGATCGGACTCGGTATATAACCTACGGATTTGACAGAGATCTAATTCGAGCATGCTAAATACACCAACCATCCCAGAACAAGTTCCATCCTGAACAAGTTAACCCTACTACACAGGCATAACCCTGGGCAAATATGGAATGTGATTAGGGAGGATAATATAAAGGTATCGAAAAAATAACTATGAGAGACTTGCTAAGTCAAGAGGTTGCAGAACATACAAAAATAATTTACGTTATCGATTTAAGAAAACCGTAAAATAGAAAAATCGTTTAAAAAAAGCGAGTCAAGGAATCTTTAAATTTATTTTTAATTTCAAATCTTAATTAAAAAACAAAAAATGAACCCGGTTAAAAAAATAATTGTCTCGAGATACAAGCTATAAACAAAATTTCAAAATATTACATACATAACCTCAAATACCTCCAAATATAAAGGTCGTTGTGATCTTGACAAAGAACTCGTTCAAAATATAGTAAAACTCTACCGTTTCGGAGAGTTTCAGATCAAATGCTGCCGATTTACTCCAGTTATCGTAGTTGACTAAAAATTGATCTTTTTTACGCAAAGATTTCTTCCCTTCAAAATAAACAGATGAAGCCTTACAAATTTTATAGAATATTTATCTCTATATTCCTAATAACTTCAATTTGTCTCAAAGATTTTCCTTCTTATATTTGACAGATATTAGGCATATCAGGCGCGCTACGCACGAACAATTTTATGCCCTCTATCTCTACGGCCATATAAAATACAGGAAATAGGTATTAATATATTTTTTGTACACAATATTTTTATACGCATTTCTTATAATATAAAGCAGATTAATGATAATCATGATATGTAGTTTTAACTTAAGTATTAAACAATATGCTTAAGAAGCAAAGATTGAATAATGATTTTATATCCAAATATGTGAATCAAAGGGTCCTCACTTAATAAAAATGATTTTCAATTGTAAAATAATGTAAAAAATCGCATGAAATTATAACACATTTTCTCACTTGATTCAGTACCTAATGTATTTTTAATAAAAAATCATATAATTCGCGAAGGTATTAAAAAAGACATTTGTAGTTAGCAAACATTAAATCTGGCAAAGTTACTAACGCTTTAGATCAATCTCTCATTTACTTATTGACATGTAGGTGTTTACGCCCAATATTCGGTGAAAACGCTAAAAATTTGGGGTTTTTTTTCGTAAGCGATGTGTGGGAGCATGGACGTATGTATCAATCATCATCATGAGCCGTGTCAATGATATTGAAATCAATATCGTGTGAATCGGACTTTGAGATTTTCATATTTACATTTTTCAAACTTCAAGTAAAAGGATGTCTCGTTTCCTTTCGAGTCATATGCAGGTGGTTGGTGTTGTTGTGGGTGTGGGGAATGCCCAAGTAGAGGCGCAAAAATGAAATATTCCAGGTTTTTGTTGGATTCTCATAAGGGGAACGTCTGCAGGTGTGTGTGGGTGCGTGCACGTGAAAGCATCTGCATGAGTGTGTATGTGGGAGCGTAAGCGAGGATTGGTATATGAAAGTATGTGCCTGGGAACGTGTGCATGAGTGTGAATGTGTAAAAGCGTGTGCGTGGGTGTGAGTGTATAAGAGTGTTTCCGTAAGTGTGTGTGTCGAATCATGCGCGTGGGTGTACGTTAGGGTGGTTTAAAATTCCAAAAAGTTTTCAAATATCTAAAGTTAGCCTTTAAAAGGTTGGTATTTGTCAAATTGGTGATTTTCAATTCTAGTAGTATAATTAATTACCAAAACTGTTTTTAACACGAATAATTAAGTTTAGTTGTTTTATTCGCAAGTTTACGGAAAAATTACATAAATGCTCATTAAGAAACCTTAAATTCGAGGTAGCCAACTTTAAATGTTGACGTTAAGCACCCTGCTTGCAGGAAACTTATTTCTTTGACAAATACTAACTGTCTAGAGGCTTACTTTTGATATTTGAAAACTTTTGGGAATTTTGAACAACCATATGTATGGAAGCAGGTGCGTGTGTGTGTGGATGCTTCTACGTGGATGTGTGTTGCATGGGTGTATGCGGGAGTGTGTGCGTGGGTTCCTGTGCGTGTGTGTGTATCGGGTATGTGCGTCGATTGCTGAATGCAATATTCAATTTTAGAAAACCCCCAGAAATAAAATTTTATGAGAATTCAACCAAAACCTTCAGTATTCAAGGTTTACACCTATGCTCACATATCACCCCCGCATACGATGAAACAGCGATATCTGACTTTAGAATCTTGTTTAGCATCCTCGAAAACCAACGATTTTTATCCCCATCCTCTTGCTATCTTTAAAGCAATAAATAATAAAAAATGGTTCCTGTCGATTTTGAATGAAACAACATCGATAATACCATATTTACATTTTTCAAAGTCTAAATAAAAGGACTTCCAGTTCACTTTCGGATCCCTTCCGGTGATATGCACATAAACATTGTTCCACATTTACATCACACTTTGTTGCTAACAACCAACCAATAATATATGCCCAAAAATAATCGATCAAATTATTAAAGTCAATTTTCAGTAAAAAAAATGTCCGCAATTTTATTTTTTTAATTTTTAAAATTGAGAATATAATTATTCTGATTTATTCTGGAAGTAGTTCCAGTAAAATACACATAGCTTTTAGTCCACTTTTACACTACACATAGTGACAGACTCCCACCTCCATGAAATAAGCCTAATAATAAAAGAGAAAAACTGGTCTGAGTAAATTTTCTGTTAATCCGACATTTTTTAGGTAGTCTTTTATAACATTAATTTTTCGCAGATATGTAATGTAGCTGACTTTGGCAGTGGGTGTATTGTAGTGGTAGGGGATTGTACCTGAAACTTCACTGCGACTGCAATTACGAGCTATAGTCAGTCGTGCCTAACGCGGTCTGCAGGAAGGATCTTGCTTCGCGCTGTTTTCCTGACGCATATAAAATATTGACATTTTACATTTATAATTTTAGATATTTCAAGTTATTATTGATTTTATTAAGATTTTATGCACATTATGAATTGTAAATTGTTAAGTATCTTGATGTACGCCTGTGTGATGGAGAGTTTGAATTTTAGCGCCTTTGGCTATGTGGGTGGCTGGAGTGCTTCCTCAGATCCTCAGTGGAAAGGAGGATGTGATCAAGGTAGATGAAGAGTCCGATCAGCAATCCCTGGCTCATGCCTGTTAATGGCCGTGCCAGTAGGCCCGCAGGGGTCAAGGCGTTGGCGGCGCTCTTAGTGGAGAGGCGAGAGTCAGCAGGCACGTGCAGTATAGACAGCTTAGCCGTTCAGCAATCCCTGGCTCATGTCGGTCAATAGCGGTGCCAGTAGGCCCGCAGGGGTCAGAGCGTTGGTGGCGCTCCTAGTGGAGCATCGAGCGTCTGCAGGAACTTGAAGCGTAGACTGCTTGGCTCGTCTTCCCACTTGAATGCTTCTGCAGCACTAACCCCTCATCCTAGCTCTCCACGAGCCTAGAGTTGCTCCAGAGGAGCAACCCAGCGACTACGTCACCGATGAGACAAGTTCATATAAGTTAGCGGTTATTACCCGTTTTTTACTAATTTAACTGCGCGGCCAACCCTTGAAAAGGATCAGCCTTAAAAGTCTGAACTAACCGCGCTTGTAGCGCTGGAAGTTCCGCTGTAGTAGCCTTTGTTGGGTTGGAGTGAGAGGACGAACGTCGATCACCTTCACTCTGCTTCCTTTTTTACTTCCTGGCTTGAGTCGTCGTGTGAGCTTCCGACTGACGATGGTAGCCTTATCGGGTTGACTCTTACGTGTGGTCAAGTCCATAGGTGTGGAGCCGGGCTCCGACGGAGGCGGGGTTTCCTTGTCGTCGATTGAAACCGGTGGAGGAGGCTCGTTGCAGGAACACCGTAGAGTAATCTCCCGAATCTGGAAGGTGGCTGGCGTGTTGATCTGCGTGCTCTGGTCCCGCTGTTTATACCTTGTGGGCGACGTCTGAGTGCCAGTTGACCTGGTCCTGCTCCTTTGAAACTCGGCGGTTACCTCGGCGGCGTAGTCCTTGGCAAAGGCCAGACGACAACAGTCTCTCTCAGTGAGCTCGTACTCCCTTGGCTGCTCGCTCTCAGTCATCCGGATAGGTCGACGGAGAATAGATAGATAGATAGATAGATGTAAATGGAGAAGGGGGAAAGCAAATATAATTAAACCAAAAGTTTAATTGCCTCCGTGACTTATTTCTCAAACTCTTTGAATAAGCCCTATAGTCGTCTCTTAGGCACTACTACGCAATATACTCGAGCGAGTACACGGGTATTGAGTGCTTTATCGACCGGTCCTATATGCCCTTTACTTGCCAACCTCTACTGTGGTTTGGACGACGCCACCTAGCGGCGGCGCGCGAACTATGCTGTTCGTAATTTCTCTCGGTGGCGCGTAATTTAAACTTAGCTATTCTTAGCTGCGCGAAAGCGCCTAGTAATGGGCGTATAACAATCTTAATAAATAAGAAAAATTGGTATATTTGTTTGTCTGCGTGTTTGCGTGAATGTGTGTATATGTATCGTTGTGACGTGTATTCCACGTCCCAATGTTATTAAAATACGGGCAGTCAATCACGACCGAATCACCCGTCACCAGAGCCGAGCATTTTTATTAAATTGTTATTGTTATTAATGGGGGGAATTGTTATTGTTATTTGTTGAGGGAATGAAGATAAGGAGAGTCGCGACCGAGGAAAACCACAGCCTGTCACACACACGCACACATCCACACCAACGGTACTAGCTAATCGCGCCGCAGAGACGACTGGTCGGATCGAGCAACGACGACGAGCCTATATACACACACACACACACGGCACCTACACCATCGCACGCTGTACGCGCGACCCTCTCTCTCTCTCCGTCTCGCTTGCTCTTTCTCCCTCGCCTCTCGAGGACGATAAGCCACTGCCCGCACACACACACACACGCGCGCGCTAACCGTCCTCTCTCCCGATGCACGCAGACGCGAGAGGAGAGAGGATTCACAGCAACAGCAGCAGCTTCCTCGAGGCACACCACTTCGGCTGTAGCCGCGAGAGAGAGAGGGAGAGAGAGAGAAATACCGACGCGGCTGTCGACAGCATGGAAAAGCTAGCAGCCGCCGTGCCGCGAGCCGCCTGAAGCTGCCGGTGTACCGTAGTGTATGTCGGCGCGCGTACGTCGTCGCAGACAACTGTGAAGGTCCTGCGGCAACAAAACTGAAAGCGCCCGATATAGATATACACGCCAGGTTGCCGCGCGTGTATGTTTAGCAATTCATATTGCCCGCGCTCCGCAGGCATGGCAACAATCGCGGAGCGGACCAATGACCGATAGCGACTCAAATTGTCGCAGACTTAGTCTTGATTTTCGCATTTAAGGAAAATCAAGACCAATCAACGAGAAGATAAGGTCGGATGCAACAACTGTGTGGGCTGAAGATAGGCAAAAAGAAGAGCCGAAATTTGGAAGAGATTTCCGCCCTCTCCGATCTTGAGCATTGACTGCCCGCCCGTTGTAACCTGTAGACGTATATCGCGACCGCACCTCTTACAATTTGCAAGACCGTGGGAATTTATAATCGACTAGTAGTTGAAATTTGTAGTGGGTAGGTGACTATAGTTAGAAACGGGGCGCTCTACGAGAAACCCACAGTACTTCCTGGGTCGCGCAGGAGACTCGCTAGACGTACGCTGAAGGAAAACCAAAGGAGACTTCTCGGACCACGCGGGAGTTCGCGATTTAAGAGCGACCTTGAGACTTCCCGTTGCGGCGACTACAGTTAAACGACGGTGAGTTGGACTATAATTGTCGAGCATCCCTCGGCATTTGCAAAGAGTCGGTAAATATAAATTTATACATTTATATATATATATATTGTCACCATGCGTTCGGAGGCGACTGCGTAAATGCGTTGGTGGTGTGACACCGACTTTCGAATCAGTACGCGGCAGGGCAAGCTCGAAAATTACGAGAAATAAACGTAGTAAAAGGGGGTTACGCGATAGTAGGGAAAAGCTCGAGGAAACGTGGTGATCTGGTCATCGCGGGAGACGCGCACGAGGGCTAGTGTAGCCATCTTGAATAGCGACCGGTATTTGTACGAGATAATTGTAAATTTGCGACCGTTGGTTAAATTAGTAATTAAATAAAGCTTAGGTACTTAAATTATAAATTTGTTTCATTAATTTGTAGAAGTAATTATCCTGATTTTCGCCTCACGGAACTTCCTCTGGGTTAAGACTCGTGCAGGGCTAGTCGCGCTTCACCTGGCGCCCATTATTAATAGAAAATTCGGTAAAGTGCTGAGCAAGATTTATAAAGGACAAGCGTAACAAAATGCCATGTTACATCGTATATGCGTATATGTGTATGTGTGTGTGTCTATATGTGTATGTGTATGTGCGTATGTGTGTGTATATGTGTGTGTGTATTCCATTCAGGAAAAAATTTATTTAATTTTATGTATTTTTAGGGGGAAATGTGGGAGAGGGGTGGGTTTAATCTTCAAGGGTACTTTCTATTCAAGAAAAGATTTATCTTATTCATGGTGGTACTTACGACAGTCACAACAGAACCTAGATCATTAACCTTTGTATACAGGTCAAGGGCAGTAGTGCTGTATCGGTCGTAAGTGCTACCTAAGCTACTGACCAAATTGTACAAAATAAACCAATTATTTATTAATTATGCAAAAAACAAAAATGTTCTACAATAATATGTATACATTTATTTAGTAATTTTTCTCGTAGAACATGATTCTGTAATTACTTTTTAGAATTATAGTTATTTTTTAATAATTTATTTAAACGCATTGTTTAAACACTGGGGTTTTTGTAAATCTGATGCCGGATTTGGAATCAGCGCCTTCAATAACGACTTGGCAATTCAGGATAGCTTCCGTCCAGTTCTCTTTGGAATTTTCCCTTGTGTGGAAATGGCGTGGATGATCGGAGGGTCATCGCTTTGTCCCTTATGGCTGTTATCTTGTTGAAGACTACCATTCATATTTCGGAGCTTTCTTTTCTAGAATCCTCTGGGGTGTCCTCCGTATTGGCGATGATTTTATGCTGCAGGCTTCTTGATGTGATAAGTAAAATAACTAGATATTCTACTCTTCGAAGTCCGCGGAGACAAAGCCTTGATGTAAGAGGGCACTCTGTGCGAGCTAGGGTGATCTCGGTCTCGATGTGGCCTTCGTTGAGTATTAGTCGGTCCACGTTTAAGGTAGTGTCCACTAATCGATACTGTCCAGATATGGCGTTGCACTTCTGACCTTGGGTGATGACTAGCAGATGTGCGAACACAAGAATGTGGTACATCTGTAGGCAGAAAACAGAAAAAGAAAGAAAAAGGGTGTGATGAAAAAAATAAAATTATTAGTTGTTATTGCGTAGGTTCGTTCGAGAAGAGGGATAAGCGGGTCGATGACATTGTTTATGGAAGAAAGCGTGTATTTGTTTAGTTCAGTCGGGTTGTTAATATCGTCTATATGAAGTGGTTTAATAGTTAAGGTTTGTTAATTTGATTATACGGTCGATTTCTTTCGTGAGGTTTGTAGAATTTTGGTCGGGGCATGGTCTGGGTGGTGTTTCAGAGATAACTTGTGAAGGATGAGCGTAATCATCAGATGTTTTGGTGGCGTGGTCATCGAGTTTTTTTAATGATCTTGGTAGAGAATATGTCTTTATTAAGTTAGTTCTATACGTAAAGAAGGTAAGGACCAGGGCTTGTGAAATGACTGTCAAGGTTAACAGAATGGAGAATAGTATGGTGAGGTAATTCATGTAATTTTTAAGGTGGACGAGGTCCGTGTTATTGGTGTCCTTGATTTGAAGGTTTGAATCGGATTTAAAATAAGAGTGCCAATTGGTAAGTGACACAGTTGGTGGTATGATTATATCCCTGGCGTAGGCTTCGCATTGTGTTCCAAGGTGAAGGATTCCCAGTCTTGCAATGGTCGTATCCTCGATTGATCCGTTGTAGCACTGTATTCTAATACACTCAATTTCGGGTGCGACGAACAACCAATCATCTGTTTCTGCTAGGTGAGTCCAGGCGGTCTTTTGTTTATTATGGATCAAACCGTTGCATGTTTCCCATGCGATGGTCGAAGAGTTGGTTAACACTTGTAACTCGCAAGAAGTTTCCCTTTGGATAAGGACTCGTAGGTTACAATATGTGTTTTGCTGTAGTCGGAGGCAGGAAAGAAATTTGTTTTCGGTGAGGAAAATGTGTTGGTTGGTTATGTTTGCAGTGGTTTCGCCTGGTTGTGGTACCAATACTCAGTGTATTCGGTGTAGATCGTAGAAATAATTGAAGTAGAGAGGTAGGGTTATTGTTATGCTTATTGTTCTTCTCATTCTTCTTATTTTTATTTTGTAAAGTTTTTGGAAGTCGGAGAAGAAAGGGTCGATGGTTGGGAGTATGGTGTTGGGTTCTTTTTGTTGGATTAGGCTTTTTAAATTTTCTTTGAGGTCGTTGGGAAGTAGTAGCATACTAATCCTTCCTTGAGTTGCGGATTCGATTATTTCCATCGTATCGTGGTATATCTGGATATGTTTGTCCAGTGTTGTTTATGTTGTGGTGAACCATGTTTGCATCAAATTAATGAAATTTTTAAGCGAACTTTGAAGTGATGATCTGACTTCTTGGATAGTGGTGTAGCGGTATAATGTATTGTCTTTTCTTAGTGTGTCAAGTTCTCGGAGTTCGTTTGTGATACCGTTAATAATTGTGCTTGGTTCTTTCTTGGTTCCTTCTGTTTTTTCTGTGGCGAGAGGAAGATTGGTGAGACGGTCCAGTAGCTCAGTTGCTGTATCCAATTTTCTAAAGAAACGTTTTGCTTGTGCTGAGAGTAGTTGGCATTCTGGTATGTTTGTTGGGCATTCGTAAATTGCTTGTTTGACCAATGGCACTAGGTCATTTCATGATGTAGGCTGTAGATGTCTATTTCAGTGGAGAGTACATGGTGGCTGATGCTGTTATGGAAGTTGCCCATGTTCTCAAAATATAGTACTGGGTTATTAGGAAGGTGGGTTATAGTGTAGGGATAGGAGTGGATTATTCTTGCAAGCACAAGTATTACTACTATTATCTCTATTGTAAACAATGCTTTTGTGGTGTTTTCTGTTGACAGAAGTTGAAGATTAAAAGAAAATACTGTTTAACTTTCGAAAGCAATTGAAGCGGATTGAAGTTAGTGTGGCCGTTCTGCTGAAGCGTCAACCGAATGAATGATTGGGCAAAGTGTACAAGCATGTCCACTATCCTCTTTTTTTTTAAATCTGTATTTGTGTCTTCATTATCAGAATGATTTTCATTTAAATGCGGAGCGTACATGGATATGAACGATACTCTGTTTGATGGAATTCTTGAAGGAGGGTGTACTATTGCATTTATTGGGTGCAATTCACAATCGTAGCTTTGGCTGCGCGTGTGTGGTAATTCTGGTTGTTTTTTGTTGATATGGCATTTTACACATAATGTAATCATCAGAGTTAGTATGAGGATTAGTATGACTGCGTTTGATCCTATGGATCCATAAGATATGTATGAGTTTCGTTTTTATTGTCCGGTTCAGCAATGAATGAGTCATATTTGGTATTACTTTGGTATTAAGGTTGGATGGTTAAGTGAGTTATTTATAATTCTTAATTTATGGTAGAAGAGGTTATCAATATTTGGTATGTTGAGTGATAGTTTGGGAAGACAGTACAGCCATCCATCAATAGAGTCAAGGTGAGTCCAATGATAGATATGTTGGGGAAGGTAACTTATGCTACATTTCTTAAGGCTGTCATGGCTGAAGTAGTAGATATTTGCAGGCCATATCTCCGTCAGCTTCGTAGATTGAATGATCATATGTGCAAAGTGTGAAAATCTGTGATGTTGTGTTAGTTTGCATTTATGGAGGCTTTGTTCTAATAGGAAACTATATGCTCTCTTATCGTGGCTTAGTGAGATGTAGGGTGCTTGGGGTATTATAAATGCTGACGTGGTGTGTTCTTCGTGTGTTTGTGGGATAGGGATTGGGTGCATTGTGTAGTACTATTGTCGGTTTAAGCCTTCGTTGTCGGAATCTTTCAACAATAGTGGCTCCTGCTGTCTCGGAATTGGATCCGACAGGATTAGGGGGTTTACTTTTGGAACCCATTGGCCTTCCTTTAGTACTTTGGGTGATTTTTGCTGAAGAGGATGCTGGTAGTGCAATGGCATTGGGTTGTGCGGGGTTTCTGGATAAAGCATCTGCGTTAATATTTAGTCGTCCTAGTTTGTACATGAATTTATATTCCTATTCCCTTAACCTAGGGCGCCATCTAATGAGGCGTTGGACAGGGGGTTTAACTGAGTCTATCCATTTTAATGGTTCATGATCACTGATTATGGTGAACTCCCGACTATACAAGTAAGGTCGTAAATGGAGTACTGCGTAAATTATTGCGAGGCATTCCTTCTCGGTCGTTCCATAACTTTTCGGCTGGCTTCATTATATGGGACATGTAGGCTATGGGGCGGTCTTCGCCGATCTTTCCCTGACTTAGGACAGCTCCGACCGCGAAGTCCGATAAAGCTGTCGTTCAAAACTTTTATTATGTTCATCTTTCCATTCGAAAGGTATGGTTTTCTTAAGTAAATCAGATAGTGGTCGAGCTCTTGCAAATAAGTTTTCGATGAATCTTCTGTAATATCCGGCGAGTCCTAGAGATTGTCGAATATTAGTCTGATTTTTCGGTCTTGGAAATTTCTGGACTACTTCTGTTTTCTTTGGGTCGGGGCGTACGCCATCTTCGCTGATAATGTGTCCTAGGAATTGGAATTCAGTGGCGAGAAATTCGCATTTGTCTGGCTGAAGTGAAAGTTTAACTTTTAGTAAGCGATCAAATAGCCTTATTACCTTTTTCTGATGTTCCTCTAGGTTTGATGCGTCCTTCGAATTGACGAAATTGGGTTGGGCTTCTGGTTTGTAATTGTTGCTGTGGTTGCTCCTTCCTCGTTGATCATATGAGGTTCTGTTTTGAGGATTGTAGTTAGATCGGGGATTGTCCCTATAGTTACCTGTGGGAGATTGGCTTCTCCATGGAGTTTGTAGGTGTATGGTCATTTCGAAAATGAACATGACGTTTGTCGTATTTGTCTTCTCTGAGGTCATTTGCAATGATACTCATATTGCCTTTTCTATCGTTTGACCCTATCATGCCCCTTTCGATACGTTGGGAAATCTTTAGAGCTGCGTCAAGCGTTGCTGGTTCTTGCACATTTACGGCGTAAAGTAGGTCGTTCAAAAGTACCCGTTTGAAGGATTCAAGTGCGATTCCTTCCAACATCGTTATCATGTGAGTTACTTGTATTGCTGTAAATTTTTCCCTTAATGATGCCTTTGCGCTGTCCATTATTGTTTTGATTCGGCTGTAATATTCCATTACTGTTTCTCCTCGTCTAATTCTGATGGCTTGTATTTCAGCACAATAATGTGAGTATGTCTTTTTCGGAGCAAAATATTCCTTAAGGACGTTTTTGAGGTCTTCCACGGACTTAATTCTGGTGTCTCTGATGGCGTTACAGTAGGTATTGCGTAATTTTGCGACCACGCCCTTAAAAAAGGTTTCGCGTATACCTTCTGGACATATGGTGAGTTCATTTTCAACGTCTTGGAAAAATGTTTTTAAAGACTTGTTTTTACCATCGTATGATGGAATGTTAGACAGAGCTTGTTTTCGGCCAGGCATTCACCCATCGTACTCAACAAGGCCTCTGTTATATTTTGGTGTTGTGTGAGGTACGCTATGGCGTTAGTTTCGTCAACCATTTTTGTGGCCTTTTGCATCCGAATAAAACAATAGAAGAAAGGATTTGGTGGAAACGACGATAAAAAAAATAATTGTGGTGGGAGTAACAGTTTTATTAGTTTTTCGTGTGGTTCGAGGTCTAAAGAGTCGAACTTAGATTTGTCCTAGATTTTGTTCATTACTAGACAGTTGCTTAAGTCAATGTGTACGCCTTGCGTGGTAGCTTCGTTCTGTTGTCTAAGATTGTCGTACCCTACTTCGTTGATTATAGTATATTCGTCCCAATTGATTTCTTTTGGGGTTTGAGGTAGTCCGTTCTCGATATCGTATAACGTTGATGAGATTGTTTCGCCCTCGGAAATATTTACGACTTCGATCTCGGATTTCGTCTCTTGATATTCTATAGTAAGCCGTTTATGATCGGGGTCTGGAGGTGTATTGGTTTGCAGTTAGATAACTTCTATGGCTCTTTTTACTGTTTTGACAAATTTCCTCCGTTTTTTGTAGACGTATTTCCAATTATTGGTAGTGCGTCCCATTTAATAAGTTGTTTATTATAAGGTTGGGCTGTTGAACTGTTTTTCTTGTCTAGTCCGTGATTAAATCAAGATCTGTAGGGTTGTAGACCTGATGATAGGTATACTTTTATGTGGCTTAACTCTATCAATATGCTAGTGTAAAAAAAATAAAAAAAATAATAATACAATTATAATAATAGACGCTTTAATATTTATAGCTTTATAGCTAGGATGCGTATTATTAAGGAGTGGTTTGTTGGAGTAATTAAATAAATTCTCCGTGTTAAACTATACATACACATATACATATATAGATGTATAAAAGAAAATAAATTTTATTGGAAGAGGTTTATGAAATAATATAATAGTAATGATTTAAAAATGAACAGATGAGAAGAAAACAAAATAAGTCTAAGATAATTAATATTAACAAGTTATATTTTCAAATATTATTAAAGAGAAAAGAAAAAATTCTAAAAAAAAAATTATTTTTACAAGGAGTGATGGAAGCTAGGATTTCGTTTTTTTCGGCATTTTGTATAAACATGAGTAAATAAGAATACAAAAAAATTTACAACTAATATGACTAATAGTTAACTAGATAAGAGATAGGATGTTATCAGAATATAGTCGGAATTTTAGTATTAGGAAGCGGAAATTTAAAGTGAGTTTCTGATTGTAAAAGTAAAGGTACTTACTTCTAGCTAAGACTTTCGCGTAGTATGTCGAAGATTTCTTCATCTAATTTTGGATTATTAACCGTTGGTTCGTTTAAGTTGGCAGGTTGCATTTCTGAGTTTTTAATTTTATGTAATGAAATAATTAGTTTAATATTAGGACTATAAACGCGTATACGGGCGGACGGTAAGTTATTAAATTGTTGATACGTCAGCCTACAAAATGTGATTGATGCGATAAGTTCGTTTGTAGATTTGTTTATTATCAACATGGACAAATTTTAATTATCTCCCCAGATTTGCAAAATTAAATGGGGTAAATAAAATTTGGTAAGAATTAGTAGCACCAAAATAATACTTACAAATATAAGGGTACACATATGTATAATTATAAGATACTTTATCGATATCAGTTTATTTTAAGATAGATCTAATGTGAACCTTATTTTATTTTGATATTTAAAATTTAAAATTTATTCTCGAAAGAACTTTAACCTAAAGTAATTTATTGTTGTAATAAGTTTAATTTAAGTAGTCGAATCAGCTTTTCTTATTTCGACTTTAGAAAATAGGATCTCCTCAAATTCCTTATTACTTATGGCTCTTACGTCATGATAGAATCAAGATCTTTTATTAGACGGTATTTCTAGTAATATAGTTATTATTTTTCATGTTTCAAAGTGCGTTTTTCCGTAGAGATTTTTGATTTTTCATTTACTTGGGCACTTGTTCTGCAACAATAGGGAACAGCCGGTAGGTCTTGCACCAGATTATTTAACAGGACAACCAAGTTCAGAGAAACTCGCTACGTATACTCGACGCAAGCGAAAAAAAAAAAGAAAAAAAATTTGTTGTCGAAAGAACAGTCGTTAAGACTTGCGCTAGCGATGAAAGCTTGCGGGGTAAGTAGTCAGCTTCCCCCCAAAAAAAGTAAGCGGAACGATGGGGCCAAAGTATTTGACAAGAATAAAATCTATGATGGAATAGGATGAACAAGTTTTACTGTATATCGGTTTAATTAAATAAGAAGCTGAATTACTATTATTGGATTAAGAATGATTATTTTATACTGAGTGTCGTGAGCTTATTTATGGAAGGATTTCAAAACTTTTGGGGATATTAAAAATGAATCAATTTTTCTAAAGATTAAAATTTAGTGACTATTAAGTCGTGGACTGAACTTCCATCGCGGGTCTCGCTCGTTTGAACGTATTTACATTCAGGACAATATCTGCAATCTTTTGAATATTTTGAAAAAAAAATATCACACACATAGATACACATCCACCACTATTATATGCCTTTTTGGTCACATTAATTAAGTATAATTTTTTTGAAATCTTATTCTGTTGAAGTCATTCCACGATTAGTACAGTCAAATTAGACTCAAAACGATAAATTTTTATCAATAATCTCAATAATCGGTTAAGGGCTTAAATTGTTCGGAAGAGTGTCTAGAATGATAATCTGAAGACGTGAATAATGGATCCCGTAAGCTTTATAAACAATTAACAATTAAAGTTGGATTTCTGCACTTTTTTTCTTATTTCGCTCTGTATCTTGGTAAGTGTTGATTTTAGAGGAAAAAGTTATTAAAAAAAGTTGTTCATTATTAAATTTTCTATAAAAAAAGTCAGCAAGGACACATTTCTATCTATTATAGTTTCCTTGCAAATTGCAAAAGAACGCTAAATTCGTGAAAATTGAAAATTGTTTATAACTTTTGAGAAAATTAATATTTTTCAATCATATTTGGGGCCTGCGGCGGCTCAGTCGGTAGAGTGTCGGATTCCCACGCCGGTGACCCGGGTTCGAATCCTAGTCTCTGCCGATTGATACAAGCACCTCTGTAAAAATTACATGTGCTTTGTTTACAAACACACCGCAGACCCCCGTCGCCGATTAGCACCACATGGAAGCACAAACATGGTGACGTTAAATAATATAAAAAAAAAAAAAAAAAAAAATCATATTTCAGAAAAATATAGTACTCAGGTAATAGAAATAGCATGCAAAATTTCAAGTCTCTATTCATTATAGTTTTTTCTAAAATAATAGCTATATTTCGAAATTTTTTTTTTTTTACGGTACTGGGAAATGTTAAAAAATCAGTCATTTTAGTCGCCCTTGTTCATACGCAATCTAGAAGAGTTATATTTTAATAAACTTTTTCGAGAACTGCAAAATTTTAATTAGGGGCTCTCTGGGATGTAAATGTTTATAAAACGCTTAATTAACTTTTTATGTAGGAGACAATATTTTAGTCCTATTTTAATCAAACAAAATTCATTGCAAAGCGGCGATTTTTATCTTAATTTTGAAAAAAAATCGTTTTTCTACGAGCATTTGGAGCCAAGATACATTTTTTTTATAATAAGCCATTGCTCAGTACACAAATGAGATATTGCAAATTTTCAAATTTGCTGCTACAGTTGAAAACTTATACCTTTAGGATAACTGCCACTCGTAACTCTAAAATCAATTTTTAACTTCAAATTTAATGTCGGAAAGCAATGACCGCTCAACGGCGGCCGATCAGCAGCGCGGGAGACGGAGTGGGGGCACCGCCGCGCGCTCGAGTCTCAAAGCTGACAAACTTACTTCAAATCGTAGCGCTCGTAAAATGCTCTTTTTTTTAATTTGGGGTAGCGCGAGTAAAAAATAACATTGGTGTCATTACTTTTAGTCAGTTAATTTATTTAAACCTTTAAAATGTAATAAATTTCATTTTTTCATTTTTTCCTGCATCAGAATCGCTTTTTACATTACATTAAGAAAGTTTGGCGACTATTTACACATTCTTTTAATTATATTATTCATTTACTTTTGAAGATTCGTATTTTTACTTTTATTCTCTGGAAAAAATTCAACTCAATCGTATTTCAAGTAGCGACGGTGACAATTCCAATTTAAAGGTTCAGAAGCATTGCTGATCTCGACAACAATATAACTGTGTGGGACAACGTAGACGTCATACAATTTTATTATGTCTCCTAAAATCTGGAAACTTCGAAATAATTAGTCTAGGCGACGCGCTGGCGGGCTCCACCCATAAATTTCCCTATAGTAGTATGGGGGTATTTATAGGTGGAGCCCGTCGCCGTAGTACTACGTACGTACCTGAAAGGTGATTTCTACGAATAAAACAGTTGCTATGGTAGGGGTAAAAGGGACGGCAGGTAGAAATTCGACCGTTAGGATACAAAGCCTCAAACAGTAAGATTTGGCAGTTGCGAAGTAGCATCGGTGCAGAGCACAGCGAATTTTTGCTTGTGAGTGATTTTTGAATATTTGTGAATACGGTGAATTTTTGAATGTGAATATTTTCTGATTATTGTGAATCTATTGCAAACTGTTGTTTCTAATACATCAGTATTATTAGTGTTTTCTACGTGTTAGGTAAGTGTTAATGATTTGAAGTACTCTTAATTATTAAATAATAAATTATATTTTATATTTTAATGAATAGTTGGCATTACGTTTATTCAAATAAATTTTTGCGAATTGAGAGAATAGTAATGGATTGAAGTGATGTTAACTATTAATAGTAAAATATAATACAGTAATTTTAAACAGTAGCTTTGATATTTATAAATTAAATATCATGGTACATTTAAAGTTGTTTTAATCATTTTAGTTATTTTAAAGTGCATTATTTTTCTAATTTTAAAATAGTTGAATAATACATGTAATTTTTCATTTACATTTTTTATTGTTCGTATTATTTCAGATTACGTTGCATCATCATGTCCACCTCTACGTGCTTACTTTGTGATGAAAATATATTAGAAGGCCAACGATCAACGTTTAAAGCAGGTGGCATTAGTACTTTGATACAATCTAGTTTACGCAGAAAAGATGGGAACCATTGGAGGATGAAAGACTTGACTTCAATAGTACTACACGACACTTGTTATGTTGTATACAATCGTGAAAGCAGCATAAATAAAGCCAAAAATGCATCTGCATCGACTTTAAAATCACGACGGTTATAAGGTCAAAAAGAATTTGATTTTTCTAAATGCTGTTTCTTTTGCGGCGAAGATGCATCAGAAAAGTTTATAGAACAACAAAAAAAGAAAGCTATAAAGTATCGAAAGTCCGTTAGTTATGTGATTAAATCTGATTTGCGATGTAATCTTATCAAAATTGCAAAGTCAAGAAGCGACGCTTTTAGTAATGATCTTCATGAGCTGAAGATAGAAGCATATACTGAATCATAGAAGCGAATGTCAATTTTTACTTTATGATATATTAGACGATTACGAGGGCGAAATTCCGAAGAAAAGATATATACTTAAACATTTACAGGAGTATTTTGAAGATGATATACTTATTCATAATTCTAGAAAGGATACAATTATTAGTTTTCGAGATATTGGAGGTAAAATACTGTCTGATCACTGGTACAGCAATCGTTTCGCTGATGAAGACGAAGAACGCGAAAGAATTATCAAAACTGCGGCTCTTATTGTATTAAATGATATTCGTTCTGAAGTTTATGACACAACTCATTATCCCGCGCCGAATTATTTTTTAGAAAACGTTGAAAAAGATATTCCTAAAACGTTGCAATTGTTTTTAGATGTCATTCTGAAGAAAAAAAGTGTATGACTAACTCAGACAATGAGAAATGGAACAACCGAGTCAATTTTTATAGTCATGCTATTATTGCAACTGTCAGGCCGCGATCTTTTATATCACCGCTTTTACTAGGATTATCATCAATGCTGCATAAAAAATACGCGAGTAAAGATCTTATTGACTCTTTGTCATATTTAGGCTTGTGTTCGTCGTACAATGAAACGTTATTATTCGAAGCTTCCATTTTAAACGATCCACAAGTTTGTAAATACGAAAATTCATACGTCCAGTTTGTATTTGATAATGCTGATCATAATACCATGTGACGTGTATTTCACGTCCCAATAATATTAAATACGGGCAGTCAATCGCGACCCAGTCGCCCGTCACCAGAGCCGAGCATTTCTCACATGTAATTAGTATCGTTATTAATGGGGGGATTGTTATTATTTGTTGAGGGAATGAGGATAAGGAGTCGCGACCGAGGAAGGCCGCAGACCTGCACACACGCGCACACACCCATACCGGCGGCACCAGCTGATCGCCGCAGCGACGACTGCTCGGAGCGAGCAACGGCGACGAGTCTACACACACAGGCACAACACCAACATCACTGCACGCTGTACGCGCGACTCTCTCTCTCTCGCTTGCTCTTTCTTCCTCGCCTCTCGAGGATGATGAGCCGCTGCCCGCGCACACACATACACACACGCGCGCGCGGCCGCCCTCTCTCCCGATGCACGCAGACGCGGGAGGAGAGAGGATTCACAGCGGCAGCGGCGGCTTCCTCGAGGCACACCATCTCGGCTGTAGCCACGAGAGAGAGAGAGAGAGAGAGAGAGAGAGAGAGAGAGAGAGAGAGAGAGAGAGAGATATACCGACTCGGCTGTCGGCAGAGGGGAGAGCTAGCAGCCGCCGCGCCGCGAGCCGCATGAAGCTGCCGGCCTCTCCTAGCGTAGGCCGACGCGCGCACGTCGCCGCTGCCAACTGTGTTGGTCCGGCAGCGATAAAACCGAAAGCGCCCGATATAGATATACACGCCGGGTTGCCCGCGCGTGTATATCTAGCAATTCATAATTGCCCGCGCTGCGTAAACAGGGCGGCATTCGCGAAGCGAGCCAATGAGGAGTAGCGACTCAAATCACCGCTGACTTGGCCTTGATTTTTGAATCTAGGGAAAATCAAGGCCAATCACCGTAAAGGCAAGGGCGGAAGCAACAAGAGTTTGAACTGAAGTTGCGCGAGAAGAAAAGCCAAAATTTTGGAAGAGATTTCCGCCCTCCCCAATTTTGGGCATTGACTGCCCGGCCTTCAAGTTAGATAGTCGTGAGAAATTGTGCCTGCCGTTCGAGAATTGAGACCGCGTGGAGAGACCTTTGGCGTAGATAATCCCGGAGAGTGATAGATTGGGAAAATTTAACCGGCGACCTGTGACCTGCGAGGACGAACATCGCGGACGCGCCCGACTAACCACGGTGAGTGGACTGTAATTGCCGAGCTTCCCTCGGCACTTGCAAGTGAATTATATAATTGTAGTACATCGCCGCCATGTGCTCGGGGTTCATAGGAAAATAAAGCCGTGGTGGTGTGACACCGATATATAAGATCAGTGCGGGTCGGACCGGTAGTAAATTTAAGTATTAGTGTGGGGAAATTCACGCGACTCGGGAAGTCGGGAGACGTGGTGAGAGTGGTCGTCGCGAGGGACGCGTGATAAGGTTAGCGTAGCCATTTTTGTGTATAGCGATAAATTAGATATAAGCGAAATTGTAACTTGCGACCGGTACTATTACCCGACGATGAGAAATAAAGTTGAATATATTTAAAGTGAAATTTGTGGGTAATTATTATAAATTCATGAATTCCTGATTTTTCCTGTTCACGGAACTTCCTCTGGGAAACGGCTCGTGCCGAGTTAGCCGCGCTTTACCTGGCGCCCATTAATTGAGAAAATTTGGTAAAGTGTCGAGACAATAATAAGCCATAGTAACCCCCCACATTACAAATGTAATGGTTTCTGATTTCAAGACAGGAAAGCCATGTTACAACCAATACTATCGATGGCTTAAATACTTTTCATTCGATGGGTGGTATTATGTGCGTTACACCAGGATCTTCTGTTACTAGTAGTAAAAAAATTGAACGATTGAAAAAAATTCCATCATCAGATTACGTAGGGCGCTTTGGATTTGTTAAAGTTCAAACATTCGATCGGGGAAGCTCAGTTGGACTGAAAAGTATTCTGATAGAGGATTTGAAGTTAAAAAACATTATCTCGAGTACAATCAAAATGACGCCGACGGATTTAATTTGGTGTTATGGTAAAAAAGTAAATTCAAGTATTATTCCGACGTGGAGTGGATTTATGGAACAGTGTACAGCAAAGAATGGAAATTTCGCTACATCAAAAGTCGTACCACTGCGCTTTGTTAATAATCCGCCAAGCCAGTTCGATACAATTTTCACAGTATTATTAGAAGCTGATCGTGAATGTAAATCTAAAGGGCAAAAAAATTGTTTCATTACATTTGATCAGCCACTGTACTTCAAAGCGCGCGAAATATTAGCTTGTCGAAATACAAATGATGTAGATTATAATTTGAGTTCTGTTATTGTTAGATTAGGTGGCTTTCACACTGTAATGTCTTATATCGGCGCCATAGGGTATATCATGGAAGGTAGCAGTTTAGCCGAATTATTTTCAGAAATATATGCGGAGGCATCTGTACTGAAAATCTTATCTGGACACGCATATTCGAGAGCTGTTAGGGGTCATCTTCTTGTACAGTCGGCATTGATCGAAATCATTTTGTGATCAATTAATTTTTCTTCAGAAGAGACAAATTGTTTAAATAATTTATTATCTGAGTATTACGATAAAAGTTAAAGTTTTATGTCAAAAGTAACCGATGATCTTAAAAATATTGTTGAAAAATTTGTATCTCACGTTGATATTTTAAAAAATAATGGCCCTACAGCTCAATTGTGGATACAGTATATAGAGATGATTACTATTTTAAAACAATTTATCGAAGCTGAAAGGAGCGGGAATTGGAAATTGAACTTAAATAGCTTACAACAAATGCTACCGATTTTTCACGCTATCGGTCACTTTTTATATGCGAAAAGTGCTCATTTATATTTACAAGACTTGCTTAATCTTGAATCTATTATGGATATCCATGAATATAAAACATTCACTGAATTAGGTTTTTTTACAATTCGAAGGTCAGAAAAATATTGGTCAGGAATTTGGTCTGACATGACAATTGAGCAAGTGCTCATGAGATCCATGAAAATTGTTGGTGGATTAACACATGGTCGAGGGATTACTCAAAGTGTGTTAGGAAAGTGGATTTTGTCTATGTTTGTACTTGTAGAAGTTTCTGAAGCTATGGAGTCTTTTTGTAATATTCATTCAAGTACATCTGAACAACACGTAGATTTAAGATGTTCTCGCATAAATAGAGACAATTGTGACCGTATTAAATTACTAAAATTTTTGGAAATGCATAATCCATTCCCGTAAACCGACTTTCTTATGTCGATTAGTACTGATGTGAAAGGAACTGAAATTATCAATTGTCACGATGCTTTTAGAATAGGTAATTCAGTACTGCAATCAATTACCGGAAAAAGTTTTGGCGACGTTAAGTTCCAAAGAAAAAATAGAGTTTTACCTATTAGAGCGGTCAATTCTTCAGTTAAAGTCGACAATAACATTATCCCGATTGATGCGACTCTACTTTTCCAAAGAATATCTGTTCATATAGAAAAAAAAGAAGACATGCAGGAGTTTTTGCAATATGAACTTACGCCATTCCCTCTCTCTCTCTTTTTAACGAAGGTGGCATGCGTAAAACGCAAAAAGCTGTATTTTATAAAAATTTTGTACCTTTAGAAGAATCTGTACGATTATCCTTGCAAAATGTTGTATATATTATCGATGGTGGATTTTTATTACATCGTGTAGTGCGGCGACAAAATCAAAGCGTCAATTCAATCTTAAATCAGTACGTAACTTACATACAAAAATATTTTAAGGATAGTGTAGTAGTTTTTGATGAATACCCCGATATATCGGTAAATTTACACACCAAAAGCGCAGAACCAGCTCGTAGAATGACACGTCAAGTTGGTAGAGAGATCGCGTTCGAACGTTCAATGAACATAAAAACTTCGCAAAAGACTTTTTTGTCAAATGAAAAAAATAAAAATAGATTAGTCACTGTGCGACAAGAAGATTTATCTGCAGCCGGATATCGTACTTTACAAGCGGAAGAAGATGCTGATACGTTAATTGTACAAACGGCACTTGAAGTGTGTAATAGCGTTACAAATTCTGTGATAGTTGGCGAAGACGTAGATCTACTCGTTATTTTAACTCAGTTGGCTCCTGATAATAAAACAATTTATTTGTTAAAACCTGGAAAAGGTCAAATTCACGAAAAGCTTTATAGCAACAATAGTTTTAAATATTCAAAACTAAAAAATATAGTTGCGTTTTTACATGCATTTAGTGGCTGTGATACCACATCGGCTTTCCACAGGCTAGGTAAAAATAAATTGACTAAATTACTTGACAAAAGCGACGAACTTGTAAAAATTGCGCAAAAATTTTATGATTTTAATGCCGATCATGCTAGCATTGCTGAGGCTGGTAATACAATAATCAAACGATTATATTCAAATCAAAATAAAGACATGTCTTTGAATGCGTTGCGATATTTACTGTTTAAGAAATCATCGATCAAATCGTCTTTTAAGCTTGACACTTTACCTCCAACTGAAGGGGCAAGTGCCGAACATTCCAATAGAACGCACTTACAAATCCAGCAGTGGCTTGGTAATTCGAAAGATCCGTTAAAGTGGGACTGGAAAGTTACTATTTGAGGCTTAAGGCCTACATATACAACTGCAAGTCTGATTCCTACAAATTTATTGGAATATATATCATGCAAGTGCGAAACGGGCTGTAAGAGCATGACTTGTAGTTGTAGAAAACATGGCCTTCCTTGCTCTGATATTTGCCACAATTGTCATGGACAATCTTGCTCCAACATAGAAGAAGTAACTGTAGAGATAGAAGATGAAACAGTAAGTAACGATATTAATGATGAAAATAAAGAAAACGAAAATGAATCTACGCAACAGAACGAAAGACAGCGATTAGATTGATTATTTTATTTACTGTAATTATTTTTAATGTACGATTATTATTTTTAATGTAAAATATGAAAAATGTTTGTAAAAATAAATGATAACGATACTTTGATGTCATCAATCTTATTTAATGGATACTCCTGACCCTTTATATATTTGAATTTATTCCGTCGCTACTTGAAATACGAATCTTCAAAAGCAAATGAATAATATAATTAAAAGAATGTGTAAATAGTAACGAAACTTTCTTAATGTAATGTAAAAAGCGATTCTGATGCAGGAAAAAATGATAAACTGAAATTTATGACATTTTAAAGGTTTAAATAAATTAACTGACGAAAAGTAATGACACCAATGTTATTTTTTACTCGCGCTACCCCAAATTAAAAAAAAAGAGCATTTTCCGAGCGCTACGATTTGAAGTAAGTTTGTCAGCTTTGAGACTCGAGCGCGCGGCGGTGCCCCCACTCCGTCTCCCGCGCTGCTGATCTTTTCTTCGGAATTTCGCCCTCGTAATCGTCTAATTTATCAGAAAGTAAAAATTGACATTCGCTTCTATGATTCAGTAGATAATCTATAACAAATTGCACAGCATTATACTGTTGGCTATCTACTGGACGTCCCGCAGGACGATCGTGCGTAGAAAAATTCATAAATTTCATATAATAATAAGTATGGTAACGAGCGCCTAATTCAACAATATTATCTACACCAATAAGTCGCTCATGAAGATCATTACTAAAAGCGTCGCTTCTTGATTCTGCAATTTTGATAAGATTACATCGCAAATCAGATTTAATCACATAACTAACGGACTTTCGATACTTCATAGCTTTCTTTTTTTGTTGTTCTATAAACTTTTCTGATGCATCTTCGCCGCAAAAGAAAAAGCATTTAGAAAAATCAAATTCTTTTTGACCTGATAACCGTCGTGATTTTAAAGTCGATGCAGATGCATTTTTGGCTTTATTTATGCTGCTTTCACGATTGTATACAACATAACAAGTGTCGTGTAGTACTATTGAAGTCAAGTCTTTCATCCTCCAATGCTTCCCATCTTTTCTGCGTAAACTAGATTGTATCAAAGTACTAATGCCACCTGCTTTAAACGTTTTTGATCGTTGGCCTTCTAATATATTTTTATCACAAAGTAAGCACGTAGAGGTGGACATGATGATGCAACGTAATCTGAAATAATACGAACAATAAAAAATGTAAATGAAAAATTACATGTATTATTCAACTATTTTAAAATTAGAAAAATAATGCACTTTAAAATAACTATAATGATTTAAACAACTTTAAATGTACCATGATATTTAATTTATAAATATCAAAGCTACTGTTTAAAATTACTGTATTATATTTTACTATTAATAGTTAACATCACTTCAATCCATTACTATTCTCTCAATTCGCAAAAATTTATTTGAATAAACGTAATGCCAATTATTCATTAAAATATAAAATATAATTTATTATTTAATAATTAAGAGTACTTCAAATCATTAACACTTACCTAACACGTAGAAAACACTAATAATACTGATGTATTAGAAACAACAGTTTGCAATAGATTCACAATAATCAGAAAATATTCACATTCAAAAATTCACCGTATTCACAAATATTCAAAAATCACTCACAAGCAAAAATTCGCTGTGCTATGCACCGATGCTACTTCGCAACTGCCAAATCTTACTGTTTGAGGCTTTGTATCCTAACGGTCGAATTTCTACCTGCCGTCCCTTTTATCCCTACCATAGCAACTGTTTTATTCGTAGAAATCACCTTTCAGGTACATACGTAGTAGTACGGTGACGGGCTCCACCTATAAATACCCCCATACTACTATAGGGAAATTTATGGGTGGATCCCGCCAGCGCGTCGCCTAGACTAATTATTTCGAAGTTTCCAGATTTTAGGAGACATAATAAAATTTTATGACGTCTACGTTGTCCCACACAGTTATATTGTTGTCGAGATCATCAATGCTTCTTAACCTTTAAATTTGAATTGTCACCGTCGCTACTTGAAATACGATTGAGTTGAATTTTTTCCAGAGAATGAAAGTAAAAATAGGAATCTTCAAAAGTAAATGAATAATATAATTAAAAGAATGTGTACATAGTCGCCAAACTTTCTTAATGTAATGTAAAAAGCGATTCTGTTGCAGGAAAAAATGATAAAATGAAATTTATTACATTTTAAAGGTTTAAATAAATTAACTGACTAAAAGTAATGACACCGATGTTATTTTTTACTCGCGCTACCCCAAATTAAAAAAAAAAGAGCATTTTCCGAGCGCTACGATTTGAAGTAAGTTTGTCAGCTTTGAGACTCGAGCGCGCGGCGGTGCCCCCACTCCGTCTCCCGCGCTGCTGATCGGCCGCCGTTGAGCGGTCATTGCTTTCCGACATTGAATTTGTAGTTAAAAATTGATTTTAGAGTTACGAGTGGCAGTTATCCTAAAGGTATAAGTTTTCAACTGTAGCAGCAAATTTGAAAATTTGCAATATCTCATTTGTGTACTGAGCAATGGCTTATTATAAAAAAATGTATCTTGGCTCCAAATGCTCGTAGAAAAACGATTTTTTTTCAAAATTAAGATAAAAATCGCCGCTTTGCAATGAATTTTGTTTGATTAAAATCGGACTAAAATATTGTCTCCTACATAAAAAGTTAATTAAGCGTTTTATATACATTTACATCCCAGAGAGTCCCTAATTAAAATTTTGCAGTTCTCGAAAAAGTTTATTAAAATATAACTCTTCTAGATTGCGTATGAACAAGGGCGACTAAAATGACTGATTTTTTAACATTTCCCAGAACCGTAAAAAAAAAAAATTTCGAAATATAGCTATTATTTTAGAAAAAACTATAATGAATAGAGACTTGAAATTTTGCATGCTATTTCTATTACCTGAGTACTATATTTTTCTGAAATATGATTGAAAAATATTAATTTTCTCAAAAGTTATAAACAATTTTCAATTTTCACGAATTTAGCGTTCTTTTGCAATTTGCAAGGTAACTATAATAGATAGAAATGTGCCCTTGCTGACTTTTTTTATAGAAAATTTAATAATGAACAACTTTTTTTAATAACTTTTTCCTCTAAAATCAACACTTACCAAGATACAGAGCGAAATAAGAAAAAAAGTGCAGAAATCCAACTTTAATTGTTAATTGTTTATAAAGCTTACGGGATCCATTATTCACGTCTTCAGATTATCATTCTAGACACTCTTCCGAACAATTTAAGCCCTTAACCGATGTCATTGAGATTATTGATAAAAATTTATCGGTTTGAGTCTAATTTGACTGTACTAAACGTGGAATGACTTCAACAGAATAAGATTTCAAAAAAATTATACTTAATTAATGTGACCAAAAAGGCATATAATAGTGGTGGATGTGTATCTATGTGTGTGATATTTTATTTAAAATATTCAAAAGATTGCAGATATTGTCCTGAATGTAAAATACGTTCAAACGAGCGAGAGGCTGTATATGAGGTACGGCCTGGGCATCAGCCAGCTGTGTGTCGTCTTCTGGAGGAAAATCTGGGCTATTAGCCTGTCGCTGTAAGGGAGCAAATGTTTGTTTATACTTATTTGTGCTTAATACTGCAAGGATGACCGGCAATTTTGCAAGTGCAATCCAAGGCGATGAAGAGTGTTTGGGGATTCTACGACAGCTCTTTTTTTCTTGGATAAGTCGTAGCTATAAGTTTTTACAAATATAATTGTAATTGATTTGATTATAACAGATTTCAATAAAAGAAAATAAGAATCATTCAGTGCGTATATGTTATTTATATATGTTTTTATTATGCAAATTTATAAGAAAAATGGTCAAGGAAAGAAACTAATTGAGTTAGATATGTTTATATATGTATGTACACATACATATATTTTTTTTTAAAGAATTATGTGTGATATTCGTATGTAAAATTGGTGATTGTAGTGGTGTATTTAATTATATAAGAAAAACCATGCGTTTATTAGTTTTATATTAAAATATTTAACATCCTATTTTGTCAAGTGGGCCAGTTTTTCACGTGCCTTAATTGCTAAACTGTTAGTCTTATAGGCGATATGTTGAGTGGGAGGAAGTCCCGGCGTCCCTGGACTTTAGCGATGATAGGCAACGACCCACTTTCCACTCGGATAAGTGTTACTTAAAGCGTACACTAATGACCAAAAGACACCAGGGCCCACGCTCAATCCCCTAATGACACCCTTTTATTTATATAACATAAAAAATGTATAAATTGATTGTTAGTTTTTAAATAAGTACATGCAGAAGAGAAAGGGGGTAGGGATTTTCTTCCGAGTTACTGATCCCACCGCTGTCACCATAAAATATTAGCTGTAACGTACCGGATTATTTATTAAAATAATCAAGTATGCTGCGGCTTTTCCTACTGCGTACCGTGTGGTTTGCACGAGTAGGTATGGGTGGTGTGGCGTGAAAAGGGAGGACGTGAGGAGGAGGATCAGCTAGGTCAATGTGCCCCTTGTGGAAAAATATCGGGTTTTAAAAGTATAAAAGATGTATATATTTTATATTCTTACCTTGGTTTTTATTTGAAGCTTGTCACAATTTATATATTTATTTGGTCGGAGGCAATCTGGCCTTTTCGGAATAATAATATTCTTTGATTTGATTTTATAAAGAAAATGGCTGGACTTAGCAGCAAAACTTTGAACTTGTCGTTTAACTATTATATATCGCAACTCACACGGCAATGCAGGGGGTTGTTGGCTTCCAGCTTCTACCGGATACTGACGAAAACTAAAGAGACACTGAGCTGTGCGCCCGGATAGACTAAGTACACCTTTCGGCGGCGGCGGTTGTAGCGCTAATTGCAGGGGTGGTAAACTATACAAACAAGCGCCGCCGAAATGCGTCTCCAGACAGATAAGCGCACTCTCAGTTTGCGTCTATGATGTTTAATCGACACACTCATTGCATGTCGATCGAACATAAGATCTTCTTGGCGCAATTAAGCAATAAACTTATTCTACGAATTCTTATTTTATTTCAAGTTTTCCTACTTGCCTAAAATAACAATTCGTCTCGGGGATTTACATTTTTGTCGAGCTTAAGAAATGGAAAACATGTGATACGTCACAGAAAGATTTAAATAATAATAAAAAAAAATTTATATACAAAACCAGGATGTTACAAATACATGAAAATCTTTGGTATTTTTAACGATTTTTTTACACTCAAACAGTGAAGAAAATATATGTATAAGTATATATAACACAAGTGTTGAAGATTATAAAAACAAACTTTTTAATTTCTTTTAGCAAAATGGTGGTATTTAAAGCTGTAGCGTGGTGGGTAGCCTGCTGAAAATCATCATGTGCTAAAACCCGTATAGAGGCACGTACAAAATCATGTGCAGAATCACTTATAAACGCATGTGTCTAATCACATATCGTAGCACATACGAGGTCTGTCCCAAAAGTATCCAACGTACGTTCATATCTTCGCGCGAAGAGACTCAGGCGACCTCTGGAGGGTACGAACGTCACCAGCAACTCCTAACCTTCTCGTCAGTAGCCTGAGATACCGATGAAACGCCTTAGTTCCCGCGCAGCGTGTATTTGTTTACAACGACTTTTTTGCGTTCGTCGCAATTTGCTTATTGCTAAAAATTGCAGAACGAACCGAACAGCGAATTTGCATAAAATTTTGCTTTAATCTCGGTAAAAGTTGTTCAGAAACTATTTAAATGTTGCAAAAGGACTTTAAAGATGAGTGTATGGACAAAACACAAATAAAAGAGTGGTATAGGCGGTTCAAAAGTGGCCGCACATCTGTTGACAGTGATCCTCGTTCATCAAGTCAATGTTGATTGTTTTTTTCGATTATGAGGGCTTTGTGCACCACGAATATGCCCCTACAGGCCAGACAATCAATAAAGAGTACTACGTTGAAGTTTTGAAAAGATTATGTAATGCAATCAGGAGAAAACGACCGCAACTTTGGGAAACCGGTGACTGGCTTCTTCACCACGACAATGCTCCAGCGCACGCATCAAACCTTGTGCAGCAGTATTTATTGAAACACAGTGTTGCGCAGCTCCGCCAGCCTCCATACAGTCCTGATATAGCTCCCTGCGACTTTTGGCTGTTTCCTTGATTGAAAATGCCGCTTAAAGGACATCGATTCGACAATAAACAGACTGTTGAAACTAATGCGACGAATGCACTAAAGGCGATTCCGAAGTCTGACTTTCAAGAGTGCTTTAATAAGTGGAAACATCTATATGAGCGTCTTGTTCAATTAAATGGGGACTACTTTGAAGGATGCCACCCCCCGGATGACGAAGAATAAATTAAGCGCCGAGAAATAGAGGTAGGTCGGATACTTTTGGGACAGACCTCGTATAAAAGTACGGGCCAAATCATGTGTAGGAGCATGTAAAAAGGCACGTGATGAAATTAACCCATATAATCACGTGTTTCGCACGTGCTTCAGCATGTGCTCCAGTATGTGCTTCAGAACGAGAGAAAAAATATAAAATGTAAAAAAAAGTTGCCATGACCGGGGCTCCAACCAGCGATCTTACAGTTAGTAGGCGCTTACCTTGACCACTCTGCTAATCAGACTCTTGAATTTCATTAACGTATAAGCAATATATAAACCGCAATAGAAACAATATATTGTTCTTATATGATATATGAAAAATTGATTTTAATAAGACAACAACAACTAGCCACATTTTTTATTATTTATCAATCGAGGGGATATGAAATACCAACCCGATTTCTACCTCACCGTCTTTTATCAATTTTGCCCTTGCAGCAAAGTGTCGAATTTCAATAATTCGAATGAACAATTAAAGATTGTCAAAATTTAAAATTAGAAGAACCATATTGTCGAAAACACAAAAGAAACTACTATTTAAAGAAGCATTTTATATTTAGTAGAACTTCGTATAACCAAAATTATATTATTCTCGTATTTGTAGAAAAATATTTGTGCGAATGTGTAGATAGTCGGCAGCGTATATTTTGTATACTATTCGAACCGTTGTACTTGACGATTTTCGAAATTATAGACTTTTGACTTTATGATCTGAATGCTTTTGAAATTTGACACAGTAATTGTTCGAAAATTATTATTTTTCGTAATTTAATGTTGGCAAGTTAAATCTGTTAATAAATTCGTATTCGTCGATTTTGACAAAGTCAAATTGAACATATTTAAATTTAATAAAAAAATACAAGAAAACAATAACATCAAGTAACATATGATGACGAATTTATTTTTACATTAAATAATTGTTTAATATTATTACTGAAGAAACGATACACCATAGGACATTTCTTTATCAATAAATAAGAATCCAAATTTTTTATATCTGGATATCTATAATGTAAACCTCGTGACGATTAAATAAATGGAATTGCTTGAAAAAAATTCGGTTATTCTTCAATGATAAAGAAAAATCCAAATGTATCGTCTTTTCTATACAATTTTTTAAAAAACATTTTAAAGAATTACAAATGAAGTCGATAATATAGATATCTCCTCTTGCCTGTCATAGCCCCTAAAAATGCACTGAAAAATCTTAAACGCACCTAAGCCACCGAAAAATTAAAAATTAAAAACCAATGGTTATATATTTTTAGGTAAAAATAATTTCTACATCATATGTTACTTGATGTTTTTGTTTTCTTTTTTTTTGTTAAATAAATTTAAATATATTTTATCAAACAAACAAATTATTTGTTTGAAGGACGTATAAAGAATGATTCTAAAATGGCAATAATGGAAATATTTGTTTGTTGAACATTACAACTATTTAAAGTTACGTATACGAACACAAAGATTAGATAAAAAAAGTTAAAAGCCGGTGAGGTAGAAATCGGGTTGGTATTTCCTATCCGCTTCATTGCTGAATAATAAAAATATGTGGCTTGTTGTTGTTGTCTTATCAAAATCAATTTTTCATATATCATATAACAACAATATATTGTTTCTAGTACGGCTTATTTATTGCTTATACGTTAACGAACCTCAAGCGTCTGATTAGCAACGTGGTCAAGGTAAGCGCCTACTAACTGTAAGATCGCTGGTTCGAGCCCCGGTCAGGGCAACTTTTTTCACATTTTATATTTTATTCTCTCGTTCTGACGCACATGCTGGAGCACATGCTGAAGCACGTGCGAAACACGTGATTATATGGGTTCATTTCATCACGTGCTTTTTTACATGCTCCTGCACATGATTTGGCCCGTGCTTTTATATGTGCTACGATACGTGATTCTGCACATGAATATGCACGAGCCTCTATACGTGTTTTAGCACATGATGATTTTCAGCAGGGTATGCAAAAGTCGACTCACTATTCTGCGTTGCACGGATCCCAGTCTTGATGTACCGTAAAACAAAAAACAATTTTTTTTATAATCTACATCATAAAAACTGTAGAAGTACATAGGGTTATTTCGAAATATTCACTTATGAGAAAATAGCGAAGATTAGAAGAAAAAATGCTATTTGTTAACAGACAATTACGTTACAATTATGCATGTAGAACCAGAAATTTTCAGACAATCGTAAAAATCCTACGTGCTTCTTTAGATTAGTATCGTAAGAAGATTCTCGAAAAATTTTCACTCAATCGGTTGAACAGTTTCTGAAATCCGCGCACCGTCATTTTCCTAAAACAAAAAATATATTTTTTTGTTATAATCTTCAAAACTTGTGTAATATATGCCTATAAATAGATTATCTATCTACTTCGCTGTTTTAGTTTTAAAAGATCGTTAAAAATACCTATGATTTTCATGAATTTAAGGTAGCTTCCCCCTTATATCGTACACAGTTTGAAGAAGCAGGAACCTGCATCCTTCGTCCTGTTAATGTGTTAAAGTGAAAATAAGGCAAAAAATATGTAAAAGATGTGAAAATAGAATTCTTTTTTATTTTCGATTGATTTAATTTCTGAAAATACTATTTTGATAGAAACCAAAAACAAATTTAGTTATCTTTTTCTTGACCTCTTACGTTGTATGCACGCTATGGCAATATGAACGAATGAACATTTTTTGCATATTTGTTGCTATATCTTTTTTCCATTAACAAATTACATAATACTAATTGAAAATCCGTAATAAGCGACCCTTAAATCTACTAGTACGTATTAAAGTATAATTTTTCTTTTATTTATACTTTATTAATATTAATTTTATACGAAAGTCGTATGGATGCACAGGTGCATCTATGGTACTAAATGGGTTTATAAAATGATTTCATTTATTTTTCTGAGTATTATTTAGTAATAAAACTTTTTTGTAATAATTGTGTTTATTCATAATAGAATATGAAATCAAACATAAATATCTTTCTTGCTGCAATACTCTAAGTAATTAGATACGTTGAGCTGCAACTTGGCGATTTACTTGATCTGGGACTTTGATTAGTCCACACGCTACATTTACTGCTATCAATGCTACTTGGCGAACATGAAGGTGACGGCGTAGGTCGATGATATGGAACTGGTCTCTTTCTTGCACTGAAATCAGAGAGATTGTAAAATTACTAAATAAAACATTAATAACAGGGATATTATACGTAGGAACAAATTAAAGTAAATTGTTTTAAAATAAAAAATAAGGAGTAAAAAAGTTTGCGCAAAAAGAATTTTCTTGTATTCTAAAAACGAGAAAAATAAAATATGGTAAGTCTAGCGTTCTAGTGAACGAGAAAAATAAAACTTCGTAAGAAATTGGAAAATTGACAATTCAGATGGTAAAACCAAACACAAAATGAAAATGTTTGTACCAACACCCCGTACATGCTTAAGTACCGACCCACTGTACATGTCCTCATAATCGAGACCATATTTGTGTCCTAATTACAGACACCTTGTATGTGTCCCAATTACCGACAAATTATATGTCCTTGTCACTAACACCCTGAATATGTCCAAATTACCGATACGCTATATATGCCCTAACTACCTACAGTATCTATATGTCCCGATTACCAACCCCTTGTATATGTCCCAATTATTAACATCATGTATGTATCCTAATTCTGACTTATTGTATGCGTCGTAATTATTGACACCCATTTACCGACACCCTTTAAATGTCCTTAACAATAACCCTCTACATGTCCCAAATACCGACAACATGTATATGTCACAAATACTGTTATTCTGTATATATCCTAATTATCGACACCTTGTATGCCTCCTAATTACCAACGCATTATATGTGTACCAATTAACGACCCCTGTATGACCTTATTACCTATACCCTAAATATGTCCATATTACCGACATCATGTATATGTCCTAATTACCAACATATTGTATATGTCCTAATTACCAACATATTGTATATGCCAATTACCGACTGAGACACTGTATATGTTCTAATTAACGACACCCTGTATTGTCCTAATTACCGACACCCTGTACATCGACGGTTGGGTGTAACAACGTCACATATTGACGCGGGGCATTGAACGTACATACATACATACAGTAAAAGTCTGTGCACTGTGAAAACAGGCAGTGTGAAAAAACGGGCAGTGTGAAAAATCAGAATTAGGCACTGTTAAAAGAAGGCCGCGATGCTTTTCTGTTATTGGTGGGAGCAGTTAGGCTAGGACATGTGATTCTACACGATTAGCGGATCAGTTAGGTTAGGTCGTTCAGAGTGCACGTTTCGCTTGGTCCCGTCATTTCACAGGGCTTAGACTTTTATTTTACTGTACAAACATGTAGTCAAATTGAAAGAAATTTTTTTTTAATAAATTAGTTTGTCGTTACACTTTATATCGCACTTTATAACTATGGAAAATAAAAATTCTATGTTTTTGTAAAATCAGGCAAGTAACGCAAATTTTTCATGAAATACTTTACGTGAATTTTATTATTGTGTTATAGTTTCTCATCCTTTCGAAATCTATGTTGGAAGTATATGAAGAGCTTTTATTATCGTATAAGCTATTTTGTTTACAAAAATCAAGTTACAGAATTAGGTTTCATAATCTTGTACTCGGAATGTGCATATACGAGGTCTGTCCCAAAAGTATCCGACCTACCTCAATTTCTCGGCGCTTGATTTATTCTTCGTCATCCGGGGGGTGGAATCCTTCAAAGTAGTCCCCATTTGATTGAACAAGATGCTCATATAGATGTTTCCACTTATTAAAGCACTCTTGAAAGTCAGACTTCGGAATCGCCTTTAGTGCATTCGTCGCATTAGTTTCAACAGTCTGTTTATTGTCGAATCGATGTCCTTTAAGCGGCATTTTCAATCAAGGAAACAGCCAAAAGTCGCAGGGAGCTATATCAGGACTGTATGGAGGCTAGCGGAGCTGCGCAACACTGTGTTTCAATAAATACTGCTGCACAAGGTTTGATGCGTGCGCTGGAGCATTGTCGTGGTGAAGAAGCCAGTCACCGGTTTCCCGAAGTTGCGGTCGTTTTCTCCTGATTGCATTACATAATCTTTTCAAAACTTCAACGTAGTACTCTTTATTGATTGTCTGGCCTGTAGGGGCATATTCGTGGTGCACAAAGCCCTCATAATCGAAAAAAACAATCAACATTGACTTGATGAACGAGGATCACTGTCAACAGATGTGCGGCCACTTTTGAACCGCCTATACCACTCTTTTATTTGTGTTTTGTCCATACACTCATCTTTAAAGTCCTTTTGCAACATTTAAATAGTTTCTGAACAACTTTTACCGAGATTAAAGCAAAATTTTATGCAAATTCGCTGTTCGGTTCGTTCTGCAATTTTTAGCAATAAGCAAATTGCGACGAACGCAAAAAAGTCGTTGTAAACAAATACACGCTGCGCGGGAACTAAGGCGTTTCATCGGTATCTCAGGCTACTGACGAGAAGGTTAGGAGTTGCTGGTGACGTTCGTACCCTCCAGAGGTCGCCTGAGTCTCTTCGCGCGAAGATATGAACGTAGGTCGGATACTTTTGGGACAGACCTCGTACAGTAGTAGCCAAAAATTTAAATATTCTCTCCTCCTACCACTTTTGGAAAACCTTCTATCATTGAGATCTTCATTGAGGCTAAGGCTAATTGAATATTACTATTGAGACCTTAAAATAACATAAAGTTTAAAAATGTCCTCCTCCTACCCCTTTGGAAAATCTTCTATCTTCGTGATTCTTTTTATTACTATTGAGACCTTAAAATAACGTAAAGAAATATAAATTTTAGAATTCGTCCGTTTAGAGATTTTTCTGCTACCATATTTATTTTCAAAATATTTAACAGTAAAATAAGAGTTCTTATTTTATATACGATTGCTCCAATTGTACGTAAGACTTATCTGTTAAGTCGGAAGATTTCTTATCATTAATAATTCGTTGCTTTGTGAGAAATACGGAATTTCTACTGTAAACGAAATATAATCTTTATATTTGGTAGGTCATTCATATGTAAACGATGAAATGTTTTATTTTGTCTTTATTAAGACCCCAAATTTATCGTGAATAAACCTCAACTAATTATTGTGTTTAATCTCAATTTCACCGAAATATAAAAAATATTTTCATTTTACATCGTTTGTATTTTTTGTTCGTAAGGTAGCACATGTGCGCCAACTTGGCACAAGATTGAAATCTTGCATTTGAACTAGAAACGATCAAAATTAAAACTTTCCTCGAATATGATGTAAAAATTTTTTTTCGTACGGTAATCTTCTACGTTTTGCCACTGAAAGATACATTCTATTTCCCTCGCAAGGTTGTATTGCATATATTAAAATCTATCTGGACAAAACCTGTATTTGAAAAACTTGTTAAGGGGACGAGACATCTTTAGACCTTAAAAAAATTGTTTTTTTTTGTGATTTCATAAAACTTCTTATAGTTAAAAGCAAACATTCTGAAATTTTTGTCAGCATAAACGCTTAATACTATCTTCAGTTTTACAGCTGTAAAGCCTCAAAATATTGATCGTATACGTCAGAATAAATTACCATTGTCGATACCTTATTTACTAAAGGTACTTTGAGGTTTGCACTATTACACGTCATACAATAAATAAAAAAATTTACTTTTTTGAAATGGTTTAGATGCGACCATTAAAAACTTTTGATGTATATATTTTGGCTTTCTCGAAGATAAAGCTTTTTTATATCTCATGCGATGTGCTAAGGCCCTATTAGGGGCACTAATTAAGATATTGCATTTGTTTATGGACCTGGCTTTGATTTTTAATTATGAGCGCTTTTTGGTCCTCGATAGTCTGAGCTTTCATTCAACTTATGTACTTTCGGTCAGTTATTTGAGTAGTTTTAGTTTTTGATAATGATGTAAGTGTTCAGACTCTGGCTCGTGGTACTGAGCAACCAGTTTTCTTAACTAATATTTTCTTCCACCACGTCTATACCTTGGCATATATAATAAGGAATACAAGATTTTGAAAAGGACAAGCGTCTCAGTGTCAAATGTACCACACCTAAGAGACTTAAGATCTCGACGAGTGTTAGCTGTACAGCACCTTGCAACGGGCTAAGCTGAGCGTTACTAGTGAAAACACTGCTGCACCTTAAGTAACTGGGGAATGGTATGAAAGGTTGATCGTATGTTACAGCGAGAGCATAAATAATAATAAATTTTCAATTTATATTACCTTTTAGGTTTCATAAAATAAAAAACGAAGAAACATAAAGAAAAGGATAATTCAAACTACCAAAGGGTCCACTTTAATTATTGGTAAAAGTTGTTTTACAATTGCTCCAATTGTACGTAAGACTATCTAAAGATTTTGTTTGATATGTGAGGGTAAATACAATTGGCGTCAACCAGAAAAAATTAATTTATATAATTATTAATAATACTCAAGATTACGTAACCCTTTGAGCTTTTACTCGAATAATACAAACAGTTTTTTTTTTTTTTTTTTTTTTTTTAACGTCGCCATGTTTGTGCTCCCATGTGGTGCTAATCGACGACGGGGGTCTGCGGTGTGTTTGTAAACAAAGCACATGTAATTTTTACAGAGGTGCTTGTATCAATCGGCAGAGACTAGGATTCGAACCCGGGTCACCGGCGTGGGAATCCGACACTCTACCGACTGAGCCGCCGCAGGCCCCAATACAAACAGTTATCATTGCGTAATTCTATTTTATTCCTTAGGAATATGCTTAAATTTTATTAATTTCCTAAATTTTATATAACCCGTTTTGATGTTATTATTATGCTTAGGAGTATTAAAATTATCATTAAGTTAGTTTATTGAATATCTATATTTATAGTTTACGTTTATTTATTATTGAATAACAAACAAATTTGATGAACAAAAATATCAATTTAATTTCTAATAGAATTAGTTTACTTGAAATTAGTTTACGTGAATTTTACGGGAAACCTACCAATAACGTTTCAAGGTTAAAATCTAAAATTTATTTATTAATTAATGACAATGAGTCAATCAGTCTATCATTTAACTATTACTTTATTATTCTATATGAAAAGTCAATGAATTAACTTTAACATTATATTTTAATATGTAGATTTATCGTTTACTATTGTTTTATTCATAAATTAACAAAAATGTTACGAATCTATTAGTTGTTGTAAAGTTGGAGTTATAGTTAATATAAAAATTAATCGTTATGAGTTTGGGAAATGTAAAAAGTAGAAAAGTTAAAAAAGAATTGGTTAAGTGCTAACGTTCCCTTGAAGTTAAGTACACTAGTAATATTTCCTGTTTAAAATAAAATAATATTCTCAAATATGATAAAAGTAAAAGAATAACATTTAAAAAATCTCCCGAAATATTTGAAGCTTGTAAAAAGTTAGGATTGTATAAAAATACAATTCAGTGTTTTTGGGATAAACAATCAGAAAATATAAATAATCTTCAACATTTGGCTAGTCATTCAAAGGTCCCACATTAATAGAATAATTTGAATAATTTGAAATAAATTTTAATAATTTTTAATATATAATTTATTAATTGTTAAATTAATAATTAAATTGTTGAAACAATAAATATAGACATCTGTATAAACTATAATAAGCTTCAATATCAAAGTTAATTATACGTTACAAAAATCAAAGTTGAAATCCAATAACACTGACCAGGAGAGTCCACAACCTCTGAGAAACGATTCATGACCAAACTTTAGGAGGTGATTTCTAGTACCTAAAAATGAAACCTATCACCCGTAATCTTGTCCAATGGACCCTTGTTTAACTTTGCAAAAAAATAATTTGCTATACAGAAAATATAAAACGTTGTTAACCTTAGCATTTTACACTAATTTTAATCTGTACGCCAAGATAAGTTTCCGGTTAATATAAAGATAGTTTCCTCTTGGTTGGATAAAACTATGCCAAAACCACTTATTCTGAAGTTATTTGACTTGCAAGTAATTTTAAACAGCCAAATTAATTATAATTATAAGTAATAATTAATAAACAGTTAGTGAATTATAGGGCGAAAACAATAAAAAATTCACTCCTGAATAAAATTGGTGTATACGGGTAATTAGTCTCACTTATAAGACCTTAGAAAAAACGTGGGCAGATATCGGGATAAAATTTTGGTTAAAAGAATAAGACCCTTTTATTAAAGGCGACTTTAATATAAATGACAACTGACTACACTATGATTTGCAATCGTAGATATAATTACGACTTGGGAATAGGGAAATTTGACAAAATCAAAAATAGAATAATTATTGTAACAGTAATTTAGCCGAGAACAAACATTTTTTACGTTAATTTATCAGTTAAGAATATATTCCGGTCGAGAATCTAACTTTTGTACTTTAGTGGTAGTTTAGTAAAATTTTGCAGTGTTATGTAATATGTAAAAAGAGAATTTAATACAATATTTAAATTTCGAAATAATGATCTAATTTCATTTTATACAATGTGTTACATATGAAAAATGTGGGGAGACTCGGGCTCGAACCATGAGTCTCTGTATCCGGATGTATATACGCTCAGCAGTAGACCGATGCTGCCACTGCAGACTGCAGTTTCTTATCGTCTTTATATGCGCTATTGCGTCAGGCTCCGTGACACTACCCTCAGCCGATAGAATGGCGTCCTCATCGTTCGAGTGATGTGCGGAAGTTGTTTCTTTCTTCCATGCATTGGAGATTCATCTTTATGTGTCTATGTGTTGCGAGATCCAGGTGTCTTATTAATGCACGGGACTGGAGAACACGCGTACCTCGGACCTCGACTTGTATTGCGAGCAATTCATTGGTGCACGTTTGGCGATGACATATTTAATTTTTCGCTTCAGCAATATTCTATTTTACAAATATACACCAAAATAAAAAAAATTGTAGTACATATTTCTTTTATACAATAAAGGGCGTATTTTACGATTTTTTACATTTTTAAAAAGAGAAGTCGATCTTTCAATGATTTTCATTGCTTTTATAAGTAAAAAATTAACTTCTATCCTCATACTATTAAGTATATATACATCAATCAACAAAAAAGTTTGGAGAGAATCTGTTGCAAAATTCATCGCCAATTTCTCTTTGAAATTTATAAATATAATGTTATATAAACTAATAAAATTATAAAAATCGCTGAAAGCGGAACGCTGTGGTTTCGCATAAGGCACTCGCAAGTCTTTAACGAATGACTATATATGGGGAGTATTAATACCATATAAGGGGAGACAAATTTTATAACAAATAAACACGATAAATCTAAATACATGCTTCATATTAGTACAAGTGAACTATGTTTATGGCATATTTTATTTTACCTTACTATTATCACATTTCAGGGACAGACTAAACCCATTCGGAAAACTCTTGAGAGAATCGTTTAAATTTTATAACAAAATTGTAGAAATTATTGCAAGTCATAATAAAAGCTCTTACAAGGAGAGTGCACACCCTGCAGGAAACGAAATTCGGTCAGCTTTTGGAAGATGTCTTCTGGTAGCCACAAATGAAGCCTAGTACCAGTAATTAATTCTAATACGCCCTTGTTGTCGAGATATATGGTAATTTACTCGAAATATTCGTTATTTTAATGAAAAAAGGTACCTCTTCTTCTAACAATATTTCTTCAAGTTTTTATTACAGATAAATGACAAAATATAATAAAACGCAGTCAAAGAGACTTTTAATTTAAGCTCTGCTACGTAGAAGAATATGAATTTGATCAAAAGTTATATACAATTGAAGATGGTGACCGAGATTTCACGAATATTCAAAGAAATTTAACTCTTTTAAATTCGTTTATTTTCCATGTATTTTCAGATACTATCTTCAATTGTTAATAACTTTTGATCAGATTAATATTTTTATACGTAACAGAACTTAAATTAAAGCTCTTACCACCTACTTTTATTTAATTCCGGGTCATTTATCTATAATAAAAACTTGTAAAGTTATAGATAGTAGAAGAGGTTACTTTTTTCATTAAAATAATGCATACTTCGTGTAAATTACATCATATCTCAATAATAAGGGCCCATTAGAATGAATTACGAATGCTAGGCTTAATTTTTGGGTACCATAAACCTCCTCCCGAAGTCTGGCCAAAATTCGGTTCCCGGAGGATGTGCACTCCCCTTGTTAATTAGAGTTACGGCATGACTATTTTTGCTGTTTTATTTGTTTCACGCAGAAAAAATGTTTGTATTTTTCACTAAGGTAAGGACTATTAGGATTAGACTATTAGGATCAATGTCCAAAAAATCCGCTAAGCGTCCGTAAGTGCTGCGAACAATCAAATGACATCCACTCATTCATGCACGATGCTATCTGTGCTTTCGGTGAGTGTCCGTGATGACGTACAGGATCGGTAAAGTGGTTTACTGTTTATCCAGCGAGACTAATACAAATAAAGAGATACACGGATACGTTCACACACAGCACACATAGTACCGCTCACGTGTAAGTGAACACCATTTTATCGTTTATGGCACTTGCTACTGCCTAGCGGATTTTTTGCGATGAATTCTTATTGACTCTTTGCCTCGTAGACATAGGTTTAGAATAAATAAGAGTGGGAATGAAACTGATGCGTTTGGAAAGTGCGTACTCACAAAACTGCGCTTCTTTAAGCACGCTTGCCTACGCTGCCTACACTGCATCATCGAACTATATTTAATTATTAGTTGAACCAATAAATATATTATTATTATTAATTAATGATTTTTTTGCCGAGGTACCTATTGAAAAAAGAAGTAGGGAAATTGGGGATATATATATATATATATATATATATATATATATATATATATATATATATATATATATATATATATATATATATATGTGTATATAAAATAAATACTATTAATATTTATTATAAAAATCAAGTTTAACTGGAGAATATCTAAGTTGAACATTTGAAATCGTAATATTAGAACGAGAGGAGTGAGGTCCTGCTCGATAGGCAACTATGTGCTGACTGACGATTTGCGAATCGACAGCCAGCCCATCAAATTCGCAGCTGTGAGAACCGCGCTGCCGGCGTTGCTGAGCAACCCAGCTCCCACTCTTCTCACCTCCTACAGCATTCAGAACTCATATAGATGTAAGCACACATGCTTATTCTCCACGATTCTTCTTTGTGCGGATATTCGTTTCACGTTGATCAGCCTGTGCAAATTTCGGGTATTATAAGAAAATTTTCAAAAATCAATTTACTGCTACAATTGGGCCATTACATAGTCTCCTCATATAAATTTATGTTTTATTTCAAAAGATAAATTTCTATGAACTCCCGTTTTGTATGCACAAACTGATCAATATTAATAGCTCTTTTAATTTAATCACTCTTTTAATCACATTTATCTTATTCAGTGTTTTTTCACCAGTAAACAATTATTCTGTGATTGACACGTTTTCACTCACTATCCGGGTGATTTTATTTACTATATATAAAAATGTAACAAAATATATAAAATCTATCTATATATATTCATATAAAAGATATAAAATGTGGAAAAGAAAACTTTATAACAATAATATTTAATTAACAAAACATATTATTACTTAAAAAAAAATTTTTTATTTTTATCTGATAGTTTATTTGTCACTGCACTGCTTTTATTCGTTTCTTTTCACTGCCGCCGATCTAAAAAAAAATTATTTGAACAATTAATACCGGGGCTAACATAGTCCCCCGGAAATAATATTTATAAAAATTGTTAGATATACACCTGGCGTTCTTTGGTATGTTTGGGTTATATATTTTATGTTCATTATACATCTATGGAAGGGTATCCTTCCTCCTTTTAAAATTTCAGACATACTTTTCTCTCAACTTAGTTTCTGTTTTATAATTTTAAACTGTTTTTCCTTCTTTTACAGTAATTTTTTCCCTTTTACTCATTCAGTAAGGTAAAAACTGGAAAAACTTACAGTATACCTTACCAGAGAAATGAGATGAAGAACTTTAACGTAGCTCATGGCGATAAATAGTTTCTCAATTTAGATGACTATATTAACCGAACAATACAGTAAAGTTTACTTAATTACTTTCATTCTGCTTTGCAATTGCCCATTATCAAGTCTTAATGCATTATTTTCTTTAACCGGGTACCGGGTAAATGTACTAAAATAAGGCACATTTTATGCTATTTTTATAAGACAACGATACAATATAAGGTAATAAAAGTTTGTGTGCTTTATTATAATACGATTAAAAAGTAAAAAAAAACTTTATTCAATTTTTATGCACTCGTATCTTATAAATATGAGTTGTTCCATGTCTAGTGAGCATGCCGAAAAATCAAAATGTTCAAAACTCTGAGAAGATGTTGGTACTCATACCCAGAAGGAGTAAGAAAAATTTCAGAGCTCAAGGTATCATATTTCAAGGGCAATTTAAGCTCAAAAAATTCAATTTTCTTCATTTTTTGAGATTTTGGTAAATTTGTTTGCTTTATAACTAAAAACTATCCATTTTTAAGAAAAAAGTGTAACAATATTTATTGTTGGAAACGAGGTACGGAATCTAAAAAAAATTGTAGACCCTATGGTGACGTTTTGCGAAATCATGCATTGTGATGTATTGTGATATTCGGATTCCAGCTAATTGCTAAACTTTTTCCAAAGATAAAAAATATCACAATGGGGCCAACAACATATTGTGATATTTTCACAAAATATCACAATGGGGCCAACAACATTTTTTTTGGTCTGAGACCTCATTATTGAATCACAATTATCTGAGATGGAAGATAAAAAGAAGCCACAGAAGTTTCATTCTAAGCGATGTTGCAACCCATTAGGGATAAAAGGACATACCGGTAAAGCTTTGAGAACAATATCGACATCTTTATCAGAAAAATATCCACATTTATATGCTAGTTTGCCATGAGTGTAGGCACAGTATTTATGTTTCACAAAAAGACCAAACTTTAGATAGTGTTGTAACTGAATTTTCAATAGACCTTGACGATTCTCTAGAGAAGCTTCCTGCTAATAAGGTATGCAAAACTAGGAAGGACGAACTTGAGAATCTCCTGAATGGTCTGAAGGAGAAATTCAAAAGTTTGCCAGACAATGATCCTCTGCGGAAATCTACACTTCAATATCTCCTGATTGTTGGAGCAGTCGTCAGATCTCTGAAGAATTCCAGTGTTCTTACAGGATGGCAATACAGTCCAAAGAACTGAAAAAATCAGGCGGAATATTAGCTATACCACAATTCAAAAGGGGGAAAAATATCAATGAAGAAACTGTTAAAAAAGTACAAGAGTTCTACGAAAATGATTCCAACAGCCGTATAATGCCCCACAAAAAAGAGACTATTGCAATCAAAGTTGTTGCTTCCAAAGTAATGAAACAGAAACATTTGTTGTTATATGATATCAAAGTATTGCACTTAAAGTTCAAGAAAAAATATCCACAGCATCCTATAGGATCTTCAAAATTCGCGGAATTGCGGCCAAAATTGTGTGTTGTAGCTGGAGCATCAGGGACGCACAGCGTCTGTGTATGTACAATCCACCAAAACGTCAAACTCATGATCGACTCTATTGATTTGAAAAATTTGAGTAAACAATGTGAAACTAGGCTAAGTGATTATAAAGATTGTATTGGATACATCCTTTATAAGAAACCTACACCTGCTTGTCATTTGCTAGAATGTGAAAAATGTCCCAATATGGAGAAATTTTCAGAACTTATTCTGGAATTATTAGACAAAAGTAATATACAGCAAGTGATATTCAGCACCTGGACATCTACTGATCGACATAGCCTCATACAAGAATATCTTCCCTCAGATGAATTCGTAGAAGAATTGAACAAACGCTTGACAGTTCTAGTTCCCCACAGTTTTATCTCGAAAGAACAAGAAAAATTCATAACTGACAAGAAGGAGAATTTCGGTGAAAATGAGGTATTATTGCATTTTGACTTTGCAGAAAATTATGCATACGTTGTACAGAATGCAGCTCAAGCCTTTTATTATAACAATGATCAATGTTCTGTTCCTACTGTCGCTTTCTATTATCGATCAGGCGAGGACTTGAAACACAAGAGCATTATTTTACTCTCAGACTGCACAATTCATGATGCTACCGCAGTTTATTTGATGCAGCAGAAGGTAATACCGGAAATTAAAAAGGTGTATCCACGAGTAAAGAAAATTTATTATGTAACTGATGGTGCAAAACAGCACTTCAAAAATAGAACTCAGATGATGCATCTTATGAATCACAAGGCTGATTTTGGAATTGAAGCGGAGTGGCACTGTCATGCAACGTCACATGGAAAATGTATTTGCGATGGTCTTGGAGCATGCTTGAAGAGTGAAGCCACTCGATACAGTTTACAAGACGAACCAAAAAATGCTATATTGGACTCAACTTCTCTATTCAAGTTTGCAGAAGAAAAATTCAAAAACATAAAATTTTTCCATTATAGTAAGCAGGAGCATAAACAATTAGTGAAAATATTGCATAGAAAATATAAAAATCCACCTGCTGTGAAAAAAATTCAGAGCAACCACGCATTCATTCCAACTACTGATAATAAACCGAAAGTGAAGAGGTACTCTGGATCAAAACATGACATAATTACTATGCAATATGAAACTCGTTAAGAATTTGAAGAGGTCTAAATTGAGTTCTTATCATACAATGGTGAGTTTCTCAACCGGTTAATGACTGTCGCTATTTAGGAAATCGTTCCGAAAGAAATTTGAATCTACAAGGCATATGATTGGAGCTACTCAACCTACTGAATCTATATTAATTGATTTCCAGACGATTTAGGTAGTTTCAACGTCGTATACTACCACGGATTTCTTATACATGTGTCATACGAGATCCACCATTCTATGGGTTCAGAATCAATAGGGCGTGACTTAGGATACGCGTCGCTGAGAATAATTTTCAACGCTCTTCTTATCAGGTTTGACAATCAATTCTGCAATTTTGTTCTTGTTGCGACGTACATCCATAATAATGGATACATTGATTCGTGATTTGAGTTTCGGAAACTACTTTTCCCATGAATCATTTTGTTTCCGACACTTTGAAGCTTATGGTCTAGCCATCAATTTGAGCTCTTGAACGTATTTTTAGGTGGCTTTAAATTCAGGCGATAGCGCTAATTTGGTCGATCGGTCGAGATTTGCAAGGTTCCGGCGGTCATACTGATGCCGCCATCTTGATTTCTGCAAAAGCGCATACGGCATTTTGATCCTTATGGTCCTGCCATCAATTTGAGCCCTCATACGTATTTTTAGGTGGCTCCAAATTCTGGCGGTAGCGCTAATTCGGTATATAGGTCGAGATTTCCAAGGTTCTGGCGGCCATATTGATGCCGCCATCTTGATTTCTGCAAAAGCGCATACGGCACTTTAATCCTTATGGTCCAGCCATCAATTTGAGCCCACATACGTATTTTTGCATGGCTCCAAATTCTGACGTCAGCGCTAATTTGGTCGATCGGTCGGGATTTCCGAGGTTCCGGCGGCCATATTGATCCCGCGTCTTGATTTCTGCAAAAGCGCATACGGCACTTTGATCCTTATAGTCCAGCCATCAATTTGAGACCTCAAACGTATTTTTGCGTGGCTTCAACTTTTGGCGACAGCACTGGTCCGGTTGACATGGATTGACCCATATATATATATATATATAATATATATATAGGTCAGCCAAAAATGTTGGTACTCATATCCACAATGTGTAAATAAAATTTCAAATCCCAACGTGTCAAAATTGTATATATATATATATATATATATATATAATTAACAAATTAGTGCGAACCTAGTTCTCAAGTATTCTCTGACGATTTCGTATATGAAAGTAACTATCTAAAAAAGCTCTCAAAACAAGTTTCTGCCCCTAAGGTTCCGCGTATGACCTAGTATAATATTTTCAATTTTCGAAAATGGTCAAAAGAATGTTTATTTTCAAAAAAATCTAGAGAACGCCCAATAGCACCCTTTTGAACGTACCAAAAAAGGATTCCGTCTTTGTTTTATAATCTTTGAGAAAAAATTATTAGACCACCATGGCAGTTGAATGGATCACCTATACAAAGCTGAATATAAACCCGAAAGTTTGTACTTTTTAGGTTATGTTTGGTCGTATACTATTCTACAAAATCAATATGAATTAAAATGTAGCGCATCTCAAATTCTTCATCTTAAAAGGATCTTTAATTTCTGTTTTGGTATGTTCAAATACGTTACGTATAACCGAAGACACAGCTCGTATAATAACTTTCAGAAAACATAGTTCGAACATCCTCGAAAATAACGTACTTTGTTTGGTTTTGTGTATTGTACGTATTGTATGACGGTAAATTTTATTTCTACTTTATTTTTTCGACCTAAAGTAAACGACATGCTGTTCAAGTCTGACGTAATTTACGTAAGGTATTATACATTACGGAAAATTCTATGTATGAGAAGTCGGTTAACAAAAAGAAAACTGATACTAAAACCTTTAATTTGAGTGGTCGGAGCATCATTGAAGATATTTGGATAAAAATTTGAACTCGATTGAAAATTGTGAAAAAGTTTAAACTTTCTATCAGAATATCCTGAATAATGCTCCGACCACTCAAATTAAAGGTTTCAATGTTAGCTTTATTTTTACCGTAAGTAGAATTTTCCGTAACGTATAATACGTTACGTAAATTACGTCAGACTTAAACAGTATGTCATTTGCTTCAGGTGAAAGAAACAGACTAGAAAAACAAAATTCACGGTCATGCTATACGTACAAAACCAAACAAAGTGCATTGTTTTCTAGCATGTTCGAACTATGTTTTCTAAAAGTTAGATTTAAAATGGTTTATACCGACACAAGTTTCAGGGGTGCTAACTTGATGATTATCGAAAAAGTACCTTTATTATACGAGCTCTGTTTCCGGTTATACGTAACGGATTTCACTGTACCAGAAAGGGATTGACCAAAAAGGGATGATTTGGTAGAAAGAAACAGGATCAAACATAACCTAAAAAATATAAAATTTCGGGTTTTTATTCAGCATTGCATAGGTGATCCATTCAAGTGTCATAGCGGTCTAAGCGGTCTAATAATTTTTGTTTCAAAGATTATAAAAATACGAAGAAATACTTTTTTGGTACGTTCAAAATGATGCTATTGGACGTTCTCTAGATTTTTTTGAAACTAATAATTTTTTGACCATTTTCGAAAATTCAAAATATTCTACTAGGTCACACGTGGTACCTTAGATGCTGAAATTTATTTTAAAAGCATTTTTATAGGTATTTTCATATAAGAAATCGTTAGAGAAAATTAAGAACTAGGTGCGCACAGATTTGTTCATTTTGGCTAGCTGACTCACATAATATATGACCGATTTCATCTCAAATCATGCAGGCCGACAGCACCTATCTCTCCGAATCAGCTCAAATTATAGTATATTATTCTACTCGGAAAATAAGCGTATACGTATTTTTTGATTTTTCGATAGCATCAAAATTGCATGTGTTATGCTTTTTTCAAAAATGACTCCTCAAATTTCGTTTCTCAAAAATCGAAAACTTTTTTCTTTTTAAATCGTTCTAATTTGTCTATTTATGGATATTTGAAAATAATTCTGTACATATTCGATGCTGTTGGTGATACTCTTTCGATCTGCCAAGTTCAAAAATTTTTTTACAAAAAATCAAGGATGATATGGCATTTATTAGAAACTATGAAAAATGCTTTTTTCTCAAAAAAGCCATCTTTTTTTTTACTCAATTTTTTTTTATAGATAGCTAGTCTCAATACCTATATGGTCATATACATGACATTTGGAATATTTTTGTTTTTTAAGAGATATAAACGAAATAAGAAAAAAATTGTATGTACCCCTAAGTATAATGATTATACATATATAGCAGAGCAAGAATCTGTGCATTAGGCGAATAGGTGTACAATTATTTATATATGTGTGTGTGTACACCATAGAGGAGTATAACGCATGGTACTAGAATTCTCCGCAAGGTGGCTAAAACTCATCTTTTGCTATCACGTAGATAATGTTAGTTATTTTAGATTATTTAAGGAACCCGGTCTAGTTATCTTAATATATATAGTATTACTTATGCATACTAAGATTTCTTTTGAATTATGACTGAAATTTATTCAACAAAGAGGCGCAAGTGTCCAAACTTTTTTGGATCACACAAAAAAACGTATATGATGCCACTGTTAAATTTAGAAAATTGGAGAATTTAGCAGAACTTCTTCGACAAAGTTTTCCTAACAAAGCAGTGCAGAGTTCGGATTATGTATGCTTCAATTGTTATGAACGCGTTAAAAATATTGAACCAAAGGAAATAATTGATGCGATTCATTCAGACAATTATACTGACTTGGACAGTAATACTGAACACCATGATTTTCGAGCTAGCACCCCAGAGCGGATTGAGCATTTAAACGAAACCTTAATTTCAAGTTCTTTTGGTAATGTTTCGCCACTTAAAAGGAAGAGAGGTATTGATGATTCATCTGTACAAAGATACATTATTAGAAAAAATCAGAACTAGTATCTTCATTCTCATCTGCAACTAGCTCAAAATTGTCAGAAGCATACAATATTTGCATTCATGAATCACATGATGATTTGACTCAATGCTTCTGCAATGAATGGCTCAATAACTTGCGAGTAGCGCTTGAAAATTGTGACAGTATCAATGAGAAAATTAGAATTTTAACGTTGCTTCCTTCGTCATTAACAAAATCTAGTATTTTATCAGCATTTCCCGAAGTAACTGTTTATATGATTGACAAAGCAAGAATGCTTGTAACAACTAAGGGAATATATTCTGAACCTGACGCGTATACTGGTCATCCATTGGACGAAAAGTCTACAAAAATTGCCATGGAATATTTTCTAAACGATGACTTTAACTGTACACATGAAAGCCCTAATAAATGTGATGTTGTGACTGTTCAACAAAATGGAAAAAAAAAAAAAATTAAACGTTATTTGTCACGCAGTTTAAAAGAGGCGTATAAACTATTCAAACAAGAAAACCCAGACATAAAAATCGGTATAACAAAGTTTTATACATTAAAACCAAAGTTTGTTATGTTGAGCCCGTCGAAGGAAGTGTGTCTGTGCATTTTCTGTGCAAATTTTGATTTATACGTTAATAGTCTAAATAATTTCCTAGGAGGCAAACATTCAGACCTCGATAGAGTTCGTTCTACACTTTTATCGGCAATTGTTTGCTCCAATTTGTCCGATAAGTGTCTTTTTCAAGAATGTAGTTTATTCCAGGTTTGAAAATATCAACCTAAATTTGTTTGGATTAGAGACAACTAATGAACATGAGGAGATTGTTTTTGCTATGTGGGAAAATGGCCATCTTGTAAAGAAAAGATTAACAATCTCGAATTTTTTTAGCGATCTTTCTTCTTGGACAGTCAAAACAAGCGTTCATTTAAATATTAAAAATATACAAAGAAAAGCTATAAAAGAAGAGAAAGAAATAGCTGCAGCTAACTCAGGTCATCTAGTACTGCATGGTGATTTTGCTGAAAATTGGGCAGTGATTCACAGTAACCCTATTCAAGGTACTCACTGGGTTAATCAACAGGTCTCTATTTTCACAGCAGTTTGTTATCAAGGAAAACTAACAAAAACTTTTGCTGTCATCAGTGATGATAGAAAACACGATTCTGCCCATGCCTTGTTAGCAATGGAAAAAATAATTGATTCGATGAAAAATGATTCAACCGATTTAATAGATCAAATATCGATTATAACAGATGGAGCAGCAAGCCACTTTAAAAATCGATTTCAATTGTATGAAATGAAAAATGCTTCCATCAATAAAAAAATGGTTGTTTTCAGCTACAGGTCATGGGAAAGGTGCATGTGATGGTGTTGGCGGACTAGTCAAACACTATGCAACTAGACATAATCTTCAGAACAGTCATATTGAATCAATTCAAGATGCCAATGCTTGTGTAACAAACGTTCAATCTTATACTAATAATATTAAACTAATCTTACTACCAAAAGAAGATATTGAAGTTTTTAGACAAAATAAAATAAAAGAGTGGCTTAAGGCTCCTAAATATAACGGCATTCAGAAAACCCATGTATGGAAAATAAATGTAGGTAAAAAGAAAAAATCTTATACAGGTAGAACTGCTCTTCATTCTTTAACAAAATTGTTAAATAAAGAGAAACAGAAGAAGAAGAAAATCAACTCAAAGAATCGTGTTAGCAGGAAAGTTAGAAAAAGCAATAAAATGTCTAAAAATCATACAAAAGGGAAAAATACATAGGATTTTTTCTTGCACGACAGTGCTATGGGGGAACATAAAATTTTTTTCTTATTTCGTTTATATCTCTTAAAAAACAAAAATATTCCAAATGTCATGTATATGACCATATAGGTATTGAGACTAGCTATCTATAAAAAAAAATTGAGTAAAAAGAAGATGGCTTTTTTGAGAAAAAAGCATTTTTCATTGTTTATAATAAATGCCATATCATCCTTGATTTTTTGTAAAAAACTTTTTGAACTTGGCAGATCTAAAGAGTATCACCAACAGCATCGAATATGTACAGAATTATTTTCAAATATCCATAAAAAGACGAATTAGAACGATTTAAAAAGAAAAAAGTTTTCGATTTTTGAAAAACGAAATTTGAGGAGTCATTTTTGAAAAAAACATAACACATGCAATTCTGATGCCATCGAAAAATAAAAAAATACGTATACGCTTAATTTCCGAGTAGAATAATATACTATACTTTGAGCTGATTCGGAAAGATAGGTGCTATCGGCCCGCATGATTTGAGATGAAATCGGTCATATATGAAACACGGCTTTGACATGAAAAACAGGTTGTTAAACCAGCGCCATCAGGACTTCAGGCAGAGTGAGCCAAATTTAAACATCCTAAGCAATTCTTTAATATGTTACTAATGACTATCGCGCTACAAACTTTTGTTGGTAAAAAGCAATTTGCCGATGATTGGCAGATGTTTAATCAAAAGTTACTAAAAACGTGATATTTTTTGCACAAAAAGTTTACCCATAACGGCTATAAAAAAGAATTGAATGTTCAAATGAACACAATAGTTAGTAACGCGGACATAAATGTAAATAAAAATAGAATCCACTTGAAATTGTTATTATCGGTTAAGTATTATATTAGTTATGGTGGCCTGGAACACGTAAAGCGTGTTTTGAGATTAAATCATTTAAAGTTTCTTTCTTTCAGCAATTCGTTTTCAAGCTTTGATTGTTACATTGCTGTATAATCTATATTGTAAGGAAATGTGTTCTGAAAATTTTTCTGGTCATTGTTGTGATCTTTTATAGTGATGATATGTAAGAAAAAAATGTTGAATTTTTTAAATTTCTTTTCCAACGGGTCCCATTAATTCGAAATTTATCAATTTTCAATTTATTTTTTTTAATGATTTAGAAGTTTATTATTTTGGAAAACTTTTCCTCCCACCCCTCTTTCTCCCCCCTTGGTGGAGGCTTTGATTTCTCCTCTTCCAATAGGGGTTCCATCCCATGACCCTAGTTTAACGGTCGAGGAAGAACCTTAAGGGGGTGTCAAACCATTCAAATTTCCCGCCGAAATTCCTAACCTCAAATTCTTTAACAATTGATTACAATTAATAAATAAACTAAATTATGGAAAACCAAGACATTATTGCCCTCCATAATAAAATTATCTACCACTGTGCGAAGTTTCAAACAAAAACTTCAAAACCTCTATGAATGCCATTCGAACGAAATTTATATTAGTCTATTAGTCTAGACTCGAACCTTCAAATTTCGTTCGAAACTTCGCACAGTGATAGATAATTGTATTACGGAGGGCAATGTCTTCATAGTTTTTCATAATTATACTTATTCTTTTAATTCAAGCCAATATTTTATAATTCTCGGGTCGGCAAGGTAGGAAGAATAAAAATTGACTTTGACACCCCCTTAAGCGGTACTCAAGTGGCGAAATTTACGCACAATATTACAAAAAAATAGTATTTGGGAGCTCGTGCGTATTTTTTACTCACTGTTTATTACCATGCTTTCACTACCTTACATTGTATGTTGTCCGGGTCAAATCTTGCAATCACTTTTTTACCCGCTATCCATTTTTCGATAGACTTAGGATTCTACGCACTTGCATATGGATGATTCTGCCATAATTTGCCCACATAGCGTCCTGAGCTCCTATACGGATGTACAGGGTTAAGAATAAATATTGGACTGAATAATGTATAATGTTGTCGACTTTTCTGGAACAAAAACGGGAACCGTGTTCGTTAACTTGTTTTTAGAATAAATCAGTAATATAGGGTCAATATGTCAGTTTCGTCTACCGTTTAAAACACAATTTTCAATGAAACCTTATACCCCATAAAAAGTAATAAGCTATAAACCAAATCGTCACATAATAATTGAAAACTATAGGGTATCTTGCATATATTTTTTCTTTTTCATAGAGACAGCTACATAACGATGATTTTTTCGAAAACCAAGATATCGATGAATTTCCATGATTTAAAGGTCGCTGAATCAGAATACGTTTGTTTTTCAAAATGTCTGTCTGTTGGTATGTATGTGTGTGTGCGTGTATGTGTGTTTGTGTGTGTGTGTGTGTGTGTGTGTGTGTATGAGTGAGTGTATCGTACGTGGTAAAATTTTGTGGTCACCGTAACTTTCGAAGGCCACCGTATTTCGTGCTGAAATTTTACAGACTCAACATAGAACTCTGATTAGATTTTGGAGCTAAATGGTGAAAACTTACTGCATATTGTAGAAAATTTAAAAATTTCGCCAAATTTAAAAATAAAATGCTTATTAAGTAAGTATATATCGAGAGTATACGAATGCAAATGTTCGAATGGTCAAAGGTTTGAAAAATTGTAAAATGCGTACAAGTAGTTTATTTAATTCTTGTAACGTACAACAAATTCAGTCAGTTCCGTTACCCCCTAAACCATTATTTAAATTATGTTTAATGGCCAACAAAATGCAGTTTCTCATAGTATGTGGTGGTCATAAGAATTATCTACGTGGAAAAGTTTCATTAAGGGCGGGGGGGGGGGGGGTACACCCTGGAAGCGCCAAAATCATGCCTATTTTTACGATTTTTTTTTGAGAAAATGAATAAAGATAGAGCAATTTTATAATTTTTTAATGACATTTTAATACAAAATGGCGGCGTGGCGGCTTATCTTCCGAAGCGCCTTAAAAAAAAGATGAAATCGGGTGGAAAATGTGCAAGTGATGCCGGATGACTTACCACAAAATTTTTTATGAAATTGTGCTTATAATTGGTTTATCTCGTAGCTGTCATAGGGGTTTTGCGATTAAAATTTTTTTTTTTAATTATAAGACTTCAAAGTAAAAATTTTTTTTTTGCAAAAAAAATCTCTTTCGAACAAGCATAAAAAATGTTTGAGCAAGATATCAAAAAACCCCTATGATAACTACGAGATAATTATGTTACAAATCAAATGAACTTGAGTTTAGGCAAATCGGTCAAAAATTGTAGCAGTAGGGCTTTCCACCGTTTTAAAAACGTGGTTTTGAGAAAAACGCGTTTGAAGTTTTTTTTTTCACTTGTTGTTAAATCAAAGTAGGAAAAAAATATTTTACCCAAAGTGAGCATGATAAACAAAATTTTGATTTTACTAAAATGTCGATTACTTTACCAGTATACCATCCAATCAAAGAAACGAAACCTAACAAAGATGTAAAGTTTTTTTCTGCCAACTACCGTCGCCCGATACTGTCAAACCTTTTTCTTTTCTTTCTTTCATTTCTTCGATCTCTTGTTTTGCTGCTCGACTCATCGATTTATCTGATACCATGTTACATGCATCTGCTATGCCAGTCTAGATTTTTGAATAAAAAGATTGAAACACCGGCCGTGGTAATTCCATTATAGCGCAAAACTTTTTCAGACTGTACATGCCGAGTCCCATCAGTCAAAAGGCAAATATAATTCTTCTATTTATATCATAAGCTCTACTGTCAATCAAAGGTCATGAATTTACTTCTTCTTTTTTACAATCATTTGAGCATTTCATTTGTATTTTGAAACCGAGTCCACGACACGAAATTTCAGTAAACGAAACGTCGCCGTGACACTTTTTGCAACATAAATTCTTCGATAGAAAAGCAAAAATGCAACAAATTTCAATGATGCGATAAGCAAATCCTCCATTGAAAGAAAAATCAGAATCATACTCGGCTAGTTTTAATTTTTTTGCTGATACACTTACATTAGACATATCACATTCACGAGTATCATCGTAGCGATTTTTCGGAGGCTGTTTTCTTTTCTTATGACTACTCCGATCGTTGATTTCTCGACTGCCTTTATGACGTTCTTTTAATTTCGGCACTTCTTCCATGTTTTCACTACTAAATTAACACAAACAAAACCGAATTTAACTATAAAAACACCAAAACTATTTCTCCGACGGGAGAGTAACTGTGCTCGAGCATGTGCAGCTGTTTACTGAAGTCTAACGGTTTTCTAAATAGCTTGGCGTCCTTAGAACGCCCTCTATAAGTAATAGAGTACGAAAAATACTACTTACCATTAGCCAAATATACCTGGTATTATTATACGATAGTTAAAGCATATTTATACCTGCTGCGCTAGCGCGCCCGCAGCGGGTCGACATGGACAGTTGACGCGCTCTGCGGTACTTTTAGAAAATCGCTCATAACTCACAAAAAAAATTTTCCTTGCTATAAACCAATTGGACATCATTCTTACAATAGTAATACATCATTTTATCCAAAAAAAAAATTTTTTTTTATAAATCTTTGGGTGTACCCCCCCCCCCCTTAATAAATGTACGAGATATTACGAGCATTTTTAACCTGATCTGTCAGTTCCGTACACTTGATAGGAATATTCTTTGACATATCATATTCAAGTATTTTTTCAATGTTATTATAGGTTCAAAAAATCCTCTAACACTGAAAAAGAGTTAATTTTGGAGAAAGAAAAGTTTTCGTCTTATAAATTTTAGGATACGTTTAAGGGGGTCGTCTCGTGTAAATGATTCAAAAAATCACTTTTTTTTCTTTAAATCAATGCGTATGTATGTGAAGAATATGTTTCCAAAGTTTTAGATGGAAATTCAATCTCTAAACGGAGTTACAGCCGAGTTTGTATCCGGGCATCGAGCAGGTAAGGAGCGGCAAGCTGTAGCGCGCGAGGCGACTCAAACAGCTGGTGTAAATGGCGCATTTAAGAAGCTACAGGAGGATTGTTCAACAACCCAGACCTGCTTCATCCAGATGTTCAAAAGCATATACTACCCATATATCAAGTGTTAGATATTATGAGGGTAAAAATAGATAGATATATTCTAGATTAATTGAGATGTGATGTGTGTGTGCAGGTACTGCAGAGAGCAAGTGCTCGGTGCGAAGGAGAGAACGCAACTGAGCGCCGCGGCGTTGTTGCGCACTTTCTCCCACTGAGCGAATAAAACCTGCAACAAATGAGGAGTGGTACGGAAAACTGGGATGGGGAAGTAAGGTTAATCTTCGAGTCGATGAGGGAGATGGTCTTGACTACAGGTCTATTGATTATGGAGCCAGGAGTTCTAATGGCTCTGACTTTTCCATCAGGTCCTGGATGGGTTGCTTCAACACAACCTACAGGCCATTTTCCTGGAGCTGTAGCTTCGCCTAGAATGATTACTAAGTCGCCGACTTGGAAAGGACGAGAAGGGGTTCGCCACTTGTCCCGTTCTTGACGGGAAATTACGTATTCGTTAGTCCATCTTGACCAGAAGTGTTGCAGCATTTGAGTAATCAGCTGCCAACGCTTTTCTAATGGTACATACATGTGCTGGTATTAATGACTGTACGTTCGATGGATCGTCACTAGTCGGCATTAATGGCCGGGAATTTAGGCATGCTTTGATATGAGTTACAAAAGTGGATAACTCAACGAAGGTTAAAATCTGATCATTTGTGATGCGCTACAAATGAAATTTCGTCGATTTGACCGCAGCCTCCCATAGCGCTCCGAAGTGTGGGGCGCCTGGAGGATTAAAATGCCAAGAAGTTCCTTCCCAAACTAATGAAAACGCGACTCGTTGAGATTGATCTGAAGCTTCATCATAGAGTTGACGAAGCTGAGAGTCAGCACCAACTAATTTAGTACCTCTCTCGCTAAACAAATCTACACAATGGCCTCGTCAAATCTCGATTGTGAATCTATGAAATGCAGCAATGAATGCGCTACTGCTGTAATGCTCTACTGCTTCTATATACACGGCACGACTGCTCATGCAGATGAATATTGCTCTGTAGCCTTTGAGTGTTCCCCCACCTCGAGTTTTGGACAATTGTATACTGATGGGACCTGCGTAGTCGACACTAGCCTTTTCGAATAGATAGGAAGGAGTAACTCGAGCCACTGGCAGATCGCCCATCAGCTGATTGTTAATGGAAGCTGAGAAACGACGACACTTGATACATCGACTAATTACAGATTTCACAGCTTGGCGTCCCGTCAATAGCCAGTATTGTCGGCGGAGGGTTGATAACGTCAACTGTGAAATGATGTTGCACCATGAAGAGTGTGAGAGTGAGCATCTCTTATCAAGAGTGTTGAAAAGAAGGTGTCACCTGGAATTATGAGAGGGTGTCGTTTTCAAGGAGTGCGTGAGACAAACGACCACCAATTCGTAATAGAGATTGTTGAATGATGGGGTTAAACCTAGACAAAGAATTGTTGCTATTCTACATACACCCATAATAGCCTAGAGTTCTCTAATTCTAAGACTGAAATTTCCGCTGATTCACGAGTGTGTAGCGTTTCTTATTCTACAACAGCCTCTTCCGTATAGTGAACGGTAAGAGATTCATGAGAACTATCACAATTTTTATGCTTGAATGGCCTGGGAATGTTATCATCATTTAGCCACTTAGGACCTTGTCACCAAAGATTGAAAGTGGGAAAATCTGAGGGTTCAAGGCCTCGCGATAGAACATCAGCGGGATTGTCTTTAGACCACACGTGATGCTAGAATGCCTTTGGTACAAGCGTATGAACATAAGTGGTGTAACTTAGGTTGGTTGCACCGGAGAATGATGATTGTTTTAGACCATTAGATTCATTTTTGGTTTTAAATGGCTCTAAAGACTAATTGAAGAAAATTACGATTTTTCAAGATTATGAACAACAACTTACGCTCGAGAATCAGATCCATCGTGCAATAAGCTATGATGTTTACCTTTACAATGAAAACATCATCTATTTGAACTACAATCCTTATAGAAATGTTTACCTTAGCAATTATAGTAGAGATTTTTTCAGGAAATTATGTCCTTGTGCTTAGGCAATGACTTTGATTTGAACAAATCACAAGTTGAAATATAATGCGATTGATTATAATGAGAGCACTTATGACTCGGTGTTTTAGTTCAATTTTCTATGAAGTCGAGGCTTGAAGAGAATGAACTGAGGATGACGACGAAGAGTTATTATTACGTGATTTATATTGAGTTGTCTGCTTCGGCTTATTGATATTAGGCAGAATTGATTTACAACCCCCTTCTATGGATTCTAAAGTAATAATCTGAGATTCAAGAAACTTTTTCAACTGATCTGATGTAGGAGGGGTTTTGGAATTACCCATGTGTTTCACCCAATCACGACGAGAGTTAGTGTCGAGTTTACTAACTGTTAAATGCACCACAAGATCTCCCCATTCATCTAGCGTTCTATTTAACGATTTTAGAGAATCAAGTTGACTAAAGGTTTCTTTCATCAATCTTTTGAGTTTGGAAGATAACTCAGATTTCATGGAATTTACGGACAGAAAATCTGAGATGTGCTGCTTAACTAGACTATGATGATTCTCATAATAATCGACTAGTTTTCTCCAAGCATTCTCATAATTAGCATCAGTAATGGTGATATTCTATATTTTATCTAGAGCCTCCCCATACAGATGAGTTCGAAGATAATACAATTACATAACTGGAGTCATATCGTCTCTACGGTGAATCATGGTGCGAAACATGTCGCGAAAATTTTCCCAATCAGTATATTTTTCGCCGAATTTGGGAACATCCGTTTTCGGTAATGATGAAAAGAGAGCGAACGATTGAAATTGAGTAATAGTAGTGGGGTTGATGAGTGCAGGAGTTGCATTTTTTGTTTTTTCCTTTTTGTCTTATAAGTCAAGAAAATCTGTATAATCATCCTATTTGTCGTAATACGAATCCTCCACTAGCTCTGCGAACTTCGTTAAGAAATAGTTATGATTCTTATCAATATTTTCCAAATTCATGATTTTTTCATGATTGTGGCGAAATTTATCATAGTGAACTTGAAGAGTTTTTAAACGAGATAATGCTGCAACTTTTATCATACTTTGAGTTTTTGATTTGAAATTTTGGTATAAAGTGGCGATTTTGTGCTGAAGAGCAAGCTGAGATTCAAAAAATGCATCAATGATGAATGACAATGATTAAAATGAACTTAAAACCTCAAGCAATGAATTAATTCTAATTAGAATTAATTGAGATAAACCTTTAAATAATTCAATGAAATTTGAATTATTTGTTAACATAAGTTGCAAATAATTCAAGAAACTATTGCGATTGAATGCAATTAAAGATAACTATGATAATTGATTAACTGTGTAATATTGCTCGCTTTATTCTTAATAAATATTACCTGACCACGTTCGCGAAAGCATAAGAGAATTTTATTAGGACGCCAGCTTATGCTACTACGCCTCGGCTTACGAGAGCTCCTCTCCCAGAGGAAGTTCCGATCGATCGAACACCGGCTCCTGGTGCAACCCTCGGCGACACCTGAAATTCCGAATGCGTGGAAGGGAAGGTATAGTTAAGAAATAAACACTCGAATGCTTAACTGGATCTTTCCTTAATCGGGAAAACCTGACTACTTACAAAACTTCTAACTAATCCACAAGTTAATACGAGCACGTGCGCGCGTACGCGATCCTAACGCCCGAGCTGGGTAATTGTAGTCTTTATATAAATATAAAATCCGCAGCCCCGATAATAACCCGCCAGAGATACAATTTAATCCACTACTTCGCCCCTGATTCTCGCGCGAATTCCCCCATCGACACTCCCAAGCACACTTTCCGTTGCTGGTCGCGACATGCCAGTTCAAATCGCAATGGCTGCGAGTGCCCGCGCGTATAATTGTTTACCGGCTTATTCTGTCCACTCACCGTCTGTAAGTCTGCTGCTCGCACTTCCCCTCGTACAGGTAATATCTCGTGCCCTGCGAACTTCGGCCTACAAAAAACTAGCTAAATCCCTGAGCAATAATGTCGGTAATTAGTATCGCGAAGGATCGAGCTGCGACGTCGTCGAAGTCCAACCAAAAAGTGCCATGAGGGCGGAAATCTTCGTCCCTCGGCGTTATCGTGCTTTCGTCTTCTTCGATCTTCTATCCTTTTTCCTCCTGAGAGAGGGAGGACGTCATTTGACTAATTGCTCGGATTTTCTATTATCGTAGTCACTCGTGTCGGTGTTGAGGAAGGTCAGGGTCAATCAAGGCCCTTATCTGCTCGGTAGCCTTGAGCTCATTGGCCTATTGACTCGGAGGGGTGCGCGACATCTATACGAGCGGACATTTGAATTCTTAATTAATATAGCGGCTACTGCTGAGGCTGCATGCCCCCGTACGGGTATATACATATCTATATATACTCCCTGCGCGCGCCGAATTCCCTCGAGTTGCCCGTCTGCAGTGAGTATATCTATATACATCTGCCAAACTCACTGTAGTATCGTACAGCTCGGCGGCTCCGCCGCTGGCTAAGCAGTTCTCTCCCCTTTCTCTCCGCTTTGCCTCGCCTCTCTCTCTCTCTCTCTCTCTCTCTCTCTCTCCTGTTTCTTCTGGCTCTCCTCGTTGTATGACCGGTAGGTGCTGCCATCGCTGTTGTCTGCTTTCCGCCGGCGTGATCTCGCTGAGTGCGGTCCAGCTGACGCGTCGTCGCCCAGGAGCCGCTTTGATTTGGTTCTCCCGGTGTTAGTGGCGACTGCTACTACCTCGGCCGCTTCTGCGTGCGTGCGCGAGGTGTGCTTGGCTAGTACGAGTGCGCGTCTGTGTAGTTTGCACATGCGCGGCTAGCGTGGTCACGTCTGTGTGTGTACCGGCTGTCTCTCCTCTAGCCTGCGCGGATCAGCTGTCGTCGGTTCTTGTTGGCTGTTACTGCGGCTCTCCCTCGGAGAATCCCCTGGTTGCTCGTGTTCCTGCTTCGTGGCGTGCTGGTGTATGTGTCCGTGAAGTGTGACACAGTGCAGTACCCGCTGCACCATCTACGCACCGTGTATCGTGTCCCGTGTTTTGCCGTCGGATGATAGTTCGTCGCTTCGGTGTGTTCGCGGCTCCTTTCTCTCGTCTACCTCGGGAACCGCGAAAATATCCCCTCGTTAGTATTAATCATAAATTGTTAAATTCCAGCCCGGGTTTAGTTAGGCTCGCGCATGGACTTGTTGGCTGCGTTTCTTGTAATGCGTGTTAGTTAGCTACTTTAAGTGACATTCTCTACGTCACACTTGATAGTAAAAGATTATGAATGATGATGTCATTTAAATAATCAAAAGACAATCAATTTGGGGAATCCGATGAGAATTGATTGGTATATGATGAGGCTAGAATGCAGTTATTATTCGAATAACCAATACGAAGGCTAGAGCTAAGGCTCTTTATAGAGCTATGAAATTGATTCGCATGAATAATTAATTTTCGTCTAGATGTGATTTAAATTATTGATGCCAATGATTCAATTTCAAAGATGTTTGTCAAGTTAATTCGCATCATAAAAAGATTACGAGTCTAGAAGCGATTCAAATAATAAATCAATATGAATGAATAACTTGAGTGAAAATTGAAGTTAATTCGCATTAAGAATATATTATAAATCTGGAGACGATTCAAATAATCAAATGCGAATGAATAACTTCAATGAAAACTAAGAGTTAATTCGCACTATGAGATGATTATGAATCTAGAAATGATTCAATAATCAAATGCGAATAACTTTGATTGAAACTAAAGTTAATTTGCATTAAGAAAAGATTATTGATCTAGAAATTATTCAATAATGCAAATGAATAACTTTCATGAAAACTAAAAGTAAATTTTCATTATGAGATGATTATGAATCTAGAAATAATTCAATAATCAAATGCGATTGAATAACTTGATTAGCATTAGAAAGTTAGGTTATGAATATATGCCATTCAAATAACCTGATGCGAAAGGAATATAATTCCAGAATAATCATTGAGATTAAACTGAATGTATGTCGAACAGCCAATATGAGTATAATGCCAACTATTGAAATTTATATTATAAGTTACGCAATATAAACTATGAACTTAATTTACGATTGCGTGAATCAAGAGAGAAAAAAAAATAAGATAAGAGCTAGTTCCAGCAACCGACTAAAGCTAATGTCAGGATTTCATTCTGAGCTAGCTGACAGCTATGAGTGAGTTGTCAGCTCTACGAGTGCCTCTGGTAGCCGTGAGAAGCAATCCCTGAAATTATAATTTTCTTAGATATAGCACTGCAATAAAGTTATTTGATATTTTATTTTTTGTTCTCACTCTTAAAAACATATAGGCATTTATGCGAGTTTACATTTAGGTTGTCAAGAATTGAGTTTGCTATGAAAGCAAAGGCACAAAGTTTTGAATAAAGCTACGAGATTGATACTAATCCTGATTCGTATACCGTACAACATGAACAGCTGTTATTTTACACTTCACTAAAATATTATAATTGCGACGACTAGACATTTCTCAATTTCTTTTAACTCGATTGAATTAAATTTAATAGAATAATTCAATAATAATATTTTAATGATTCAAAACTGAAGAAAATCAGAATTATCTTGCCGTGTGATAACTACTTGCTGCTTCCATGATGAACCAGAAGTACCGATGACAGCTGGGTCACCAGATGATTGAAGAGAAGCAAGGGATCGATGGCAACAATAGTGTCCAGTAGACCAGAGCATCTCGCATCCAGTACAGATGGTGACTGGATCACTGTAGCAGCTGCGTCGATGACAGCAGTAGCAACGAGAAATGTCAGCTGGACGCAGTGTGGCGATGCTCCGTGCGGCTTATAGTCGAGCAGCAGCGGCAACATCAGCAGCAGTAGCAGAAACCCAGGCTGCACGACGTGATAGACGGCTGCGTGTAATCACGCGCCGCTATTGAGAGTGACCTCAAAATGGCAGCAGCAGCTGCAGTGACTGGTCGCACCATCAGCTCGCAGCGCTGAAGTCGATGGTAGCAGCCGCGCGAACCTGCGGCGCTGTGTTATTGGTAAAGCAGAGCTCTCCCTAGTTATGTCTCCCTCGCTCATGCGAGTGCTGCGTGGACATCGTTTTCGGGGCTGGCATCGGGCCTCGCTGCAGCGATGTCCTAGTACGAAGCTTCTGACCTCGTTGCAGCTTCGATGAATGAGCGTGATCGACTGCGGCATCGCTGGCGGCGGCCGCGCGTTCCATGCGCCTCTGATGTGATGATGGCAGAGTGGCAGAGCTCGATCACTCTGTCTCTTTCGCTCCTCCGAGAGATTGCTGAACGTCTTCGTCGGGACTTACCTGGTCCAGGGCGACTGATGTTCAGAGCAGCAGCTGCTTGAGCAGCTTGGATGCATGAGGTGGCGGTGGCGTGTGATCACGCACCGCTGCAGAGATGCTCCGTGAACGTGAGCGACGGCGGCATCGGCTACTGGTACATCAACGATGTCGACGCTGGTGGCGGCCGCGCGTACTGCGCGCCACTGATGTGCTGATGACGATGTCAACCGCGGCAGCGCAAACCCGTGTGCTTCAATGAATCCCTTGTGGCCGACCTTGTGCACAGTTGGAATTGGCTGACGATGATGGCTCCGATGCTCCTTGTTTCGAGCTCCTCGATGTTTTCGGCAAGATGGCGGCATCCTTCTCGTCAGCTCTCTCCATGAGCTTTTTGAGGCGATCTATCCAGAGGGAGGGGGGGGGGGGAGGGCAGCGTGCTCTCGAGTCGGTGCTCAGGTTTTTTGGGCTTTGAATAATTTAATGAAATTTAAATTATTTGTTAACCTAAGTTTGCAAATAATTCAAGAAACAATTGAGGCGATGTCGTTGAGCTCGCTGCTCCGAAGCGTCTTGCACGATGTTGAGAATAACCTTGACAAGACTGCCTAGACGTTGAGATTGAGATCGCGCGCGGGGCTTGACGTAGAGACAAATAATTGTCTGTCTTTGTCTCTCGCTCTCTTCTTGCACTTTTTCCCGCGATTCACGCAATTTTATAAGTACTCAGCAGAAAGATGCTGCTTGAGTTTTGTACGAGTCACTGCGCGGAGATAGACTGAAACGACTTTTCGCGTAACGCGCGTTCAAGATGGCGGTACGTTTCGACTGAGAGTTTTTCTTTTTAACTCACCGTTTCCTCGTTTATACGGCTACGAAGGACCAATGTTAGATATGACGAGGGTTCAATAAATGAATGGTCGAGAAGTAGTGGTAAAAATAAATAGGTATATTCTTGATTAATTGAGACGTGATGTGTGCGCACAGATACTGTAGAGAGCAAGTGCTCGGTGCGAAGGAGAGAAAGCAACTGAGCGCCGCGGCGGTGTTGCCGGACGTTGATGGTGGGCCCCTCTCTTCTGATTGGCGCACAGCCGCTGCTTGGATATACAGACCAGGGCTGTATGTAGACTCGATTTAGTACATCAAGACTTATCAAAAAAAGATCTTCTAGAAAGATGCTTAGGCGAACATACACAAAACGCAAATGAGAGCTTTAACTCTACCGTTTGGCGCTTGGCTCTAAAACATTTGAATTCAGGTGTAAAAATTGTAGAAATCGCTGCATCTATATCTGCCACAGTGTTCAATGAAGGCTATTTTGCAATTTTGAAAATAATGCACGTGTTAAATATTCACATCGGCCCCCAATGCAAAGTATACACTAAAGAAAATACCACTACCATTTCATTAGCACTTAGCTTCCTCAAACTAAATTAATTGTTCTAATATAAATTTCCTTGTTGTAATAAATTAATTTAAAATTTATTTTTAATTCTATATCTCTTTTTAATCAGATTTTTAAAAAATGTGTGCTGATTTATCATTGATAGTTTATCAAAAATTCTTTTTTTTTAAAGTACACATTTATTTTAAATTATATTTGTTCACGTCACCTTAGAGATACTGTTAGAGGTGCGTTCAGTTTATAATTACTAAAAATTTCCTTTATTAAAGAGAAAGCTTTCTGTTCTTCTTTTCATTGTGATTTAAACTTACTTTTTCTTTTAATTTTTAAAATTCTTTTTATTTTCAATTTTTCATAAAAATACGAAAATTAAAAAAAAATGTATATAAACTTAAATATCTTGAAAATTAATAAACCTCATGGTCTACAAACATACATTTCCGAGATTTAAACCTCATGGTCTAAAAACAGACATTTCCGAGATTTAAACGTTTAAACTAAATATATCGTTCTCGTTTATAACAAAAGAAAAGAAAGTATTGATTCAAAATTTGCGATAATAAAATATAGGTAATTTTATGCTCTTTTAAATGTAATTACACTAAATTTATCATAATATTTCTAACATATCCACATACTTATGAAACTAAACTTATTCGCGCGCCGACCCTACTGCGAAAAAACTGGCGAACATCGTAAAAAAAGTGCCGCGGCAACGATATAGCGCGTTCGCGGTTATGAATTCGCACGATACGCAGGGGACAAATGGGATAGCTGCACTTGTCACACACATGGCTGACGCCTCTGTTGGTGCCAATGCCTTCAATATGGCTAGTGCCCCTAACGTGCATGCATCTCCCAAACACCTGTAGATACTTTCGCCCGTAATCTTGCCACAGCAAAAGCGCAGGGATTTTGTCTCAATCCCGAGCAAAAAGCAAACAGCGCGGTTGTCGAATTTGCTTCATACGCTATGGAAACTCTTACGCACTCGTCGCCAGTAATGTCCTCGCACTTAACGCAAGTAACACCAACCCCATTCCTCGACTCTTTAGAACAAGATCGTTTGCTGAGGTACAACCGAGCGTTAATTTCAGAAAATGAACAAAGTTTTAACACGCCATATCTTGAACCGAAACGACTCGTAAGCAAAACGATAGCCACGAAGACTAGCTACCCACTTACACTACCAATCGTTGCGCTACAAGCTTCTTCTCACAACGCACAAAATCTCCGAACACTATACACGACCACACCCGTTGTTTCGCAACGCAGCACGTTACATGTCACTTGAGACAACCACGTCACACAGCAAATTCCCCCCAATATTCTACCACGTCAAGGAACGAAACGAGGAAGATAAACAAACGCTCTACACACTTCCAAATTTTTCTCACGCAGAATCGTCATACCCATCCAAGACTCAAATATCCCAATAACATACTAAACACGTGTGGAAGCAGTCTCACATTTTCTCAAGCGTTAAATTTAATCCCGCAGTTTGACAATAATCTGGACAAAATTTATTTTTCATAGCAGCGTGACAAGTCAGGGAAATGTTTGTTGTTAGCAATTGCGAGCAAATTAATTGCAAGGGCGGCTGACGGTTACGAGGCGCGAGTCATAAGTTACGATTCGGAAGAGACGTTGCTCGCGGATTTCACATTGCAGTACAGCAATGTGGGCTTGGCGGATGATGTCCTATTGCAAATGAATGTCATAAATTAGCGGTCGGGCGAGAAAGCAGGCGACTACGGCTTAAGAGCTCAAAAATTGTTAAATTAGCTGCTTACCATATTCGACTCGGCACCAGATCTAGGAGATAGCGATAGGGAGTCGCGTAAGCAATGGGCCTGCACGGATGCGTTGCAGTACTTTATGTTTGGATTGACGCACCCGTTAGATCATCAAATGCGCAGTGAACATCCAAAAAGCTTGATCGAGGCGATAAGAATCGCAATTAATTTCGAGTGCAAGCGAAGCGTTCGACTGGCTTGCAACTACATAGCAGCGCAGCTTCCGATAATGGCCACACAAATAAACTATGCGGCATCGCAGCCAGCGTCAACTTAGCAGGCTCTATAGCTCTCGACTATTGAGAAGCAACTTTGAAGTCAAACAAGGGTAAATAATTTGCTTGCGGTTTCTGTGGCGGCAACTACATACTGATATTGCGGTCGTAACTCGCATGTTGAGGAAAAGTGCAAAAAAAAACGCTACGAAACATTAAAATGTGAGTACTGCAGAAAACAAGGGCACGCACACAAATACTGTTTCAAATTAGAAGCAGATATAAAAGCAGGGCAAGTTAAGGCCGGAAATGGGAATAATCGGCAGTCTAATAATTATAATAATAACTACGAAAGGAATAAGATCAAAGGCCGTTTTAGCAATAATTGTAACAACGGTAACAATCGTAATAATAATTATAATAGCAATTTCAGAGACAATAGGAATAATCACGATGACGACCAACGAGAAGAGCATGATTATTTTACTAGAAACCGCGACGCAAGCAAGATAATGAGAATCAGACGCGATCAGAGTATGAAAATAATAAGCCTAATTTAATCTAATAGATTGCTGGACGCAATTTTGAGGCGTCGGGCAACCCGGCTCGCCAGCACAGAGTGAACCGGAGTCCTCGCGAGTAGTTTCTATTAGATTTGCTGGTTCAGGATACGCGCCACCCACTATAATTCTTAGAGGCGATGACTTAATCAATACAGCAGTCAATTCTCATGTAGATACTGGAGCAGGTGTGTCTGTTATTAAATGTAGCTCTATTAGCGCGAACAAACGGATAGATAGAAGCAAAATTTTTGCAATTACGATAGTCACCCCCGGCACAAGCCGGACTTTAGGTAATACAAAAATAATTGTGCATGGACCTTTATTCGAAATGTACGTTGTTCACGATAGCTTCCCGATTGATATAGAGGGACTGATCGGATGGGACATCATAGAAAAATACGGTGGGGGCGTTGACACCGCTCGTAAAAGTTAGATCCTAAGCCAAATCAATCTGCCAAGATGGTGGGCGACGTTAATCTCCTGTCTGATGATGGTGTAATGCTAAATTGCCACAACGATCCTAAAAAAAACTCTAAGGTGCGTGTTTGTATCTTATGTGGGCATTTATACCACAGAAGTTATGCCGAAAGAAAAAATGTTATTCTTATCGGTCCTAAACAAAGTATTAAGTGATAAGAACCTATTACTACAAGAGAAAGTAGTGGCAGCCACTGAAAATAAACCTACGTACACCAGCATTCTCACTGGCGAGTCTCAGAGCGCAATACCTGTTAGAATACCGAGTTAGCTCATTAAACCCAAGAATGAAGACATATCCCCATTATCAGCAGATGTGGTCAAGCAAAAAATTATTAGAGTGTAGTCATAAATCAACTGAATCTAGGCAATGACTATTATGTTAGTCTACATGAAATGAAAAAACCCAGACTAAAAATCATTCAAATGTATTATGTAAGGATATGAATAAATTAGAAATACAAGATGCTATCATTAATACGAATTTCGTTGATCAAGAGGATAAATGTGAGATTATTCATAACTATCTGAGCAAAGATAATACCCAATGTGTAATTATAGAGTGTACTCCTAGATTGTATACTATAATAAGGAATAATGATAACAGAATGTATGTTGGACATAAATGTAGTAGAGCGTTTGATGACTTAAACTTATCCCTATGTTATAAGTTTTGTAGATATGGGTACAGCACTAAAAAATGTCTTAACCAAATAATATGTAAACACTGTGCAGGTAATCACCTGTCGATGTCGATGTCGATGCTTGTCAAAATAAAGCTAGCCTCAAATGTAAAATTTAACTTATTAAAGAACACTAAATACATACCTTCTGACTTTCAGAATTGTAGTACGTTGAAAAAAAAAATAAAAAGCATACTTGAGGAGACTAATTACCCTACTGCACCAACTTTATCAAGATATTTTGGATATAATGAAGAAATTAAAATCAGCAGCAGAACTCAACAACAAAGTACTAGGAACAATAGTGTAAAAACAACCATCGCCCGAAATGAAAAACAAAGAACAAGTCAGAATGAAGCATTACCTATTGAAGTATCTACAACCGTCAATAGTTTACATCAACAAGAAGTATAGTACAATCTCTACATATAGTTTAGTAACTGAATTGTATTATATTAATAATTATTAAAATGGATTTAAGTGATATTAATTATGATGATTTCAATCATGAATTAATACTTAATGATATTAATGCTTTAGATACTGATGTTGTAAATAAAACTGGTCTAATTCTCTTAAATGTCAATATAAGAAGTCTCAATCAAAATAAAGACAAACTAGAAATATTTATAATAAATATGAGAGTTAAACCAGATATTATAACTTCTTCTGAAACGTGGATACTCGAACGTTACACAATTTGTAAAATTGAAGGATATGATATTCATTATGACCAAAGTATATTGAATCAAAACGATGGAATAGTCATGTACATTAAACCATATATTGATTATGATATAGTTATAGAAAATAGTGGAAATCTCAAAGTTATCAGTGCAATTTTTAGAAATAATAGTAACACGCAAATAAAAATAAGTGGTATGTACAGATGTTTTAAAATCAAAACGAAGGATTTTATTGAAAATGTTAAAAGTTTTCTAGAAAATAACAGGACTTTTGAGAATCACCTCATTGCAGGTAATTTTAATGTTGACATAAACAAGTCAAACGATGACAGTAATAAAAATCTTAACAATTTTCTAGAAAATGAATATGCACCATATTTTAAATCTATAACTAGAAATTATGATGCAGGAAGTGGTTCGTGTATAGATAATGTGTTTGACAAAATAAATAATCTACAAATGATAGCATATAAACTTTTATACGATATAACTGACCACAATCCCCTTTTAGTTCACGCTGATTTTGAAACAACTGTGAAACAACAACAAAATATCCACTTTAGCTATAATTATAAAAGAATGATTAAGTTAGGACAGTGAATAAACTGGAATTTAAATGAGTCTGATCATAGTATGTATGCAAAGTCTTATTTCAAAAATAAATAACCTGTTAGACAATAACATGGTTGTGGAAAATACTATCAAATCAACTTTCAAAGTTAGGCACGACTGGATCTCAACTATGACACATGATAATGAGCTCAAAATTCGTTATAAAAAGTACGCCAATAAGTTAGGTAATTTAATTAAGTATGCCAAACATCAGCATGACTTATATCCTGCAACAAAGATAAATAAGGATAGCAAAAATTATGGAATTATGTCAAAAATGAAATAGGAATAAATAAAAAAAAGCAATAGTGATATTAAATCACTAAAAATTAAAAAGAAGCAATTGGAAACTAACTCAAAAATAATAAATGAACTAAACAAATATTTTAGTGAAATAGGTTCGATGTTAGCTGGCAAAATCAATGGGTCAAAAACAATAAATATAAAGTATGGCAAACAATAAATAGATACTCAATATATGTAAATCCAACGAATGAACCAGAGATTCTTGAGATAATAAAAACACTAAAAAGGAAAGTGGGATACTATGAAGGGATACATGCAAGTATTTTAGAAAACGTAAGAAGTTATACAGCTAAACCTCTTGTACAAGGGATATCTCTTGGCGTATGAGAAAAGAGTGGTGCACCAATCCGCACGCGATGCTGGTTCGTGACACTAATATCCCCATATACCCGCCAGGAAACTGCCTTTCTCTTCTTTTATAAAGCTGCTCAAGCTAAATATGACGGCTATGGAACTGTGCAAACGACTACTTCAGCCTCCGGCTTTTCCGACGTGTGGAGATACGGAAGAAACGAGAGAAATCTTACCTTCAAAGACAAAATATGGAAACGTGAACTGTGCATATATTTTGCCCATGAATTTTAGCAAAATATATTCATTTATCACCACGAAGGAACAGGAGGAGTCGACTTCTCTCATATAATTATAAGTACGACAGAAGATTTCATCCATCTGAATTTAGTCGGTCGACATTATACGCCTTACGTGTAGGGTGGGTTTATTTTGAATGAAAATAGCACCCAAAACCAAGACGAAGGAAAAGACCATGACGCAGGTAGGAAGAAAGAAAACGGAAGCAAAACATCGAATAAAGACTCGGGTCGGCCATTGAGCGAAAAGAAGAGTGAAGAGCCGCCAGTGGACAGAAAATCAGGTGATAGCTCGCCGCCGCGCGACGAAGCTAGCGGATGCTTGCAGTCTGGCAAGAACAAGAGCACCTTATGTCTCTCTTACGTCAGTATGGCTTGCCTGGACGACGCAAAGGCCGAAATAATCAGCATGCGAGACAGGCAGATAAGAGCTCGAGTGCACTCGATAGATGCTTCATTATGAATGCCAGACGAGAAAAATGCCACCACGAGAAAAATCACCTTGGGTTTTCGCCGATGGACAAGCTCCGCCGCCCTTAACTCGAATCAAACTGATCAACGAGCTCCCGTTTCATTATAAGAAAAACATTGCTTGTTTATTAACAGCAGACGATTTCCTTAATACTGGAATTTTAGAAGTATTAATCGACCAGCGATACATTAAGGCATCCAACATCACAAAATCCAAACATAAGACAGGTGATATCTATGCCACAAAGTGCAAAGATATTAACATAATTAGCCTTTTTGTAAAAAATTATTTAGATGAAAAACCATTACAATCAGTCTTAACAGACTACACAAAAAAGCTAAAACGGCACTTGCGTGCTAATGAATTTTCCACCTTTGGCATGTTAAGAAATCTGACTATTCTCACGTTATCAGAATGGACAATTTTTGTTGATCTTTTCGATATTATATTCAAAGGATTACTCATAGTAGCCATATAATATTTAAATATGTTGCCGATTCCTCCAGTGGAGGATCGATACAAGCTGCTCAAGGAGTACCATGAGGCAGCTGTGGGAGCGCATAGAGGAATAAAAAAACGTAGAGCAAAATTGCGGCGGATTATTATTGTCGCAATATGCGTCCTGATGTACGACAATTTGTTTTAGACTGTGTTGCATGCCAGACAAGTAAGCGGATATGCATAAAAACACGTCTACCGCTTGTCATCACGGACACGCCCCCAAGCCTACAAGTATGTACTTTCGATCCAGGGCTGCTTAACCAAATTTTCCGCCCTTATACAAATCAGAAACGCCTCGGCACTGAAAGTATCTCGAGCATTTACTGATAAGGTTATATGCTACTTTGGCCCGCCAATCGCCCTGCTTTCAGACAAAGGAACGCATTTTTTTAACAAGATGCTAAAAGGTTTTACGGATATTTTTAGGATAGAGAAATACTGTACAATAGATTATAACCTTCAATCGAATGGCGGAATCGAGTATATGCATCCTACATTAACTGAGTACTTCAAGAAATACATAGATAAAATGGCTGCCAATCTGCCAACATGCGCACAATTGTACACGCCATGATTCTTCGGAGTTTACACCATACGAGTTAGTGTTTGGTCAAAAATCTCGGACACCGTCTAATTTTCCTCCTAGAGAGCAACTCTTAGCCTATGGAGATTATATTACCGATCTCATTCACAACCTTTCTACAATGCAAACCCAAGCTGCACTAAATTTAGTACAGACTAAATATAGATCAAAATACTATTACGTTCAAAAGCTTAATGTGGTGCATTTTCGAGAGGCAGGGATTGTATATAGGTTGAAGTCTGCGCTAGAAGGCAAATATGATAAGGATTACGAAGGCCCTTATGAGATAATCGGTATAGATTATCATCTTAAGAAAGCCGAACTGAGAAATAGTGACGTCATCAAAGTGATTAATATCGACAAGTTGAAAATATAATTTGGAAAATACGCCTAGGAGCAAGAACAGTGCCTTTTTTTATTGTCAATTGCGATCCCACGAAGGTATCGATTTTCTAAAGTTCGGGTATCGCACTAGACATCTTGTAATATACAAATCGTTCAGCGAAATACGGTACATCATATTCAAATAACTAAAAAGGGATTGCAAGTGTAATTTTATTACGCCTAGCCAATTGCCTATTCAAATGCGTAGATATGCCTTACATATCCATTACAGTTAGTCATAAAACGTAAAGAGAACTCATATTGTGATATCAGCTTTGAAACGATCTCCTCTCAAGGAATATACTTTAATTTTTAAAACAGTTAGCAGTTTATTATCTATAATTTCACTCGTGAGAAGCATATGAACTTTAAAAGTTGAATGATTTCAAGGCTCTCATCCTAGAGGGAATCTCTCAAAAAAAAATTATTATAAACAATCAGCTATTAGAAAATTATTCAATTTCTAAACAAAGGGGGCAAAATCCAAGTCATTTTTCCCCATGTTTATTTAAAAATATCATAATTGTGAATTGTTATCATACAAAGTTGAATATCAAAAACCAATTGTGTTTCAAATAAAATAACAAGTGAAAATACAATCACTTGGCCCAGGAACCCATTTAAGAAACATTAGGGAAATTATAAATTATCAAATAATCTGCAGCTATTGAGAAATTATTGAAATTCCGAAGTAAATGGGAAGAATTCAACTAATTCTCCCCCTTGTTATAGTGTAATAACATTATAGTTACAAATCAATACGATAAAATAAATCTGTCAAAAACTATTTAAGTTTCAAAAAAAAATAAAACAAGTGTAAACATCAATTCACTTTGCCCCAAAAAGCTCATGGCGAAAATACTAGTTCAAGAAAAAGTTTGTAGTACAAATAGTTAAATAATTAAAATAATCGACTTTTGTTTTAAAAAGAAAGTGGAAATATCAATTCACTTCGCCCAATAAACTCATTTTAAAATACTGGTTAAAATTTTTTTTTACCAAACAATCGAATGATCAAAGCAATTGAGTTTCAGGAAAAGGAAATGTTAAATCATTTGGTCCCAGAAATACATTTTAAACACTAATTCAAAAGAAAGTAATGACTTCAGTTACAATCGATTTAAGACTTGACACTTCAAAACAGTAGGCAATCTTCAAAAACGTAAAACTCAAGACCCTTTTAAAAATTAATTTATTTGTAACAAATTACTTATCAAGAAAATAAATCAAGAAAATAAATTATTGTTTAAGAAATAAATTTTTCGGAAATAAATAACTCTAAAGAACACAAACCTGCCAGGATTCAGGAATGGCTTGCAGCGAAAGCGAAGGCACGCGCAGCCAGCAGGCCGATCCGTCGGAACACGCTCACTTACAAACGTTAACACTATGACATAAGCCAAGTCAGAACTATTGTTTTGGCTATTCAGAAGGCATTCTATGCTCAGTTCAATACTTTATGCACATCAAAAACAAACATAACACCGATGCACCTGGTCAAAAAGGTCAACATTAGTAACAAAATTATTTCAAGAATTGAATACTGAAAACAGATAAAATAAACTTACTTGGCCATAAAGCCATGCAGAAAAATGAGCATTATTTAAATTGTATATAAAAAAAAGAAACAAATAAAACAAATTTACTTGACCGCCAAAGCATGTCACGATTTACAAGAAAGGAAAAACAATAAAAAATTTACAATTACACAGCCCGACAAAAAAAAAATTGTAAGTCCCAAAAACTTGACCACGGTACTTATATGTTTTTGGGATCGCTGAATCCGAATCCAGGGTTAGTTTAACCCCATCAGATCTTTCTCAAGGTCAGTTGAAGGTCAAATTATCGAAATACATGAAAAATACACTAAAACCATGGTATCTTGGAGTTTTTGGGGTCGCTGAATCCGAATCCGGGGTCAGTTTAACCCCATCAGAACTTTCTCAAGGTCAGTTGAAGGTCAAATTATCGAAATACATGAAAAATACACTAAAACCATGGTATCTTGGGGTTTTTGGGGTCGCTGAATCCGAATCCGGGGTCAGTTTAACCCCATCAGAACTTTCTCAAGGTCAGTTGAAGGTCAAATTATCGAAATACATGAAAAATACACTAAAACCATGGTATCTTGGGGTTTTTGGGGTCGCTGAATCCGAATCCGGGGTCAGATTAAACAATCAGATCTTTCTCAAGGTCAGTTGAAGGTCAAATTATCGAAATACATGAATAATACACTAAAACCATGGTATCTTGGGTTTTTTTGGGGCGCTGTATCTAAATCCGGGGTCAGTTTAACCCCATCAGATCTTTCTCAAGGTCAGTTGAAGGTCAAATTATCGAAATACATGAAAAATACACTAAAACCATGGTATCTTGGAGTTTTTGGGGTCGCTGAATCCGAATCCGGGGTCAGTTTAACCCCATCAGAACTTTCTCAAGGTCAGTTGAAGGTCAAATTATCGAAATACATGAAAAATACACTAAAACCATGGTATCTTGGGGTTTTTGGGGTCGCTGAATCCGAATCCGGGGTCAGATTAAACAATCAGATCTTTCTCAAGGTCAGTTGAAGGTCAAATTATCGAAATACATGAATAATACACTAAAACCATGGTATCTTGGGTTTTTTTGGGGCGCTGTATCTAAATCCGGGCTTATTACAATCCTATCAGGTCATGGTCAAGGTCAGTTGAAGGTCAAATCAGAAAGATTCATAAAAAGTAGAGTCAAACCATGACATTTAGGGGTTTTTGGGGTCGCTGAATCCGAATTCAGGGCCAGTATAGTCCCATAAGGTTATATTTATGGTCAGTTCAAGGTTAGTTCAAGGTCATGGACGTAAAGAGAGTGAAAAAATTAGTTATAAACTGGAACAATGCAAAAGGTAATGTAAACCATAAAGCAAAGAACAATGTATATGCAAGTACAATCGTATCCTTTAAAACTATATCATAGTTTGCTGCTCCTTCATTTACTTTAAATTTGTTAGAAGTATATGCAATTCAATAAAATACCCGTAAAAATATTAAGCCCATTACTCTTTTTTATGGTAACGAACTATTTTATTGTCAAATGATCTACGAAGTGGATTACGCTTCCGCTTCTCCGATGTTGATGGTAGATCTCTTTTTAACGACCAACAGTAATCTGCTAACATATTTACGTTCCATCTTCCTTGGTACCTGCGCTCCATTTCCTTGATATCTTGGTGAAATCTCTCTCCCTGCTCTTCGCTGTAATCACCTAGGTTTTCTGGAAATTCATCAACATGCGAATATAAAAAGCGTAATTTTAGATTCATTAGGCAGCCTTGATTTTTGTAACTATTTACTAAATTTAAAACTATTTGTTGGTAATTTGGGCTCTTATGATTTCCAAGAAAGTTTTTAATTACGTCCTTGAAACATAACCATGCTTCTCTCTCTGTATGATTCATTTTCGTAACAAAAATTTCATCATTTACCATCTTACGAATCTGAGGGCCATCGAAAATTCCTTCATTTACTTTAGCATCACTTAATTTGGGAAACTGATTTCGCAGATACTTAAAGCAGCTACCATCTTTGTCTAAAGATTTTACCCATTGTTTCATAAGTCCCAATTTAATGTGCAGAGGTGGTATACGAATTTTTGATGGATCAACAAGTGGCTTATCTTTTATATTCTTAGAACCCGGTTCGAACTTTTGTCTAAGGGGCCAGACACTCTTTATGTAATGATTCTTTCTATCCCTACTATCCCATTCACATAAATAGCAAGGATATTTTGTGAATCCCGATTGTTGCCCCAGAAGTATTGTTATGATTTTAAGATCCCCACATATTTGCCATTTATGATCATTGTATTTTATTCGGTCTAATATTACTTTCATGTTACAGTACTCTTCATTCAGTATTACCGAATATCCTATGGGAATGGCTGCATAAACATTTGTATTGTGTAACAGAACGGCTTTTAAACTTCTCGTTGACGAATCGATGAACAATCTCCACTCGTTAGCGTTGTAACATCCATGTTTAAAGCAATTCATCAACCCAATCATATCTTTGCAGTAAACTAAGGAAAATTCTTCATCTTTAGCGAAATAATCACGATATTTCTTATCCCTGTCTCGGTAGTAAGAAACTTTAATTTTTCCAGCTTCATTAGTATTTTCTTTTAGCCATGAAGCCAAGTACTCCGCCCCATCCTTTGGCAGGCCCAAATCGCGTATGAGATCATTCACTTTTTCCTGTGTAAGTGGACCTTTCTCCTTCTTAGTATTATAGGGGATGTATTCTTCGTCACTTGTATCACTTGTACTAGCAACGTCATTGTCTTCATCAGGCGCTATTTCTTCTTCCGCAATAATATCTCCTTCCTCCATTTCTTCTTCTAAGATTTCATCTTCATCATGTCTTTCTAAATTTTCCTTAAGATCCATACTTCCACTTGCGTACATACCCAGTGGATCTTCTCTTTTATCAATTGACGATTCATATATAGGTTTCGTGACACTTTCAACGTTAGTGTAATTAATTTGCGACTTGTTTTTACTATTAACTCCATGCAAATTCGTATTACAAAAATAACAGTCTTCTTTTCTTAAAGGTTCCTTCCATATCGTAGGCACTTTCATTTTTACTTCAGTTTTACCATTTTTGTCTCTCTATAGCATTTTCCTACATATTGCGCATATGATTTTAGGAACCCAATCAAATTCATCAATTTTCATGTCTAAATCAAACATGTTCTTGTACTGCTCTTTAATATTTTGATTTTTGATAATTTAATCATTGATTTTTCTTCTATTTTTTGGGGTCTCATACTTGCTACAAATGTAACAAAAACTATCCCGTTTTGCTATAAGGCATTCTTGGTCACCAGACCTCAAGTGATAAATTCTTGTAGTATTATACTCTTCGAAAGCCAAGTTTCCCACTAACAAAGAGCTGCGGTCGCTTGATGACGACGACTGCGGGCCCGCTTGCTCACCCTGACCAGCCGCCGATACTGGGGTTCCGAATCCCTGCATCGTAATTTTTTGTTGTTTGTCTGCCATGACGGCTCTAAAGCCTTCACCCAGGGGTTTAGCCGACCGAAAAAAAAGAATCGGTGGTTGCCCACCGTCACCACGTGGAGGTACCCTGGGGCAAACAAACATAATATTCATATCCGTTCGTATCAAGTAGGAAATACGAGTGATACAAGGGAGATGAAGATTACTGTAACATGACTTTGGAAACCTTTTGGGAAAGAAGACCTTAACACAAACCCAAGATAGTCAACATTAATCGTCTTGGGACTTACACCGAGAGAGAAACCCGATAATGAAGACAGCTCTGCTCACGGTTCTTCTGAGCTGTGGTTTTAAACATGGATGTTACAACCCTAACGAGTGGAGATTGTTCAATCAATCAAAATATTAAAGAGCAGTACAAGAACATGTTTGATTTAGACATGAAAATTGATGAATTTGATTGGGTTCCTAAAATCATATGCGCAATATGTAGGAAAATGCTATAGAGAGACAAAAATGGTAAAACTGAAGTAAAAATGAAAGTGCCTACGATATGGAAGGAACCTTTAAGAAAAGAAGACTGTTATTTTTGTAATACGAATTTGCATGGAGTTAATAGTAAAAACAAGTCGCAAATTAATTACACTAACGTTGAAAGTGTCACGAAACCTATATATGAATCGTCAATTGATAAAAGAGAAGATCCACTGGGTATGTACGCAAGTGGAAGTATGGATCTTGAGGAAAATTTAGAAAGACATGATGAAGATGAAATCTTAGAAGAAGAAATGGAGGAAGGAGATATTATTGCGGAAGAAGAAATAGCGCCTGATGAAGACAATGACGTTGCTAGTACAAGTGATACAAGTGACGAAGAATACATCCCCTATAATACTAAGAAGGAGAAAGGTCCACTTACACAGGAAAAAGTGAATGATCTCATACGCGATTTGGGCCTACCAAAGGATGGGGCGGAGTACTTGGCTTCATGGCTAAAAGAAAATACTAATGAAGCTGGAAAAATTAAAGTTTCTTACTACCGAGACAGGGATAAGAAATATCGTGATTATTTCGCTAAAGATGAAGAATTTTCCTTAGTTTACTGCAAAGATATAGTTGGGTTGATGAATTGCTTTAAACATGGATGTTACAACGCTAACGAGTGGAGATTGTTCATCGATTCGTCAACGAGAAGTTTAAAAGCCGTTCTGTTACACAATACAAATGTTTATGCAGCCATTCCCATAGGATATTCGGTAATACTGAATGAAGAGTACTGTAACATGAAAGTAATATTAGACCGAATAAAATACAATGATCATAAGTGGCAAATATGTGGGGATCTTAAAATCAAAACAAGACTTCTGGGGCAAATTTTTGTTACGAAAATGAATCATACAGAGAGAGAAGCATGGTTATGTTTCAAGGACGTAATTAAAAACTTTCTTGGAAATCATAAGAGCCCAAATTACCAACAAATAGTTTTAAATTTAGTAAATAGTTACAAAAATCAAGGCTGCCTAATGAATCTAAAATTACACTTTTTATATTCGCATGTTGATGAATTTCCAGAAAACCTAGGTGATTACAGCGAAGAGCAGGGAGAGAGATTTCACCAAGATATCAAGGAAATAGAGCGCAGGTACCAAGGAAGATGGAACGTAAATATGTTAGCAGATTACTATTGGTCGTTAAAAAGAGATCTACCATCAACATCGGAGAAGCGGAAGCGTAATCCACTTCGTAGATCATTTGACAATAAAATAGTTCGTTACCATAAAAAAGAGTAATGGGCTTAATATTTTTACGGGTATTTTATTGAATTGCATATACTTCTAACAAATTTAAAGTAAATGAAGGAGCAGCAAAATATGATATAGTTTTAAAGGATACGATTGTACTTGCATATACATTGTTCTTTGCTTTATGGTTTACATTACCTTTTGCATTGTTTCAGTTTATAACTAATTTTTTCACTCTCTTTACGTCCATGACCTTGAACTAACCTTGAACTGACCATAAATATAACCTTATGGGACTATACTGACCCTGGATTCGGATTCAGCGACCCCAAAAACCCCTAAATGTCATGGTTTGACTCTACTTTTTATGAATCTTTCTGATTTGACCTTCAACTGACCTTGACCATGACCTGATAGGGTTGTAATAAGCCCGGATTCAGATACAGCGCCCCAAAAAACCCAAGATACCATGGTTTTAGTGTATTTTTCATGTATTTCGATAATTTGACCTTCAACTGACCTTGAGAAAGATCTGATTGTTTAATCTGACCCCGGATTCGGATTCAGCGACCCCAAAAACCCCAAGATACCATGGTTTTAGTGTATTTTTCATGTATTTCGATAATTTGACCTTCAACTGACCTTGAGAAAGATCTGATGGGGTTAAACTAACCCTGGATTCGGATTCAGCGATCCCAAAAACATATAAGTACCGTGGTCAAGTTTTTGGGACTTACAATTTTTTTTTTGTGGGGCTGTGTTATCAACATAATCACCCGAATATAAAAAATATCATGGGGTATGAGGTCATAAAAGGAAATGGGTATATCAATTGAATATACTCTATATTGTGTGTATAAAGAGAAAAAAAGATATTACAAAATACAAAAACTTATAAGTCAAGAAGGTGGAAGATACAAAATAAAGTAAACATTGATCGGTGTTAGATGTTATAATAACACTTTGTCATTCATATTATTACTAACACTGCACTTAATCATCACACAACACAACACTTCTAGGGGAGCTGCGCCTCCTCGCCAGCAGTAAGCACGGTGACAAAGACGAAGAATTCATGGCACGGACATCCCAAGCAGTTGTTGATACTCGATTTTCGGACAGCGTTTCTCAACCTCTACTACAAGGGCAAAGGGCTGTAAAAAGAAAAACAAATTTTATCATTGGTAATACATAATTTGCAATAAGTTAACAACTTCTAGGAGGTAGTAAGTAAGATAGAAAAGAAATAAAGAGGAAATAACATAAGTCAGTAGTTATTTATCAAACAACTCACCGTACCATCAGGGCAGTAATAACGCCGCATCTCAAGGCTACCGCACATGTATTTGTGTAAGAAACATTCGATGCGAAGATCACCTGGTGGTGCTGGCGAGCTGGAGAATATGAGAAAAGGAAATGATACATAAATGTTGATATAGACTTGTTCACTGCATCAATAATAATGTAGAAAACGAACTCACATAACCATGGGTGTAGCAGTGAACGGGGTACGTCGTCACCTCCGTCATTAGCACAAGAAAGCGCCCGCCGGATATACTAAAATGAACGCCCCAGTCGAAGCGCTTACTCATGTCCTCTAAATAGGACATCTCTATGGCCTAAAAGAAAAAAGGAAAGAAATGTTAAAAACAAAGAGATAGGAGAAATAGAGAGTGAAAGAGAAAAACGCAAAAGAAATTAAACGCGTAGCGCACGGTTACGTGCATGCATCATTTAAGTCGGAAATACACAAAAACAACTCGACAGCGAACGTAAACTCTCATCATTCATACACGCCAGCGCGATCGAGTATGTTAGAAACAAAAAACAAGAAGATGAAAGAGAAAACGCAAGCTGTACTTACGGTCTTGCAACTTTTGCAGTATATTACTTCGTGATAGAAGACTCCAGGTATGATGACAAAACGAATTTTGTCCTCGCAGGTAAATAGGTTTTCTCCTTCGTACTTTGCATAGTTATGCCGCGCGAAAGCACTAAAGAACGTCTGGTGCAGCATCCAGAAGGGCTTCTTCTCAGACATCTTCTGACACGCAACTTCACACGCGTAACACGGAAAACAACTTCATGGACGGTGCAAAAAAAAAAGGAGCTCCAGATCGTCCGAGAGCTAAGCTGAGACTGTGCATTAGTTGCCGATTACACGCTGCCCGACGGCTGCACAAAGGGCTGAGGCGAGAAATCTCTTGAAGGAGGCTGACGTCAAGCGAGAAAAGACTACTCCACAGCCTCTGTAGCCTGTCTCGTTCGCATTTCACGAAAAATATTTCAAACAAAACGATTAGAGAATACAAATATCCAGATCTATCGAAATTAATGAACACCCTTTAAAGTTTTAAATGCTGCAATTTTAAATTAAAATATTAAAATATACAATACTATTCTCTGTTTTTAAACAGTACAATTTTAAAATGTTTAAAACTTTTAAATCAATAAAATAAAGCAAATTTTTCATATTCTCAAAACAATACAATGTTAAAGTATTTAAAACTGTTAAAGCCATCAAAGTAATCTAGACTCTTTTGTATTTTCAAACAATACAATTTTAAAGTGTTCAAAACTTTTAAAGCCAACAAAATAAACTAAATCCTTTGTATTTTCAGTCAATACAATTTTAAAATGTGCAGAACTACGAAAACCAGCAAAGTAAAGTAAATTAAAAAATTCAAATACAAAATATCCAGTACATTTATTTTATACTTTTATGTAACACAATTCTAATATATTCAAAACTGTTAAAATCAATAAATATCTTTCAACTTTTCAAATGCGGTAATTTCAAAAACTCAAATGCTAAAACATTGAATAAATTCGAATATTTTAAATGACATCATTAGAAAATTGTAAAACTGTTCAAATCAATTAATATTTCTTAAAACTCCATATACTGCGAGTTCATATTTCAAGCAACAAAAGAGGCTAGACAAAACAATCTAGCTCTGTGTGATAGGACGTTGCATAGCATTCGATTTATCCGTGAGATACGAAGCGTCTACTCGCAACGGCGACAATGGCAACGTGTAAGGCCGAGCTCCGAGGCGGTGACCCAGCTCGCACGTGTATCGGTTTGTGTTCCACCTCAATGATAATCGCGCGCTGATAGTAAACACCGCGCACAGCCTAATTCACATTGACGTGAACGTTGTATTAGCTTTAACATCATTTCTATACATTAGGGTAATTCTGAAATGAGGTTAACTCGAATAAGTTACAAATTGGGGTAAAAAATTATTGATCAAGACTTTTTCGACATTTTTGTTAGAGGCTTTCAATCCAAGGTGAAACTGAGCCGGCACCTTTTGAAAAATTGATCAGAGTATGGAAAGAAGTATCGGATCAATGTGCGAGCATATTGAAAATTTGCCTATATAAAGAATCTTTAGATAACGCGATCGATCAAATTCACGACACGTTAAAGCAAACAGGAAGAATCGTAGACTTGATTTCGGAGCAGAAAACAGCAGATGAAAGGCGAGCGCGCACATTGATACTCCCGGTCATAGGCAGAATAAACCGGTTTCTTTTTGGCACACTCGACGAGAGTGCTGAAATAGAATTAGAAAATTTAATAAATATCACATCGAACGACACCAGACAAGCAGCATAGTTATTAACCAACTTAACAGAAATAACGAAGGCGAAATTTGATAATACCGATAGCAAGATATTAAATTTACATACTCTCATACAAAATATTTCGGAATCACAGGACTAAAATAGTCAAACAATTCTGATAAGCTCAACCATTGAATTGCTGCATTAGGGTATTCTGCAGCACAAATTAGAAACAGAGATAATAACCGATGTGATTTTGTTCGCTTCACAAGGCATCATACACCCGCGCTTTATGCCGCCTAGTTTAATTAGGAATTCGGCTATCCTTGTGAAAGAGACGATTATTGAATTCTAAAAATTGTCAAAATTATAGATCTCTCTATATTTTTTTAGCTATCATTTAATATATCATTTATCCATTCCCTCGTTGTGCTTGCAGGACTTTATTTTACATAAAGCATCGGCAGTTCCAATTAGGCAGATCGTGATAAATAATACTAGTACATTTGCGTATATTTGGCCGGAATCGCATTATTTCGCGATAAACACCGACGGCAAAAAAAAGACCGACGTCAGTCGAAAAATTAAACAAGTGTAAAACTTTTGATAATTTGTATGTTTGCAAATATGCAGAACCGGTTCCCGAGATCAAAGTAAATGCTGCTTGCGTGATCAAGTTTATGATTAATTATAAATCAATAAATATAGTCGACTGTAATATTAAAATAATGCAATTAAACGACACCTACTGAATAAGGTTATACGAAATCAATACTTGGGTCTTTTTGACCTCCAGAGTAGAGACAATTTTTGTACAGTACTACAGGATGGTACAGAATACGTTCGAGATAAACGGGAAAGGAATATTGAGATTGAATACGGGATGCACAGCGCATACCAATACTACAAGAGTATTGGCATCACGAGAGTTTAGGGTGCTATCGTCAGAGACAGCGTTCGCGAAAATAAACTTGGACGTGCGCGCAATATTAGCAAATTTCTCCAACACGCAAAATTTGTCACATCTCGTGGATGAAGTAATCAAAGAAGATGTGGAAAGAAAAGCAAAAAACTTGCATGGCGTCTAATTGAGGCGCTCACATCAGGAACAATTTTTATGGAAATAATACAAGAGGCGAGGGCCCTGTCCGAATATAGGTCACTGCGCAACAGAGTTAGCTCAGTGCGCGATACGGCTATGACATTCTCCTACTTAGCAATAGGTCTGGTTGCCGTGGCATTGGCATTAGGTATATTTATTTTTCCCGGGGGGTCCGGGTATTTCACCCTATTTAGAAAGATTACAGGAGCAGTGAGACTGGGTGAACCAGGTACCGTTCGTATAGAAACATTCGAGATGGCGAGGTTGCATCCGGTCGAGCGTTCGGTAAACACACCCAGGCTGTATTACGTCTCGATGGAGGAGCTCGGCTTCGCACGGAGAGCCCAGGAATGCGCTGATGGCAGCTCCACAGTTGCAGTGATGCCGCGAAGAGAGACGGAGAAAGTCTTCGTCGCTCCCAGCTAGCTATGCAGCGGCAGCGAAGTCACGAGGAGAGATCGCAAAAGTCTCCCTCGACTCCAGTCAGACGTCCAACGCAGTAGCAACTTGTAACCGGATGTACAAATTAAAAAGTGTGTTCGAGTAAAGTGGATTTGAATGCAAGAGATAGTTTTTGCAATATGCAGGAGTGCCATAAAGACATTTAATTTAAGTTTTCAAAAGTTTACCTTTTATTTGTTCTTAAAATTAAAAGCTAATTTGCTGTTACGTACTGAAATTCATTTTCATTATTATCCAAACCAACTTAACTTAAGATATCTCAATAAATAGTTAATTCGATCACATTAGCTCCTCAATCCTTATGGTAGCCGAAGAAATATAGAGGTTTTCATTATAGCCAATCAAAGAGACCTAACGACTTTAAAAAAATGTTAAAATTTTTTTAGTTATATTTTGATAAAATGTTTAAATTTACCGAAAAAAAATCATGTAATATATGATGAATGACTTATTTTTACATTAAAATGTATTATGAATTAATTTAAAATTTAAAGGTATATCTGTCCCGTTGAAAGTGAAAGATTTCGATTTTATTTTTAGAGTTAAAAGTCCACTCTAATTAGAGTGAGATTTCACTTTACTTAAAAGTGAAATATTTCCACTGTATTTTTAGAGTTAAAACTCCACTCTAATTAGCGTTATTTATTTTATTCCAACGGATATACCGTGAATTCAAATCGTCCATACGTATCATTTTTACCCAGATTTATAAGAAATAAAACAAAAAATACTGATGTACATTATTTCATTAATCTTCAAATACCTTTTCAATCAATATTTCAAAATATCAATGGAAAAGTTATAAAAAAAAAACAGAAATATCAACGTTTAAAAGTATTTTTATACTATATCAAATGCAAAATGAAGCAATCATATAGCCCCTCATGGCTCAATGGATAAGACGCTTTCCTACCGATACAAGACGCTCAAGCAGTCGAGGGTTCGATTCTCGGTGAAAATTCTCGAAAATTTTTCTTCGAGCTTTTCGTCGGGACAAGATCTCCGACTACGCATTGTACTTTGATGAAGGACGTATGTGCCCATATAGCCTCCTCAAAAGTGTCCGAGACGATAGTAAGTTCGTTTCACTCGACCGATATCGCACAACACAACAAACAAGTATATAAAATACAAATGTAAAATACAAGGTCACATATGCATTGCAACATATCAGAGTCCCAAGAAAGAGGGGACACATGTCCATTAAATACAATCAAAGAAATAATTAAACAATTATATTATTTCTAAAATACAAAAATAATTGCGATGCAAGGCGTACAAGAAGCTACGCTTTATGTATGTACCGACGATGCTCACGCTTTGCACTCCACTTTTATTTTTCTTGCTCCCCATTGCTTTGACATTATATTAAAAAGAATGGGAAATAATAATTGATATGATTAAATAATGAAATAGTTCTTCTGTACATATATATGTACCTTAATAATATTATTAAGGTGATGCTAAACCACCCGACAGCGAAAATTATAAGGATCCAACTTTTTCGTGTTAATTTTAATTTTAAGTGAATATCTCTCTGAAATGTTGTTTTCCTACTTAAAAAAACAACTCTGCAGAGTGATATTTTATCAAAATTAAAAATTAAACGAATAAACTGTTTCCCAGAATTTGTCGGTAATACGAGGGTTCATCATCACTTTAATTATAGAATACTTTAAAATCGTTATATATAATAACATTATCAATCTCTTAGAGCAATGAGAAATTATTTAGCAATAATGTCAATTCCGTTGTCTCGTTGTTAGCTAATATTACAGCTTTACACTTAAATAACCGGAGGAGAAATGATTTTATAATGTAAAGTTCAAGTGTTCAAGTAATAAAAATCTTTCCACATTTGGCAAAAACATTAAAGCCGCGGTAACTTGTTCTATTATGATTAAAGAAGACAAGAAACATATTTTAAGAATTTTAAAGCGCCAATATAAGATATTTTAAACAAGTTTAAAGACTCAAAATTGTTAATAAATCTTAATTTTATGTAATAATTTGTATGTATGATCAAAAGCGAAGTGTTTTTTTTTTTTTTTTAACGTCGCCATGTTTGTGCTCCCATGTGGTGCTAATTGACGACGGGGGTCTGCGGTGTGTTTGTAAACAAAGCACATGTAATTTTTACAGTGGTGCTTGTATCAATCGGCAGAGACTAGGATTCGAACCCGGGTCACCGGCGTGGGAATCCGACACTCTACCGACTGAGCCGCCGCAGGCCCCTAAGCGAAGTGTTTGTTTAACTTTATGTACATTGTATATTTTCAAATATGGAATTCGTTAACAATATCTAGGGCTCTCGAAGCATGCACTTATATAGTTTTACCTGCAGTTTTCAAAAAGATATATTAAAATGAGTTCTGAGAGAAACTTTTTGAAAAAGGCGTTTACGGTTTGAAGCTGGTAGGCTGTCTGATGTAAATTGTTTTAAAGGACTGACTTATAACTTTATTAAACTTTGAATTTGTAAATAAAAGAAAATTTTAAAATGTTACATATAAAAACATTTTGTTTGAGAAAAAATGAATGGAGGACTTCCTTAATCCGTTAAGTCCCGAATTACGTTTTATTATACCTTTTTTTAACTAATATGTTATAAATAATCAGCAGTAAACATTAAGCTATAAAAACTTATTAGAAGATTAGAATATAATAAGTACATATTTTCTATCTGTAAACTGAATTTTACAACTACTTTAAAATTTGTAAAGTAGAATCAAATCAATCGGAAGTGGGTAGTATACTTTTCACTCGAACTGAAAGAGTTAAATATAAATAAACACGGAACGTAAAATGTAGCCATAGCAACACGTGTAAATAATCACCGTTTCTATAGTTTATACTAACCTGACTCGAATTGTAAATGGTATAGCAAAGAAAAAATATGAATGGTTTCAAATATGCATGGTTGCTGTTTTCCATTCTACGTAAAGAAACTGACAGTATCGTGATAATCAACCAAGTATATTTTGATGTACTCGACGGAACAAACATCTGATCGAATTTATTTTAATTATTTTGAAATGCTGCAACTTCATTTGAACGAATCCGCGTTTTCGCTATCCTCATTGGAGGATTTCAAAAAAATTGAAACACATTCGATCAGATTCTTGTTTTGTCAAGTGTACACTCGATGTTAAAAATATCAGGTCAAATTGATTTGAATATTTTGAAATGCTGCAACTAACTTCATTGGATCGAATGCTCCTTTCTGCTAACCTTATTAGAGGATTTCAAAACATTTAAACTGATTCAACCAGATATTTCTAGCGTCGAGTGTATATACATATATATGTATATGTAATCAAGTTTATCGTTTTCGTATAATTATTTCTAAAGCATGGCTTCTCTAAAAAAATGTTAAATATAAATAAGCTATACTGTTTGTGTTAAAAGATAATTTATTACATAAAAGTAATAACAATTCACTGTACACAGTACTTACTGTTTTTAGTTCTTAGTGAATCAATGGAAAAAATCTGAATTGGAAATTATAATATAAAAGAGCTTCATTTAACTGAATTTTTGCATTTTTTATTATATTTCTATATTTGTCTATCTTGTATCTTAATAGTACAGTCAAGTTAGACTCAAAACGATAAATTTTTATCAATAATCTCAATGACATCAGTTAAGGGCTTAAATTGTTCGGAAGAGTGTCTAGAATGATAATCTGAAGACGTGAACAATGGATCCCGTAAGCTTTATAAACAATTAACAATTAAAGTTGGATTTCTGCACTTTTTTTCTTATTTCACTCTCTATCTTGGAAAGTATTGATTTTAGAGGAAAAAGTTATTAAAAAAAGTTGTTCGTTATTAAATTTTCTATAAAAAAGTGAGGAAGGACACATTTCTATCTATTATAGTTTCTTTGCAAATTGCATAAGAACGCTAAATTCGTGAAAATTGAAAATTGTTTATAACTTTTGAGAAAATTAATATTTTTCAATCATATTTCAGAGAAATATAGTACTCAAGTAATAGAAATAGCATGCAAAATTTCAAGTCTCTATTTATTATAGTTTTTTCTAAAATAATAGCTATATTTCGAAATTTTTTTTTTCACGGTACTGGCAAATGTTAAAAAATCAGTCAGTTTAGTCGCCCTTGTTCATACGCAATCTACAAGAGTTATATTTTAATAAACTTTTTCGAGAACAGCAAAATTTTAATTAGGGGCTCTCTGGGATGTAAATGTTTATAAAACGCTTAATTAACTTTTTATGTAGGAGACAATATTTTAGTCCGATTTTAATCAAACAAAATTCATTGCAAAGCGGCGATTTTTATCTTAATTTTGAAAAAAAATCGTTTTTCTACGAGCATTAGGAGCCAAGATACATTTTTTTTATAATAAGCCATTGCTCAGTACACAAATGAGATATTGCAAATTTTCAAATTTGCTGCTACAGTTGAAAACTTATACCTTTAGGATAACTGCCACTCGTAACTCTAAAATCAATTTTTAACTACAAATTCAATGTCGGAAAGCAATGACCGGTCAACGGCGGCCGATCAGCAGCGCGGGAGACGGAGTGGGGGCACCGCCGCGCGCTCGAGTCTCAAAGCTGATAAACTTACTTTAAATCGTAGCGCTCGGAAAAAATCGCCGTAAATCGGTCAATTTTTATCGTATCTTGCTCTTTTTTTTTAATTTGGGGTAGCGCGAGTAAAAAATAACATTGGTGTCATTACTTTTAGTCAGTTAATTTATTTAAACCTTTAAAATGTAATAAATTTCATTTTATCATTTTTTCCTGCATCAGAATCGCTTTTTACATTACATTAAGAAAGTTTGGCGACTATTTACACATTCATTTAATTATATTATTCATTTACTTTTGAAGATTCCTATTTTTACTTTCATTCTCTGGAAAAAATTCAACTCAATCGTATTTCAAGTAGCGACGGTGACAATTCAAATTTAAAGGTTAAGAAGCATTGATGATCTCGACAACAATATAACTGTGTGGGACAACGTAGACGTCATAAAATTTTATTATGTCTCCTAAAATCTGGAAACTTCGAAATAATTAGTCTAGGCGACGCGCTGGCGGGATCCACCCATAAATTTCCCTATAGTAGTATGGGGGTATTTATAGGTGGAGCCCGTCACCGTACTACTACGTATGTACCTGAAAGGTGATTTCTACGAATAAAACAGTTGCTATGGTGGGGGTAAAAGGGACTGCAGGTAGAAATTCGACCGTTAGGATACAAAGCCTCAAACAGTAAGATTTGGCAGTTGCGAAGTAGCATCGGTGCAGAGCACAGCGAATTTTTGCTTGTGAGTGATTTTTGAATATTTGTGAATACGGTGAATTTTTGGATGTGAATATTTTCTGATTATTGTGAATCTATTGCAAACTGTTGTTTCTAATGCATCAGTATTATTAGCGGTTTCTACGTGTTAGGTAAGTGTTAATGATTTGAAGTACTCTTAATTATTAAATAATAAATTATATTTTATATTTTAATGAATAGTTGGAATTACGTTTATTCAAATAAATTTTTGCGAATTGAGAGAATAGTAATGGATTAAAGTGATGTTAACTATTAATAGTAAAATATAATACAGTAATTTTAAACAGTAACTTTGATATTTATAAATTAAATATCATGATACATTTAAAGTTGTTTTAATCATTTTAGTTATTTTAAAGTGCATTATTTTTCTAATTTTAAAATAGTTTAATAATACATGTAATTTTTCATTTACATTTTTTATTGTTTGTATTATTTCAGATTACGTTGCATCATCATGTCCACCTCTACGTGCTTACTTTGTGATGAAAATATATTGGAGGGCCAACGATCAAAAACGTTTAAAGCAGGTGGCATTAGTACTTTGATACAATCTAGTTTACGAAGAAAAGATGGGAAGCATCGAAGGATGAAAGACTTGACTTCAATAGTAGTACACGACACTTGTTATGTTGTATACAATCGTGAAAGCAGCATAAATAAAGCCAAAAATGCATCTGCATCGACTTTAAAATCACGACGGTTATCAGATCAAAAAGACTTTGATTTTTCTAAATGCTGTTTCTTTTGCGGCGAAGATGCATCAGAAAAGTTTATAGAACAACGAAAAAAGAAAGCTATAAAGTATCGAAAGTCCGTTAGTTATGTGATTAAATCTGATTTGCGATGTAATCTTATCAAAATTGGAGAGTCAAGAAGCGACGCTTTTAGTAATGATCTTCATGAGCGACTTATTGGTGTAGATAATATTGTTGAATTAGGCGTTCGTTACCATACTGATTGTTATACGAAATTTATGAATTTTTCTACGCACGATCGTCCTGCGGGACGTCCAGTAGATAGCCAACAGTATAATGCTGTGCAATTTGTTATAGATTATCTACTGAATCATAGAAGCGAATGTCAATTTTTACTTTCTGATATATTAGACGATTACGAGGGCGAAATTCCGGAGAAAAGATATATACTTAAACATTTACAGGAGTATTTTGAAGATGATGTACTTATTCATAATTCTAGAAAGGATACAATTATTAGTTTTCGAGATATTGGAGGTAAAATACTGTCTGATCACTGGTACAGCAATCGTTTCGCTGATGAAGACGAAGAACGCGAAAGAGTTATCAAAACTGCGGCTCTTATTGTATTAAATGATATTCGTTCTGAAGTTTATGACACAACTCATTATCCCGCGCCGAATTATTTTTTAGAGAACGTTGAAAAAGATATTCCTAAATCGTTGCAATTGTTTTTAGATGTCATTCTGAAGAAAAAAAAGTGTATGACTAACTCGGACAATGAGAAATGGAACAACCGAGTCAATTTTTATAGTCATGCTATTATTGCAACTGTCAGACCGCGATCTTTTATATCACCGCTTTTACTAGGATTATCATCAATGCTGCATAAAAAATACGCGAGTAAAGATCTTATTGACTCTTTGTCATATTTAGGCTTGTGTTCGTCGTACAATGAAACGTTATTATTCGAAGCTTCCATTTTAAACGATCCACAAGTTTGTAAATACGAAAATTCATACGTCCAGTTTGTATTCGATAATGCTGATCATAATACCAATACTATCGATGGCTTAAATACTTTTCATTCGATGGGTGGTATTATGTGCGTTACACCAGGATCTTCTGTTACTAGTAGTAAAAAAATTGAACGATTGAAAAAAATTCCATCATCAGATTACGTAGGGCGCTTTGGATTTGTTAAAGTTCAAACATTCGATCGGGGAAGCTCAGTTGGACTGAAAAGTATTCTGATAGAGGATTTGAAGTTAAAAAACATTATCTCGAGTACAATCAAAATGACGCCGACGGATTTAATTTGGTGTTATGGTAAAAAAGTAAATTCAAGTATTATTCCGACGTGGAGTGGATTTATGGAACAGTGTACAGCAAAGAATGGAAATTTCGCTACATCAAAAGTCGTACCACTGCGCTTTGTTAATAATCCGCCAAGCCAGTTCGATACAATTTTCACAGTATTATTAGAAGCTGATCGTGAATGTAAATCTAAAGGGCAAAAAAATTGTTTCATTACATTTGATCAGCCACTGTACTTCAAAGCGCGCGAAATATTAGCTTGTCGAAATACAAATGATGTAGATTATAATTTGAGTTCTGTTATTGTTAGATTAGGTGGCTTTCACACTGTAATGTCTTATATCGGCGCCGTAGGGTATATCATGGAAGGTAGCAGTTTAGCCGAATTATTTTCAGAAATATATGCGGAGGCATCTGTACTGAAAATCTTATCTGGACACGCATATTCGAGAGCTGTTAGGGGTCATCTTCTTGTACAGTCGGCATTGATCGAAATCATTTTGTGATCAATTAATTTTTCTTCAGAAGAGACAAATTGTTTAAATAATTTATTATCTGAGTATTACGATAAAAGTTAAAGTTTTATGTCAAAAGTAACCGATGATCTTAAAAATATTGTTGATAAATTTGTATCTCACGTTGACATTTTAAAAAATAATGGCCCTACAGCTCAATTGTGGATACAGTATATAGAGATGATTACTATTTTAAAACAATTTATCGAAGCTGAAAGGAGCGGGAATTGGAAATTGAACTTAAATAGCTTACAACAAATGCTACCGATTTTTCACGCTATCGGTCACTTTTTATATGCGAAAAGTGCTCATTTATATTTACAAGACTTGCTTAATCTTGAATCTATTATGGATATCCATGAATATAAAACATTCACTGAATTAGGTTTTTTTACAATTCGAAGGTCAGAAAAATATTGGTCAGGAATTTGGTCTGACATGACAATTGAGCAAGTGCTCATGAGATCCATGAAAATTGTTGGTGGATTAACACATGGTCGAGGGATTACTCAAAGTGTGTTAGCAAAGTGGATTTTGTCTATGTTTGTACTTGTAGAAGTTTCTGAAGCTATGGAGTCTTTTTGTAATATTCATTCAAGTACATCTGAACAACACGTAGATTTAAGATGTTCTCGCATAAATAGAGACAATTGTGACCGTATTAAATTACTAAAATTTTTGGAAATGCATAATCCATTCCCGTAAACCGACTTTCTTATGTCGATTAGTACTGGTGTGAAAGGAACTGAAATTATCAATTGTCACGATGCTTTTAGAATAGGTAATTCAGTACTGCAATCAATTACCGGAAAAAGTTTTGGCGACGTTAAGTTCCAAAGAAAAAATAGAGTTTTACATATTAGAGCGGTCAATTCTTCAGTTAAAGTCGACAATAACATTATCCCGATTGATCCGACTTTACTTTTCCAAAGAATATCTGTTCATATCGAAAAAAAAGAAGACATGCAGGAGTTTTTGCAATATTAACTTGCGCCATTCCCTCTCTCTCTCTCTTTTTAACGAAGGTGGCATGCGTAAAACGCAAAAAGCTGTATTTTATGAAAATTTTGTACCTTTAGAAGAATCTGTACGATTATGCTTGCAAAATGTTGTATATATTATCGATGGTGGATTTTTATTACATCGTATAGTGTGGCGACAGAATCAAAGCGTCAATTCAATCTTAAATCAGTACGTAACTTACATACAAAAGTATTTTAAGGATAATGTAGTAGTTTTTGATGGATACCCCGATATATCAGCAAATTTACACACCAAAAGCGCAGAACGAGCTCGTAGAATGACACGTCAAGTTGGTAGAGAGATCGCGTTCGAACGTTCAATGAACATAACAACTTCGCAAGAGACTTTTTTGTCAAATGAAAAAAATAAAATTAGATTAGTCACTATGCTACAAGAAGATTTATCTGCAGCGGGATATCGTACTTTACAAGCGGAAGAAGATGCTGATACGTTAATTGTACAAACAGCACTTGAAGTGTGTAATAGCGTTACAAATTCTGTGATAGTCGGCGAAGACGTAGATCTACTCGTTATTTTAACTCAGTTGGCTCCTGATAATAAATCAATTTATTTGTTAAAACCTGGAAAAGGTCAAATTCACGAAAAGCTTTATAGCAACAATAGTTTTAAATATTCAAAACTAAAAAATATAGTTGCGTTTTTACATGCATTTAGTGGCTGTGATACCACATCGGCTTTCTACAGGCTAGGTAAAAATAAATTGACTAAATTACTTGACAAAAGCGACGAACTTGTAAAAATTGCGCAAAAATTTTATGATTTTAATGCCGATCATGCTAGCATTGCTGAGGCTGGTAATACAATAATCAAACGATTATATTCAAATCAAAATAAAGACATGTCTTTGAATGCGTTGCGATATTTACTGTTTAAGAAATCATCGATCAAATCGTCTTTTAAGCTTGACACTTTACCTCCAACTGAAGGGGCAAGTGCCAAACATTCCAATAGAACGCACTTACAAATCCAGCAGTGGCTTGGTTATTCGAAAGATCCGTTAAAGTGGGGCTGGAAAGTTACTACTGGAGGCTTAAGGCCTACATATACAACTGCAAGTCTGATTCCTACAAATTTATTGGAATATATATCATGCAAGTGCGAAACGGGCTGTAAGAGCATGGCTTGTAGTTGTAGAAAACATGGCCTTCCTTGCTCTGATATTTGCCACAATTGTCATGGACAATCTTGCTCCAACATAGAGGAAGTAACTGTAGAGATAGAAGATGAAACAGTAAGCAACGATATTAATGATGAAAACGAAAATGAATCTACGCAAGAGAACAAAAGACAGCGATTAGATTGATTATTTTATTTACTGTAATTATTTTTAATGTACGATTATTATTTTTAATGTAAAATATGAAAAATGTTTGTAAAAATAAATGATAACGATACTTTGATGACATCAATCTTATTTAATGGATACTCCTGACCCTTTATATATTTGAATTTATTCCGTCGCTACTTGAAATACGAATCTTCAAAAGCAAATGAATAATATAATTAAATGAATGTGTAAATAGTCGCCAAACTTCCTTAATGTAATGTAAAAAGCGATTCTGATGCAGGAAAAAATGATAAAATGAAATTTATTACATTTTAAAGGTTTAAATAAATTAACTGACTAAAAGTAATGACACCAATGTTATTTTTTACTCGCGCTACCCCAAATTAAAAAAAAAGAGCAAGATACGATAAAAATTGACCGATTTACGGCGATTTTTTCCGAGCGCTACGATTTGAAGTAAGTTTATCAGCTTTGAGACTCGAGCGCGCGGCGGTGCCCCCACTCCGTCTCCCGCGCTGCTGATCGGCCGCCGTTGAGCGGTCATTGCTTTCCGACATTGAATTTGTAGTTAAAAATTGATTTTAGAGTTACGAGTGGCAGTTATCCTAAAGGTATAAGTTTTCAACTGTAGCAGCAAATTTGAAAATTTGCAATATCTCATTTGTGTACTGAGCAATGGCTTATTATAAAAAAAATGTATCTTGGCTCCTAATGCTCGTAGAAAAACGATTTTTTTTCAAAATTAAGATAAAAATCGCCGCTTTGCAATGAATTTTGTTTGATTAAAATCGGACTAAAATATTGTCTCCTACATAAAAAGTTAATTAAGCGTTTTATAAACATTTACATCCCAGAGAGCCCCTAATTAAAATTTTGTAGTTCTCGAAAAAGTTTATTAAAATATAACTCTTGTAGATTGCGTATGAACAAGGGCGACTAAACTGACTGATTTTTTAACATTTGCCAGTACCGTGAAAAAAAAAATTTCGAAATATAGCTATTATTTAAAAAAAAAGCTATAATGAATAGAGACTTGAAATTTTGCATGCTATTTCTATTACTTGAGTACTATATTTCTCTGAAATATGATTGAAAAATATTAATTTTCTCAAAAGTTATAAACAATTTTCAATTTTCACGAATTTAGCGTTCTTATGCAATTTGCAAAGAAACTATAATAGATAGAAATGTGTCCTTCCTCACTTTTTTATAGAAAATTTAATAACGAACAACTTTTTTTAATAACTTTTTCCTCTAAAATCAATACTTTCCAAGATAGAGAGTGAAATAAGAAAAAAAGTGCAGAAATCCAACTTTAATTGTTAATTGTTTATAAAGCTTACGGGATCCATTGTTCACGTCTTCAGATTATCATTCTAGACACTCTTCCGAACAATTTAAGCCCTTAACCGATGTCATTGGGATTATTGATACCTCAAAAACTAATTTGACTGGACTATAAGTGCCTTGTTGTTTATTATAATTGTGATTACAAAATAATTTATTTTCAGTTAATCAACTTTTATTGGAAATAAACGAGTTATTGCTTTTATTAAATAAGTGTTTATACTAACTTTCTTCATTTAAGAAATTTATTATTTGAATAATATATGTTTAATCTTTTTATTAAACCAAATAGATACTAAGAGTTAAATTGAAATTATAATATTAATTATTTAAACTTTATTATTTTATTAACAACGAATTTATTTTAATATAATAATCGTAATAATTTAATCGTAGTTTGAATTTCGCCTGCGAATACTTACTATGAGGCAGTTTTCCTTCGACCGTGAGTGCGCGTATATGGTTAGTTTTGTTTATTATAGTCGCGTTATTGTGTCATAAGCCGACGAACGTTTGACAGCTTGGATTTCAAGGACAAAGATGTTTAAGTTCTAGTGAAATACACAAGGACCTTAGTAAACCTTAATTAAATTCATTATCCCGTGCTGTTCTTCATATTTGTCATATATGTATCGAACAGTAGTGTGCTAACACATAGAGTTCTCGGGTCTCACAGTACGTACACGGTTAACGGTTAAGTATAGTAAGTATACACTTGGTAAGTACCGCGCAGAGCACCGCCTGATGATGAGTTTCTTCAATTTTGGGATTGTGCGTGCAGCGACTCGCACCTAATCAGACGTGATACATGCCTTTTTCAATTTGCTTTTTAATGAATCAGGAGTGTCAAAATTAAAAAAAAAATCCGGAAGACGGTGCGAGCGTTACGCGCCAAAGATACTTACCCGGCGTATACTTACTACACTTATATATTGAAATTCTGCGCGTGTAAGCGGTGTCCCCTGCTGGTGTCTTGAGATATTAAAAACGTAATTATAGCGTTAAAAAATAGGCCTGTAAGTTATTGGCAATTTTGTTCTATTAAGACTGTTTTTAACTGCTAAAAACTTATAAAATAAAAACGGATATTCTATCTTCTAAATTATCGAGGATTTCTCTTGTAGATATTTCATTATTAGACATTATAAATATTTAAATCCGTGTACATTGCTTTCTATGTATTATTTCTCTAGTATTTCGTTCATAACCTTTGTTCGTGTTGCAGGCTTCAATCAAGATGGCTGTTCCTGTTGAGCTCCTATGAAGTCTATTATATGCTGGTACGATTAGACTGTCTTATGATAGCCCATTATTTAATTTCTCAATGTGTTAAACAGGTAACAATAAAGTTTATCAAGTAAGCGCCTAATGTACATTAGACATTTAAAACTTCTGGTAGAATATGTATGAATTTTTTTTTAAAATACTACAACAAAATTATATCAAATTTACCTTTTTGCTAACATTACTGATAATTTAAAAAGAAATTCAGATGCGCTCTACCTGAAGTTTTCAACGTCGAGTGTATAAAAACCTAGATTATCTTTTCCCATTTATTATATACTTAAAAATTCTATTGATAATATTTATTTTTATATTTTTAAAATAAAGTAAATACATAAACAATACGTATTTGTTTTATATAAAAAAGTTTTTATTATTAATTTATGAAAATCTAATAATATTTTGTAAAAATATTTAGAAAAATGGTGGCCATTCCTTTAAGTAATCGAATATTGATATATTCTTGTTTTTTCTGTTTACAGGTTTTAGAGGGAATTAAATCATTCAAACTACTGGAGTTCTATGTATACATAATAATCTTGCTATTGACTGGAACAGAAACTATGCACCCAGTATGTTTGTTAGTTATGCAGTGTTTCTGTGTTATTTTAAAAGTACGTACATTTTCTTTTACATTCTTTAGTATATTGTTTATTATATATTTCTTTATTGCAGATCACTGGCGAGATGGCTTCTCGTATGCGAAGAATCCTTGAAATACTGATTCTACTGGTCAATGTTGAGTGATATTTATAAGGAATGATCGACTATCAACTCTTCAGTTTAGTATGTAGAATAGGTAAGAATACAACAACATCCGAAAGGTGTTAAAAAAGTGTAGATACTTACTATTTATGATTTTTTAACATTATTTTAAATGGAAAATAAAACCTTTAAACAGTAACATCTCAAAAGCATAATAAAAAGTGGACTTAAGTAATTTTTTTCTGGAAATCCACAGACGTTCTAATATTAGTAGTAGTAGAATACTGATATATGTTCAATTTTGGAAAGATGTATTTTTGTTTTAATTTACAACTTACATGTATTCAGCTCATGTTAAATGTAATGTGTTTGTAAAATACAAAAAGATGTATTGTATTTTATTTTATTTTATGTATACTGTTTTTATATTTTACGCTTTTATTCAAAGTTATTGTTTTTCAATTAAGAGTGAGAAATCGATATTTTTTTATCAAATTAGTATTTATAATTCTTATACAGGTATCTTGAAAAAACTGATTATATAGTTAATATTTTAAAGACACTAAACTAAACTTCAACACAGTATATTTCAATGAACCTAAATTTAATTTACCAATACCAGATGCATATGAAAGTCACATTAATGTTCAAAATTAGAAAAATGTATTTTTTTACAATGCTTATAAATATTAAAATAAAAGTTTAATATATACTAATTTTATGGCTTTAGCATCTACTTTAATATAAATATTAGAGGGACTCAACAATTCATTTCAAAATATGCTCTGAACAACAGAAATAACTCTTCTGTGGCAGATATACTTCCTGGCATTGGATTACACCGTTAAATAATGAGAAATTCAGGGAACTACTAAATATATTTTGTCTACAATGGTGCTGTCTGAGTCCCTTTAAGATTTGTATTTTTATTACATTGAAATGCACAGGAAATAATGGATACCCTGAATAATTATATATTCTTGTACCTTCCGTTGGATCCCGGGAGTCAACAATAACAAAATCTTCGCCAGCATTAGCGAAGGTTCCATTGCTACACAGAGTATATCTATATATAGTTGGAGTCAACGTCAAATGACCGATTTTTGCAGCTGTAAGAGGTGGTAACTTTAATTGTTTTTACACGGCTAGTATATCTATGTATATATAGTTGTAGTTCCGATTCCAATAATGCACAGAAAATTTCAAATATTTTGTATTAATTCTGCACTACAATAAAACCTATATATTTATTAATATTATTAATTAGGTTAATATGATTCTGTTTGAAATATTCTTCTCATTGATCCTGACACAACACTTAAGTATACCAAAAGTATATTTATTAATATTAATAAATAAAAGTATTATTATTATTATTATTATTATTATTATTATTATTACTATTATTATTATTGTTATTATTATTATAATTATTATTATTATTATTATTACTATTATTATTATTGTTATTATTATTATTATTATTATTATTATTATTATTATAATTATTAGTATTATTATTATTGTAACCGTAATTGTTACTGTTATTGTTATTTCTGCCCCGGCATAGCGCCGCGTAGGCGAACGCAGGGGGCGCCTAGGCCAGGCGACCAGACGCGTCCCCAGATTGTGGATGGGGGAGTGGCCACTATAACTGGTTAGCTACGAATAAATTGAATAAACAACCGCGGACAATGGCCCATACCACACTTCGCAACATTCATTCTTACACTCATTACGCTGCACTTACCACACTCACTATGCTGAACAAAATACACAGACATCTCCTCTCGGGCGGTGCGACTAGTCGTGAGGCAGATGCACAGAAAACCGCCCAACCCGATTGTTCTCGCGCCGGGACACGCTGAGAGTGCCCGGGCTCCTGTCGGTTGTTCCCATCGGCATGGGCGAAGGGCTGATGTGAGCCTAGCTCTGCCGAGGCGGTTAGTTTCGGTGCGAGATTAGAAGCCAGCCACTTCGGACACTCATCATGAATAGATAGATAGATATACTATTTATTCATCCATGTCGAAATTCTTACAATTGCATGTACATGTATAGTTAAAATAATTAAAATATCAGTCAGTTTATACATTTGTTATCTCACATTTAACATTCATTATTGCGTTTCTTATGTAAAAAATAACATTATTCGCTGTAACAGTTCGTCAATTTATAAAATCTAAATATAATGAACTAGTCATAGTCAAATGGTACATCACAGAATACGCTTCATCAATGCATAATAAAATAAATATAATAAAGATAACAAAATACAATAAAAATATAAGGAATACATACACACACTCCTCCAAAATTGCACGTACATCTATCACGTCAAAAAAAAACACACTCATTCATATGACATTCTTACAATTCATGCGAATAAATACATTCATACTTTATCGCTTAACACTTAAAATAAATTAAATAAATAAATATATTAAGTAAATAAATAAATTAAATACATAACTAAATTAGATAAATAAATAAGTTAGATAAATAAATAAATCAAATAAATAAATAAATAAATTTAAATAAATAAATAAATTAAATAAATAAATATCAGAAATAGATTAGGACTACACCGAAATGCACGAAAATAATTTATTTATCAATATTCGAAAAGTTCACTTCTGTGTATTCCCTTCACCATGTAATTGTTTAAGGTGCCTGCCTAAAGCCGTTTTAAATTTGCAAAAAGATGGCAGGCACCTCAAGCTGCTTGGGAGCGAATTCCAGAGGTCCGCACCTTGAACTCTAAACGAGAAAAGGCCTTTATCGGTGCGCGACCCCGGAACCGAGAGCTCCTTTGTACCACCCCTACCTGAAGTCCTGGCCTTGTTTTCTTTAAAAAGGGCAGTAAGGTATGGTGGCTGCCGCATGACAATCGCTTTGTAAAGCTACAGCCCCATAAAATACTTCCTCCTCACCTTCAGATCCAGCCAGTCCAGTCTTTCCCTGTAGGAGGTGATATGCTTATCACGCCTAACACCACATATATATCTCACACATGAATTCTGTAAACGTTGTAGTCGTGTCTGAAGCTCCCCTGACAAATCAAGAAGAACCACTGAGCAGTAGTCTAAGTGAGGCAGTACCAATGCATATGCCAGCTGCTTCGTAGTATCTCCGTGGTGCAAGAACGGAATAATTTCTGACTCTACAAAGCTCTATTAACTTTCTTACTGACCGCATTCAATAGCGGCTTCCATGTTAACCTTCCGTCCATCACCACGCCAAGGTTGGTAACTGTATCGACAAAGGGAACGTGTACGCCGGTCTGTATCTCAATGCCTTGCAAGTCAAGGCTCTGAACCGGTTTGATGACCAATTCGACACTGCTCGTGCTACAGCCGACATGCGATCGATACCATCAGAAAAGCCTTCCAGGGTCACTTGATTGTAGGTTTGTAGGTCGTCAGCGTATAGTATGTATTCTACACCATCTAAGTCTAGTGCGTCTTGTAAGTCGTTTATGTAAAGGCTGAAAAGCAAGGGTCCCAGGACTGAGCCCTGTGGCACGCCAAGATTGGTGGTTAGCCAACCTGAATCCCCTTTTGTATTAGTGACGACTTTCTGTCGTCTCCCCATTATATATGGCTTAAGCCACAGGGGAGCACTCCTGGATAAACCCATGCGCATCAGCTTACGCAGCAGTTTAGTGTGTGAGATGGTGTCGAATGCTTTACTAAAAGCAAACATCAACAAAATAGTCAAAATTTTGTTGTTGTTGTTAATGCCTGATCTTATGTCTTCCGTTAGTTTTAGTAGTGCTGTCTGTGTACTGTGGTGCTGTCGAAAACCAGTATGCATCGGATCTAAAGAGTTGTTTTCCCGTAAAAAGTCAGTTATTTGGTCGTGTACTATTTTTTCCAGGACTTTGTAAAGGAAACTCAGCAGAGCAATTGGTCGAAAGTCTGACACCGTACATGGGACAGGCTTCTTCTTCAAAGGCACCAATTGAGCTCCCTTCCAAGTTCCTGGAAAAATGCCACTGGACAAGGAGGAGTTAAAGATTTTAACAATGTGATCTCCCACAAACGGAAGAGCATTGGCCACTATACTTTGGGGGATGCCGTCTTATCCCCGAGCCTGTGACGAGAAATGGGCAACAGCCAGCACCACGTCTAAGAAGCTGACTTCTCGGAAGACAAAGCCGTCATCACTGGCAGTGGTCAAGACGTTGTCCAGTTCTTCATCAATTTCACTTTGTGAGATCGACACCCGTGCAAAGTGGGCTTTGAGCTCTTCCGGCGAGAAACCATGAAGCTCCTCTCTTGTCTTTAGCAGAAGGCCCAGAGCCTTGAGCTCTTTTCAGATGTCTTTCTTGTTATCAATAGCTTCGAAAATTCTATTTTGCAAAAAACTTTCTCTTGTTTCCTTAGTTCGTAATTCAGCTTCTGCTGCAAGTCTCTGATACTCCCGCCACAGTCTGTCGTCTTTGGTCCGAGTATAACGTCTTCGTACAGAGTCACATTCTTTGTATGAATGTGTCAGTTTAGCGTCAACCCATGGTGGATTCATTTTCTTTTTTGGTGTAAATTCTTTTAAGGGCGCAATTTTATCTATCACAGCCAAGAGGTTGACAATGAAGCACTCTAATTGACTATCTACAATTGCTGCAGGACCACCAATCGGCGACCAATCACAGTCAGCTAGGTGAGACAGAAGGTCGTCTTGCTGGATCGATTTAAAATCCCTGTAGCTGAAAGATTCAGCCACAGGGGATGCAGCAGTTTTAGACGCCAATCTCGACCTCTATGATGTTATGATGACTGGGAAAGGGCGCCGGTTGATTGTCGCTGCTCAGTACAACGTCATTGTTATCTGTCAAGATCACCTCAATCCATGTGTGAGTATCTGTGAGATGATGAGTCGCACCATGATCAACTACTTGAAGGTTGAGATCGTCAGCTAACCGCCTGACAAATCTTGTATTGACTGACGTTCCGAGTAGGTTCGCATTCAGATCTCCCATTATAATTTTATGACTAAAATCTTGCGTATGTGTAGTTAGTTTGTCTGTTAAGTCGGAGTCCTGTAAAAATGGTAGATGAGGTGGTATGTATACCAAAGCAACAAAGGCGGGGGGAAGGCTACCCTGCTGAACACTGCAAATAATGTATTCAGGTATAAATGGCCTGCCCTCCTGTATAGTTGGAGAGCTGCATATTAAATTGGCCTTGAATGAGTTATGAATGTACAGGACCAGCCCGCCTCCGAGTTTGTTGCGATCTCCTCTAACTAGTAAGTAGTCGTCGATCTGAATGCGATCACTCCCAACAGCAAGGTCAAGGTTCGACTCAGCAACTCCAAAGAGGTGGTAGGTAGTACCAGCTGAAAGATGTTGTTTAAGGGGTTATATCCCCCAAATTTTTTTGTTTTTTTCCATTTTTTTTTATTGGCTTAAATCTTGCCAAAACAATCCTAGAATCAAAATCTACAACGCCCAAGTACCGATTTAAACTCAAAATTTTTTTAAATCAATTTTTTCCAAACAGCTTGGATGCTCCAAAATCACAATTTTTGCTTATTTTAGCGATGCTCGCTTTTTTGAATTTCGTGGCTTTGGAAATTCGTATAAGTTACCTACGATCGATATCGTGTTTTAAATTTGAATTATAGAGATCGCTACATGACATTACGACGGTTACAGCGTCTTTACAGCACGTGTTTACTCACACTTGCCCTGTGTTTAGTCGATCAGCCGTTCTCTTTGTTTACGTTGATATTTTGAGTTTTGCTTTACTTTTTAACTGTGAATTATATTTATAAGTACTTAATTATGAGAGAAAAGGTGTACAGTGGTCGCAAAGGCAGTAAAACAAGAAGTACAAGTACAAAACGGAGTAAAATTAGCAATCGACGCCCGCCTAACCGCCATTCGTTCGAAGGCGATTCGGAGCACGTTAGTACCTCGGCTAAGAAATTGAAAACTACTGATTTAGACCGTGACCGCGATGTTGATAATAATTTCGGCTGCTGTTTCATCAATGTTTTCGCTGTATTTACTGCTCTTTCTGAATTAGTAGTATGCAAAAAATGTAATGGTGACGTGCGGTTTTTAGAGTCGAACAAGCGTGGACTAGGCTTAAAAATTATTGTGTCTTGTTCGAACTGTGGTGATGCTGATATTAACAGCCTAGGCAACAGGCATAGGCATCAACGCTATAAAAAAGTTCTGCTTTATGATGGATCTTGCAAAGCCTGTTTTTCAAACAACTTACAGTAAGATCATATCTAATATCGCCACTGCTACTTCATCTGTTCGAATTATATGAAAAAATCAGCGATTAAAGAAAAAGGAATTTCTATCGAACGAGGTGAAAAAGAAGGTCTCACGGTGTCAGGCGATGGATCTTGGCGAAAGAGAGAGTTTACGTCTTTGTTCGGATTGGTGTCTTTGATTGGTTGGTACACTGACAAGGTATTGGATGTGTGTGTAAAATCTAAGTACTGTAAAGTGTGTGAATATTGGCAAAAAAAAGAAGGTACTGCTGAATACGAAGAGGTATACCCTTCACACAAACAGAACTGTGATGCCAACCATGAAGGTAGTGCCGGGAAATGGACGACAATTGCGTCAAAACCGCTGAGCATCGTATGTCCGATATCGCGAAAAGGGCCAGGCGCAGCATTACATCAGGCAAAAAAAAAGAAGAAGAGGAAATGAAGGCCCTGGAAGGACAATTATATGGTGCAGGGATAGCAGACAGAAGGTAAAAAAATTATTATGGACTATGTTTTTGCGATTCTTAAGATTTATAGCATTTCGAAACTTCAAACGCGTTTTTCTTGAACCCATGTTTTCAAAATCGGCAAGCAGTAGGACTCAAAAAGTTTACATCCGATTGACTTCAAATTTTAACAGTAGCTTCATTGTTGGATTATCTAGTGAAGTACACACGATTTTAGCGATTAATTCACAAGAAAAAAAGTTATAAACAATTGAAGTCGATTTTTTCGTCGAAAACACGATTTTTGGTTAAAACAATCGCCATTTCGCGAAAAAAAATTCTAAAAATATAAATATGCGTACTTCACTAGCAAAACTCATGTAGATAATAGAAAATTTTTTTTTTGTTATAGGTGGAATTGGGCGAGACTTGTACTGCTCCCCGCGGAAGACCTTTTTGAAAAAGCGGTTCACGGTAATCACTGCACAGCCGCCATTTTGTAAAAAAAATATCAATTAAAAACTTTTTTCTCTTCATCAAGAGTTGCTTAATCCAATGTTATATTATTTGTATACCTTTAATCTCAAATGTCCTTTAAAAAAAATAATTAACAAAGCCTTGTTTTTTAGAGCATAAGGGGATATACCCCCTTAAACAGGACAATGTGCCTCATAAGAGAGGTAACATTGACAAAACCTCTGAGTCCCCAACAGCGAACCCCCCCAACAGTGTCTGCGGATAGTCAATTTTTTGCGACAGTCTCTTTTTGAACTGTTGACGGAATAACAGTCTTGTCAATTGCGCTCACATTTTCAAGATTTTTTGTTGTCTTATCAATGTTTGGTGAAGTTCGAGCAGTAGCATATGATGCGATTATTGCTTGGAGATCTGCCGCAGATGAAAATTCATGAGAGACGTAGCCATCACGCCTCTTCACTAGGAAACGGCCCCCTCTATGCCAAACGTGTTTAAAATTAAGTCTCATCGCAAGGGCCTTGAGACTTCTATATTTAATAAAAGAGTCCTTCGTTAATAGTTCATTTATAAAAATTTTGCCATTAATAATCCCATTCCTTGTGTCCTGGTCAAGAGCTGCAGTGTCGATGTCTCTAGCATGAAAGCCAGTAATAAGTTTTTTGACTCGCATAATTTTGTCGCCTAACACAATGCTGGACAGGGTAACAACCCACGGTGACCGTCTGCGTTCGCTGTTTACATCTGCTGATGCTGCAGCAGTCGGTTCCTCTGACCGCAGAAGTTGTGCGCTTATTATTTCAGATTTCTGTGTTGATGGGAGGACACGGCACAGTATTGCGTGTGCAACGTCTACACGCTTGGAGACATTGCTGTCAAATATATTAGAAATTCTTAACTCCGTGTTACTGTTTTTACTGTGCATTGACCCTCCATCAACCGTTTTTACCCGCGTGCTTCGTGTAGGTGATGCTGCAGCACCATCATTATCAACATTATTATTAATGTGACTAGATAATTTTTTGTTCTGTACAACTATGTTGTAGTCGTCATTATTGGTATCGCCTATATTGCTGCAGTTGTCACTTAAATTACTATTGGTTATACGCTTGTTTCTAGTTTTACATTTGTTTATACTAATCGGTGAAAGGGTAGCGTTTTGTATACTGGGGAGCACGGAAATTCGATGGTTTTCAATTTTATTTAGTATTAGTTGATTATTTTGTTGAATATTCTCTACGTTATTCTCAATTCTATTAATAGTAATTTCATGCGTAGTGTTAAAGGTTTCTTTTGTTATTATTTTTTCAATATTCTTTATTATTACTATATTGTCACTTTCAATTCTATTAATTTTCTTAGTTATAGTTTGGAGGTCAATTTCAAATGTATTTATTGGAAAATTTTCAATTTTGGTTTGCGACTCAAGGTTAATCTGCTCTAAATTATCTATTTTTTCTAGTATCATATTGTAATCTATCTCGACTTTATTCAACAAATTATTTGTTGTGACTTTACTGTCATGTAATAACTTATTATTAATTTTTAAATTGTCGATTTCGTGGCAAAGCTCTTGCTTTTCTTTTTTCATCTTCTCCAGCTGGGAGTGTCGTTTAGACAGTTTTTTCTCAACTTTCTACAGTTTTGATTCAATTGAGAGTGCTAAAGTGTGTATTGCTGATAACGCATTTAGCCTATTAACAATTGCTTCCAATCTGCCTTCAATAGAGGTGCAATGTCTAGCAAGTGCATTGTCAATGTTTTTTGAAGTAGAATTGAGTAAACCACCAGACAGGAGACCGTTGTACCCTTTTTTAAAGTAGTACTATCTAAAATTCGTATAACGGATGCAATCACGTGATTAACGCTGCTATTGTTTCTTGAAGTAAATGACTGCAATGTGTCGTTTGCACGGATTGCAGCTCCCATGTTGGAAGTAGGCGGGCCCAGTGACGTCACAGCAGACTGTGTGGCCAACCGGAGTTGGTTGCTGGTGGGGGCGGGGCGTAGCCCCGGCAACGGACAGAGTAAGGAGTTGGTGGGCGCGGCTTTGCTCGCCTGATTGGCTCGCACAGCTGTTACTGGCTTTTTATTGGCCGGAGTGGACGCGGCTATTTCTTTTTCTTTGCCACTCATGTTATTAGCATTCGCCTTCATCGCGCGCGTGACTGCCGACTCGAACAACGAGCTCTTCGATTCTATGCATGCCTGGGACGCTACAGCTTTGGTTTGAAGCTGTAGCGCACCTCGTTGCACGCGGGTAAGTACTGCAAGAGGCTTGCACGACAGATGACAGGTTATATTGCATATGCAGCACTTACCTAGATAGTTGCTGCTTCTAGGGACCTCCCCGCAGATGGCGCAGCTGTCGACCATAATAATGATGATGGCGACAAAGGTGAGTCGTTCTGCGAGAGAAAGTAACGCTGTGTTGTGGCTAGGATATATCAGGTGTCGCCTCAGTAGTCGCGTAGTTGCAGTTCGAGTCGGCAGGTGTTGCCTTGGTAGTAGTGGCGCTGCGTGCAGAGTGTCCAGATAGAGGTAGCATCTCTAAGTTGATTATGCTTCGTGCTTGGCTCCCGCCACTCTGCCGTTTTCACCTCACTTAACCTCAAAAAGCTGGCCGGGTGTTGTTGCTTCTTAGATGTTGAAAGCCATGCAGACTGACCATTGTCTTATTGTCACAGCGATAACTTGTATGCACCACTGTGTAAGCACTACAACAGACCGGCTCACAGACGCAGGAGGAGAACAGCGACAGCAGCTCCGACAACAACTACAGTAGCAGCAGCAACAAAAGAAGACACCAATATCTAGGACATCGGCGGACAAGCATAGCGAGGCTGCTAAAATCAAGAAGAAGAGGAGGAGGAGAACACCTAGGAGCCGACCCAAGGCTGTCCTTATTCGACCGGGCGATAGAGTCACATACGCGGACGTTCTTTCAATTGTCCGCGGAAAGGTCACAGCAGAGTATCCAACGTCTGATATTACGTGTATCAGGAAAACCAGGGCGGGTGACGTCCTGGTAGAGTTGGGTACAAAAAGCAACAACTAGAAGCTGGAGACGATAGGAGACTCCATCAGGAAGGTAATGGGCACGTCGGGGGTCGTAAAGACCCTCTCACCTAAGTCAAACGTGGAAGTCAGAGACGTTGACAGCCTTACCAAAGAAGAGGTGGAGACGGCGATCAAGAAGATCTTTGAAGAAGCAGGAGTCTTAACGGGTGAGATCAGCGTTTCGCTGACCAAGCCTAATACCAGGTAGCTGTGACTGGCCATCCTAGTAATGTACCAGGAAAAGGCAGAGTTTCTCCTTCAGAAGAATCGCCTGAAAGTCAGCTACATGAACTGCCGACTGAGAAGATGACAGCGGCTTTAGCGGTGCTTCAGATGTCTGGGGTACCAATATCAAGCGCGCGGCTGTCGTGGCCCAGACAGTAGTAAGGCCTGCTACAAACGTGGCGCGGACGGTCATAAAGGAGCAGCCTGCACGGCTACCGAGGCGAGGTGCGTCTTATGTACTGACCTTGGAGTACACGAAGTGTAGCTGGGCCACACGCCGGGATCAGGATAGTGTAGAGCGTTTCGCGAAATGCTTAGGCAGACCAAAGCCATGCGATAATGATGGACCGCATAACGGTCCTTCAAGCGAACCTCTATAGAGCCGAATTGGCCAACAGACTTCTGACTCAGAGTATATCTGAGGCGAAGACTGATGTGCTGCTAATCTGCGAGCAGTACTGTGACTGGAAGGTACCTACGTGGTACAAAGACACACTTGACACAGCAGCAATTTACGTGAACCCACGAACCATCAGAGTGGACGAACACGGGGCCGGAAGCGGCTTTGTGTGAGTGAGAAGCAGAAACGTAAATAACGTGAGCTGCTACTTTACCCCGAACGTCCGTATTTAGCAATTCAGGCGGAGTCTGGATGAACTGGAAGACGCGGTCCACGAGATAGAATGCGAGATCGTAGTCGCCGGCGACTTTAATGCGCGAGCATTGGAGTGGAGCATGTCAGTACCGGACAGCAGAGGAAAGTCCATCATGAAGATGGTATCTAGAATAGGCCTGATAGTTCTCAACGTTGGGAACACGCCGACATTCAGCTGGCCAGGATTTATTGGGACGATTCCGGACGTGTATTTCGTATCTGAAAATCTAGCGTACAGAGCGTCGGATTGAAGGGTATTGGACGATTACAACGGAAGCATCCATCAATGCATCACTTTTCAGCTGCGCCATAGATCTCAATCGCAGAAAGGAGTCGCGGGAAAGCCACCCCGATGGAATATGGCCAAGCTGAACACCGAGAAACTGGTCGAGGTACTGCTGGTAGGACAGCGAAACTTACAATCGAGGAATGCTCCCAAAAGCAGAGATGGAGCGGAGGCTCTTGTGAGTGAGGCTATGGGTCACATTCGCCGAGCCTGTGACGCATCCATGCTGCGCAAAGAATCGCGACAGGGAAAACGCCCAGCTCACTCGTGGTGGGCCGAAATCACGCAACTGAGGGCGGAAGTGAAGAGCCTCATAAGAACAGCACAAAGATCGCGAGACAGACAGGAAGCAGCATTGATGTCGGCGCAGTATAAAGCATCACACCGACAATTCCGGTACGAGATCAGTCGTAGCAAGGCGTAGTGCTGATAAGATCTGACCGAGGAAGTGAATCGAGTCGTGTGGAGCTTGAGCTATAAGATCGTGACCAAGAAACTCTGCGTGCTCTCAAATTACCCTTTCGAACGAGAACACCATGGCTCGAATTGTGCAGGAATTGCGCGGTCCACGTGCACAGTGGCCTGTTGGACCGCGCAGGCAAGCTCTATGACAAGTTATTCTCCGCTACGAAACAGAAGATGGCCAGCGCTAGAAATATCTCAACGCCAGCGTGGCACAGGGGTCGATCTTTGACCCTGATTTTTGGAACATCCTGTACGATGCCATGTTACAATTCGGTCTACCTGATGGGATGTACTTAATAGCCTACGCTGATGATGTCGCTTTTGCAGAATATCTACGAGTATTTAAGCAGGCGATGTGCACGATCTCGCGCTGGACGGGGGAACATGGACTCGATTTGGCAGCCGCTAGCGACAGAGATCGTGCCCTTCATTGGCAAACAGATAGAGGCCATCTTCCCCATGTATGTGGGAGACACCTTGCGTATGCAGCGGATAAAGCGGTGAAAAGGGCAGCATAGTTGAGTCGTCTCATGGCTAACACGAGTGGACCGAAATCGAGCAAGCGTCGACTCCTCATGTCAGTCATTACATCCGTCTTAATGAACGGTTCTGAAATATTGGCCGATGCAAGGGAAAAGGATTCATACCGGATTCGACTCACTTCCGTTCAGCGTAGAGGAGCTCTCAGAGTTACCAGTGCCGATGGCATGGTCTCTGAACCCACAGTGCTCGATATTGCAGGAATCATCCCGATCGACCTACACGCGACAGAGCGCAAGCGAATCTATAAACGGAAAACAACAGGAGAGGACACAACGGTCCATAGAGAAAAGCGGGAACGCACCATGGAAACGTAGCCACGATTCTGGACAACCAGAACCGAGAGTAAATGGATAGCAAGGCTGATAGACCAGATGGCTCCTTGGATTAACAGAGGCCATGGGGAGGAAAATTACTATCTGATCGAATTCCTGAGTGACCATGGGTACTTCTGCACCTACCGCAATTGTATGGGAAAGGTTCAGAGCCCGAGTTGCATCTTCTATTCCGCTGATTTCGACGATGCGTTTCACACGTTTTTAGTCTGCGAAAAGTGGAGCGAAGATGGAACAGCTCTTCTCGACTCGGTCGGACAATTCACGCCTGAGAACATCGTGGGTGTAATGTTGTCCGTCGAGAATAAGTGGGCCGCCATGGCAAAATTCACCGAGACGGTCCTACGACTAAAGAAGCGGTACCTAGACAGGGCAACCGACGAAGGTATAAATGATGCGCTGGGAGACGCTCCGACACCCCAACATAACACAGGGATGTGGTCGGATGACTACGTAGAAATGGACATGGAGAGAGAAGATGGGACGCTTTCTTAACCGGGAGACGCACATTTTCTCTCATTTTATGAATGTCGCGGGGAGGGACAGGGAAACTTCTCCTTTACGTACGCAGATGAAATGCGCTGGTTACAATACACGTGTAAATGAAACGGATTAGATCTGACGGCCCCTGGGGGGATTTAAAATTATAAATTCTTAAATTAGTTTCAGGTCATGGCAGCAACGGTTGTCGACACGATACTGGAATGGCACCACCCTGATGTTATGTGATAAATGGTACCAGGGTGGGTTCCGCCAGAAGAGGAAAGGTAAGTAGGTCCTAGTTGGTCGGTTTGCAATGCAATAGCTGGGTAGTTTTTCCTCGTTCTAGTTTATTTTATTTTCGTCGTATATTAGACACATGGCGGAAGCATCCCCAACCAGCCCCATACTATTTGGCTGTGCGGACCCAGTCGGGTGTACCTTAGGTGGCATTTTCTACCTTCTTAAAAAATTATTATTATTATTGATTTTAGGTTTGAATAAATGATATTATTTATTTTTCAGGTATAAATATTTAGGAATTTAATAAAGATGTAATTGAAAAATTTAATGGAAAATGATATTACGAAGTAAGAAGTAGTATAGGTCTTCTAAAAAGTATATAAGTTGATTTTGCATTTTTCATTTGCATTTTAAGTAAATCCATCTAACTTAAAATTCTTTATTATAAAATTACATATGTAGTAAATATTATGTCTCAAAAGCCGTTCTTAATGGCGACTAAGACTTAGTTTGCATTACGTATAATTCCTGAAAAATGTACAATTTAATATCTATATCTTTTTTATCAGAAATGTTTTTGTATATTTAAAGGTCTTTGTATTACGACACAAGCATTATAAACCTTTTTTAATTTAAAAGAGTTTTTATTGCGCTATATTTTTGGTTATTCTCAGTAGACTCGGATTAAATTACGTTTTCGTAAAGAGTGTTAAATACGAAATCGTTGTGTGTGTCAAAAATCTACTACTTCAACCTGGATATTTATGCGTAAAATGTATGATAATCCAATTGTGGTTTAAAAATCGATGTTTGATACTTTGTGTCGCTTTATTTCTCGTTTCTCTCAACAAACTTTGTTCAAACGGCATTGTCACATAAAATGTGGAATAAAAAAGTTGTAGTTTTCCCAGATCTACAACTTTACCGTAGACATTTTTTGCGTATTATTTGTTAAAATTTAAGAGTGTCCTAAAATAGATATTTATTACCTATTTTACGCTATATTATTTATTTTTCTCGACAAACTTTGTTTAAATAACGTTTTCACAATAAATGTTAAATACAAAAAATCGTACTGTTCCGAGGTCTGCGACTTTGCTGTAGAAATTTTTTGAGTATTATGTGTTAAAATTTAATTGTTGTCTAAAATCGATTTTTGATACGTGTTTTGCGCTTCATTTATTGTTCTTCTTGACAAACTTTGATTAAATCACATTTTCATAAGAAATGTATAATACAAAAACATTGTATTATTTTGAGATCTACGACTTTACCGTGAAAATTTTTAGCGTATAATATGTTATACTCCAGTTCTGGCCTAAAAATAGATTTCTTATGCCGTTTTTATGCTTCATTTTTTATTTTTTTTCCCTCGGTACCTAATTTATTAAAATTATTTAAATATTTAATGCACATGTAATATATGTTCGTAAAATCAATAAAATTATAATCATCTAAAACTTTTGCATTGAAAAAAAAATTTCATGCACTTACATAGTTTATAAATATAATTCAAAAAGGTTTTTTGCCCCAAATTTTATACGTTCATTTTGAAAAATTAAAAAAAAATTTTTTTTACGATCGTTAGAGGTGAAAGTCCTTTTAATAGGTAAACACAAATATTTTTGGTTTTTTACCTTGCCAGTTGATGTCATCAAGTTCAAGTGCATTTGGATAACTGTATCAAAACCACATTTAGTATTCCACATGCCCATTTAAAATATAAAAATGCCCTTTGGTTGAATGCACATCCGACCTTTCAGAGGTTAAAGGATTACGTTGGGTTAGGTTTGCAGGGTATAGCAACATTTGAATATTTGAATAATATTATAGTCTTCTGAAACACCCTTCAGGTAGTTTTCTGGTTACTTTTGACCGAATAATAGTAAAAAAATTTATTGCAGAAAAGTGCTCTTTAATTGTGAATATAAAACATACAAGTAGTCTCAGCTCAAGAAAACATTTTTTTTATGGTGGAAGTAATACATTAAAAATAAAGTTTTATCGTTTTTACGCTTATTTACCAAACAGAATGAAGACTTGAAAGTTTAATATATATTTTTATAATAAAGGGGTCAGTCTACCATTTCGACGACATTTTTCAAGTATTTTTTTTTTTTCATAGGAGATTTTATTTTATCATTTCAAACTTTTCACATGTTAAAAAAAGATCTTAAAAAGATGTTTTCTGTGGAAAATCTTGCTGCTACGGCTACCTGAAGTTACCCCTACTCCAAACTTGTCGCTATCGTCCGAACTACAATTATCCATATCCGATTATAAAAAAAATGGCGGATTTTTTAAATTATCAACCCTTTTTTTAACGTAAATTATTTAAGAAAATTAAGTAAATATTAACCAATAATTATAATTCTAGTTCGAACCATAGCTATACGTGTGCAGAATATGCGCTAAAAATTTCAGCTTGATCGGTTTAATAGTTTTTTTAGGATGTCAAGAAGGTCGAGAATCGTTGATTTGAGAAAAACGCGATTTACTTTTTTTTTCCCCGATAATATGATGTTTCTTACATATTTAAAAAAAGAAGGTTCTTACCGTCAATCATCGATACCTGTTCCATATATTAATCCATCAGCTTCGTTGTAACGTTGGTTTTCCTCCATCCGAGCGTTTCTGATAGAAATCCTTTGCTCCTTAGAAGCTTCCCCGCTACGCCGAGTGCAAGTCGAACTACGCTCTTCGTCTTGCTTCCGCGTAAGATTTGGAGCTTTGATGCAAACGGAGACGTCTATAGTCTCCATTATTTTCAATAACGTTTGAAATCTTTCATTAAACGTATACGCAGCACAATATACAGCAATCTCATCAATTTTTCAGCCCGCAAACATATGCTTCAGAGCTAGTTGCCAAACGCATGAATTGAGACTTTCGTTGTTATTCTGCGTATTGGCGCCGATGCATCTTGCGAGTAAATCATCGGAAGATAAATCCTCATAAACAGGCTTTAATAGCCCTTGCGTTTCTTTGTCGAAAGCTGGAGGATGCTTAAAATTGTTCAAAGTATTATTAGCTTCGACTTGGCGATATCTGCACCATGACTCCGCCTCCTCTGGGCAGTTCGAATGCTGAAGATTACCGTCAGTGGTAGTTTTATGATAAACGGTCCCATATCTCCTTTCTTATATTTTCAATGCAATCTTTATTTCGTAATACAGCTAATTTGTAATACTCAGAGAAATCTTTCATTATGTTGTTTGTAATTGATGAAGTTTTTTAAATTTTCTTGGGAGTTGTCAATGCAGGATTATGTTTCGTAGATGCTACAGTTTTTTTTCGCGGCAGCTTTTTAGGTCTCTTTTTTTCCAAAGTATTCTTCGACTTTTTAAATTGAGTAATTTGTTTTTTTATATCTTGTTTTAGTCCGTTTGTACATTCTTTTTTTAACACGTAAAACACATTCTTTTTTTCCGCTTTCAAAACACCACTGTATGGCTCTTCATCTTGTAGCAATTTGAAGGTTTTCGTGTCACCATCACCAATATAATATTGGTGGTATACTTTGTAATATTCTACTAATCTTTTAAAATTTGAATAATGCTTTTTACCTCCATCATTCCAGGGCTGTCTTCATGATTTGCGCTACAAGAATCTGCATGTATCTAATACCAAGCGTCATACTCCTCACTGTTTTCACTGCCCGCCCATTGCTCACGTGTTTTACATATACTCGATTTCACGGTAAGATCTATTATTTTACCGGAATATTTTCCAATTAAAGAGGTATGACCTCAATGTAAGACCTATAAGGAAAGAAAATCCTCTTTTCGCCCAAGAGCCGTCACCAGAAACTGTAATGTGATTTTTCACTTTGTTTTCATTTTTTTCTTGCTCTTCGCGGGCTGCGTTTTTAAAGTCCTTTTGAGTAACTGCACTTGCTGCGATCCAAATATGCTCTAATATAGTATAATAACCATGTTTAGAAAAACCTTTGCCTATATGCATAATGCCAAGAAAATTTACTATGCCTTGCAGGCTAATACCAAGCAACCACATCGCAAAAACAAATCTTCGATTGATTTCATACCTATTATGGATTTGCGGACTGCTTCGAATATACGTATCATTTTCACGCTGACTCTGCACAGCTAGTAAAAATCGTAACCCCTTTTCTGTACATTTAGAAAACCTTATGTCCTTTTTACAAGATTTACAAATTACAATTTCTTGTAAAGTCAGAAATAAAGCAAAGTTTATAATGCTGTAGCGCATACTTTGGTCAACATTTACTTCAAAATCTGTGTCTGTTTTGGAATTTTTTTTAGCTGATGCGCTTGTATGGATTGTGTCGTCTTCGTATGTTTGTCTATTGCCCTGAAATGATTTTTTTTACGATCTGCTCTTGTATTCCGTAAACTCGTACTCTTTCTATCCATCTTACACGATTTTCGATGCGTCCTTTCACAATAGAATAACGGTTTCTAGAGAGCTATACTAACTGTATATAACGTTTTTCACTGGAATCTTACATTATACTATTTCGAAATATTAACAGCATTGAGTAGCTACCCAAAATTTATAAAGAGGGGATGGAGAAGCAGGTATACACAGCAGCTGTACGCTCGAGACCCTTCCATTGTTTCGCATTTTTCAACCTGTTCTCGAACTTTCTCATCGAAATTTTAGTTTCTATAGTATTTCTACATATCTTTACTACAAGAATCTTTGGTTTTTGAAAAATCGATTTTTCAAAAAAATGGTAGACTAACCCCTTAATTATTGTCTATCTAATATAGTACCTGATATATTTACCTGATATAGTATCAAATGTATTTGATACATTAAATATTTAAAGAATTTTAATAAACGTGATGCAAGGATGCAATATGTAATATATCAGAATATTAGTCTTGATTTTACAAAAGCTCAATTTTCTCAGCTTCAAGTTTTCCAGTATGCTAAAGTTGATTTGCATCAACCAATTCAGTGAATCATTTCGAATCTTTTTTTTAAATATTGTTAAAAATCAGAGATTGTGTGACATCTATCCAATTCCTGTCCATCTTTTATTACAATTATTAATAATCTAACGCAAAACAACATTCAATATATAATCATTGCAAGTGAGAAAGTGACCAGGAGTTTTTCACGCGTATCTGCACAAACAAACTCGTTAAACACCGATTACGTATGCTTGCCAGAGATTTCTTACCGAATTATCAAGAAGACCATTAGGGATCGGTGCCGCAGAACAGGGATAAGCGCGGGAGGAAATGTCTAGACGTCGGAGCGTATACAGTATCAGCAAGAAGCGAACTTTTCCAGGTATAGGCGCGTCGTTGTGAGGGTCAGCATACGAAAACGTGCCTACGACTGTCTGCAGCTGTGCATACATGCAGATAGCCAAAGGGGCACATACCGAAAATATTAAATAAGAAGAAAAGCCAAGCCCTATTACGAATTATTCTTAATGTTCCATTTTAATTTTATATTATACATTTAAGTTACTTTAATAAGCATAATTTTTATTATATTTTTAGAAAACTGTATTTATATAGTTACTTTATTTTAAAAGAAGTTTTTTTATTTATACTTTTTTATAGTAATATTTTTAATATTTTTATAACAATATTAAACTTATGTACATTTTTCAATACACCTTTTTAAATATCTGCTCAAGCTGAGTTCTAAACACTTGTAATTAAATTGAATATTACTATAGCATATTATACTACATTTTATCTGACTTTAACTTTTATAAAATTGTAAATCTGACATTTAAACTTACATTGAAACATTTATTATAATAAAAATTGTATATAGTATAATCATGTTATGATAATATTCGTAACAACATTCAAACTTTATTATAAGTTATTGAATATTGTTTTACTTACGTACAAAACATGAAATACTAAATATTCATAACTATAAATGAGGAAATACATAACTACATTATATCTTAAATATATACATTCAAACTTGACAAACAAGTTATTGAATAAAGTTATATTTACGTATGAACATCGAATAATCAAGAATGATATTAATTTCAAATAGGAATAATTATTAATGTATTTTCATTATGCTTAGAAAGTTTAACAACATTTAAACTTTATTGAATATTGTTATGTTTAAATTGAAACATCAAATCTTAAGTAGTTTTTGAATAATCACAAGTATACTTATAGAAAATATACTATATAAAAACACATTTCATTTTCAATATATATATTTAAACATAATTAAGTTATTAAGATTCACTACATTTTAAGCAAGAATATTAGAATATAAAATAGTTATGCTAACTTTTTATTATAACGATAAATGTACGTTTATAAGGAGGTATACATGTTAAATGTACATTATATTTTAACTACATTCAAACTTTTATTTAGTCATTATATTAAAGATACATATTATCTTTATAAAACGTACGAGTTATGTTAATTAAAGTTTGTTATTAAAGTTATTACTCGTATGTTAATTAAAGTTTGTTATTAAACTTTATGCATGTACAATCTATTATATAATCATAAGTAAACATACATCAGACGGAAGTGTTAAAGCACTTTTATTTGTTTCTTGCAAATGTATAATGTATTAACCGTAAAAATAATATTAACTAATCACACAACGCAAATATTATGAAGTAAAAAAATTAGTTTACTAGATATAATAATATTATAGTAATAATACATTATGTATAAATCTGTTATTCAACTATATTATACATATAATTGTACTCTATTATTGTTCCGTTGTCACCGTTCAAACTTCCCGCGATTGTGCCGAAACTGACGTAGACCGAATTGACATGCACGTGACTTAAAGAGGGCAGCACCTCTAACGTTAATCTTTCGCGCGTGTGCATGTGGTTCGCGAAACGTCGTGGAGAGTCAACGTCAGTTGATCACCGACTACGGAAAGAGAAGCTTTCTCGCGCATAGTTAGTGTTTTTCTTAGAGTTCTCAGAATACGCACTGCGCGTTACACTAAAATATAAATCAGGTATAAAACATAAGACGCAATTCAACGTATTGCGCAAACAAAAACACAAACAACAACAATCGCCTTTGTGCAACAAATCAGTCATTACGGCATTATCATTTAACAAACGCCTTTGTGCAACAAATCGGCCATTATGGCATTAACATTTAGCAAACGCCTTTGTGCAACAAATCGACCATTACGGCATTATCATTTAACAAACGCCTTTGTGCAACAAATCGGTCATTACGGCATTATCATTTAACAAACGCCTTTGTGCAACAAATCGGCCATTACGGCATTAACATTTAACAAACGCATTTGTGCAATAAATCGGCCATTACGGCATTATCGTTTAATTAAGGCCTTCGGGCAACAAATTGGCCATTGCGGTATTATCGTATAAATAAAGCCGTCAGGCAAAAAATCATCATTCGGTCATTACGACCTCATCAATCAATCATATTATTTTTCTCAACACACATATAAACACCCATACAAACACATTAGTTTGATATAAAACTATTATTCGTTAAATTTGAGTGCGAACAAATCGTGAACAGGCGTCTAGGTCTGGTTCTGACCGGCACGTGGTGCAACTAACGAGTTGCATCGGGTGTTGGTCGAATTATTTTTCGTGACACTGTTCACGAAGAAAGGTTAATCGAAGGCGAGTGTGCGTGTGTGACAAAGCGCATCATTTTTCGTTATTTGTTCTTAAATTTGTTTTTCGTATCATCTTGTAAGTAATAAATTCTGGGTTCTTTATGCCTATTAAGGCTTTTTCCCAGCCACAAAATTGTGATTGCATTTATTAAAAAATTCACTACATTAATTTATATTAATTGCGTTCATTTGTTATTATGTAATTTCATAAAAATTCAAAAATAAAAATATTGATTAACACAGCTAACTTACGACCTAGGGTAAGTTAGCCATTCGTCTAAGTTTAAACAATTATTATAAAAACAACATTATATAATATTTACGTCATATAAATATATAAATATCTTATATGAACTTCCATTTAAATAGAATAACAATTTATAAAATCTTACATTACGTATAGTATAAAAAACGTATATTTCGAGATGATTTTAAAATCTTTGTAAAAGTATAGAGCCTAAAGGGGACTGTGAGAGTGAAATAGGTAGATAGAAAGATAGATAAATACTTTATTTTTTATCCGCACAAAAAATGGAGGTACAAAAGATTTCATCACATAAGGCTTGTTATAATAAAATATCATGTTGAGTTCGGTAGGTACTTGTTGTAAGTTTTTAAAATATTTACATATATTCATTCACACGTTTAAAAATCTCACATTTATACAACCATATAACGACGTTTAATTGCACGTCATAACTTAAGTATAATAATAAATTAATACATAACAACAATTTGGTCAATTTTTAAAAGTCATCACACATGTACAATCACTCATCCATACATGCATTATAAATACACTCATACTTGTACATAAAAACTTAACTATAAATATAAAAAAATTAGGACACTACAATAATCAGTCAAGAGTTGCGAAGTGCTTTTTGACCACCACCTTAAATGCTTTCAAATATGGTAAAGTGCATATCTCAAAAGGGAGTGAGTACCAGAAATGCGCACCTTGTAGTTGGAAATATTTTTGTCCTATTTCGGTACGCATATGTGTAACTGAGAGTTCTTTTGCACCACCTCTTACAGGGCGATTTTATGTTTTCTTCATAAAAAGAGATTTGAGATAGACTAGGTCCTTAACACGAAGGATTTTGTATCAAATTATTGCCATGAAAACAGCATTTCAAGAATCTGCCCGAGTCCACCCTATTTTTCCTTATAGGGGTGATGTGCTCTTTCTTCCTAGCACCTAGCCCGTATCGCACATATGCGTTTTTCAGTTTTTGCAGTCGGCTACGTAGTTCGAGTGTCGTGTCCAGATAAACTATAGAGCAATAGTTAATGCGAAGAAAAACAAGAGCCATTGCTAAGTGCTTGCAAAGATCCTGGGTGGTATACTTTCTAAACAATCTCAAAGTATACAGTATACACTATTAACCTATTTTACGACCATATCCACGTGTAGCTTCCACGTTAGTTTACAATCTAAAATAACACCCAGGCTCATCACCGATTGCGAGAAGTGGTCAATGACACCATTTCCCATACTGATTTCCGGCATACCTTGTGACTCAAGACAATTTATATATCTACAAGAATCGAAAACAAAAGCTTTAGTCTTAGTTTTATTCAGTCTGAGGACTGCGCCTTCGGCCCAATCGGCAACTGCTTACATGGTACGACTCATTAACCACACCTTCATCGATGTTATCTGGGTCTATTTGTAGATAAATCCGCAGGTCAACTGCATAAAGTAAATGTCTGACGCATCGCGGATTTTCCTTTTTGAGATCTGTGTTTAGCTCGACGAGAGAGAGAGAGAGAGAGAGAGAGAGAGAGAGAGATACTTTTTATTTTGATAACAATCAAAAATACGGTACAGAATATATGTACATATAGTTTCATTGCTTATGATTACATTAAAATTACGTATTTGTCACAGTATAGTTTTTTTTAAATCACATATAGTCATGTTATCACATTTCGTTACATTTCGAGCAGGTACAGTCAGTATAAAGTTTTGGTAATAGCATACGTACGATTTACAATATATATCTATTGCGTCAATTTTATAAATAAAAATTAAAATATTCAGCTACATTTATGCATCCATTCATGCCTATCAAAAAACTTTTGAACTGGTTACTAAAATTTTATTCTGTATGTAAAACCTGATAAATATAAATAAATATATAAATAAATAAATAAATGAATGAACGAACGAACGAACGAACGAACGAACGAACGAACGAACGAACGAACGAACGAACGAACGAACGAACGAACGAACGAACGAACGAACGAACGAACGAACGAACGAACGAACGAACGAACGAACGAACGAACGAACGAACGAACGAACGAACGAACGAACGAACGAACGAACGGAACGGAACGAACGAACGAACGAACGAACGAACGAACGAACGAACGAACGAACGAACGAACGAACGAACGAACGAACGAACGAACGAACGAACGAACGAACGAACGAACGAACGAACGAACGAACGAACGAACGAACGAACGAACGAACCTGTTGAGAGAGCTCCATAGGCGATTTGACCGCTGTGCCTTTGTTATTTCTCTGGCATAGTATTCGTTTTTTGAGTTTCGAAACATAGTTAGTACTCTGGCACGAACTCAGCTCGATACTTAATAATTTTCATAAAATGTTGCTTATCAGCTTTCGTCAACAGGATATAGTCAATATATAAAAATAAATATATCGCGTCATTATTTTAAAAATACACATACACACTTCAATTGCATCCATACACGCTTATAAATACATTGATACTGCTTAATGGAATTGTCAATATGTAAAACAAATAGTTAAATAAATAGTTAAATGAATAAATAAAATTAAATAAATAAATAAATAAATAAACCAAATAAATAACTATATAACTTAGAGTGGACATTAGATTAAATTTTTGGTATTATTTATTTATTTTTATTGTTATTGGTGACTGCTGAGCTGTCTGAGATATCTAATTAAGGCTGTTTTGAATTTACGCAGAATCGCTAACTCTGGGCTCTAAACAAGTAAAGACCAGTATCAGTGCGCGATCCCAGAACCGAGAACTCTTTTACACCATTCCTACTGGAAGTCTTGACCGTGTTTTTTCCAAAGAGAGCGGCGAGGTTGTCTCATATTTATTTCTTTATACAGTAGCAGCCCCGAAAAATACGCTCGTCTGTCCTTTATAGTGAACCAACCAAGATATTTCCTGTGAGGAGTGATGTGCTCGTCCTTCCTAACACCACGAGGGAGGGAGGGAGGGAGGGAGAGAGAGAGGGAGAGAGAGAGAGAGAGAACCTCGTCTCGTGGCTGTGAATTACATAGAATGTACATAATTCTGGCTATATTATTTACGCAATGCAGCATGCTTAGAATTCGTATGATATAAATATGATTTAACGATTTAGTTAACAATAGTGGATATTACCTCGCCTACGGTAGGGGAGTATAGAGCGGAGTTTTAATTTTTAACGCAATAACAATATTTGTAATAATAGCTATTAAATTTGGTTTTAAACTTTGGGTGATTTCGCCTTTTCGCTTAGAGCTAATCTAGAATAGTACGCAGCCTAGATGTACATAAGTTAAAATAAAATAAAATGTAGTGAAATAGCGAAAATTACATATAAAAATAATAATGATAATAATAGTAATAGTAATAATGAGTGCTGATCGGTTTATTGCGACTGAAGTGGGCGCAAGCCCCCGTCAACAACGGCCTGTAAGCGATCGGTAAGGTAGCTAATAAACCAGCAAAGTGCTGTAAGCTACATTAAACGTACGGAACTTTGCGATATATCTCGCATGGGGATTGGAGTCAAACGCCTTGGAAAAGTCGAATAGAACCATAATTGTTATTTTGCGCTGATCTATAGCAAATCGCACACTATCCAAAACATGAAGAAGCGTCTGGGTGCTACGGCCTTTCCTAAAACCAGCTTAAAGTAGTTTGTGTGTCTCGAGGTAGGAGGAAAACTGGTCATGGACGACGCGCTCAGGTACTTTAGACAGCTCCGAAAGCTGTGCTATGGGGCGAGGACGAGAACGGTTTACAGTGGCTACGCAGTGGACGTTGAGTTCATAAGAATTAAAATAATTAAAAGGAGAGGGTGAAGAAGAGCCAACGATGCGTAGACGGTGGAGTTCACGCCATTTCGCATTTGTGTCAGGCGCAGAGCGAAGCGTTTGCTCGATAAATCGATTTTTCAACGTATCAATCAAATTTGAAACTTCTGCGCGAGCGTTATCGAAGGGGTGGCCGGGAAAACATCTGAGTGATTCGTGACATCGCGTTTCTTCAGCGGCATCGTACGCTGAAGTGAGAGCTGACGTTATTCGCCGTTCGAGATAGTTTAGGTCTGCAGCAATAGGTCCAAGGACAAGGCCAAAGTCTAGTGATTTTACGAGAAATAAGTTATGGGCCGACACCGGGAGAGGAGAGAGTGCAGTAAATCTGCCGTTGATGGCCATGATAAGAACAGCAGAACTGACTTTATCCAGGCTGCCAGAGCATATCTTTCTCACACACACAGGCGGTTTTGAGCACCGACGAGTAAGCTCAATAAAGTCATGCCCAGCTATAAAGGGGGTCTCTGATTTAAAGTAAAGTTGGACTAAAGATGTGCTTTTAGTCAAAAAGAGGTCGATCTATGAGTAAGACGGCGGGTCGCACCAAAGTTGGTGATGCGTGGGCTTGGACGGCACAAGGCAAAGTGAGTGAGAGTCAATGAGTTCACTAAGACGAATGCAATGGAGAGATTTTACTGACATGTTTTGCAGATAGGCAGTTGAAGAAGTGGACGGGATATGTAGCAGTAGGTGGTCCATAAATGACTGCACAAAGAATTTTGTTTGAAGAATTTATTAATTTGCAGATCATAAATTCAGGCGTATTATCATGTTCAGGACCGGAGTATGCTAGTATATTATAAAAATTATAAAAATCGCGAAAATAGAGAGCAACACCGCCTCCTGCCTTCCTGACTCTATCTAATTGAAAAAGATTGAAACCATCTAGTGCAAGATGAGAGTTGGGATCGCCCTCAATAAGAAAAGTGGCAGGTATAGCGATAGCATCAAAGTATTTTTTATCTGAATACGCTTCCAGCACTGCAAAATGTGCATGTGTACTTACTGTTAGTCTATTTATATTAATATGCCCTACAGTAAGTTTATTCAGTATTCTATTTTGTATTATCTGAGCCGCGCTCCGTCAAACGCTTGGATTTTCCATGCTTGTATTATCTGAGCCGCGCTCCGTCAAACGCTTGGATTTTCCATGCTACTCGTATTTGCAGTTTTTTTCGGTGCCGAGGGTGGTCGGGGCCTCGATTTGAGCGCCGATATATCAGAAGAGGAACGTATCGGAATAAGTTCAGAGCGGGCAGTTGGGCACATGCAAACAAAAAGATTTTGAATTATCGGAGGTACGTAATTAAGCCTTCTTGAGACGGCAGATGCGTGATGGAATAACTCGTAGACGGGCTTGGGCCATGGTGGGCTAATAGATATTTTTGCACCGTCGCCAGTACTGAAAATTGACTGGGCAGTTCGATTTTGGCACAGTCTGAATCGACTTACAACGATGTCGCGTGCTCCCGCCGAGTTCAATCTTATGACGAACGTGCACGTAGGGGGTTGAATAGTCTGGACTGAAATGTTTCGAGTGCTTGCATCGTTTTGCGCTGCATTCATTTAAATTACAGTTACTGAAGCAAGCGAGGGTGCAACTGGCTGAGCTGCACTAGTTTGTTCGATGTTCCGGCCATTTCGGTTTTTTGACTCGTTGGCAGTCCATTCTCTCAGTTCCAGGACTAAATGAGGAGAGTTTGGGTAGCCGATCGCTGAGAGAAAGTGCTCAGCAGATTCTGAAAGAGATACATTTACCGAGACTGGCAACCCTGTTACCTTGACCTCGTGAATATCAACGAGAACGCTGGATTTATGAATTTTTTCTATGGTGTCTTCAACGCCATCTAGTCTTTTTGAAATTTTGTGAAGAGCGCTATGGTTTTCGGTCTGATCGCGCAAATAGATGTTGTAGAAAAAACTGAACCATTGCGGAGTATTAGAAATTTCATCAGGCCGCGGAGCTGAGTTAAAATTTAGCGACCCACCCAGAGTAGCAGCACATCCGGCTTGGACGAGAGAGCAAGAGGGCACCGCGCGTGGATACTTTGAAGTTGGAGTGAATCATGGATAGGGTAGCGAGGCAAAGCGCTTGCTTGTGATCATATTCTACGTAGTCGTGGATACAGTGAGTGTGGTCAAGGCCCAGGATGTAGCTGCAGTGGTTTCAGCAGCAGTAGGCGCACTCGCGAGTGACGGGTCTAAGCAGGACCGGTGCGCACGCTGTGTGATAAATTTTAGCGCATAAGATGCACTGTAGAGATGGATTATCACGTGAGATTTGTATATGGAAACTAAGAGTTACGTATCAAGCAAATACGAGTAACCGACTGAGGTAAAGCACGCATAGTACCCAAATTTTGGGGAATAAGTTTTCCAACGCTCTCACACTAGACTTTACGTGCAGGTGTCGGCGCGGCACATACACACGCATACACATGTAAACATGCGCGGACGGGTATATGTATGAGTGAGATGACCGGTAGAAATTGAGAGAGAGAACCAGGCGACGCGAACTTATGGCGCATGCTCTCAACAATACTAAAAAGAACATTCGCATTACCGCCCACGAATTATACGAATTACACTGAATCTGTAGCTTTCAGATAACGCAAAGGTACTGTACGTACTTTAAGGCTAAATTAGAGGCATGGTCCACCAATTTACAATTACAGAGCGCATTAACAAGACTCTGATCACTGATATTTCCATGGTACTTAGTGTCACTAAAAGTAAACGCACATCAGACTGGTACCGGTGACTGTCAATAATCAGCACAGTGATGTGGCTTTGGGGAATACAGCTGAGCGACTAACGATGGAAGGAGGTCACAGCCATGAGTGTGACTGTCAGCCCTGTAGTCAGCTTGATCCCAGGAAGCAGTTGTAGAATGGCAATGCTCATTTCAAATTGAGTGAAGACAGACAAAATCAGGGATCCTTTGCTCAAAAAAGCGAGGCGTGTTAAAAAAACCCGCAGAGTAGGAGACATCAAGACCCTGGTTTGTTTGAAAACAGGTGGGCCCTCTCGAGGACTTGCGAGTCGTTTGAAATAATGAACGTTTCAGGAGCTTTCAAAGGCATGTTAGGACAACTCACCATACAGCAGAGAGATAGATAGATAGATAGATATAATATTTATTTATAAATGTTACAATATATGGTTTACATACGTTTTTTAAAAATAAAAGTATAATATCTCATCGTTGATTTACATAAAGTATAATTGCACGTATGCGAAGCCAGGTACATAAAGCATTGCACTTTGTCGTCAGAATGTAAACAGAATTCCCAATCGTGTCATCATATCTATCAGTCATACAATTTAAATTACATACATACTTTAAACAATTACTCACTTCCACCCATACTAATAAATACTTGCATACTTTAAAATACTGTCTCTGTCAGTTAGCAAAACATAAAAAATGTAAAGAGAAATAAAAAATAAGTAAAGTAAATAAATAAATTAAAATGAATAAATAAATTAAATGAATAAGACTAACTGACAACAACATTTAATCCAAGCTCGCTAAGTATTTTTTAACCGCCGCCTTAAAGGCCATTAAGGCAGGTTTGCCGTGGATTTGCCCTATTTATTCAATAATTTTTATTTCATACAAAAAATAATCTTTATTGTTCAAACTTTTTACATATTAAAATACACATTTTGAAGATATAAAATTTTTTTTTTTTTACGGATTTTTCTTGACAAAATGGCCGCCTCAAAATTATTTTTTGTTTGACTGTCGACACGATATCTCACCAACGGATCATCTGAAATCAAAAAACTAAAAAGATTCTTAAAACTTATAGTGCTGGCTATTGCATAGTCTAGGATATTTCGTTTTTACCGGAAAAAAACAAAATGGCGGACTTTTGAATTTTTTGGCTCTTTTTTTGCAACATAAATTGTTTATAACTTTTTGAAAAATTTATTGATCGTTATAATCCTAGATCATGCAATAGCCAAAACTATAAGTTTTAAGAATCTTTTTAGTTTTTTGATTTCAGATGATCCGTTGGTGAGATATCGTGTCGACAGTGAAACACATAAATAATTTTGAGGCGGCCATTTTGTCAAGAAAAATCCGTAAAAAAAAGAAAAAAAAATTTTTATATCTTCAAAATGAGTATTTTAATATGTAAAAAGTATTATAAAGAATTAATAAAGATTATTTTTTGTATGAAATAAAAATTATTGAATAAATACGGCAAATCCACGGCAAACCTGCCTTAATGATGGTGAGTATGAATGGCAAAAGGGAGTGAATTCCAAAAATGCGTACCTTGTACTTTGAAAGATCTTCGTCCTGTCTCAGTGCGCATGTGTATAATTAAGAGTTCTTTTGCTTCACCTATTACAGGGCATTTAGATTCATTCTTTTTGAATAGCGATCTCAGGTAAACAGGTTCATTAATATTAATTATTTTGTAGGCGTGATTGCTATGAATACCGCGTTTCTAAAGTCAATCCGTGTCCACCCTAATTTGTCCCTATAAGGAGTAATGTGCTCATCCTTCCTAGCACCTAGAACGTATCGCACGCATGAATTTTGCAGTCTTTGCAACCGGCTACATAGTTCCAGTGACGCATTGCGATACACTACAGAGTAATAGTCAAGGTGTGGAAAAACAAGAGCCATTGCTAACTGCTTGCGTAGATCCTGGGTCGTATACTGTCTAAAAAACCTCAAGTTATACAGTACCCAATTAACCTTTTTTGCGACCATATCCACGTGTGGCTTCCACGTGAGTTTAGAATCAAGGATAACATTCCCGTTCGTAACGGATTGCGAGAAAGGGATGGAGACATCATCTGCCAGACTGATTTCCGGCATACCTTGTGACTCAAGACTATTAATGTACTTACATGAGCCAAAAGCAATGACCTTAGTCTTGGTCTTGTTCAGTCTGAGGGCGACAACCTCGGCTCAATTAGCCACCGCTCGGAGAGCACGAGATAGAATCTCCACACCATCAGCAATGTTTTCTGTTTCTATTTGAGTATATATCTGTAGGTCATCAGCATATAGTAGATGTCTTATGCGTCTCGAGTTTTGTTCATCTAGATCTTTGTTAAGGTCGACGAGGAGCTCTTTGATGTCATTGATGTAAAGACAGAACAGCAAGGGTCCCAATACTGATACCTGAGACACTCCAAGATTAGTTGACAACCAAGATCACTTTGTGTCATTGCGCGTTACAACGGCATATTTTCTACCTAATATATATATGATTTAATCCAAATTAAAGCATGTTTAGAGAACCCCAGGGCTCGCAAGTTTGCTAGAAGCTTGGCTGGCGAGATAGTGTCGAAAGCCTTGCTGTAGTTGAATAGTAGGAATAGATTTACTAGTCTTCTGTGTATTCCTGTTGTATATATTTTGTATATATCTAGTTGTAGCTGGACTACACGGGGTCGAGCAATTTAGCTTTGGTCATATACACCATTATCTGGTCATGCACGATTTTTCCAAGACCTTTGAGAGAAAACACAGTAGTGCAATCAGATGAAAATCCGACGCTAACGATGGTATGCTACACTTGTTCAACGGGACCACTCGTACTCTCTTCCACAGGTCCGGGGTTACGCCCTTATCCAGAGAAGAGAGAAGGATAGAGAGGGAGGGAGTGAGGGAGAGATATATATATATATATATATATATATATATATATATATATATATATATATATATAATATTTATTTGTAAATATTTACAAAAATTTTTACATACAATTTTACAGTTTAATGTCACAAGTTATCAGTTTCTTAAAATTACATATCACGTCGTTACTTAACTAAAATAAATTGCACATATATGAAGTCAGGTACGTAGTATTAGAATCAAGTATAACACCCAGGCTTGTAACGGTCGGCGAGAATGGGACAAAGACGCTATCACCCAGACTGATCTTCATCATACCTTGTGACTCAAGACTGTTTATATATTTACAGGAGCCGAAAATAATAGCTTTAGTCTTGGTCTTATTCAGTTTGAGTGATGGGCCATATTACATATATCTGTATGTAGATCTGAAGGTCGTCTGCGTATAGTATATGTTTAACACGTCGCGGGTCGTCCTTTTTGACTTCACTACCACACTCTGCGGGATGTCATCCTCGCCCCTCGCTTGCGAGGAGAAATGCGCGACCGCAAGTATAACATCCGCCAGCCCTATAGGTTCAAATTTAAAACCCTCATCTCTGGCTGATGTCACTAAGTTCTCAATTTCGGTACTATCCTCATCAGTTGACATTGAAACTCCCGCAAAGTGGGTATTAAGTTCCTGCGCCGTGAACCCGTACAAACCTCCCCTGGATTTAGGTAGGAGACCCAAATTGCGCAATTCCATCCAGATGTCACTCTGCTGATTGCCTAGCAGCTTTCCTTGGTACTCGTATTATGATATCCTGGACTGTTCGGTCATTGATAAAGATTTATTGCGCAATTCTATGAACTCACTATGAAATTGTTCATTACCAGTTCTCTTGTAGCGTCTATAAGTTGCATTTCGTTTTTTATTTAACTGATCAATTTCATCATTTATCCAGGGTGGACTGTCTATGCGAGGCTTAACTCACTTTAATGGTGCTAAGTTGTTAATCGCATCTAATGGGTTGGAGTTAAGGCAGTCCAACGCTGTATTTAAGTCAATGTGATGTTCGTTAAAGACTGACCAATCATAACCTGACAAAAGGGACTGCAATTCTAAAGGATCTATTATCTTGTAGTCCCTATATGTAAAGGGATGATTGCACAGAGTAGGAGCTTGAACGTTTATGGCCAAGTCAATGATGTTGTGTTTGCTTGGCCAGGTTGGTACAAAGTAATTGTAGTCTACTACTGTGTCGTTAATATCCACTAGTATGGTGTCCAGCCAAGTATAGTGTCGAGAGAGGGAGGGAGGGAGAGAGAGATTTAAGTGGGTATTATATAAATAATGAGAAACTGAATTTGTTTTATAATGTAGTTTTGATTTACAAGCTATAAATAACTTAAAAATAAAGTTTTAGATGTGACTAAAGCCATACAAAAATTTTACAGACTTTAAGTGATTATTTTTCAATTACTATATTTTGTTAAATTCGCGCATATTTTGGTATTTGCGCTGATCGCAGCTTCGTACTGCTTTGAAAAGGTGAAACCTAATCATATGTTCTTGTAAGTACTTACTTCCAAAGCTGTCAAGAAGTATAAGTGTTTTCAAGATCATAATAAATACTAAAAATGGATTACTGCAATACATTTATTCAATCAAATAAGTCATCTTATTTTATCAGTAGCTAATGTAATTTTTTAATGTATTACTTTCTGATATTTTATTTCAGTAAATCAGCATACCGTACCAAGTAAAGAACAAGATCTCAGTCAACTGCTCATTAGGAAACAATAAGTTTGAGTCAATGGGTTGACATATAGAAAGATATTCAAATCTATCACTAGTATGTAAACTACTTTTACTTCTAAGGGTATGATTTTTCTATATGATACTGAAGTAACATTAATTTATTTCATGGTGAGATGATGAAATCATGTTTTGTATTTGAGAACAGCTGCTGAAGTAGATCAGAATGTTGACTGAGAAAAATCCATATCCAGTCCATATTGAGATGTAATGTTTGAAGAAATTGTAACATTAGTGCAGTGTAACTTTAAATGCAATTTTCTAATAACAATGTTTTCAGAGCTCGTGCGTAACCTGCAAACTGAAGCGGTGCATAGATTTTGATCATCCAGTTCTTAAAATGATCCTTTCAAATGCTATTTTGAACTAAAGCTATTTAGAAACCTCTAATAACTAATTATCATGTAAGTATTCTAATCTAACTGTGAACAAATGACAATTTTAATAAGAGTGATAATTCTTTTGGCTTTCAGGCTTTCAGGTCTTAAAGAAATTTAAATAGAAATTAATTTCTCTAACTAGTTTCAGTCCAAAATGACATAAAAGAGGAACAATTCAAGACCAGCATGACCAAAGTCCAGGCATCGGTTACGTATGTAGGTTAGGGGCAAGTAAAAAATTTCATAGACTTATATCTCCCCCTGTAAGGGGGAGGGTCTCATCAGGGATGATTTTTGTAAGAAATTTATTCAAATTTAAGGATCTACTTATACTTATATTGTAATTATTTTCCTATTATTTTTACATATAGAAATCTTCAAAAAAGTGCTATAGATATTGTACCCCCTTAATCGACAAAGAACTCTTGGTGCTATACAGTTGCCACAATATACACAAGTGTTAGAATACATAATGTAAAAGCAATAATGCAAGGGCTAAATAACCCTGTGCATAATTATTAAATATGCTTACAACTAAATAAGACTTAATATGAATAAATATGTATAGAAAAAGAAATAATAATTATAAATAATTAGTCAAAAAAAATAATATATATATATACATAAATTATACGTACATAAGTAAATGTAAATCTACATTTAATAAAGTATAAGAGCATAGATAAAACTTGTATAATAATAAAATTTTATCTTAATCTATAATTTCTATAAAAGGTGTTCATAGAGAAGACGTTTAAAACAATAGTTTTTACACAGGCCAGGAGTACTAAGCGGTATCGTGTTCAAAATATTTGCTATACATATCGTAAATGAGTTGTGAAAGTTGCAAGTATGAGCAAATTTTATGTTGAGGTCGTATTTAGAGCCACGTTTGGATCGGGCATTGTCCTCGTCACGGAAGTCAAATTTGTCTCTAGGGTACGCCGATTTACCTGACTTGAATATATAAGCTAAAAAACACGAACTTATGTAATTACGTCGAAGTGTAAGCGGTAAAATATCGTTGTTTTTATAGTTCGGTGATGTGCTCATATTTTGTTTACATTGTTCACGACATACACGTGTGAAGTGTAGAGTGACCCCAAGACTTTTTATTGAATCACAAATATTGATTATCGTAGCGTTGAGCATTAAGTCTGGCAAGTTATTTTTTTCACATTTTTTAACTTTTGAAAGGGTTACAAGAAGGAAAATCGAAACTTTGAAATTTTTGGACTACCCTAATGCTATACGCTACTAGATAGTAGTTGCGAGTTGCAATACTAAGTATGTTTTTTCTATAATCTAGAGGTACGTATGCTTAGATTAGCCAACGAGGTTCAAGATATATAGATATTGCCGGGATATGCTATACGACTCTATATTTAGGTACGAGGTGCATTTCCTTGTAATTCTTTGCGTTCGAATTTTGTATATATATATATTTATTTGTTAGGTTATTAAATTGAAAATAAATTTATTTATACTTCTATTTATACAATTTTTTGATTATAAATGTTTGTAGAAGAAATAGATTTTTAAATAAACGTTACAAATATAAAACGAAATATCGCATGTTGATTATAAGACAAATCACTTTATTTGAAAATTGGGCGTTTAGACCAGTAGTCTACCCGGAGTAAAACTGACTGAAAAATGTAGTTGTAAATTGAAATAGTTATCAAGTTAAGAAATGGATTTCTTAGGTATTTTCAGCTTGAAACTGTATACCCGAATTATTTAATTTATTGAATTGATTTTATTTAATACTTAGACTCTTGGGTGATTCTTTTAAATAGGTGAATATATGTATACATACGTGCGATTTGTCTAAGAAATTCTTTTTACAATGATTTGTAGAAATCCTTGCTGTACTCAAAACAGTATATGTGTTTGAGAGTTGCTCGGGCAAGCTAAGTTTTTCTACTCAGAGTCCAATGCAAGCTATGCTTTACCAGAACAGACAGTGTTCTGGAGATGCCGTAGAGAGCGATAGATTCCTTTTTAACACAAGCCTGTACTAGAACAGATAGTGCTCCAGAGGTGCTTTGTCAAATGAGAGTCAAATGCAGAGCTTAGCTATATTAGAGTAGATAGTGCTCCAGAGATGCTTGGCTAGCAAATGCTTTAACCTTCAGTCATAGGGACGTCCGGTGAGCTAGTAGCTGGCCCGGGGTCGGGTGGGCTTGTGCTGATGATAGGGATGCACTGAGGATTTTTATATCAATAAGCCTGCAGCGGGGGAAATCGTCGCTCTCTCACATACATACGGCGTATGTTACACACACGCGCTTTCCATATTTAGTCCTATGCGTAAGACAGAGAGGACCGATGAAGAGGCGGTACCATCCTCGCTTGAGACATAAAAATCAACATTCTCATTGGTTTATTCTCTTTGTCACTCTTAGTTAACTAATTTATGCTTGCATAAGCATTTATTCTATTTCTTATTGTTAATAGAATATTAGATTTTATAATATAATATATAATATTTCAAAATTAATGTGAAAATATCAAAATATAGTACTTAATTTATTATTAAAACTAATGTAATATAGAATAATATAATGATTTATATTATTTAAACATAAGACCTTATAGATAACGAATGATTTCATGTATTTTATGTACTTATATATACATATATATTATGTACTTATATATACATATATATTATATTATATACATATATATATATATATATATATATATATATATATATATATATATATATATAAACTATTTCCAAAATTAACTTTGGAATATACAAATATTTCTTATAAAATAGTGTTATATAAAGTAATATATAACTTCAACTATTATAACATAAAAACTTATCTATAACGTACATATAATATAATTAATATATTTGTATATAAACTAATTTACTAATGAACTTTAAATTAAAGGAATATTCCTTAAATATTAATGTAATATATTGTGTATTAATTCACGTTTTGTCTATTTAAAAATGAGCTATTACGTATAAAAAGTATGTAATGAATTAAATATAGTTTTACGTCAACTAGCTATTCTACAAATTGTTAATTAAGTTTATTTTCTTAAAAATCATCATCGCACGATTCTTTGTACGTATATCACTCGCTCAATGCATATAAAGATTACAACCTGTTTATTTAAATCGGTGTTGACCTCGTGGATGTTGAAGTTGCTCGCAGGCATACCCAATACGTAAGGCGTCCAATCAGCGCCTCGTTGCCGGAATCGAGAAGAGTTTTCTCGTCGTCACGTATCACGCTACGGGGAAACACCGCTCGGTCTAGCAATTACCATAATTCCACACCAACCACTGTAAACAAATACCCGAACATTTATCACCCAACATCGCTCCGAGGTGGCATCTGCTGTCTCCAGGTAACAACATCGCCACTTTCATCTGCAGAGCGTCTCTACTCAGTCACCACTGTCATTATGGTTGACAAGTGCGCCATCTGCGGTGAGATTCCCAGGAGCAGCAATGCACTACGTAAGTGTTGCTTACCTAACATTAATTGTCACCCGGAATGCAAACTCCTCATTGCACTTACCCACGCGAAGCGGATCGCGCTTCAGCTCAAACCTAAAGCTGTAGTGTGCCAGGACTGCATAGAATCGAGGAAGTGTTCGCTCGAGTCGGTAAACCCATGCGCGAAGAGCAACACCGCCGCGAGTGGGAAAGAGAAGGAGCTAATTTCGTCCACTTTAGCCAATCAGGGGCCGACTGCTGTATAGTGGGTCAATCCAATACGCAGGACCGCGCCCACCAACTCCCAGCTATCTACGTTGCCATGGCTATGGTCCGCCCCCGTCAATAATAAGCTCCGATTGGCCTTGTCGTCTCCCGTGACGTCAAACAGCCCAGCGATTTCCAGTATGGTAGCCGGGCACAGTAGGGATAAGAGCTGTTCTTTCTTCGTTCCACTTTTCGCAGATGAAAAACGTGTGAAACTCATCGTCGCAATCAGCGTAACAGAAGATGCAACTCGGGCTCTGAACCTTCCCCATACGACTGAGGTAGGAGCAGAAGTACCCAGGAACACTTAGGAATTGGGTCAGGTAGTAATTTACCTCCCCAAGGAGCCAGTTGGTCTATCAGCTTTGCTGTCCATTTACCCTTGGACGTGGTTGTCCAGGACCGTTGACACGTTTCCATGGTGCGATCCCGTTCCTCTGTATGGATTGGTATTCTGTCCTCTCCTGTTTTCTTCCGTGCGTATATTCGCTTGCGCTCCGCTGCGTGTAGGTCGATCGGGATGATTCCCGCAATAATGAGCACTGCGGGTCTCGAGACCATACGGTAGACGCTGGTGACTCTGAGAGCTCCGGTACGCTGAACGGAAGTGAGTCGAATCCGGTATGAGTCCTTCTCCATTGCATCGGCCCATATTTGAGAATCGTACATTAAGATCGATGTAATGACTCACATGAGGAGTCGACGCTTGCTCGCTTTCCGTTCACTCGTGTTTGCCATGAGACGACTCAACTATGCTGCCTTTTTCGTCGCTTTATCCGCTGCATATACTAAATGACAAAATAAAGTAAGCTTAGTGTCTAGTTTGAGTCCCAGATAAATAGCCTCCATCCTTATCGAAACCTCCGCGTCTCCCACATACGTGGGGAAGATGGTATCAATCCGTTTTCCAGTGACGGGCACGATCTGCGTCTTAGCGGCAGCCAAGTCGAGACCGTGTTCCCCCACCCAGCCTAAGATCCTGCGCATCGTCTGGTTAAGCAAATATTGTGCTTTTTCAAAGTCTCGTGCGATGATGACTAAAGCGACAACATCAGCGTAGGCTATCATGTACACCTCTTCCGGTAGCCCGAGTCGTAACAAGGCCTCGTGCAGAATGTTCCAAAAATCCGGGCCAAATATTGACCCCTGTGTCACGCCGGCGCTGAGACATTTCTCGCGTTGGCCTTCTTCTGTTTCGTAGCGGAGCATACAGTCCTTTAGGTAGTCTAGCATCACCCGCATGAGGTATTCTGGGACTCTGATGTCTGGCCACCTGACCGAATTGAAGGCGTTCTTAACATCTAGCGTAACGAGAATCGCGATGTTCCTGGAAAAATGATTTCCATTCCATCCTCTCCTTCCCAGCCGAACTACATCTCGTATAGCGTCCACTGTGGATCGCCGTTTCCTGACACCATACTGGTTGTTATCTAAATCGCCGGCCGTCTGCACAGCTCCCTGTAGCCGTGGTTTGAGCAACTTCTCGTAGAGCTTCCTTGTGTGGTCCAACATGCACAGTGGCCTGTTGGACGACGGAATCCGGGGATCACCTCCCTTACATTTGCTGATCAATACGAGACGCCCAACCTTCCAGGGAATGCGGGAGTGCTCTCACCGCGATGACCTTCAATATCTCAGCTGGTATCCCGTTGGCTCACCTACTTCAGCGGCTTCCTCCTGGTCTTGACGGATGTGTTGGGAACAGTGTGTCGACGATTCGAGCCATAGTGTTCTCGTCGAAAGGGTGATTTGGGAGCGCGCTGCTTCTTGGTCACGATCTTACAGCTAAAGCCTTACACGTCCCGATTCACTTCCTCCGTCAGGTTCTTCCAGCATTGTACCTTCCTCTGGTTGATCTCGCATCGGAGCCGCTTCCGCGCTACTTTCTGCTGTGCCAACAACAGTGCTGCCTCCGTTTCGTCTCTCGTTCTTTGCGCCCTTCTTCTGAGGCGTTTCGCTTCCGCTCTTCATTGTCCAATTTCGTCAGACCACCAGTGAGCAAGGCATTTTCCATGTCGCGATCCCTTCCGCGGCGTGAATGCGTTGCAGGCTCGGTGAATAAGACCTATAGTCTCCCTCACGATGGCCTCCGCTCCACCCCTGTCTTCGGCGGCGTTCGTCGCTGGTAAATTTCCCTGTCCTTTGAACAGTACCTCGCCTAATTTTTCCATGTTCAGCCTGGCCAGATTTCATCGGGGTGGCTTTGTCGCGACTCTTTGCGATTGGGATTTATCGCGTAGCTGAAACATGATGTATTGGTGATCGCTTTCGTTATAATCCTCTATTACCCTCCAATCTGACGCTCGCGGACTACGATCTCGCCTTCTATTTCGCGGATCGCATCTTCCAGCTCGTCGAAACTCCACCTTAATTGCTGAATACGGACGTTCGGGGTAAAGTAGCAGCTCACGTGAGTTACGTCTCTGCTTCTTACCCACACAAAGCTGCTTCTGGCCCCGTGTTCATCCACTCTGATGGTTTGTGGGTCCACGTAGATTGCTGCTGTGCCAAGTGTGTCTTTGTACCACGTAGGTACGTTCCCGTCACAGTACTGCTCACTGATCAGTAGCACATCAGCCTTCATTTCAGATACACTCTAAGTCAGAAAGCTGTTGGCTAATTCGGCTCTATGGAGGTTCGCTTAAAGGACCGTTATGCGGTTCATCATTAACGCATAGCTTTGGTCTGCCTAAGCGTTTCGCGAAACGCTCTACACTACCCAGAGCCCGGTGTGTGGCCCAGCTGCGCTTGGTCTACTTCCACTCGACCACTATTAATAATAACATTAATAATAATAATAATTTGAACGCATATAGTAATAATAATAATAATATTAATAGTACTACTAATATTTACCAGGGAAGTACCTTAATCGTTACGAATGACAAATGTAATAACTACAATAATAATAGTAATAACAATTCCGAAAACATCGACGACGAAAGTAGAGCTGCATCGTTCCTACGTAGCACACAGGTGAAATCAGTCGGTAGGGAGGCCATGAGCAGCAACAGGATCAATACAAGTAAAAGACTAATAATTTCGACTAGTTTTGATGGTAATGAAACTAAAAGAATAGATGTTGCACACACTGAGCTGCGCAGGGTCCTCCCACTAATTGAAAAGTAGGATATTAGTAGGAAGATGGGAGTAGATGGTTGCCATCGATTGTTACCGTTTCCAATAGTGCATTAGTATGGGAAATCATGCGTGCGAAGAAGTTTATTACAAGTTTTCATACGAGAAACGTAGACACTTCGACTCTTGACCAGGAAACTAATGACTTGATTGATTGAATGGATTGACTAGCCAGGGGTACTATTGGGAGGGTGAACGGTAGGTGACTGAGAGCAGGTTTTGTCAATGTAACTTTTCATTTAGGACACATTGAGATCGTCAGACAACATCTTTCCATTGGACCCGCCTACCATCTCTTTAGAGTTGCTGAGTCGCACCTCTGCCCTGACGTTGAGAGTGATCGTATTCAGATCAACGGCTATTCTTGCATTAGACTCGATCGTAACAAATTTGGAGGCGGGTTAGTACTGTATATTCACAACACCTTTAAAGCCAACCTTTTGTGCAGTTCATCGACTACTCAGGATGGAAAGCCACTTATCCCAGAATATATCATATGCAGTGTGCAGCAGGGCAGTCTACAGCCCGTCTTTGTTGCACTTATTTATAGATCACCTCATGTCTCGTTTCTCCAGAGCTCTGACGTTATTGATCAACTCACCACTCACACTCAAGCTTAGTCATAAAATAATGATGGGCGATCTTTACTCAAGACGTCAGACGACGCTAAATTTGTTAGACGACTTGCTGATGACCTTAATTTTCATATAGTAGACCATGATGCGACTCATCGCCTCAAAGATTCTCAAACATGGATAGTCGTAATAATGACGGATGACAATGATGTAGTGCTTAGCAGTAGTAATCAGTCGGTGCCTTTTCCCAGTCACCAAAAACATCATAGAGGTTCAGATTGGGGTCGAAACTGTTGTACCCCCTGTAGCTAACTCGTTTAGCTATCGGAATTTTAAATCGACACAACAAGACGACCTCCTCTCTCACCTTGCCGACCGTGATTGGTCGTCGCTTGATGGCCCAGATTTAGATATCGATTACCAACTTGAATGCCTCAGCGTCAACCTCATGCCTGCAATTGATAAAGTAGCACCGATAAGTGAAGGAAAGAGTAGAACCGCTTCTTACCGAAAAAGAAAAAAAAATTCCGCATGGGTTGACGCTGAACTCGCGCATCTGTACAAGAAACGAGACGCTGTACGAAAACGTTACGCAAGGACCAAGGACAGCACACTTTGTCAGGACTGTCAAACTCTCGCGACTGATGCCTAAAACAAAAGAAAAGCTTCATGGTTTTTCACCGAATGAGCTCAATGCTCACTTTGCTAGGTGTCGATCTTGACAGTATTCTGGCCTCAGCCACTGACGACGGTTTTATCTTCAGAGAAATCACCTTCTCAGACGTGGTCTTGGCTGTTCCCCATTTCTCGTCACATGCTAGAGGTGAAGACAGCATACCACAAAGTGTGCTGACCAAGGCTCTTCCGTTAGTGGATCACCATGCCGTGAAGACCTTTATCTCCTCCTTATTTAACGGCATTTTCCCGGGGACGTGGAAAGGGGCTTACCTTGTGACTTTCAAAAAGCAGCTAGTTCCATCTGCGGTTTTAGACTTTCGTCCAATTGCGCTGTTGAGTTTCCTTTCCAAGGTCTTGGAAAAAATTGTTCACGATCAAATTACTGACTTTTTGAGGACAAAAAATATTCTTGACCCGATGTAAACAGGTTTTCGACAACATCACAGTACTCAGACAGCACTACTGAAACTTACCGAAGACATCAGAACAGGAATTAATAGCAAAAAGAAACTGTTGATTATTTCATTATTATTTGATTTCAGCAAAGCATTCGACACTACTTCACATTCATAGCTACTGCGTAAGCTGTTGCGTATGGGTTTCTCCAGGAAAGTTCTCCTGTGGCTCAAGTCATACATTACATACCGTAACGTCGAACATGTACTCTACGCTAAAGACCTGCAAACCCACACGCAGGTGACCTTGCGGAATATTTGGGAGGGTATGAGTCGCATGTCGACCATAGCGCGGGCAGTGTTGAAATGGACCTCGGCAACTCAATATCAGCAAGACACAGGAAATCAGCTTTGGATCTGATCATAACATCAAGCAGATCCAGAGTCTTGACTTGCAGGGCATTAAGGTGCAGGACAGTGTATTCATGCCCTTTGTCGACGCAGTCTCTAACCTTGGCGTGGTAATGGATGGAGGACTTCCGTGGAAGCCGCAAATAGATGTGGTTAGCAGGAAGGTAAACAGGGCTCTATAGCCTATAGCAGAGAGCCATAGTCTGAAATTCTTCCGATCATGCACCATTGAGACAGTTCGTAAGCAGTTACTTCACCTAGATTACTGCTCAGTGGTTTATCTTGATGTGTCAGGCAAGCTTCAGATACGACTGGAACGTTTACAAAATTCATATGTGGTGTATATTTGCGGTGTTAGGTGGCACGAGCATATCACTCCATACAGGAAAAGCCTGGGCTGGTTAGATATGAAAGCGAGGAGAGAGTATTTTATGAGGCTGCTGCTTTATAAAGCGGTTTTTATGCGGCAGTCAATGTATCTTACTGCTATTTTCGGAAAAAATCAGGCTATGACTTCGGGTAGGGGAGGTATGAAAGAGCTCTCAATTTCGGGGTCGCACACTGATAAGGGCCTATATTTGTTTAGGGCGCAGGCTGCACGCCTCTGGAACTTGTTCCCCTACAGTGTAAGGTGTCTGCTATCACTATATAAGCTTAACACGGCGTTAGATTGGCACCGCAAAGAATTACACGGTGACAAGATTATACAGAAGATAGTAGTCATAAGCCTGCGGCTTACGTCAAATTTTCTTTGTTCATTTCTGTGAAGTCCTAATTTATTTGAAGTGTTAAGTGTGAAGCGTGAGTGTAGTTATTAGCGTGAATGGTTGTAAGAATTAAGGAAGAATGAAAGTGTGTTTTATACTTGATGCGATAGATGTACGCGCAAGATAAATGTGTGTGTATATATTACTTGTTATCTATATATTTTTATCTTATTAAGGCCAGGTTACTCCCAAACACGTGATTTTTTTCAATAAATTTTATTCATAGTACAAAACATGTTGAGTAATCAATTTTTTTACATATGAAAGCACATATATTATATTACTTGAAAAAAAAATTTTTTTTTGTTTAAATTGGCGGTTTTGAAAATGGCTGCTGAAACTCGTTTGATTAGTAGATGGATGACATCATTTCTTGGAAACGAATTATCTGAAAGCAAAAAACAAAACGGTTTCATGTTTTGTATCGAATTGGCTATGGCCTCAAGCAGAATGAAACATTTTCAATGAAAAAAAAACAAAATGGCGGACTTTTAAATTTTTTTACCCTTTTTTTCACTTTTAATTGTTTATAACTTTTTTAAATAATAATGAATATTTCTGGTTCTGCTTGAGGATATAGCCAGACATCTAAAGAGTAAAATGCCGTTTGGTTCATGTCGATAAGTGCAATAGTTTTGAAATGAGAGTGTCATCCATGCGAAAAAACGTGGTTCGGAGAAAAATCAGTTTAAAGTTTTTATTCGTGTTACCGAAGGCGTTCGAGCGGCCGGATTTACCGCTTGGCGCGCACCGCTCCCCACTCTTTTATACCTGCTTCTCGGTCTTGCTGACCTTCGGGACTAATTCTATACTATTTCTACGAGTATACAGTAGCAATTTATGAAAAAAAAATAATTTCGATTTTTTCAAAATTGTTTGGAGTAAGCTGGCCTTAAGGGGTAACACCACTCTAGCGGCTCGAAAAAATGCCCAATTTGTACGATTTTTTACAAGAGTAGGAAAGAAGTAATCAAATTTCTTTTTTAATGGTTTACTATACATATATTGAGGTATAAAAATACATTTTTTTTACATTTAAATACAAAATAGCGGCTATACAGCGAATCTCGTTAGAAGCCTTTTTCAAACTGGGAGAACAGATTACTCGTAAACTATTGCATGGATTGGATTGAAATTTTTACTGTAGCTTCACAAATAGATTCTCTAAAGAAGTTCATAGCCGTTTTTCGATTGAATGTAAATTTTTTTTTTATAAGCAATTTACATCGTTTTTCTTTTCGAGAAAAATCGACTTTTTTTAAAAGTGCGCCATTTCTACAAAAATTGAAATAAAAAAAAAAACCCTACGTTCTTCCAGAGTTAACGTTATATAGATTAAGAATTTCTTTCGTTTTTTGTTCCACGTCTCATACTTTCTGAGAAAAGTGTTCTCCCGTTTGGAGATTTGAGAAAAAGGCTTCTCACGAGATTCGCTGTATCGCCGCCATTTTGTATTTGAATGTAAAAATAAATATATTTTTGTACCTCAATATATGTATAGTAAACCCTCAAAAAAGAAATTTGATCCCTTCCAACTCGTGTAAAAAATCGTACAAATTAGGAATTTTTTCTGGCCGCTAGAGTGGTGTTACCCCTTAAGTTAACGAAACGTTATGTGATAAAACTGACTACATCATGTTATGTTAAATTATATATTGACGACCTGTGATAGCAAATGAAAACTTTAAAAAATGCAATTAATAATTGGTAATGTGATAACTAATTTAAACTAAATGTACATACAGTTATACATTTTGTTATAATGATGAATAAAAAGTATATCTGTCTATCTGTATCTACCTAGACCCGCAACGATGCTATAGTGCCATGATAGGATAAAACAATATTTACCCCAATCAGGCAGTTTTGCAGTTTTCTTTGAGATCTGCGCATAACGTGCTTATTGACCAATCCGAAGTTACTTCTTTTTAAAACAATCATGCGTTAACGTTATTTAACGCACCATAAAATGCTTATCACCAAATCAGAAATACACAAAAGCAAAACGCTTACCTATCGACGAACAAATCGTGCATCTTGAGCCAGTGAGATAAAGTACTTTTCTGTGCCGAGCAATTCCTACACTTAATACGTCTGTGACCGATGCTGGCTGCTCGCATTCTGCCGTCGGCGTCGAGCGCGCAAGAACCGATGGGTTGCGAACCGCGAGCCCAAGCGCTCAAGCGTCTTGCTATCTCCATCCCCTCCCTAACTACCGATAATTGTGAGTCTGAAACTATCCGCTTCGCGTCTACCGCGCATTCCTACGATATGAACTAAATTCCTTACATACATCCACCATTTCGATAACAGGGGTCGAGATCCATCGCCATCGAATTCACAAGAAAGCCCTAAGAATGTACAATATTAATGTACATGTTGTATTGGAGCTAACCAAGTACAGGAAGCCCGGAATCACACATTCACTGATCAGGTATACTCCAATACAAAACGCAAAAGAAATAGATACATATTAATTTTACACGCATATACAGTTTACATCGCTACCAATCTATATAATACATATATATATATATATATATATATATATATATATATATATATATATATATATATATATATATATATATATATATATATATATATATATGAAACTTACAAACTAAAACATCTCGAAATAAAACAATCGAGACGATCGCAATAACGAGGACAAATTCGATTCAGATGCAGAGAAAAGCAACTCTAGAAAGTTCAGACTGCTCGTAGTAGTTCCCCAAATGAAGTCGGTTGTGGGTGCCCTTAATTACGGTTTCATCGTGTGGGTCAATAAGAACAAAAGCGTTTTCATTCACAAGATTTTGTACAAAACAATACGGTCATTCATACACATGAAAAGATTTGTAGATCTGCTTCTGGGAAGTATCCGATAGGACTGAGACACCTAACAATACTAAATCTCCATCTTGTAGAACAGTATGATGTTTCGCCACGCGGCAAGATTTTACTCCTATGCAAGAAGTTCTTCTATATTCGGGCGTAGTTTCAACGGGCGAACAGTTGTGTGATGGTTTTGTAGCTATGCCGTTCGGCGGCTTTGCAAGCTGTGGGCAGCTCCACGCTGTACATATAAAAACTGCAGGTACAACGCACGCTGTCTCGGTCGCGTATCACTGATGAGCATGCACGACTGAATGTCCTGCTTTCTTTTATGTTGGGGCTTGTATTGCCACTGATAATGAACACCGTATGACCGCCCGCGTAGGCGGTGGCATTCCAAGGCGGGAGAGAGTTCAAAGATAACACTCGTTAGATTAGATTAGATTAGATATTTATCCTGTGCAAGACAAAAACAATAAAACTACATTCAATAATAATACATATTTACAGAGATCATTAGTATAGTCAATCATATCACAGCTCGACATTGCTCGTCATTAACTTACATATATTGCACAATATTATATCTGTCGTACATCAATCACGTCATTACACTTATCACATATTCTTATCATCACGAATAATACATTTTTTTGTGACTATCAAACTTCAATTTCTACTATAGTCAACAATAGTATGATTAGCGTCATTCTACATTAGATATACATGGTCCATGTCCCTGAACTTACATAGCAAATAGTCGCGAATTGTCACTTTAAATCTGCGTAGTGAGGGCAAATGCTTAATACGTCGAGGGATCGTATTCCATAGGCGCGCACCTTGAGATTGAAAAGATTTCAACCCTGTATCAGTACGCGACGATGGAATCGAGAGCTCCCTAGAATCAGTCCTACTAGAGGTTCGAGCCTGGTTTTTTTTAACAAGGGCTGCAAGATACGTGGGTTGACCCATGTTAATAACTTTGTATAGTTGTACCGCCGCAGAATACGCCCTTCTTCCCTCAAGATCAAGCTAGCCAAGTTTACTTCTGTAGGGACTGATATGCTCATACCTTCTAACACCACATATGTACCTCACACGTGAATTCTGCAATCTTTGCAGTCTCATCCGGAGCTCACCTGACACATCAAGATACACTAAAGATCAATAATCTAAATGAGACAGGACAAGAGCACTTGCAAGCCGTTTGCGTAACGCCTCGGTGTTGCTGGATTGATTTAAGCCCATGTAGGGCCTTATTAACCTTTCGGCTAACTCCACCCACTTGCGGTTTCCATGTTAACTTCGAATCCATGACAACACCGAGGTTAGTAACAGTGTCAACAAAGGGAACAAAGACGTTAACCTGAATCTCTATGCCAAGCAAATCCATACTCTGTACTTTCTTAATATTAGATTCTGACACAAAAATAATTGCCTTCGTATTTCCGACATTGAGACACAGAGCGTTCTCAGAAGACCACACCGACACTGCTTTGGTCACAGCCGACAAGCGTCTTATCCCCTGATGAAGGTTATCGCAAGTAGCTTGAGTGTAGGTTTGCAAATTGTCCGCGTATAATAAATGCGATATATATCCCTCGTACTTTTAAAGCCCGATAAAACTTCCTGAAGGTCATTAATATAAAGACTGATCAGAAGTGGCCCCAAGACAGAGCCCTGTGGTACGCCGAGATTGGCTGTGAGCCAATTGAACTACCATTAGATGCCGTAACAACTTTTTGGTTACGCCCTGTAATATATGATTTTATCCACATGACTACTCCCCTGGAGAACCTCATTCTGATCAGCTTGCGTAACAACTTGGATGGCGAAATAGTGTCGAACGCCTTACTAAAATCAAGTAGTAAAAGGATGGTAATTAGCAGCTTTTTATTATCTATACCAGATCGTATGTCTTCAGTCAATTTCAGTAGTGCTGTCTGCGTACTATGATGCGGACGGAAACTTGTCTGAAGGGGATCGAGGATTTCTTTCGAAAACAAATAAGCTGACATTTGTTCATACACGATCTTTTCCAGAACCTTGGAGAGAAAGCTAAGCAGGGCAATAGGACGAAAGTCCGTGACTGTAGATGGAATGGCCTTCTTTTTTAACAGTACCAAATGAGCTTTCTTCCAGGTACCGGGAAAGATCCCACTCGAGAGGGAGGCATTAAAAATGTCAGCAAAAAAAAGACCGATGACCGAAATTGCTTTAGCAATAACACTTTGGGGAATTCCATCTTCAACCTTTGCTTAAGAAGAAAAATGCGCGACAGCTAGGACCACATCCGAATAAGTTATCTTACAAAAAGTAAAACCTTCATCACTAGTTGACGACATTATATATTTTAAATTGTACTCGCACTCTCTATCAGAAATGGATACTCCCGCAAAATGTGAATTAAGTACACCCGGAGAGAACCTCCGGGTGGAGTTCCTCCCGAGCTCTCCGTAAGAGTCCAAGACTCCTAAGCTTTCTCCAGATTTCCTTCTCGCTTTCAAGGGCCTTAAAATCTTACTTTGAATGAAGTTATCTCGTGCTTCCATCGTCCGATTCTCCGCTAGAGTCACCGGAGTCTGACATTCCTGCCAAATTTCTTGATTCCTCGTGTGGAGGAACCGCGTTAGTGTACTAGGATGGGTCTTTATTCCCAGTTAAAACAATTACACGTAGTTGAGATACTCGCTGTATCGAATGATTGTAAGCGGGGGCGGGTGAGGTGACAAGGGAGAGCGTGAACAAGCCGGAAGCGAGCTTGGAATATTCACGGCTGTTCGATGGTGCGCCTCGTGGTCTACCATGAGGAATCCCGAGCGTGCGAGAGATCAATGAGTGAGTGTAGTGAGAGAGTGAGAGAGCAAGCGATAGATAGATAGATACTTTATATGTCGTTACAAAAAATATAAAATATAGTAAATTACATGTCACATAAGGTTCGTCACTGTATAAAACATCACATTGATTTTATCCGGTACATAAATTAAAATTTGAACATAACTCATAATCATTAAAATTAGCAAATTAGTCATCGTATAAATCTATCATGTCAAGATTTAAAAAGATTTACAATATTTACATACACGATCACACAATTCTAATTATACATTACTAATACAGTCATTCTTATAACATTTAGAACCTAACTATAGAATAATTTAGGATGTTACAGCAAATAATAAATCAGCCAAGAATTAGTTACGAGCAGCGAAGTACTTCTTGACCGTTGCCTTCAACGTTTATAAGAATGGTAGTGTGCATATCTCAAAAGGGAGTGAATTCCACAGATGCGCAGCTTGTACTTGGAACGATCTTCGTCCTGTCTCAGTACGTATGCAAGTAATCGAGAGTTATTTTGTTTCACCTCTTACAGGGCGCGTAGACTCAATCTATTTGGAAAGTGATCCCAGGTAAATAGGTTCTTTAATATTAATTATTTTGTAGGCATTGATCACCGTTAAAACCGCGTTCCTAGAGTTTATCAGTGTCCACCATATTGTTTAAAGATGTTGAAAAACAAGAGCCATTGCTAAGTGCTTGCGCAGAGAAAGAGTTATACAGAGAGAGAATGCAGTGTTTCCGTGTGCTGTAGCCAGCCGACGGGAAAGAGAACGAGCAGCAATAGCTAGCTATCAGTCCCTGGTCATCTTCGCCGATGCCGAGATCGGCTACACAGCATGCTCTGCATCGAGAAATATATAGATAGATAGATAGATGGATATATAGATAGATAGATAGATAGATAGATAGATATAATATTTATTTTGACTTTCATAAAAAAATTAAATATCGTCAAATATATTATAAAAAATAAAAAGTAAATACGGTTTAAAATTAGTGCACATACGACCATTCTCATCATTCTAACAATATATCTATCGCATCAAAAAAATATAAAATTATAAAATCACTCATGCATACATCAGACACATACAGGCCACCATTCATGCTTATAAAAACCATCATACTTATATAGATTAAAATGACGTCAACATCTTGCGCTCTAAATGAATATAGGCCTGAGAGAGAGAGAGAGAGAGAGAGAAAGAGAGAGAGAGAGAGAGAAAGAGAGAGAGAGAGAGAGAGAGAGAGAGAGAGAGATCGAACGCGCGTCAACGGCGAGAGAGTTTAGAATCTAGCTCTGTTCAGAGGCACCGCGTCTCTCTCTGTATATTTGGATTGTGTGTATATATATATATATGTGTGTGTCTGTGTGTGTGGCGAACCGGAAAAACAACTTGAGGAGGTTCGACGGTATCAGTGGGTGCGGTGAGGAAGGATGGTCTCCCCTCTTTTCCCGCGCGCTGCTCCGCTCCCTTGACACCACCTTGCACAGCGTACAAGCTTGACTTTTTGTTTACATTCTCATTCAATACTCGGAATTAAATTCGGTGACACACATTCAAATTTTGCACAGAGCTTAGTAATGAGTTATTTAATAACGTACATAGCTTTTCTTATTTCTTTCTTTGTTTTTTTACATACATCGACCCTACTTTATTATTTCCATAAAAGCCCATGTATAATGAGCAAACTTTTAAGTCGAATATCTTAAATATAACATCGGTAACAAATATTGAAAAAATTCAGAGAATTCTGGATTCTTTAAACAACGATATGCGTGAGTTTCATTGCGTTCTCTGATTTTTCGTAAAACCCCGTACCTCCTTAAGTCCACTTTTTTGAAAATTGAGATTTGAGCGATTTTAGTATCCTTACATAGTATATTTTCAGATAAAACTGCAAAAAATCAAGAAAGTGTAAAAATAATGTCGACCCTATCAACTATTTATGATTTTTTTTAAGATTAGTTTAAATGGAAATTAAAAACTTTAAACCTTAATATCTCAAAAATATGAAAAGTGGACTTTTTATGTAGAATCAATAGCTATGTGGCGTTTTTCAAAATGGTGGTCCCAAAAACCCGATTTTCTGACCAGTTTTCCGAAAATTTTCCGATTAATCGTTCATAAAAATATAGATAAAAGACGAAAATTGTGAGTAAAGGTCATTTTATATGTTTTCGGGTACGCTGAATCCGAATCTGCTGACCGTTTAACCATATCACTCCAGGATTTGCTCTAACCTAAAAAAATACCTCAAAAACGCTCAAACAGGCATGATTATGGCTAGATAAAGGTTCGTGACGATGCATTTGTTCGTTTCAAGGGTCGCGTATTTCAAATCCAAGGTCCGTTCAGCTCGTTCAGTCCAAAATTTTCCATAAATTGCCATAGATCGTGACCATAAATTTATACGTTTTCGAGATCACTGATTTTAAGTGTAAGGTCCGTTTCTTTTCGAACAGATCGCTGTTGCAATCCGTTCACATTGGTAGCTCACATAGGCAATTCGTTACGACCACTACCAGCTAGGCTTTGCAGACATTTCGGGCTTGCTTTTTCAGAGAATATGATTTGCAGTGGATGTAGGAAAATATCATATACTAGTAATGATACTCATAATGAAGACGTGAACCACAATTCCAACAATGATGATACTCATGATGAAAACGTGAATGACAATTTGAACAATACTTCTGTATCTAACAGTGCAAATGAAGATAGCCTAGAGAAGAATGTGCAATTAGATCTTGACAGTTCGACTTCTTCAAATGCTGAGGAAAACCTCCATGAAATCATCGAAGGTTTAAGAGAAAAATTTTCATCGTTGTCAGAGCACGATCCCGACAGGATAGCTATTCTAACCATACTGCCATTAAAATGGTCAATAGAGAAGATTTCTTCTCTACTCAATACTACGACTTACTCCATTAGAAAAGCTAAAGAATTAAAAGCCAAGAATGGCTCCTTTTCTAGACCACCCCCAAAAATAGGTAAATCGCTGCCACAAATTACGGTTAATAGAGTGAAACAATTCTATGAATGTGATTCTAACAGTATAATTCTCCCAGGATATAGAAATAAAAAATCTGTTGAGATTGATGGAGAAAAAGTCATCAAACAGAAGAGACTGACATTGTTTAGCTTAAAAGAATTATATTTCAAATTCTGTGGAGAGCATCCAGATACTACTATAGGTCTTTCAAAGTTTTGCCAATTACGACCTCAAAATTGTGTTTTACCCGGAATTAATGGTACTCATATTGTTTGCGTATGTGTGATTCATGAGAATGTCAAGCTTTTGCTCGATGCCATCAATTTATCTGACCTGATGGCTAAATCGGAATTCCCATTAAAAAACTATACCGATTGTCTTAATCTCATGGTATGTCGTAACTCAAATAGAGAATGTTTTCTTAACGAATGCAAAAACTGCCCTAATTACGATAAGCTCAGATCCCAGCTTGAATCAGGTTTAGAAAAAGCAGACGTAAAGGATATAACTTTATCTCTTGGCATTCGACAGATAGAACAACTATGATTACATCAAACACAACTACTGAAAATTTCCTCGAACTTCTTGGTCATCGGTTAAAATCATTAAAACCTCATGATTATATTAACAAACAACAATCAGAATATTTTAAGCAATTGAAGGGAAGCTTAAAGCCAGGAGAAATTCTTGTGCTACCAGATTATTCAGAGAATTTTGCTTTCGTTGTTCAAAAAGCAGCTCAAGCTTTTCACTATAATAATAATCAAGCCACAGTATATACTGTAGTTTATTATTGTCGAGATGAAGGTGAATTAAAACATGGAAATATAATCGTGATTTCTGAATCAAATACTCATGACTCTGCAGCGGTGTATGTGTGTAATTCGATGATAATTGATTACCTAAGAAACAACACAAAGTTACAAAGATTATCTATTTTTCTGATGGAGCGAAACAACATTTTAAAAATCGATTTAATATCCAAAATTTATGTAATCATGAAAATGATTTTGGTATCAAAGCAGAATGGCATTTTTGCGCGACGGCTCACGGAAAAGGCCCACATGATGACATTGGTGCAACTCTTAAAATAGGAGCTAGGAACGCAAGCCTCCAAGCATCAGCAATCAACAGCATTTTAACAGCTAAGCAGCTTATTATGAGTGGGCATGCCATTCAATAAAAAATATAAAGTTCTTTTATTATTCAAAAGTAACACATAGCAACACTCAAAGAAGATTAAAAAGACGATTTGACGAGGCTCTTTCTGTCCCACAAATTTCAAGCAATAACTGTTTTATTCTACTGCGAAACAAGAGTATTATTATCAGAAAATTTTCAAGTGATAAAAAGGAAGTTGTTGTAGAGATTTAAAGTATAACAGTCCATTTCTGGCCATGAACCTGCCCATTTGAGCGTTTGTCAGGTATTTTTTGAGGTTAAAAGCAAATTTTTAGCAGATGGAACTAAACGGACTTCGGATTTGAAATCAGTGACCCCAAAAACGTATAAATATCTGGTCACGATTCTTCATCTGGCCGTCATCATGTCCGCTGAGCATTTTTGAAGTACTTTTTGAGGTTAGAGACAAATTTTGGGCTTGTCGGGCTAAACAGACCTTGGATTTGAAATACGCGACCCTTGAAACGAACAAATGCATTGTCACGAACCTTTATCTAGCCATGATCATGCCTGTTCGAGCGTTTCTGAGGTATTTTTTGAGGTTAGAGCAAATCCTGAAGTGATAAGGTTAAACGGTCAGCGGATTCGGATTCAGCGTACCCGAAAACATATAAAATGACCTTTACTCACAATTTTCGTCTTTTATCTATATTTTTATGAACGATTAATCGGAAAATTTTCGGAAAACTGGTCACAAATCGGGTTTTTGGGACCGCCATTTTGAAATTTTTGAAAAGCGCCATATAGCTATTGATTCTTCATAAAAAATCCTAATTTTTGACCCTATACAAGTTTTTCTAAGTCTTTACCATTTTTGGGCAGAGCTGTGTGCGTTTTGGCATGGATTGACCCATATATATATATATATATATATATATATATATATAAAGATTTTGGCAAAAAAGGTATGATACTACATTCTTACAAAAATAAAAAAATAAAATGTAGTCTATAATAATGGAAATGCTAGCTGAACTGTATCAAAACGTCAGAGAGAACAACTACAACATTTTTGTTGGTTATAAAAACTGTACAGTTTATGATTATATTAATGTTAAACCTTGCCAAATTGTGGAAGATTTGGACATAATGTTAAAAAGTACAGTAAGAACCCTATGTGTAGCGTGCAGGAGAACATAAGATACAGGACTGTAACAATACAACCATAAGGTTTGTAAATTGTGTATTTAGTAATACAAACTTCAATACAAAATATAAGTGTGAACACGTGGCTACAGACAGACACGAGTGCAAAACTCTGCAATCTAAAATTAAAAGGTTTATAGATTTCCCGACTACATAATCAAACCTACTTTATCGAGACACTTCGGTATGGTAGAAAATGTTAACAATCAATCAGCTAGTAACACCAAAAATATCTAATATATTTCAAAGGAAGCGCTCCACGCAATAAACTCAAACATTGTAACCAAGCAACAATTAATACAAAGAAGTACGTCTATAATATAAATATGGATCAAGATTTAAATTTCCAAGAAATTAATACTAGTGAATATGAGGTAGAAGATATGAAAATACTCAATAATTAAAGTCTTAAAAATGAAAAGAATTTGATTCTATGTGTTAATTTAAAAAATCTTAATGCGAACGTCGAGAAATTCGAAACATTTATTGAGTTTCTACACAGAAAACATTGTGTTATAATATGTACTGAAACTTAGAACTTACAATATCCACAATACTATAGTTTAACAGGTTACAAAAACTATTACAATGATAGTAAAATTATAGAAAAAAACAAATTGTCAAATACTAAAAAATGAATATAACAATTATAATAAAGTACTAGATAAAGTTATAAAAGATACGAAATACAAATTTGGAAGGGGTAATCCAAGACAGTTATGCAATATAATTAACTCTAAATAAGGTCAGATTAATATTCAGGGCATGTTGATTAAATATATATATATGAAAATAATCAAGAAATATAAAATAAAACCAATATTGCAAATTCAATGAATAACTATTTTTGTGAAGTAGGAACTAAATTGAAAGCACAGATTGTTCTCTCAAATACTGATAAAATAAAACTCTCTATAAGGAACCACGATTCAATTTTTCTCAGTCTTACAGATTTCAATGAGATATATAAAATTATACTTTCTATGAAAAAAATATCCGGAGGGGTAGATAATATTAATCTTAATACGATAAAATCAATCTCTGAATACATAGCATTGCCACTTGAATATATTTTAATATGCGTATTGAGAAATCTATATGACCTAATGCACTTAAAAAAGCTGAAGTAGTACCCATTTACAAAGCAGGGGACAGATCGTGTATCTCAAATTACAGACCAATATCGCTTATATCTAACATTGCAAAAACGTTTGAGAAAATAATTTATAACAGACTATACTTTTTTTCTAAATGTAATATAATATCTGATAAACAATTTGGGTTTGTTAGAAATAGATTGTAAGAGTGAATACAAATTAATCACCACAGGTGTTCCACATGGAACTATATTTGTTATTTAAACTCTATGTCAATGATCTAGAGAGATATGCAACTGGATACAATCATGTCTTATGCTGACGACACTGTCATACTCGCGAGTGACAATACGTGGTGTTTTTTAAATAAGTTAGCTTTGAATGTAAGTAAAACTGTTTATATAACGTATGGAAATTACTGTGATAGTGTTCCTGACACACTAAACGTTAATATAGGTATACAATCAATAAGAAAAGTAGAATATCATAAATATTTAGGATTGTTCTTCGATTTAAATTTGAAATGGGACAGACATATCGAATATATTATCAAAAAAAGTAGATACTTAATATTTATTTTTGTCAAAATTAAAAGTATAATGGAAACCAAAACATTAATGATAATTTATTATGCATTTTTCCAAAGCTTAATAAATTATGGAATAATTGCATGGGGAGTAGCATATAGCAATTATAGTGCTCAAAAAGAAGCTTGATGGCTTCTCTCTAAACGTTTAGTCCCGGGTTCGTCTGCTGGACCCATCAGTAAGGCTATATAGACGAACCCTGCCTTAGACGCTCTGGAAGAAAAAAGAAAGAAATAAAGAAGGGAGTAGTGGGAGGGGGGGGCGCCGCCTCCTCCGGTGAGGTTCGACCTTGCAAGGTATGCAAAATCTAGCATTCTCCCTCCTCTCGATACTGAAGAGGGAAAATCCTGAGTTACCTCTCCCTGGGAAGGAAACTGGAAGTTTAATTGCGAGGAGTTGGTGTGTATCATGCAAAATGCATGTTGTCACACAGTTTGGGTCGAAATGAGAGCATGGCGGTATAAACATGACTGTTAGGAGAAAAAAAACTCAAGAGAGAGGAAAAAAAACCACTAGGTTACCTGTAAAAAAATAATGTATTCGTGTGTATTGTATTGGGTATGAGGTGGGATATTAGGTGTCAGGATTTTAATCTTCATTGCTTGCCGATTAGTCCATCCTTGGTGGTTAGTTGATTTCTGGGAGCAGAAAAAAAAGAGTTACAATTTGGAAATACTTAGAAAGTCTTTTGACCATCTATGTTTATCTCTTGGTTCGTACTCAGAATTACCGAAGTTTTTAATTAAATCGTATTTTGATGTTGGTCTTTTATCATAAAAGTTTTCTCCCGCTTTGATTATGTAATCTTTTATGTATTCAATTTCTAGCTCTGAGTGTATTCAGGATATTTTTATATATTTGGGTGCGTTTGTTATCATTTTTGAGTTCCATTTTGTGCAGTTTGTATCTTTCTTATGTTCGTGGGAGCTGTGCCTCCCCAGACTGTTGATGCATAAATTAAGATTGGTCTGATAAGCATTTTATATATTATACGAGGTCTGTCCCAAAAGTATCCGACCTACGTTCATATCTTCGCGCGGAGAGACTCAGGCGACCTCTGGCGGGTACGAACGTCACCAGCAACTCCTAACCTTCTCGTCAGTAGCCTGAGATACCGATGAAACGCCTTAGTTCCCACGCAGCGTGTATTTGTTTACAACGACTTTTTTGCGTTCGTCGCAATTTGCTTATTGCTAAAAATGGCAGAACGAACCGAACAGCGAATTTGCATAAAATGTTGCTTTAATCTCGGTAAAAGTTGTGCGGAAACTATTGAAATGTTGCAAAAGGCCTTTAAAGATGAGTGTATGGGCAAAACACAAATAAAAGAGTGGTATAGGCGGTTCAAAAGTGGCCGCACATCTGTTGACAGCGATCCTCGTTCTGGTCGACCTTCAACGGGAATATCGTCGGATAATGTCGAGCGTGTGCGTGTCGCAGTTGAACAAGATCGTCGTTTGACTGTGAGAGAACTGGAAGATGAACTTGGAATACCAAAAAGTACTGTTTGGCGAATTTTAACCGAGAATTTGGGAATGACTCGTGTGTGTGCAAAATTCATCCCGAAACTGCTCTCAGACCAGCAAAAAAACCTGTGATAAGAAATCGCTCAGGACAATTTGGAAATGATTAATAGTGATGAAAACTTTCTTAAAGTCCTGATATAGCTCCCTGCGACTTTTGGCTGTTTCCTCGATTGAAAATGCCGCTTAAAGGACATCGATTCGACAATAAACAGACTGTTGAAACTAATGCGACGAATGCACTAAAGGCGATTCCGAAGTCTGACTTTCAAGAGTGCTTTAATAAGTGGAAACATCGATATGAGCGTCTTGTTCAATCAAATGGTGACTACTTTGAAGGATGCCACCCCCCGGATGACGAAGAATAAATCAAGCGACGAGAAATCGAGGTAGGTCGGATACTTTTGGGACAGACCTCGTAAGGCCGTTATTTACGTTTACGGCTGAGTGATTTTTTAGCAATGGTTTTTATCGCGCAATTTGTCCCATTGCTTTGTTTTTAACATTGCTCTGGAAGGGGTTCGCATTGGGGCTTATATACCGTACAAGCAGATTTCCTTGCGTTTACGGGAAAAGCTAGAGTAATGACTAGGTTAAGTCTGTGGGAGCTGGTAGCTGCTTGGCGGTGGAACTCCACAGCTGTGGGCGCGAAGGAGTGAGTTCCCACATAATACTTTGAACCTAACACAATGAATTCAAAACAAAATATTAAAAATCATAAATAAAGATGGATTCCTCGATCAATATCCACCTCTTACTATAATCCAACTATTTCTTTTACAATCTGTATCATTTCATTATGAAACACTGAAGGATTTATATATGTCTAAAACCTGCAATACTAGAAACAAAAGTATCTAATTTCCGAGCATTACTAAAACAGCAGGTAAAAAATAGCTACATTACTATGTATATAAAAGTTTTCAATATAAATTTATAAAATTATTATACTATATAAAAGTTTTCAATGGGTTAACAAATGATCTCAAATCATTAAACACTAATAAAGATAATGCAAAAAAAAAGCTAAAACGATTTATATTGATGTTATAAGTAGGCATAGCTATCAGCTTCAATTACATTTGCGCGGTGTATATTGATATAACAACATTTTTTTGTCTTCAAAGTTTTTAGTTTCTAGTTGATATGTGCCAGCCTATGTATAGGTAATTTATATTTACATCTATAGCATTTTACTTATAAGCTACTGTCTGAAATTCATTTAATTATATGATATAATGTAACGTTTTGGACTACTGTAATCAAAATTTGAATATCAATTTGACTAAACCGTGTATATGCCACTTCCGTTCTATTGCCTTTTCGGCAGACTCCATGAGGATTGCGAGCGAGGCACACCTATTTAGGCATAGTCGTACAATAAATTCTAGTCATAGCATATTTGATTGTTGTCTTCATTAATATCAATCTCCAATTTAACGTAATATTAAATATTGGTCCTTCGAGCCGGATTGTGGAAATTGGAAAAGTGTGCTTGCTGAGTGGAAAATGAAGAAGATGCTACAGTGGATTCACATGCCGTCATTAGCATATTAATTGTTATTGAGCGTGGAAAAGTTCCTTTACTAAATCAGTAAAGATAAGTGATTTGAAGCTTTGTCAGTGCCTATATCGCATCCACGTCAGTGAGAGATATAAATTCATACTTGCCACTACGCTGCTTGATAGTGCTAGTTAATCCAAGCGTTATCTAGTCATCTTTCTAAATCTCCGTGACAAAGGAGAGCAAGAGAGAAGACAATAGTTTTTCGGCCATACTGGGTTGTATTAAGTCGTATTAAGTCGCCTAACTTCGTGGGAAGCCGTCTAGGAGTAGAGATAGCGGAGAATCCAGCTATCGTCGTCTCCTCACAATTCATTCGCCTCGCCTCGCTGCAAGTATAATAAGGACTCGCAGATTCTTCAGGCTCGCGGCTGAGTGGGGGACACATATTGGTGTCTACCTTTCATACCATCTTCGTGCTTGCCTCACGGACCGACAGAAAAACAACGTCAAAATTACAGCGTTTTAGAGCTGCATCGGCGCTGCGATTTCTACAGCTGAATAATATCAGCTTAAAACAACATAGTTTGGACTGCTCACGCAGTTTACTTGTTTGAGTGCCTCTTCCTTTGGAATGCATTTATCGCAATCTAGCAAGAAATCTTCATTACAGTAAGTTCGTTCCAATTAGTTATTTATTGCTTATTACTTGGCTTGTTTTGAGAGTTGACATTGTCGCTTTATTTACTTAACAGCTTGCGAACGCTAAGACTTACTGTAGTATAGTTTGTTTTCTTTCACATGTACATTGCCTTCATTTGTACAGTGCTTCTTTTTGCTTTGCTAGCATGCATATTAGAGTTGAATCTTTATTTGAATTGTGTTTGAGTGCTACATGCTTATATTGATGTACTCTTTACTTTGAGAATTACCTCGCTTTTATTTGATAATTGATTGCTATTATTGTTTAGCATTTGAATTAATTGTTGTACTTTGAATTAATTATCATACTTTGGATTAATCGTCGCATTTTTAATTGATCGTCGTATTTTTTAATTGATTACCGTTCTTTGGATTGATTGTCATACTCTACAATTTATTCCAGTACTCTTAATTACAACTTAATTAATTATTGCAACGCATTAAATAAATAAAAGGCATTATGGATAAATTTGAAAAATCGCAAAAGGAATTATTAAGTAAAATCGATCGTTCCTTTACGAATTTAAAAAAAAAGGGTTAACCAAAAATGACCAGAGGAGCAACAACTGCACAGATTGGAAGTATTGAAAATTATTAGAAAAAATTGTTAGATGCTCATGATAGTATTATGGAACTAGTACAACGGAATTACAACATAAGTATATCTTAGAAAATTTCATTGATAGTGCTCAGGAAGTTTATTTAGAAAGAAAAGGAGAACTTCTTGAACATTCTAATAATTTAACTATGCCTTCATTGCCCGCTTCGTCATCGCGAACTCTCAACGTTACTACTCAAAATGATCCTTTGTAAGCAAAGCTACCGAAGATCGACCTACCTAAATTTTCTGATTTAAAAGCTGATTTTAAAAAGTGGTCTTCATTTAAAAGTTATTTTGATACTTCAATTGCCTCTCGCACTAATTTATCTGATATTGCTAAGCTACATTATTTACAAATGAGCCTTGAGGGAAAAGCATTTGAATTGATTAATGAGATGCCTATTGAGGAAGGTAATTTTGATACTGCCTGGGAGAAGGTGAAAAAACATTTTGAAAATAAAAGGAGAATAGTTAATTTACATCTTGCCTCTTTGATCTCGCTCATAGGTATGGCTTCTGAGTCTTCAGCAGAAATAAAGAGAATTTTAAGCGGTACCAATGGTCCACTTATGGCTTTGAAAGCAATCGGTCGTTCAACGGATACATGGGATGATATTATTGTATATTTGACAGCCAGTCGGTTAGATACTCAGACCCGCAAGGAATGGGAAACTTCTATTGGGTCATCTCTTGAACTTGCTAAATTTCAGGAATTGATAACGTTCTTGGGAACAAAAATTATGGCGTTAGAAACTATCGGGTCGAGCGATAAAAGTAAATCCTTCATTTCTTACTCTTCCTCGAAAATTAATTCATATAATCCATCTAAAGGTCAGTCGAATAAGCCTCAGACTGTTTCAACGAATTTTCATGCAACTGAAAGTTCTAATAATAATACTAAATGTACCCTTTGTTCTAAATCACATTTAATTTTACGATGTGAGAAATTTAAGGCCTAAACAGTAACTCAAAGACACGCCTTTGTCAAGAGCAGGAAACTTTGCTATAATTGCCTAAGAAATCATCTTATTGAGAATTGTAATTCCACTAGTCATTGTAGAAAATGTAATAACAAACACCATACCTTTTTGCATTTTGAACCTAAAACTAATTTAGAAACTAATAGAGTACATATCCACATTGATCAAAATAATGCTTCAAATGAGTTGAAATCTGTTAGTTCAGACGTGCTTGATACTAGTTCTTCTGCTAATTACTTTGTCAAGGTAATACACTCAAATCCCGAAACTGTTCTGTTACCTACTGCCTGGGTGTATGTCTCTAACGATGCAGGAGAACAGATTCTCGTTCGAACGCTGGTAGATCAGTGTGCTCAGTCTTCATTCATTTCGGAGTCATTATGTCAAAGATTTAGATTGATAAAAAACCAATTGTTTTGATTATAACTGGCGTCGGCAAAAAAAGGTCAGATAACTTGTAAAGCGGTTACTGAATTTACAATCAAACCACGCTTTAATTCTACTTTTAGCTGTCAAGTGGTTACCTATGTTTTACCAAAGGTGAGAAGCTATAAGCCAATCACAAAAGGCAAAGAGTTCAGCTGGAGTCATCTGCAGGGGCTTACACTGGCTGATCCGAACTTAAATAAGACTGGTGTTATTGATGTCCTGTTGGGTACTGCTGTACACGCCCAAGTTGTGGAAGGTCAAGTGATCAAAGGCGAAAGGGAAGAGCCCATCGTTACTCAAACGCATTTAGGATGGTTACTTTCTGGAGAGACGAGCAAACAGGGTCCACTAAGTTTGACAACCCCAACAGTCTTGCATAGTACTGTAGAGTTGGATGTAAATGAATTGCTGCAAAGATTTTGGCTCCAAGAGGAAGTTTCTTGCAAATAACCTGTTTCACCAGACGACCAGGAATGTGAGGAACACTTTCTACACACTCATTCGAGATCAGCTGATGGAAGGTATATATTAAGATTACCTTTTAAAATTGTTAATGTGCCTTGTTTAGGTGATACTTATCAAGCTGCGCTTAAATTATTGAATCGAATGGAGATACGTTTTGAAAGGGATCAAGCATTTAAGGAAGCTTGCCTTTATGCTTGAGTAGATAGAGCTTGGCCACATGTATCTCGTTTCAGATAAGGATCCAGATGAACCTCTGGATATATCTCGTTGTTGTTTTTTGCCTCACCATGGTGTGTTGAAAGAGAGCAGCGCAACTACAAAACTGCGTATAGTATTTAATGGTTCCTTGAAAACTAAAAATGGCTTAGTTTAAATGATTGCCTTCACATCGGTACTAATTTATTACCTGATTTAGCTTGTCTCGTTCAATCGTGGCGTAAGTACAAATATGCTTTCGTTGATGATGTTGAAAAAATGTTTAAACAGATTATTGTACATGATGATGACCAACATTGGCAGTTAATATTGTGGCGTTTTGATACTTCTGAACAAGTTCAAATTTATAGGATATCAACATTAACGTATGCAGTAGGTTGTAACCCATTTTTAGCAAACAGGACTATGAAACAGCTAGCTGATAATGATAAGGAGAGGTATCCTTTTGGCGCGGAAATTTTGAAAAATGAAATTTATATGGATGATGTTTTGTCTGGAAGTCATTGCCTAGAAGATGCTAGGTTTAAGCAAAATGAAGTGATAGAATTGTGCAAGGTGGGCGGTTCCACTCTGCGCAAATGGCTATCAAATGATTCATCGTTATTAACTTGCTTGCCTAGTAATGTTCTTGATGCAGAACCAAGTATCTTATTAAAAAATGATTTATCATTTGCAATATAAGGGCATAAATGGCATCCAGTAGAAGATTCGTTTCATTTCGACATAAATATTGATAGCAATGTGGTCGATCGGACAAAGAAACTTGTGCTTTCTAAAGTTGCTAGATTATTTGATCCGCTGGGATTGCTAGCTCCTGTCATAGTTACAGCTAAGATATTTTTGCAGAAGTTATGGCTCTTAAAGCTAGATTGGGATGATTCTGTGCCTGATAGTGAAGCCGACGAATGGAGAGATTGGTATTATCAGTTGCCTTGTCTTAGTAAAATAGAAATTCCTCGATGGATAGGCTTCATGCCCAGTTTCATATCACTTCAACTTCATGGATTTGCAGATGCCTCTAAATCTGCTTAAGGGGCCGTGCTTTACTTGAGAACAATTACAGATTCATCAATTTCGATTGCCTTGCTTCAATCTAAATCTAAAGTAGCTTCATTAAATACTCTAAGTATACCACGATTAGAATTATCGGCTGCGCATTTACTTGCCAAACTAGTTAATCGAATTCTAGCTTTATTTGCAGCTAACAAACCTCAAATATTTTTGTGGTCAGATTCTTTAGATACCTTCCATTGGTTGAAGAAAATTCCATCGAAATGGCCTACCTTTATTGCCAATCGCTGCGCAGATATCCACAATCTTGTGCCTGAAGCCCGATGATTGCATGTCCGCTCTGAAGACAACCCGGCGGATCTTGTTTCTCGAGGAATTAAACCGTCTGAGTTAAAGGAGGCACAGATTTGGTGGAAAGGACCCAATTGGTTGTCCCAAGAGCAAGACTCTTGGCCTCATTCTTTCTTGCAGGCTTTGTCAAACGTAAGTTTTTCTACCAATGTGCAGGCTTTCGTTTGCTCGGTGGTAGGAAAATCAGATTTAGCTGATGGTACTACAGTAGGTTTAGATTTTGCTAAAATAAAAGATCAATTTATTTGGAAATTGTTAAATGATTGTTCTCCTTTATCTAAATTATTGAGAGTTATGGCTTACATTTTAAGATTCATAGATATTTCTAGAAGTAAGATTAATCAACTTAATAGCCAGTCATCAATACTTGAACAAAATTGGTATAAAATTGAAATTGCCGACTATAAAGGGGTTTTGTCTGCCACAGAAATTTCTAGAGCTCGTTATACTTGGATTTATCTAGTGCAACATTTGCATTTTTCAAGGGAATTTCATTTATTAAGGCAGCAAAAGCTACTTCCATACACTTCGTGCCTAGTAAGTTTGAATCCATTTATACAACAAGGTTTGTTGTTAGTAGGTGGACGGTTGAAACATTCATTGTTGTCTTTTGACAAAAAACACCCTGTTACCTTGCCTTATGAAGGTAAATTTACGTAACTTGTGATTCAAGATTGTCATGCGCGCACTCTTCATGGAGGCGTACAACTCACATTATGTACACTTAGGAATCAGTACTGGTTGATTAAGGGAAGCAGTGAGTGAAGTCGACTATACACAATTGCCTTACTTGTACTCGTTACAGAGACACGCAGAATTATCAACAATTGGGCAATTTGCCATCTCCTAGAGTTGTGCCTAGTCGACCGTTTAGCTAAGCGGGAGTTGATTATACTGGCCCATTTCATATTCGCACTTCTCCAGGAAGAGGTCATAAACCATATAAAGAATATATTTGTGTTTTTGTCTGCCTTAGTACTCGAGCTGTTCATTTGGAAGTAGTCTCTGACTATACAGCTGCAGCATTCCTAGCCGCCTTTCGACGTTTCACTGGTAGACGAGGCCATTGTAGCTTACTACTCAGTGACCAGGGAACTACGTTTGTGGGAGCTGACTCGGAACTCAAGGATATGTACAAGCAAAGAACTACGTACTGTCACGATTTGTCGTCTACATTGGCTAAAGACGGGACTGCATGGCGCTTTAACCCTCCAGCTGTGTCTCATTTTGGAGGCATTTGGGAAGCGGCTGTAAAATCCACTAAGTATCACATATGTCGTGTTATTGGCGAGAATAAATTAACGTATGAAGAATTTGCCACATTACTCTGTCAAATTGAATCGTACCTAAATTCTCGTCCGCTTGTGCCTATGTCTGATGATCCCGCTGACCTACAACCACTTACTCCTGCACATTTTGTTATTCACTCCTCCTCTTATATTGTTCCAGAGTCTGATTGTACACAGGTCAACATTCCTGCCTCTAAACGCTGGCAAATCATTCAGCAAATGACGCAGAATTACTGGCGACGCTGGGCTCAGGAGTACCTGCAAATTCTACAGAAAAGAGATAATTGGAAAAATCCTAAAAAACCAGTTCAAGTTGGTGATTTGGACATCCTGCGCAGTGAAACTACTCCACCAGCACAATGGCAACTAGGGAGGATTTTACTAGTATATACAGGTGACGATGGCTTGCCTAGAGTCATCACAGTTCGCACTGCTGGTACAACATTGAGAAGACCAGTTACTAAGTTAATTATTTTGCGACAATAAGATTAGAATTTAATACTTTAATTGTTTTAATTTCGCTTAATTTTATTCTTTAAATTGTTAAAGTTATATGAATTGTTGATTATTTATAGACTAAAGTCTACTCTTATATTAGTAAAAAAAATGAATGAGTGCCATTGCACTATTGTTAATTAGTATTTTATGCGAAGATAGGTGGGCGGAATGTCTGAAATTCATTTAACTATATTATATAATGTAACGTTTCGGATTACTGTAATCAAAAATTGAATATCAATTTGACTAAATCGTGTATATGTCACTTCCGTTCTATTGCCTTTTCGTCAGTCGCCACGAGGATTTCGAGCGAGGCACACCTATTTAGGCATAGTCTTACAATAAATTCTAGTCACAGCATATTTGATTGTTGTCTTCATTAATATCCATCTCCAATTTAATGTAATATTAAACAGCTACCATTGTAAGGTAAGTTATGTTACTACCACTGGAATATACTTGTAAAATAATTTTCTGGTCTCATAAATTAAAAAATTCAATAAATTTAAATAATATAACTTACTTGAACATATAATTTATAGTTGAGTTTACTCATATACAGGCGTAGAAATCACTTTTGACCTACAATATAAGTTATTCCCAGATTTACACCTATAACTAGCCTATTCGTATCCAAATCTCACAACTCAGAAAGTGATAGAGCTAGAGTCCTAAAATTTGTTCTGAAAAAGTTAGTTTCTAAGCCTTCGACAGGCTCTTTCGTTGAATTAGAGTGTAGAGGCTTACAATGAAATATTACTATAGCTACATCATATCAGGATGTGTTATTCATTGTAATAATTGTTATTGATTGTCTGCATTATTCAAATAAGATATATTATATTTGAGCTTACTCATGTAAAACTCTAGAAATCATATTTAACCTGTAATATGAGTTTTTTACGGATGCAAGGTATAGGCCACTTCGTACCCTAATCTCGCAGCTCAGAAACTAACGGAAGTAGAGCTCTCAAATTTATTGTGAAAGTTTCTTGTGGTTTATTAGAGCAAGTATAAATTTGTTTTTAAACCTTCGACAGGCTCTTTCTTCAATTTAGAGTGTGGAGGCTCACAATGACATATTACCATAGCTATAGTATAACTGGTTGCATTATTCATTGTAATAATTGTCATAAATTGTCTATGTCACTCAAATATATCATATTATATAGTATTAATCGATTTGTACCTAAACAGTGTAAAAGTGTCTGTGTGTGTGTATGAGTGTGTGTGTGTGAGTGTGTGCGTGTGTGTTGTGTGTGTGTGTGTGTGCGTGAGCGTGCGTGCGTCAGCATATACAGTACCACGGCACAGGAAGAAGAGCTTGATACAGACTCTAGTAGCATCAGTAGCAGTAGTAGCAGCAGTAGTACTAGTATCAACCCTGATACAAGCGTTGAAGAAGAAGAAGAAGAAAATAACGAAAGTAAGTTTCTATAAATATTTTTATAATTTTTCAAAATCAACATTTTGCAATCAATCTTACAGATGGATATTTACAGCACGGTGAAGGAGTATGACATCTCTTTATAGTGGAAAATGAGTCTACATGACACTATCGCCGGTATGGTTACGAGGGCAGAGTGATCCAAGGTAGAATACCACCACCATCGCTAGATACAAACCTTTATCACTGTCTTGAGGGGTGCATACGTAGTTTACATAGACAGCTTTGCAGACAAAGTGGACTAACTGATTTTGTAGAAGTGACAATAAATTCTGCAAGATTTAATCACGGACCTATGGCTTTGGGAGTTGTTGTTCATTGCAGCCCAGAGTGCTCACGATTTTAATATTGATGATACTTTATCAATTAGTTGTGCTATATTGTGAGAAGTGTAGAAGGACTTGGACGTGTACGATAAACCGAAGAAACTGTAAATAAAAAGTCTATATTATGCATAAGAAACGAGGACAATCTTTGTTTACCACGGTCTTTGGTTGTAGCTTATGCTTACGTTATTACGATGCATACAGATACGATCAGGTAGATACGATCAGGTAAATTGCACGATTATTGGGAACTTATACGAAAAGCCAAAGGTACAGTTCAAAAGAGAGCCGCTAAAGAACTTTTAAATTTAGCAAATATCCAGGTGCCACTTGAAGGTTGCGGTCTAAAAGGAATTCATCGTTTTCAAGTTTATTTTGAAACCCAAGGCACAGCTATAGTTGCGTACTGGTTGAGTAATTTTGGAAAGGGGTCTCCACCAGTTTATGATGGTACACGTTTTGTCGTCGATACCCATACCTGTGTTTTTCATACATTACGAATCATGTACTATGAACGTTTAAATCATTTTCAACCGATACTTAATTTAACAGGTGCAGCTGGATCTCAATGTTATTGTATACGTTGCAACAAGAGTTGTGATCGAATCGAAGATCACAGATGCTCAAACAAATGTCATAAATGAATGAAAATTCATATGTGTGAAAAGTCTTTAAATCTCAGAAAATGTACCAGTTGTTGCCGAACGTTTTTCGGCGACATTTGTTACGAAAATCGTTTAAAAATAGGATTGTTTAATAAGTCTAGCAGTGTATGCGAAAAAATTAAGTTCTGTGAGAAATGTTTTAAGGCTGTGTGCACACAGCTTCGAGTTAATAAAGAAGAACGCAAATGCGGTATTTCATTTTGTTATAAAGGAAGATTACCACTACGTCATTTGTGTTACGTGCAGCCTATAAAATCAAAAGAAATAACATCAGCCGTACTATAATTATTTTATGACTTTGAAACACAACAATCGACACCGGTGCTGGGAGACGAAGAGAAAAAGATCCACGTACCCAACATGTGCGTCGTACAGCAAGTGTGCACTCAATGTCTTGATATTGTCGATATTGCGATTGACTCTAGACAATGTGGTATTCGTGAATACGTGTTCAAAATCAATCCGATTAAACAGTTGGTTGACCTAGCTCTGGATCAGCAAAAAACCTCAAAAGAATTATATGTATTGCTCATAATTCGCTAGGGTTTGACGCTCAATTTATATTTCAATATATTGTTGGAATTGCAGTGAACGTATTAAACCGTCTGTGATTCTGAAAGGATCGAAAATAATCTTAATGAAGTTTATGAATATAAAATTCATTGATACTCTAAATTATTTTCATATGGATTTATCTCAATTACCGAAATCGTATGGTTTACAAGAAATCGAAAAAGGTACTTTTCCCCACTTATTCAACGCACCTGAAAATCAAACATACGAAGGTCCACTACCACCTTTAGACAAGTATTCACGTGATACTATGCAAACCACGGAAAGAACTCGCTTTTTATAATGGTACAATGAACAGATGGTCAGCGCTTACACATTCATATTTCAAGTAAAAATAGAAAAAGACTGCAAGAAGGATGTGTCCATTTTACGATTAGCTTGTTTGACTTTTCAAAAATCATTTATTAAATTTGGTGTATATCCGTTTGTCGAGTGTATAACTATTGCTTCAACGTGTATGAGTATTTTCAGAATTTTTTTTTTAAAAAAATAATTAAATCCGTATTGTATCGGCAAATGGTTAAAAATGGGCCGATAAGCAGTCCAAAATAGCTGTACATTGGCTTTATTGGATGGAGAAATGTGTTCTCAATCGTTTCATTGAATATGCTGGCCAACGTTATTAAAAAGGATTACCCGAAGGTATTATAGTAGATGGATATAGTCCGTTACAAGACGACGAAAATCATAAAGGTATAGTACTGCAATTTCATGGCTGTTTTTGGCATAGATGTCCTCGCTGTTACCGAATAAATAGAGACATAGCTTTAACAAGTGGTGATTCGATGGATGATAGGTACGAGAGAACGCTGCCATCAGTGACAAGATAAAATCCAGCAATTACGAGTTGATTGAAATATGGGAATGTGAGTTTAATAATGAACTCTCTCAAAATGAACAACTTCAGCGGTTCGTTAAAAAAAAAGTCAATCTTTTAAAGCGGAATCCGCTGGATCCTCGAGATTCATTTTTTGGGGGTCGCACAGGTAACGCAGTTAAAGTGTTTGATTGTCAAGGGGTGCGACAAAATCAAGTACGTAGATATGTGTTCTCTACATCCGTACATTTGTCAGCACGGTAAGTACCCCGTTGGTCATCCGTAAGTATACGTCGGACGTGAGGAGTGTCGTCAACTTGTGGGTCTACCATTCTACGAGCACTGTATCACCACAGCGAGAAAGAGCGCAAGGCTCTATTGCAAAGAGCGGATACGATATTAGTTCGACATATTTGTGAGTGTGCTCTGAACGTGTTAATCGGTAACGTGCTACTAGAAAAACGACACAAATCTCGTCTACGTAATTGGCTGCACCTAGTCTATGCCTGTCGAGAAAGAAAAAACTTATCGTACATCGCGGAAGATTCTTACCTGCTCTGCTAGCACCACTATGATGCTAATATCACTGCTCCGGTTAATCAAGAACAAAATCATAACAACAAAAAGTACCGAAATAAGGCAGGTCAACTATTGCGCCGTTTACGTATCAGTGGTAACATTGTTTGCGGTGATAATGGATCTGTAACGATAGACGGTATGCGGATACGTGGTGGTCACATGGTTGACCAATTGAATGACGCTATGAGAGAGAGGTCGTCAGAGAGAGGTTGCGAAAGAACGTTGGCTTTAATGACAGCTTGTTGTATGGTTAGTAAAATATCTCTTGAAAAAAAATTTTCTCGCATCAAGAGGTCTATAAACAGAAAACCAAAACAAGCAAGAAGGAAATCAAAGTCGAGTGATAAAAAAATAAAGGTCAAAAAAGTGAATAAAAATGCGGACAATAAATAAAACTTTTGAGAACCTTTACTACAATCCTCCATAACCTCCGGCATACGCTGGTGTTAATAAACTTTTTCAAGCAACGCGTAAAAGAATAATCGATAAAGTATTATCGAATGGCTCGAGAGTCAAGACGCCTACAACTTGCACAGACCTGTTAGACATCGATTCGCAAGCCGAAGTTACAATGCGTAAAATATTGACGATGTATGGGAAGCTGATTTGTTGGATGTGAGGTCTAGAAAAACTTACAATGAGGGCTACAGCTACCTTTTAGCTGTCATAGACGTGGTAAGCAAGTATAGTTTTGTGGAACTAGTCAAGGACAAAACTTCGAGAAACGTCGGTAATGCTTTCAAACGTATGTTGGGGAGAACCAAACTCGAAAACCAGTGTTTCTTCAAACCGACAAAGGGAAAGAGTTTATTGGCGGCGAAATGCAAGAACTTTTGAACAAATGCGGTATAGAGTATAGAGTTGTACGCAGCCCGGATACAAAGGCAGCCATCGTGAAAAGATTTATAAGAACTGTGAAAGAGAGAATTTGATGGTATTTTTTATTTTACTCACAAAAACACGCGACGTTACATCGACGTTTTGCCTAAAATCGTAGAATCGTACAACAACAGTAAACATTTAGCTATAAAAATGACACCTGCCTCGGTGACGCTGTATAATGTTGCCAAAGCTCGCAAAAATTTAGAACGCCGATATGGCAATCATTCTTTTCGACAACCTAAATACAGTGTTAGTGATTTAGTTCGAGTCAGTCGTGCAAAGAACGTCTTTGACAAAGGTAACCAGAGCGAATGGACGTTGGAACAATTCGAGATTGTTCGAATCTCTTTGACACGTCAACCGCCGGTATACTTTTTGAAAGACTTGGCAGACGAAGACATTCATGGCTTTTTTACGCAGAAGAGTTGAGCAGAGTGCGAAAAGATTGGAATACAGGCATTTTTGAGATTCAAAAAGTTTTAAAAAGTAGAGATAATGGTCACTCTAAGGAATATTTTGTTAGTTGGAAAGGTTACCCCGATAAGTTTAACACTTGGGTTAAGACGAATAATTTAAAAGAGAGTTAAAATGAAGGATCAATTTTATATCATTTTGCCCAGCGACAGCAGCCTGCAATATTGTAGCGACAACGCTACAACGTACTTTATTACGCAATTACCACAGCAAATACGACTACAGGGGTCATGGTCAGTCGTACTTACGAAGGTTCAAATATCTCTGACGTTTTAACACATGCCATCGGATACAGAAGAAGAAGACGGAAAAGTTTTGTTAAACAGTATACCACACATACATCTAGAGACAAACAAATTAAAAGTGAAAAATTACAGCAGTGCCCTGTCACTGATTCGGCCAGTAATTTACAAAGATGTACAGAGTCTGATACGCGAAATAAATAATTTAGACTGTACGATGGATCATTTGGAGTTTAGAGTCAAGTATGGTGGATACGTGACGATTAATAGAGTTTGTGCAAAAACAACTTGTACAGAATTTAGGTTTGAAAATATACACAGCATTCTTATTAAAAATCAAGATCTGATAAAGGGCGTTAGACTAGCTCATCTTTCCAACGGCTTACCATCCATGATCATGATTTACACCGACATTTGTGAACTTTACGTAACGGGTGATGTTCAATTACGGCTATTGCGAGTGGTATCGCTAAATATAGATTGTTACACATACGGCAGTACCAGAAACAAAAGTTTCTCCCCTCCCATTTACATACCTTTACTATACACCTCCTTTCAGACCATCGAAATTGATATAAGGAACCAGTTTGGCCATACAATACCATTCGATTACGGCACGTTGACGGTGACTCTTCATTTTAAAATAACAGACTAAAGTGATTGTGAAATACAAAAAGAAATGGATCGTTATGAAGAATATTTCAATATGCAAGTTGGTAGTGGTGGTAGGGAAACCGTTGGTGGGGGTCCCCATATTGGTGGGGTTGGACGCATTTACATTAGCTCCCCCTACCAACGAGGTCATGGTGGCATTGGTTCATTTCTGGCTGGTATATTTAGACGGGTTCTCCCACTCTTTACTCGTGGAGCCAAGGCTGTAGAGAAGAAGGCTATGCGTGCTGGAATGAACATTATGTCTGACATCGGCACGCGAAATACACCAATCAGAGAATCATTCCGAAACCGTATGAGAGAATGTGGTGCAACTGTGAGGAGAAAGGCTGAGGAAAAAGTAGATAAGCTGATGGAGGGGTCAGGATATAAAATGCCCCGCCACGTCGATCCGTTTCAGTTGCATTTGCTCGGCGGACCTGTCACACTTCGCAAAGGCAGAAAAAGCGTAACAAAAAAGAGGAGAAAGGTATCAAGACGCAAGTCATCCGGTGTGAAAAAAGGTAAAGTTAAGAAGAAGAAGAAGCTAACAAAAAGAAGAGGATGACTAATAAAAGAACAACGAGAGATATTTTCGATAGCTAAAGATGGCCTTTTTACCCACTCATTAATGTCTAAAGTCGGAGCTACTTAAGTTTGAAATTCCTCCGACTCATACGACGATCGAAGGCTCTCACTGGAGAAATTATAAACCAATATCATCCTTAACAGATGATTCGCCAATACAATTCGTTATACCTGGTAATAGTGAAGAATACATTGATCTTGCACACACTATGCTCAATCTGCGTATTCATCTAGCCTGTGATATCCCTACAGCTGATTTACCTACGAATCCAGTACCTCCAATACCAAAGTTGGCCCCGTTAACAACTTAATGTATTCATTGTTTAATCAAGTAGATGTCTTTTTCAATCAAAAACCTGTATTACCATCAACCAATGCGTACGCTTACAGAGCATACATTGAGACGCTGCTTAACTATGGATCTGCTGCAAAAGAATCTCACTTGACGACTGTCTTATGGTCTGAAGATACTCCTGCGAAAATGGAGGATGTGGCAGATGCTAACGAGGGACTTGTACAACGACGAAAATTTCTATCAGCGGGGAGAGCTATCGACTTAAAAGGTCATATTTACGGTAGCGTTTTTAACCAAGAAAAGTTGCTAATAAACGATGTTGAAGTAAGAGTACGTGTAGTAATAGCTCGCAATAATTTTACCCTCATGGATCCTACAGGATATTTTTCTTTATATATCCAGGAAGCTAATCTTTTAGTTAGATGCGTAAAAATTAGTCCTAGTGCGTTACTCGCGCACGCTAAAGGCCTTTCAAAGACAACTGCTAAATATCCTCTTGCGAGAGTAGAAGTCAATGCTATTACCATGCATAGTTGTATTAACGGTGAAACCTTGAATAACTTTATATTAGGTCAGATACCAAAAAGAATTATTATTGGTTTTGTTAATAATAAAGCTTTTAATGAGGATCGAGAACTTAACCCTTTTAACTTTCAACATTTTAATATCAATTTTCTATGCTTATACATTGACGGTGTACAAATACCTTAAAAACCTTTACAGCCCGATTTTAGTATAACAAATAAGTTGTACGTTGACGCTTATCACGCCTTATTTTTGGGCACAGGTATACATTTCGGGGCCTGCGGCGGCTCAGTCGGTAGAGTGTCGGATTCCCACGCCGGTGACTCGGGTTCGAATCCTACTCTGCCGATTGATACAAGAACCTCTGTAAAAATTACATGTGCTTTGTTTACAAATACACCGCAGACCCCCGTCGTCGATTAGCACCACATAGGAGCATAAACATGGCGACGTTATTTAAAAAAAAAAAAAAAAAGTATACATTTTCTCAATGAGGGTAAACAAATAGCTTATTGACTATTTGCTGTTGATTTGACACCTGACTTGTCAGCTAACGATTGTACGTTCTGTAATTTGATTAAACACGGTAGTATTAAAATAGATGGAAGGTTCGATAATTCTTTGACTGACATAGTAAATTGATTGTATACGCAGAATACGACAATATTTTAGAGATAGATGCGTCACGTCAAGTGATCGTTGACTTTAGCGGTTGAAATTGTTACATGTAGATGTCGCTGTTGCTTGTATCTAAGTTTGCCTCCATATTTCACGCGTCAGTCTGTTTCAAATCTTGATCGCCGACATAAGTTATAAAAGACAATGGTAATAGATATTTTGTGTTTTAAGGGTATTAAAAATACCACTGTACCGAAGGAAGTCGCCGTGGTCACTGTAAACGGTGATTTTACTGGTCATTGGATAGTAGCACCCACAGCTCCTATACACAATTTAAATGATGATATTCGGAAACAAAATAACTGGTTAACTCAAAATCATGATGGTTTCGACTATTTTGTAGGTGAAGCATCTTTGAAAGTGCTTTATAAGACTCTACGCGATATTACCAAAAATACACAAAAAATGTACGTAAGAGGAAACGAGGTTCTGAAAATTGTGAAAACAAGGTTGAATTTTGTAATGGACAGTCTGAAAATCTTGAAGAGCCTTTTGGCAATCCCATCGCATACTGTAGGTGTATTCCCAGCAGACCAAACGCCACCTCGGTGGATGAAGCCGAGAACGTTTGTGGTAAACACTGACAATCGCGAGAGATCTGGGATGCACTGTTTCGCTATATACGTTGATAAATCTTGGAATGCTTCGTATTTTGATAATTTTGGATTACCACTATTTATACAAGACCATATAGATCGGTTACGAAAAAATTGTAAACAATTTCGTGGGTCTGGGTTTCCAGAAATTTCTAAATAATTTTTCTACTGACGTGAAGAAAAATGATAGTATAGCCAGACGCTTTGTAAAATATAAAAAAGAATGCTGACAGAAATTTTATTGGCAGAGGTGGTTGTATTGTCAGATGTTTACAAAACTGCAGCTAAAATGTCATTATTATTACATGATATCATTTGTCTGGTGCAAAATTCTTTCGTTCGTATCAAGTTTCTAGAAGTTTTTCTATAATTTTTCTACCTTTGTGAAATATTACACTCTCACCAAAATGTTGTTGCTTTATCTCAACACGTCGTCCGATACAACATTCCTCAGTTTTCTCGGAATGTCCGTATTTATTGTTATCTAATACCCCCTCCCTCCTTTTAGAATATTTACACTTTCCACCTCTACTTCTAGTTTGAAAGATATATTAAGAGCTGGTATGATGACACTTTTACAACAGTCATTTCTAACCACTTGAAGAGAAACGACAACATGGCTGACCAAGTACGAACCACTCGTCATCCGCATCAGATATTCAGCACGTTATATGGACTAAATAAGTCCTTCACCAAGAAGATTATTGTTGGCTTAGAATACGATAGTTACACGGACGAATATCACCGACCAACTGTACGACTGTCGTCTTCTGGCTTTGACGGAGTAGCGTTCTCAATCAGGGATTGGCAAGAATTTAAAGGTAGTTTTGTTGATATTGTCAAATATTTCCGTGGGGACGTTGATGGATTATGGGATCAAAACATTCACGGTAATGGTTGGATTTTAAAATTCACACATAGTCATCGAGATAAAGCTATAGAAATAGAGGAGGATCGGAGACCTGGAAAATCTATTGTATGTAAACGTTTTTGGCATTGTTGCATTATCAAGAAAGTTACTTTTCTAGCACAAGCACGATTTTCGCGTTTCTCTGTACCTATTAAGCGGGCCTAAAGGACAATTTTTTAGACAAACTTTTGCGTCCGCTAAAATTTTATATATATATATATATATATATATATATATATATATATATATATATATATATATATATATATATATATATCGCTAGCAACTTCTCGCATACGAATAATTATTTGCATACAGTATTTATTCATTTTCCTTCCTGTTTACCCTCCAGTCTCTTGGTTAAAATCGGCTATAGCTCTCCCTGGAAGTAGCTGAACAACCAAACACGTCGTAGGTGTAAGGCGTACTCACGTAAAGCAGAATCCGTCGGCATGCAACGGTCGCTGGAGGCGAGCGCCTAACACGGGTCAATCTCTCGGAGCAGCGGCTTGTGACTTCGTGCACGAAAAATATGTACATTATATGGGTATATAATTTATTCCCCCCCTCCCCCCTGTAAACCCTGTTATAAACTTACGGCATTAAAATCTACTTATAATAAATTTCAATTTAATTAACATCCTTGACGCATAAGACAATTTTAACAGATATGTCAAATTATTACCTTGTTATTCGCCTTCTATCTAGAAAACTTGGTGACCCATGTCGACGTGGTATTGATGGGGATCGAGATCTGCTAAAATCAGACGATGCGGGCCTTGATGTTCTATCAGAAACTGAGCTCCTTGATCTCGATGAACAAGAATAACTAATACGACTATATCTCGTAGAACTGAAAAAAGATCAAACAATACAAAATGATATGTAAAATTGCTAAAAATTGAAAACTATTTAAGTAAATTTAATTTTTACGACAAGTTAGAATTCGTAAAAGTTCTCTTATAAAATAATGATAATCCAATAAAAATGAGAAAAGGGAAAATGAAAGAGGAATTGAAAAGAGAATACGATTACCTATTTCAAGAAAGCAATAAGCTTACATAGTTCATGTTAATTTAAAGCTTAAAGGCTCTAGCCGGGTAAGCATTAGAAAAATGCCCTTTCCTAAATGCCATATCGGGCATATACCATTCAAAATATCATCAAGAAACATGTCCCGGGCAAGATCTTGACGTAAAAAGGACATAGAGATTTTTGAGGGCGTTGATTGCGATTTCGAGTTTAGGATAAGGATTTGGTAGCTAACAACCTCTAAAATACGTATTTGTGTATAGCGAATTAGCTTATTCATGTATGTAGAGTAGTAGTATTTGTAGTATATATTAAATGTCCAGATAGGTGTAAATGCTTCAAAATTGTAATCAAATTTAATACGAAAAATTCGTTGAGCTACTTGGGAGCAGTTTTTGCAGAAAAATATGAAATAAATGACTTCTCGGGATATATTAATTTTTTTCGATTTGTTGCGGCTCTTGTTCTGCGGATTTAAATTTTTTTTTGATTTAATAATGAAAAAGGAACAAAAATGGAAATGGAGGTTAGGGCTTTAGTAAAAATTATCTACTTATTTCTCGCAAAAAAATACAATACCTTGTTTTTTTTTAATTTATTTTACACCTATATAGCCGAGATAAAAATCGAAGAAGAAGAAGACACGATTCTGGCTGTAGCGAAACATGATGGGGTTATGGGTGTCTGAAAACCTGGCTAGGAACATATTTCTTGATAGTTTCGAAGGGTATCTGCTAGATATGGCATTTAGGGTAGAACGTTATCCTTATTTTTACTCGGCTATAGCATTTAGAAAATAAGAAATTTAATATTATTACGTTTTTTTTTATTTATTATGGACTTAAACATATTTGATAAAGGCGCATTTTTTGAAAATATATTTAAAACATTTTTAGACTCATGAACGGTTTTATTGAGCAGATATATCACAGCTACAAATCGATCTTTATTCTACTCGGTGTCCGTCTAGAAAAATAAAACAATTTTTATTGCATTTTCCTACGTTTTGAAGTCATAAAGGATTATTCAGAAAGTTTTAAACAGATAATCAAAAATTTTGTTTAAAACAAATTTTTAATCTGTTTTGCTGAACCAAGTTGATTTTGAATTAGCAGGCTATGCTACATTCGGCATCTATGGTTGGAGGTATTCACTAATGCGCATGCCTTTCCAAAAAAAAAAGTTGGCGTTTCGTTCAACCAATTAGAGTGGACTCCTCAGTAAGGCACTGATTGGTTTCCGTAGACGACTGCCGCCCTGATGTCGGCGGCTAGCTTATGTTAAGTCGAATCGTCTCTTTTGCCTTCGTTAATCAAAAGAGACGTTTCCACCTGACGGCAATATTCTCAACCTTATAGCCAGTTTCTTTATAGAATGTCTATATCGCTCAGTGCACATTTCAAAACCAATTTTTAATCGTTAATTTTGAATTAACAGGCTATGATACACTCGGCATCTATTGTTGGAGGTATTTACGAATGGACATGTCATTCAAAAAAAAAAAAAAGTTGGTGTTTCGTCCAACCAATCAGAGTAGACTCCTCAGTAAGTCATGATTCGACTTGACATAAGCAAGCCACCCAATACCAGGGTGACAGGCATCTAAGGAAACCAATCAGTGCCTTACTGAGAAATCCACTCTGATTATTTGGAAGAAACGCCAACTTATGTTTTTTTGGAAATGCATGTGCATTCGTAAATACCTATAACCATAGGCGCCGAGTGTAGCGTAGCCTGCTAATTAAAAATTAACTTGCCTCAGCAAAACCGATTAAAAATTTGTTTTAAAACGTTCACTGAGCGATAGACTCAGTCTATCAATAAATTTTTTAACTATAAAAATTTCTATATAAGTACAGAAGTGTTTGAAATCGATTGTTTCTGAAAACTTATTTATTTAAATTTGAGGAATCTATAACTCTATCAATTTTTAATTCTTAATTTAAATCTAAGGGGGTTTTAATTGATCTTTTCTTTTTTCTACAAGGTTGAAAAGAACGAACAATTTTTATTTTTATGATTTTTTTATTTAAATGTTCCATTTTATACAGAACAGTCATTTTAGAAACCCGTACTAATAAGGCTTATGAAGTTAATGTATTATACTTTTAGTAATTGTCTTCACTTTTTTTTTAATCTTTGCATGAAGTTATACACCACCACCCATCTGCTATACTTTATGTTTATCACCTTTAGGTTACTACACTTATTTGACGGTAAGCTGTAGACAAATATGAATAGTAACGTTGACTTGTACTATCTAACTATTGTAGTCTTGACACGTAGAAATATTAATAAAATTTTTAGACTCAAGGGATCTAGGTATATCAAAAAACGTGTATTTCCGGAAATATCTTTGGTCTTATCCCCATTAAAATATTTAACAAAATTATAATGATTCATTGTTACATATAGAAAAAGTTCTTTTTTGAATCCTAACCTGACGCCTTCAGTAAAAAAAACAATCTGATGTATCCTTAACTAATTATAGTTATAATTGAGTTGACAAAGGCACCCGCTTTGAGGTACGCGTTGTACATGTTCAGCAACAGAGACGGTGTTTTCACCGCGATGATTTTCAGTATCTCAGCTGGTATCCTGTTGTGCCCAGGTGCCTTTCCGATCCACATCATTTTGGCGGCGATCCGCAACTCGCCGGTGGAGAATAGGGAGATCTCTCCTACTTTAGCGGTTACTTCCTGGTCTTGTCTTGGTGGCTGTGTTGGAAACAGTGTGTCCACGATTCGTGACATGGTGTTTTCATCAAAAGGGTGATTCGGGACCGCGAAGAGTTTCTTGGTCACGATCTTATAGCCCAAGTCCTACCCGTCTCGATCGACTTCCTCCGTCAGGTTCTTCCACTCTGCGTTGCTCCGATTGATCTCGTGTCAGAGCTGTCGGCGCGCTGCTTATTGTTCGACTCGCGAAATCGAGTACGCGCTCCTCCGCGTCAATTTTATGAATAACCATGGCGCCGGGTCCTGGGCTGCTCGCATCCGCATTGGATTATGAATTCTGCATCAAACTGTGGCCGATGCAGAACTGGGGTATTTACCATGAGCGCTTTGATTTGCTCGAACGACGCCTGCTGTTCCTTCGTCGACTCGTGCTTGCGATTCTTTTTCGTAGGCCGAGTGAGCGGCTCTGCCAGCGTGGCAAAGTTACTCAAAAATTTCCTATACCACGAGGTCAGTCCCATAAAGCGCCTTACCGGCTTCAGATTTTTAGGCGCTGGGTAAGCCATTATCGGCGCAATATTTTCGGGATTGGGGTTGTATCCTTCGTGATTAACCAGGACGCCGAGATATTTAACCTCGTCTCACGGTTAATCGTGAGGCCCGCCTCTTTAAGCCGCTCGAAAACTAATCTGTAGACCTTGAGATGCTCTAGAAACGTGTCTGTGACTATTATCTAGTCAATCAATCGCCGAAATATTGCTCCCGCGTAAGTTCATCCGTAGGGCATGCGTTTAAACATAAAAAACCCTAGACATGGAACTGTGAAAGCCGGCAGCGATTATGCAGATTTCGTCAGCGGGATCTGATGGTACGCGCTGCTGAGGTCAAGCGTCGTAATATATTGCGGTTTCTGCAGCTTACGCTGTACGTCGTCCATATTCGGTAATGGGTACGCATCAGGGTTGGATACGGCGTTCAGTCCGCGGTAAACTACTCAGAACCGATAATTGCCGTTAGGCTTGCGCGCCATCGCCACGGGGCTGAACCATTCGCTGGTCGCCGGTTCAATTATGCCCGCGGCGAGCATCTCTCGGACTTGCTTATGCATCTCCTCCTCGATTTTCTTTCAAATAGGAGAATATTTCTGTTTAATGCTACGCATGCTTCCTACATGTATTCCATGTTCAATGGGCGTGGTGCGCCCTATAGCTTCCCCGCCCTTCGTTAGGATCTGGTCAACGAGCGCATAGATTTTTGCTCGCTCCACCTTACTTACGTACGCGAGTCCCACAGCGGAGATCGCTAGGGCTCTACTCCCGCCGAGCCCAGCCACCTCCAGTGGCACTATCGCTTTCGTTTCCTTAATAAACAGCGTATTATCTTGGGCGTCGTGCACTGCGCGGAACAACTGCATCAAATTTCTGCCAATATAGAAGTCACAGTCTAAATTGGGCAATCTTGCCCAATATAGACTGCGACTGCTATATTGCGTATAATGACCGTCTGCTACTCGAGCGAGCCAAGCGCACTAGCGATTTGCAGTCCGACCGCACCTACGACCGTGCGCGCCGCGCCTGAATCGTACAGAGCGCGAATTCTGTAGCCGCCCGCGTTTACTTGCAACAATCAGCGACGCTTATCGTCGTTCGGGTAGAGGGCTGGTGCTGCGCCTGGCTTCGTCGTCAACGGCGGCGCAGCGCCGATCGCACGCGCCACGACATTTTGCGTCGGCTGCTCAAGCGCTACTGCTTGCTGCGACTCTCGGCAATCTCCGTGCGTGCGCGGCTCCGTGAGCTGTGATGCATATCATCGACGGCCCCACTGACACTCGCCTCAGGTGGTTTACACTAGGACGCGCGAATTCAGGAGAAGTCATACTCTGTTGTATATAAGTTGTATGCAGTTTGTTCGTTATACGTGCGCGCTTTTCCTTTATTCAATCACATTGAGATTACTGTAGCGCGCTTTAGGAATTTCAACTCAAATTCCAATAGCGAGCCTTGGCTGTTGCATGTGCTAAATTTTTTCACTCTATCCCCCGGATAGAATGTATGACAAAAAAAACAGGCGTACGTCGCACGATTTGTGCTTCTTTCTCTCTTGCACCGTTTGTGCTTCAATTTACTCACTCATATTCATCATATACACATTCTCGGCACACTTGGTGATAAACACACACTCTCGCGCAGCTGAAAACATACAAAAAAAAAGATAAGTCAAATAAAGATTAAGGGGGCTTCTCGCATATTCATATACACTTGCTAACACATGTGAGTACGCGCTATATTGTAGCGCGCGGCTACGTGTTTTTCTGCCTTTTTATATAGGCTTGTTGCGCGCACGTATGGCTGTATATATGCTCACTACCAGATCACAACAACTGCTTAGCACGGAGTAATGCGCGCTCGCGATTTAACCTCTGCGCATCGAAGGGCACTATACAGATTGGAAAAATGGTTGCTAAGCAACTACTCGGTTAACAACATGGATGTAACTCAAGAGCCAGAAACGGATGCCATCAATGGCCGAGCCCGATTGCGCCGGCAATTTATGGATGCCACCATTGCAGCGGAGGTCGAGGAGGGCACGCACACAGGTAACGCAAAAGACCACAGACTTGCCGCGTTACTCTCTGACTCAGAAGTTCACAAAAATCTGGAACTAACACTGTGTGGTCCTCCCGAGAACACTACCAAAGGACGAGATCATTCAGAAAGGGTCGATTTACGCTGGCGGAATTAATTCACGAAACACGATCTCTCAGAGAGCAGTTTGAAAACCTGAAGAAAGATCAAATCCTGTCCAGTACGAGGCATGTAGATAATCGGCGATCGGTGAACTTCCAAGACACGTACACGCTATTGGAAGACACACAAACAGAAGATAGTGAGGGTAGACCGATATACTAAACCACGGCGAGTCATGCCTGGGTGGCGGGGGGGGGGGGAGGAAGCTAGCCGGAGGCCAACAACCGGCAATCAGAGACAAAATTGCACAACCGAGAAGCGAAGGGAGAATAGGCATAGCGACGAACGGCCGAGAAGCAAAGCGAGCCCAGATCACTCGGCAGACCGCTTAAGTGCAAACCAAAGACACTTCTACACACCTGGCGAGGGACGACGGGACCATGGTGCGTCAAGCCCAAGATCCTGGTCGGAGACCCTCGGCTAAACGACAAGGTGTGGTGGCAACCCAAGAGACGTTGGTCAAGTGGTTAGGAAGTGGAACGTCAAATTCTCTGGCAAAAAGGCTCCTGGTAGCACTCTCAGAACTGTTCACAGATACAGCAGCAACCTGGTACCGAAATAACAAGATAAAATGGAGAACTTGGAGAGATTTCACAACTTCGGCCAGACATTGGTATGACACGAGTCGCCAATATAAACAGAGGCTGCGGAACGAAGCATTTATTCGGATGCAGGGTCCTGATGAGATGGTTCGAGACTACCTCAGATGCCTGATAGGGATTATGACTAAGCTATCCCCACGGCTTGAGGAGACGTACGAACAGGACCTGTTGCACCGAAATATGCGATCAGATCTGCAGAAGCTAGTCAGGAGGTCCAACATAATAAGCGTAGAAACGCTACTAGACGCGGCAACGGACGCAGAGCAAACTCTAGAGCAAGAAAGAGCGCACCATCTGCCACCAGCACCAGAAGCGTCACTGCTTCCCGAACTGGCTTATAAACCAGCCATCGGACAAAAGAAGCAGAAATCCGAAATTTCTGCTGTATCGACAGAGGAAGCGAAATTTGTCATGCCAGACTTCACGGCCATGTTCGCCAAGATGATGGAGGAAAAGCTGAAATGTCTCCAATAGCCGAGCATGAACGAGAACTCTCAGTCCAGAAGGATGCAAGGGAAGGGGGGATATAGAAGCCCCAAGAGGTCATCAAACTCCAGACAGCAAATCAAATCTCCTTCAAGGAAAGGGGGAGAGCAGCACCAGTCGGAGCGCCCCTGCGCGCCGCCGGGCGGCCCGAGCAACGGTTTGATCCAACCCAACCGTTAAAGTGTTACGACTGTGGAGAATTGGGCCTCATGAAGAAGTATTGCCCCAAATGCTCGGGAAACGAAAAGAGGAATGGCGATTAAGGACCGCAGCCATTCCTAAATCTATTACGGTCCCTGCAGCGACGATCCCCATCGAAGCCCAAGCAGCGGTGGGGAATGCGGACATGAACAAGCCCCAAAGCGACTTTTCGCCTGAAGGCGAAGTCGATTTGGAGGGGTGTCGGAGCGCTGTCCTCTTAAGAAAAGGAGAGGAAACAGATCCAATAAAGAGACTCGCGACTCATCCAGAAGGATGTACGGGTTCTACGGCCCCAACCCCAATTGGCCCGGAAGTGCCAAAGGGGAGAATAGATGTCCAGCCACGTCCAGACGAATCCTCACCCGAAGGGGAGATCGTACAAAACGGGCAGATAATCTCCAACCTCTCGGAGGAGAGGAAAGAGAACCAAAGTCAGCGGAGACCAAAGAATAGTCCAGAAGGACAATGAACCCGAACGAAAACAACCTTCCCCGAAGGAGAGGATAAATCAAAAGGAACGTCTGAGGCAGCACAAATAACCGAAGCTGAAGCGACGGCGATAAACTCTGACACACGACAACAAACCCCCAGGTCTTATCCCGAAGATGAGATCAACGAGACCGGGCCATCTCTTCCAGGCTCGAAGTCCATCGAAGTGGAACCCGAGCCCATGCAACCGCAGAAGCGGACATATAGGGAAGAAGATGAAACTCGCTGATGGCTACAGATAGAAATCGGAGATTTCACGATTCGAGCCCTGTACAATAATGGAGTGTCCAGCACCGTAATGGGAGCAGTTGGCTTACAGATAGCCAGCGCATTTGGAAAAGATCTCTGGACCGAGTATGCGGGAAGAGTGAAACTACCAGATGGATCGTTCTGCTCACTGGTAGGTCACGTGACACTCCCCATAACGGTCGCAGAAGAAACGAGGGACGTACGCGTGGGTATCGTCCCACACCTACAGGACAAATGTTACATAGGTGTGAACTTCGTGAAGAAGTTTAGAGCCATACTTGACCCAGATGAAGACGTATTGTATTTTAAGGGCACCCAAGCGATAGTACAGCTGGAGGTAGCTAATTTGAACGCTGGCGTAGCCGCCATATCATCGGTCGCTATTGCCGATGTCACGGATTCGCAACAGCAAGAGCTAGAGAGTCTCCTAGACGAATCGCTGCAAGGCCAAAGAGACACTTGTGGCTTAACGTGTGACATTGAGTATCATATAGCTATTGAATTAGCCAAGCCCGTAAATAAAAAGAACGGCACCTACAGGTTCTGCGTTGACTACCGCAAGGTTAACGCGCAGACGAAGCCCGATGCGTATCCTCTACCCATCATGCATGATATATTGCGGAAATTGAGAAGGGCAAGATACATATCGATGTTTGACATCAAGAGTGCTTACCATCATATAACACTGTGCGAATATTCTCGGCCAATTACGGCCTTTACAGTGCCGAGAAATGGGCTGTGCCACTTTTTAGCAATGCCCTTCGGTTTATCTTACGTGGGCGCAACGTTTCAAAGATTGATCGATATGGTAATTGGGCCAGATTTAGAACCATATGTTCTTGCATATCTGGATGATATTATCATAATATCGGAAACGTTCGAAGAACAGAAACGCCTGCAAAAATTGGTCCTTGCGAAGTTTGAAGCCGCAGGACTAATTGTCAACCGAGAGAAATGCGTGTTCTGCAAACCAGAAGCCAGATATTTGTGAGTCTTGGTAAACCGGAATGGGGTCAGACCATTCCTAGAAAAGATTGAACCGGTGATGAATTACCCGGCTCCCAAAAATTTGAAACAATTGAGGCGTTTTCTGGGTATGTCTTCATGGTATAGAAGATTTATGAAGGAGTACGCAACGCTGGCCGAGCCTTTGACACGACTTTTAAAGAAAAATCAAAAGTACGAATGGCCCGCAAACCAACAAATCGCATTTGACATACTGAAGGTGCTGATCGCCTCAGCCCCTATTCTACAAAGCCCTCTGCCGGATAAACAATTCGTAGTCAATACTGACGCTAGCAACACCGAAATTGATGCAGTACTCCTCCAGGAAACGCAAGAGGGAGAGTGAGTACTTGTATTTGCCAGCAGAACGTTAAATTCGGCAGAATGGAATTACAGTGTACCCGAGCGCGAGTGCCTCGCAGTGGTATGGGCCATCGAGAAATTCCGGCCATACATCGAGGGTTACCACTTTCGAGTGGTAAGAGACCACTTGAGCCTGGCATGGCTGTGCAACTTAAAAAACCCCACCGGGCGTCTGGCGAAAGGTGCTCTAAATTACGTCATAGACGCATTGTCCAGGATGTACGAAGTGGTAGAGACACAAATAGGCTCCCTGAGTTGGTCAGAGGGTACAGAAGAGCAATGGTACCTAGCTACCCTGAACAAAACAGCCACAAACCGTCGAGAAAACCCCAATTGGAAGGTCTTTGGGGAAAACCTCTACCATTACAAGCCAGATGAAGAGATCGAGGACACTGTAGGCGACGAAGATACTTGGAAGTTGATAGTGCCAAAGGAACACCGGCACACTATATTACGAGAAAACCACGATAACCCGACCGCTGGGCACCTCGGACGAGAAAAGACCTATGTCCAAGTGTGCCAGCAATACTTCTGGCCACACATGTACGTGGACGTACAAGAATATGTCCGCGGGTGCATGATTTGTCAACAATGTAAAGTGGTCCAGAAGCCGCCTATCGGGAGAATGGGTTTGAGAATGGTTGAGAAACCATGGCAAATTGTAGCCGGCGATATCACCGGGCTATTGCCACGGAGTAGGGGTGAGTACGAATATATCTTGGTCTTCCAAGATTTATTCACCAGATGGGTAGAATGTATCCCCATTCGGAAAGCAAACGCCAGGACTGTCATTAAAGAGTTCGCGAGAGGATCGTGATGCGGTTCGGACCACCAGAGACTTTCCATTCGGATAACGGCAAAGCATTTAAAAATAAGGCTGTCGATTAATATCACTTGCAGCAAGGTATCTACCATACCACAACCCCCATTTTTGAGAGACGCCACCGATCACGCCGACGATCTGCTTTTAGTGGTGCGGAGACGAAGGACGTGGAAGAAAAGGAAGGCAGCAACGAAGCGCCAGGAAGTCGCAATGAGATCCTCGCCGGGAAAAAGCAGCGATTGATATCGCCAGCGGCGCGTCGTCTCGTCGTACCGTCGCAGTCTAATAAGTAGAGGTAAGGGCTAGCCCGCGGCAACCGCGGACAATTACAGGGCCACGATGCGAATAGCGTCTCAAAGCGAAAGGGCTCCGGACAGCTCGCGGGACAGAGGACACGCGCGTGATCCTAACCCTCTGCGAATCGGACGCTCGACCTACGCGATTTTATTTTATCATGGCCGACTTGTCTTTTTTATATGTAAAGTAACTGTAGATTATTTATTTGTTCATATTTCAGAATATAGCTTATATTATTATTGTTATAAAATCAGTGTGCCTTAAATAACCCGGACCCGCCTGCTCCTCGCACCGAGTTAGGCCAGAAATAAGAGGACATTGCTGTGCGTACACAGTAGCATTTAGTCTTCGTGTTTTCTGCGCTCCTTACAGGTCGCGAAAACCAAGTGTGTCGAGGAAACTCCACACGAAGCCGAATCCTCGTGGATTTGGTGTATACACGGAAAGAACCTGCACAGCTTTACCGGGATAGGCTACAGCAACGATCCGCCGCAAGCCACCTCGAAGGTAAGAGATTAATGATTAAGCACCCCGTTATAATATATATATATATATATATATATTTAGCCCCGCTTAATATGCTAGAAAAACGCAAAAATCAATACATGCGTTACAAAAAATATGGTGGACATCAAGGGCAAAGTGGGCTTTTTGACCTTGTGTGGTTGCAGTACTCGTTTTCTGCTCGTGCTAACTCGCCTTCGACTCGTACTGCAATCTCCACACTCGGTCTAAAACGCCCACTTTCCGCCATAGGCACACAATATACTATTTGATACCCATTCTGCGCTTTATTTTTCGACTTTCTCGACAAACTTTGTTTAATTGACGTTTTAATAAGAAATTTTTCATACCAAAAAGTTGTTCTTTTTCGAGATTTACTACTTTACCATAGAAATTTTTAGCATAAATTGTGTTATAATTCAATTGTGGCCTTAAATAAAATTTTGATGCCGTATTTCAGCTTTAATTTAGGTTTTTCTCGATGAACTTTGTTTAATTGACGTTTTCGGAAAAAATGTTTAATACAAAAAAGTTTTATTTTTTCCAGATCTGCAATTTTACCGTGGAAAATGTAATATAAACATGAAATTTATTTAAGATACAGCTAAAATTCTAATTTTCATTATATTCAATACGTATACTATATGGTAATGCGCTCAACGAATATAGCTCAAAATATACGTGCTTACTTATTATAATGAGACAAGTAAGCTGCTTAAGTTTCAACCGGTTTGATCATGGTTTTGCTGAGTGAACCGAAGAACTTGATTACATCCATACATACATCCATACATACATTTAAATTAGTGCTTGAAATGTGTTCCTATAGTGTTAAAGCACGTCTTTATGCAATAATTTGTTAGTTTTTAAGCTACTACACTTTTTGTTGTGACGGAAATATAAGGCTCTCCCTTGGAGCAGTTGTGCATAATAATAATGAATATAATTATCTGAAATTTTAGGAAAAACTTTACTATGATGTTATAATGTTATTCGAAATGTTTGAGTTAAAAGCTCAAAAACTGTGGAAATTTTAAAAATCACTGTAAACTGATTGCTTCATACCCAGAGTGTCCACCATGGATAGAAATCTGGAATATGGCTCACTGTGCTCATGATAGTTCTGAGTCTAAAACAAAATAAAGCACATCCCTGCCAACGGGCAGGGGCCTTCACTGCGCCGGTGTGGATAAATCTAAAGGTTATTAAAGTAAAGTTGCCGTCCTTCATAAACTTTCAGTTCATCTGGGTGAAGAAATTAGTAGCTAGTAGCCAGCCATTAGTGAATCTCTTAGTCGTCGTTTGAAACGGCTGCTCATCTGGATTAAGCCTGTGTTGATACTGGCCGTTATAAGGCCTCTATTCAATTTAGAATCCAGTAATCCGATACCTGAAACGTGATAAAGTTGATGTTCCTGCCTGAGCGGTAGATATATAGATAGATAGATATATACTTTATTTCGGTATAACATACAAAAATATACAGTATTTAAAGTACAATAATATTTCTTTCATTAACTATCGCCGTAACTATTCTTAAATAAGATGGTCTTGTAATCACAGTTCGTTATAAATTCGTATTTATCATATATCGTAAATGGTTATAATCAGTTATCATACAGTCAAACAATTAAATAACATACGCACAACTTAAAAATGATATATCTACCGCGACAATGGTTTAAAATACTCATGCACACATCCGCCACATTCATACAACCATTCATACTTATAAATACATTCATGCTCAGTAAAAAATATAATCAGTCAATAAAAAATAAATTGAATAAATTAGGACGCATACTGCAATTTAAATTACATAAATGATACACATTCAGGTGCTTAATTTGGTTGATCACCACTCCATTGCCTGAGATACCTATATAAAACAGTTTAAAATTTACACATAGACGGAAGATATCTCACACCGCAGGGGAGGTTATTCCAGAATCGCGAACCTTGGGCTCTAAACGAGTAAAGACCCATATCAGTACGCGATCCCGGAACCGAGGGCTCCTTTACTCCATTTCTACTGGACGTCCTGGCTGTGTTCTTACCAAAGAGAGCCGCAAGATATGGACGTTGTGCCCTGTTAATAGTTTTATATAATAACAACCCGGCAAAATACGCTCTTCTTTCCTTTATATTAAACCAGGCAACATACATACAGTTCCTGTAAGGAGTGATGTTTTCGTCCCTCTTAAGGAGACGCCGAATATTTCTGCCCTTTTCTAATTGAGTTTTCATTAAAAGAAATCATTTTTTTTAAATAAGCGTTGTTCCCAATTTATTGTACAGTAATCTAGATATATGTCTCAGCTGGTTTCATATGATTGTTTTGTTTTCGTGAAATCTTTGATATACTTATATATAAAGGTTAATTTCCAATTATTTGGCTCTCACAGTGTATCAAAATTTCACGAAAACAAAACGATCACATGAAACCTGCTTGTGCATATATCTAGATTACTGCACAACAAATTGGGGACAACTGTTATTTTTAAAACAAAAATGATTTCTTTTAAAGTTATGAATGCAAATCAATTAGACAAGGACAAAAATATTCGGTATTCCTTGAACACCACATATGTATCTCACACATGAGTTTCGAAGTCTTTGTAGTTTTGTGTCAAGTTCATCTGACACATCAAGAGAAACCACGGAATAGTATTCTAAATGGGGTACAACCAGCGCACATGCAAGCTGTTTACATAACGCCTCGGTGGTGCATGAATGAAAATATCGAAAGCTGTAAAGAGCACGATTAACCTTTTTAATTACCGCATCTACCTGCGGTTTCCACGTTAGTTTGGAGTCCATAGCAACACTGAGGTTGGTAACAGTGTTAACAAAGGGCACATATAGGCCTTCCTGAAATCCAATGCCTGGCAAATCAAGCTCTTGTAACCGATTGATGTTGTGTTCGGACCCAAAGATAATCGCTTTTGTTTTGTCGATATTGTATAGCAAGTGTTGAACTTCACCACCAGTTAGTGCATATTATAGGTCGTTGTTACAAAGTCTGAATAATAAGGACCCCAGAACTGAACCCTGTTGCTCATCCAGATAGGTGATTAGCCAATCTGATTTCCCATTATTGTTTGTTATAACTTTCTGTCTACGCCCGATTATATATGATTTAAGCTACTGGAGAATTGCCCTAAAAAACCCCATGCATATAAGTTTACGAAGTAATTTAGATGGTGAAATTGTATCAAACGCCTTGCTAAAGTCCGAATGTCTTTCGTCAATTTCAGTAATGCTGTCTGCGTTCTGTGAGGCTGTCTAAAGCCAGTTTGCAACGGGTCAAGGGTCTTTTTCGCTTTCAAGAAGTCAGTAATCTGGTCATTTACTATCTTCTCCAGTACTGTGGACAGCACTGAAGTCTTTTTGAGTGATAATAAATGAGCTTTCATCCACGTTTTTGGGAAGACACCACTGGACAGATAGGAGTTGAAGACCCCCGCAATGTGGTGACTTACAAAAGAGAGAGCCTTGGCTATGACACTTTGGGGGAAACCATCTTCTCCCCTAGCCTGGCACGAGAAATGAACGACAGACAGCATTACGTCCGACACTTATACGTCTTTGAAGGTAAAACCGTCATCACTGGCCGAGTCCAGGATGCCGCTTAGATCAACGTCTCCCTCACTCTGGGAGATTGCTACACCCTCAAACTATGAGTTTAGCTCACCAGGCGAGAAGCCGTGCAGCTCCTCTCGCGTCCTTGGCAAGAGCCCCAAGCCCTTTAATTTCTTCCAAATGTTCTTTTTATTTTCGAGGGCTTAAAAAATGTTGTTCTTCATAAAAATCTGCCGCGCGCTTTTCATGCATTGTTCTACATCTGCCGCGAGAGATTGGTACTCCTACCAAAATTTACCATCCTTGGTGCATTCATAGCGTCTGCGTACTGTGTCACATATTTGTGTTAAATGAGCCAGATCAGAATCCTCCAATGGAGGATTTGCTTTATTTTTCGGAATAAACTGCTTTACCGGTCCAAGTTTATCTATTGCCTCCATCACATTGGCTCTGAGCCGGGTAATGCTTCGCTTGGCACGCATCATTTGTTCTACCAAGTCGACACGAGAGAGAGTGACAACCCACGGTGACCGTCTGCGCTCACGCCTGTCCGCTGGTACTGCAATTCCCGTACTAACCGGCCGAAGCAAGCGGATGCCTGTAATATCTTTCATGCTATGTGAGGGGAGAAACTTGACAAGTATAGCGTGCGCAATAATCGCACGTTTTTTTCTCATCTCCCTCAAAAATATTGGATACAACAATGTTTTTATTAATATTCTCTGTGTTTACTGCCCCTCCTCGCATTACAGAGGCCCAACTACTCCGTGCTTGAAATACAGAACGCCTCTGCTTGGAATCACCCTGGTTAATACGTTTTTGTGTAAGTCCCTGTATTGTTCGCTAATTATTAGTATGTCAGCGTCTCGTTCTTTCACGTTTTGGGTCTGTAAAAGGTCTGCTGCCCCGCATCTGTGCATATTTCCTTGGAGAATAGTCGTCATATCTGAAGCTGCCTCCTGCGCTCCTCCAACATGGCTCTGTAAACCGCACACTTACCGGGGCCCGGCAGGTGAGCGGTCTCTTCGCGCTCGTTTTCAGAGTACAGAAAACACGCCAGTGTTGAGGTCGGGCAGCCTTTTCCGACATGGCCGGTCAGGCCGCACTTCCAGCAACACTGACTTATGTCCGTACCTTTACAGTCCGTCCGTCTGTGTCCGCATCCGAGGTACCTGTAGCACCTCGTTACTACCGTTCTCAGTCTGACGCGGCAATTCATCCATCCTATTTTTATGCGGCCTTCGTGAAGCAGCGTTTGAACAACGCTATCCTCTAGCTCACAGACCGGCATGCACGTGTCATATTGATTCGGACCGAAAATGTGTACGCCCGGATCCGACCTGTCCTCCGTCTCTCTATACAGTGCGTCTGTCACGTCCTTCCGTGTTACACAGTCTATGTCAAGAATTTTTAGTCTTACCCTGGAGGTGAGGTCCTTGACTTCTCCTTTCTCTTGTAGAGTTTCCTGCAGTTTCTTTCGGAAGTCGCGTCTGTTCTCCGCTACACTGTGCAGTCGTACAAGCAGTCCTCTTGACGTTTGTCTTAAGCTGTCTTAGTGTTTCGGCGTAGGTCATCGTACCCTTGGGCCTGATGAGGACAGCACCGCCGTTAGCCGTATGATGCCGCCTGCCCTTAGCTTGTCCGTCGCCGAGTCTAGTCCTGGTCTGTTGCGTGGCTCTTCCGTCTTCTTTAGTCATGTCGCAAGTCCTGTCTTGTTTCGGGGTGTTCTGTGCTTTGTGTAGTGTCGTCTTTTTCTTCTGTTTTCGGTTCGCCACCTTCACGAAACCCGAGCCGTCTTCCACCCTTTAGAAGGCTTCCGCCTGCTCAAGGCTTGATCTGGTGGCCTCACGTCCCCTCTCATTCTGTGGCGTTTCCGTGGCGTTTCCGTGGCGTCGTTTGTATCATCGTCTTTCTTCAAAGCCTCCCAGAGGGCTGTCAGACAGTTGCATTCATACCATACGATCTCGGAACATTCTTGTATCACAGCCATTCTGTTCGTGATTTCCGTGCTCAGTCTTTTCTGTTTCTTTTTTCGTGCGAACATCGTCTGTAGGGTCTTGTCTATGCGCTTGATTTGAGCTCTTATTGCCTGCTCAACTCCCCTCAGTCCGATCTCCTGTTTTAAGTCAGTCCGCCTTTGTCTTGGGGTTATTGTCTCGTTTGTGGTTTCTTCGGAAATTATATTAAACGTACCTTATTTGTGATACTCCAGAGTGCGGGATCGTCTCCGAACGCGGTTACCTCAGGATGCGAAGGGGAGATCACGCCCGCAATTACCCTCATGACTGTAGGCGCTTTTGAATATGAAGCGAGATGGGCATCCGCATCAGCCGTGCTCCTTCACCCGTCATTGGCATTTCCCACAATCCCGCGGGAGCGGCGCGTAGACGCCGGGAGCCATCACAGAGACGTACGCTGCGACGATCATCCACACATCCCTTGCGAGCTGTGTCACGACACCCGCTGCGCCCCGTGACCCTTTGATTGAATGCGTGTAGTTTGTATATGTTTGTTTTTTTGTGTGTAAGGCTCTTTAATTGGCAGTGTCCACCAGAGTCGAGCTTCTTGACGTATCGATCGACTTCTGAATTTAACGATCGACATCTTCCAGAGAAGTGCCCGTTTAATAGCGCCCTCGGGAAGAAGTCGGTCTGTATTCCCCCCCGGTCAACACTCGTTTATAGAGCCACCGGGCGAAAAAAGAAAAATTTCGTTTCGATTCGCTCGCGAGACTTGTCGGAAGATGCCCGTTTATAGAGCCTCCGACCAATCATACCCGGAAAATTGTGTCTTTCGTCTTTGTCCTGCTCGTCTGGGTGGCACTGCCGATGGAAGGATTCTTTCTGTACATGTAGTGTGTGTTTCAGTGTCATGCTTGATTGTGTTTTTTTTGTCTGCGTTTGTACTTGTGGAGTGTTGAGTGGGTGTTTCACGACGAGCCACCACTATTAACTGGCCGAGCGCGTTCTGTTACCGTTTAGTCACCTTCTGATTGCCAGGCGAACCGGCAAATCATCTAGCTACAAGCCCCGTCGGGAGTACCGCTGCGCTTCGTCATGCCACGAAGGTCATGCAGCGGCTACACGTCAACCCAGGTAACACTGGCGGAGATTATTATTGCTATTGCTATTGCTATTGCTATTGCTATTGCTATTGCTATTGCTATTGCTATTGCTATTGCTATTGCTATTGCTATTGCTATTGCTATTGCTATTGCTATTGCTATTGCTATTGCTATTGCTATTGCTATTGCTATTGCTATTGCTATTGCTATTGCTATTGCTATTGCTATTGCTATTGCTATTGCTATTGCTATTGCTATTGCTATTGCTATTGCTATTGCTATTGCTATTGCTATTGCTATTGCTATTGCTATTGCTATTGCTATTGCTATTGCTATTGCTATTGCTATTGCTATTGCTATTGCTATTGCTATTGCTATTGCTATTGCTATTGCTATTGCTATTGCTATTGCTATTGCTATTGCTATTGCTATTGCTATTGCTATTGCTATTGCTATTGCTATTGCTATTGCTATTGCTATTGCTATTGCTATTGCTATTGCTATTGCTATTGCTATTGCTATTGCTATTGCTACTGCTATTGCTATTGCTATTGCTATTGCTATTCGGAGGCTGAGACCCCTGCTACCCGAATCGTCCCAGGTGGCAGATAGGGGGACGACCAGCTTATGAGAAGCTCTGTTGGTTGTGAAATAAGCACTATGACAAATAATCTATCGTGGACCAAAACCTCTGTCAATTAATAGAGGTAAATGGCTGAGTAACATCCTTTCCACACTGAACACACAATCACAAACATAAGACACAATCATGCACAACACGGTACTACAGCACCACACACGATCGATCAGGTTACCCAGACGAGCAGGGCAAAGACGAACGACACAATTTCGGGAATGATTGGTCGGAGGCTCTATAAACGGGTATCGTCCGACAAGACACACGAGCGAATCGACTGATATTTCTTTCGCCCAGTGGCTCTATAAACGAGTTTCGACTGGGGGGAACAGAGGTCGACTTCTTGCCGAGGGTCACATAAACGGGCTTTTCTCTGGAAGATGTCGGCCATTAGCTGCAGAAGTCAATCGAAGCGCCGAAAAGCTTGACTCTGGTGGGCTTCGCCGATCGGGGAGCTCCACACCCACTATACAAACATATACAATAAATACACGCATATAGATAAATATGACGATGGATGAATGGGCTGCGGCCGGCAGCTGGTGGATATTCCCGTCAGACTAATCAAGGGAGGAGTAGTAGCCGCCTGACCGGTGAGATGCGAGATGTCAGTACCTTACCTCTGTGGGGGGGGTGGCGTGCTCCTCCCCTTCCGACCGCATCGCGAGGGGCGGCGGCGCCAAGCAACCACATGTTCAAAGTGGAAGGACCGCTCTGGCATCGCCGACTGGAGCGGATGACGGGGTTGATACCAGTGTAGTCTGGGCGCAGGTATGGAGGATTATCTGGTCAATATTTCCTTATACCCGAAGATGCGTAGGGTAAATCGCACACCGTCTAGCCTGAGGTTTGGGCCAGGTGCTGGATCGGTACCGGCATCGCCCACTCGATAGGGGTGACGTTAAACCTTTTGCTTCAATATGGCGCAGGCATATCCCGTAACCTTTTTCAATAGAGTCACTGATGGCGATAGGACTGACCTCCCGACAAGCCGCGGTGGGGCCCCCATGATGGGCGAACCATCTTAATTCACTTTTATGTTGCAGAATGTCAAAACAAATACCAAGAATTGTAGGAGAAGAAGAGAAGAACTCGGAAAAGACCTCTCCGCATACGCCATTATGCAGAGTATTTTCTAAAGAGGTTCACGGCAGCGCAACGAATGTGTCAGAAATAAGAGCTAGGGGCTCAAACGATAGTCACGAAGAACTACTGGTCACCAGGCGCAATGTAATGCAAACGGAGGAGCAAGCATCGGGCATTTTTCAAGAATTAAGAAATGTCCTAAATAAAATGATGGAGGCTGCCAAAAGACATCCGAACATTAACAAAACTGTAAAACATGACCTCATTTTTATAGAAGGCAAGCTAGAGGCATTAGAACAAGGTCGATAAGCTTGTTTGAAGGCACGGCGTACGCTAGCGGAGAGATCTAGAGAGACCCTCCCGGAAACAACACTGGCATGTCTCCAATGCCCAGTGACGGGTCACAGCACAAAAGACAACCCTCTGTATCACCATCGGATATACAAGGAGAGGGAGGCAGACAAAAACAGAAGAAGAAGGACTCAGCAGCACTCCAGTTAACAGTAACATCTCTGGGAACACAGGCGAACGAGGAGCTGATACCAACAGAAGGTAAATGGATCGAGGTTCGATCCAACAAAGGCAGAAGAAGGCAGCAGCGAGAATCAGCGACCGATGGATGCGTAGCCCAACAGCAGCAACGGCGGCAGCAGCAGCAAGGACAGGGGCAGCAACATCAGCCAAAAGATCAACGGGAAAGTAAGATCCGAAAGAAGAAAGTTAAGCCGGACGCGATCATAATCAAGTCTACGGGCAGCAAGAGATACGCTGAGATTATTGCCGACATCCGGAAATCTGTCAACTTGGAAGCAAGCGGAGTGGAGGTCGCACGTATCCAGTCAACGAGAACAGGCCAAGTCTTTCTCGAATTAAAAAAGAGCTTGGCTGATTCTAGCGCAACCTTCTCTCAAGCCCTTAAGTTGGCAGTAGGGGAACAGTGTACCGTACGAGAATTGGTCCCCAGAGCAGTCCTCGAGATGAGGGATCTCGATCGATACACCACCCAGAAAGAGATACAGGAAGCCCTACAGCAGGACCTGACAAGCCACGACGGGTATATGAAGGCCTCGCTGTCCCAGCCAAACGAGAGAGAGAAATGTATGGTCCCAGTGACGATAGAAGAATCCGCTGCCACTACGCTAATGAGAACGGCCCGTATAAAAGTGGGATGGATAAACTGCAGGATCCGAAGGAGGACCATAGTTCCCAGGTATTACAAATGCCTGGACTATGGTCACCATGGCACCAGATGCGAAGGTCCGGATCGTAGCGCATTCTGCTTCCGATTCGGGGACAGTGGGCACAAAGCAAAGGACTGCTCCGCTGCCCATAAGTGCTTCCTCTGCCCTGAGCAGCAGGGAAAACCCGAGTCTCGCAACCACAGCAGCGGGTTCGGCAGCGTGTCCCGCCTTCCGTGCGGCTCTTGAAAAAGAAAAGAAAAAATGGCGATAGTTCTACAGGGAAACTTGAATCGAAGCAGGACGACAAATGACTTGCTCCCTCTGATCTGTCTCGAGAACAGCATTGACGTGGTACTCGTCAGCGAGCAATATCGGGATAGAGAAGATGGGGGCTGGTACCGCGACGCTCTTGGAACTGCGGCGATATGGGTTCCAAACCCATGCCGTTTCCACGAGACATGCCATGGATCCGGCAGTGGATATGTGTGGGTTAGGTGCGGCGATGATAACTACGGCAGCTGCTACCTCACACCGAATGAAGCAATCGGGCGCTTTCATGAAAAATTTTAAGCCCTCGAGGACGCTGTCGGAGAAATGGAGGGGGAGCTGATAGTGGCCGGAGACTTTAATTCCAAAGCTCTCGAGTGGGGTGAAAACCAGTCGAACTCCAGAGGAAGGCAAATCATGGACATAGCGTCCAGATTGGGACTGGTGGTCCTAAACACCGACTCTACGCCAACCTTCAGGAGGCTCGGTTACAGGGGGACCATCGTCGATGTCTCCCTGGCATCGTAACGCCTAGCTGCACAAGTACAGGACAGGCAGGTCATTGAAGACTACACAGCCAGTGACCATCAGTATATCACGTTCCACGTGCGTGACAAAAAACCGATCGGAGCCCCGTTGGCGCGTGGCCCTGCTAGGTGGAACGTTGCCAGAATAGACCCCGAGAAACTGTCTCTGGCCCTAGATCGCGGTCAGCAAACCCTGGTGGAAATTCCAGCCCATGCAACGCCAGCAGAACGAGCAGAGATAATGGCAAACACGACCATGCGCATTATCAATCATGCCTGCAAGGTGGCTATTCCAAAGAAGCGAGCGAGAAATTGAAAACGTCCTGTTTACTGGTGTACGGATGAAATTGTGGAACTGCGGCGACAATGCATACGACTCAGACGCGCAGCACAAAGAGCCAAAAGAGGCGACCGCGATGCTACTCTCAAGATCGCAGAGCATCAAACGGCGAAAAGAGCTCTCAACCGAGCCATTAAGGCTAGTAAGTACAACCGCTGGACGGAATTGGGGGATGATCTGAACAACGATCCATGGGGCTAGGGTACGAGATCGTTGCCCGCAAATTGAGAATGTTTAAAAATGACACTCCCATGAGCGCGGCGATGATGGACAACATTGTAAGTGTCCTATTCCCAGCACATCCAAAATGCACGGATGCCCCCTTCATACCAGAAGGCCCTGAGGCCCCAACCTTTAGAAGGACAGAGCTGAATATGGCCGTACGGAGCCTGAGAAAAAAGAAAGCACCAGGGCCAGACACCCTTCCAGCGGAAGTTCTGAAAGAAGTGGCACGGAGCCACCCAGAACTTTTGCTCGCGACGTACAACTCATGTCTTCACGCGGGAGTATTTTACTCCCGATGGAAGGAGGCGAGACTTGTGCTGATAAGCAAGGGTAAAGGACCAACGAACGAGCCGTCGTCGTACAGACCTCTCTGCATGCTAGACACTGCCGGAAAACTCCTGGAGAATTTGATAAGACCTGGTCTACATGCAGCGTTAAGAGCAGCTGGCGATCTCTCTGAGAGGCAATACGGCTTTCGGACAGGAAGATCGACCATAGACGCTATTCAGGAGGTAGTAAAGGCTGCCAGAAGCACGGAAAACGGAAACCACTTTTCTCTTCCAATCTGTCTAATGGCCACGCTTGATGTAAAGAAAGCCTTTAACTCGGTGAGGTGGAAGGATGCTCTACAATCGATGGAGCGGGACTTCAAGGTGCCCGTGCACCTCCTCCTGATTATCGGAAACTATCTGAAGGACCGCTACATCTTGTACGAGACAGAGGATGGCCCACGACGGCGGGAGCTCACGGCTGGTGCCGCTCAGGGCTTCATTCTGGGGTCCGATATATGGAACATCTTCTACGACGGAGTCCTTCGAATGGAGATGCCTGAGGGCTGTTTCCTGATCGGGTATGCAGATGACATAACGCTCATTATCATCGCCAGATGCATGATGATCGCGAGGATGCGACTCGAACAGGCAATGCGCCGAATTCTCCGATGGATGAGCGATCACGGGCTGTAGCTGGCGGAGGCAAAGACTGAGATCGTGCACCCGACGAAGCAGCGCGTCCCCAGAACACAGCCAGTTCTGATCGGAGGGATGGGACTACAGACCAAGGCAGTCGTGAAATACCTGGGGATAATGCTCGATACGAAGCTCACCTTCTGGGAACAGATTAGAAACGGAGCGGACAAGGCGGCTGTGATAGTGGCATCCCTGAGCAGGGTTATGGCTAATATCGGCGATCCTCGTCCGTGAATCAGGCGGCTACTACTACAGACCGCAGAGTCCATTATGCTCTACGGTTCTGAGGTCTGGGCTGATGCCATGCGTTACGATAAATACCGTAAACGTATAGCGGCTGTGCAACGGAGATGTGCGCTCCGCGTAGCGAGTTCGTATCGCACAGTCTCGGAATCTGCAGCCTTAGTGGTCGCCGGGGTATTACCCATCCACCTACTAGCTCGGGAGCTGCAATTCGTTAATCAGAAGAAGGAAACCCTGGGAAGGAGAAAAGCCAGAGAGGTAGCCAGGGAGCAATCACTGCTCCCCTGGCAGACACAATGGGAGAACGAAACGTACGGAAGGTGGACGGCCAGGCTTATATGTCAGGTAGCGCCGTGGATCAGCCGGCAGCACGGGGAGGTAAATTTTTAGATAACTCAGATGTTGACTGAACATGGCTACTTCCGCACATACCTACACAGGATGGGGAAGGCGGCAGACCCGCAGTGCCTGTACTGCAGAGCCCCAACAAGACGATGTCATCCACAGGTTTTTCGAATGCGAGCGGTGGAGGGACACCAGGATTGCTCTGGAAGAAGAGACGGGACGTATAACTCCCGACAACATCGTCGTCGTCATGCTAAGTGACCTCGACAGCTGGAGGAAGATCGCCCACTTCGTACAAAACACCCTAATGTCGGAGTGCGATGATCTCCAGTAACAATGAGGTGCCACGTTGTCGTTGTCGTTGTCGTTGTCGTGGTCGTTGTCGTTCTCCTTCTCCTTCTCGTTCTCCTTCTCGTTCTCGTTCTCGTTCTCGTTCTCGTTCTCGTTCTCGTTATCGTTCTCGTTATCGTTATCGTTATCGTTATCGTTATCGTTATCGTTATCGCTATCGCTATCGCTATCGCTATCGTTATCGTTATCGTTATCGTTATCGTTATCGTTATCGTTATCGTTATCGTTATCGTTATCGTTATCGTTATCGTTATCATTATCATTATCTTTATCATTATCATTATCATTATCATTATCATTATCATTATCATTATCATTATCATTATCATTATCATTATCATTATCATTATCATTATCATTATCATTATCATTATCATTATCATTATCATTATCATTATCATTATCATTATCATTATCATTATCATTATCATTATTATTATTATTATTATTATTATTATTATTATTATTATTATTACTTTTTTTAAGGATAAAATACGGGTAAATTTGCTGTGACGAAACCATCAGTCGGGATCACCCTGGAGGCAGCGACCTGCAGGATATTCCCAACTGGAGTGTCGGGTTCCCAGGCTTCGCATCTACTCGGGCTGGGAAAGGAGACAAAAGTTTCTTGCTCAATTTCCACCCAGAGCATCTACGACTGGGGGACCGACTAAACCCGCCTTCCCCTGAATATGAACTGATGACATGTGCCAGCAGTGCCGGATCAGGGGTAGGTAACCCATTCCGTCCACCTGCAACGTGGAACTACGTTAGTAATACTTCACGTTGCAGGGTCTGTCTACTTTTCTTTCGTCTCGTATGGTCTGTCCGTCTATTTCATTCTTGTCAGTTTATGTGTCCTCACATTCATACTTCATTCGTTCTCAAAAAACATTCTTTCATGCATTCTTGCGTTTCTATTCTCTCTGTCATTTTCTTTCGCTCATTCCAAGCACCCATCGCCTTTCTTCCCTTTGAGTACTGTCTCGATGAACGTAGCTACTTCCGTCCAGCAGTCTGCATCGCGTAGCATTCTCGGTATAATGTTCTCGGGCGTTATGTTTTCTGGTCCTAGTCTGCGTCTGGCCGTTGTCCATCTTTGGCATATGAAAAATGTATGTTCTGCGTCATACCTGTCATGTCCGCAGTACTTACAGTTCGGGGTTTGTACCTTGTCTCTCCTGAAAAGGTAGTATCTGAAGTAACCGTGTCCGGTGAGGAATTGGGTAAGGTAAAATTCACCTCGCCGAATCCCCGCTCCGTCCACGGTCTCAGATCTCCTATCAGACATCGGGTCCATGTTGCTGTCTTGTCTTCCGTCCATCGTTCGTACCATTCCGTCATTGTCCTGTTACTTTCTGTTATCGCCGCGTCAGCCCGTCCTGTCGCGGTGCTTAGTTCATAGATCCTCTTGCGTTCTTTTGCGAGGAGATCTATGGGAACACGCAATCCTCAGCGCCCCCCGTCTTTGTACGGTCATTAGTCGCTTGCAGTACTTTTTTACCCCGAGCGTATCGGCCCAAATTTCCGCGCCGTATAGCAGGATCGAGTGGGTCGTTGACATGAGTAACCGTCTTTTTCCCTGCCTTGGTCCGTACGTGTTTACCATCAGGCGGCTTAGGGAGGTGACTCTTTCAGCCGCCTTATTGGCAGTCTTTTCTATGTGCGTCCAGAAGGTCAGCTTTGTATCCAGGGTTACCCTCAGATACTTTACCGATTTCTTCGTCTCTGTCAGTTCGGTGCCGACGTTCCTCGGAATAACTGTCGGTATTCGTTGTCCTGTGAGCAAAACCAGTTCTGTCTTGTGTATTGCCAGTTGTAGTTCGTGTTCTGTCATCCATCTGTGTATTCGTCTCATCACCAGGTTCAGCGTTAGTTGGGCTAGTTCTGGGTTCCGTTGTACAATAACCACCGCGATGTCGTCCGCGTAGGCTACCAGAAAGGCGCCTTCTGGCATTTCTAGTCTTAGCAGGCTGTCGTATATCACGTTCCAGAAGTCTGGTCCTAGTATGGATCCCTGAGCGACTCCCGCGGTTATGTTCCTGGTTGTCCATCCCTCGGTCGTTTCATATGTTATTTTGCGGTCCTGTAGATAGTCTCTTATAACCCGCATCAGATAGGGAGGCACCCTGAAAGTTTCTAGGGCTCTCAAGATGTCCACCCACCTGACCGAGTTGAAAGCGTTTTTCACGTCTAGCAGTCCCGCGAGAACTAATGGTCTGGCCCCGTAGCAGGTTTGTCTTGTCTTTCGAGAGGCCTCGACTACCTCACGAAATGCCCCTATCGTGGATCGGCCCCTGCGAAAGTCGTGCTGGTTGTCGGAGAACCCTCCGGCGGCTTCAATCGCGTCTGTCAGTCGTGGTCTAAGTAGTAATTCGAAAACCTTGCCCGCGGTGTCCAGTAGGCTCAGTGGTCTATAGAAGGACGGCGCATCCGGTTCTCCTTTTCCCTTATACAGAAGAACCAACCTAGCCGTCTTCCATCGCTTGCTGAAAGTCCCTGTACGTAAACTGTCGTTGTACATGTCCAGGAGCATCTCCGGCTTGTGGCAAGCCACTTGCCGAAGAATCTCTCCTGGGATGCCGTCTGGTCCTGGTGCCTTCCCAGGTTTCAACGATGAGGTGGCTCTGAAGAGCTCCTCCTCGCTGAACTCCGGGACGGTTAGCGTTTGATCGTCGACGTACTCCCCCCTTACCTTGCAAGGGGTGAGGATGGCATACCTCAGAGTGTAATTGCAAAATCTCTTCCTGTATTGGGTCACCACCTGGTGGCTCTATTCAATTCTTCCCTTTCCAGCAGCATCTTTCCTTCGACCTGGAAGAGGGCTCATCTGGTGCCTCTCAAGAAGACGGCAATTCCATCTGCTGTCTCGGACTTTCGTCTGATTGTCCTTTTGAGCTTCCTCTCTAAGGTCTTGGGAAAGATCATACATGACCAGATCGCGGACTACGTAGCCTAAAAAAAAATCCTAGATCCTTTCCAGACTGGTTTTACACGTCACCATTCAACGCAAACAGCACTAATAAAATTGATAGAGGACATAAGGACAGGCATTAATAGCGAGAAAAAGTTACTCGCCATCTTATTACTGTTCGACTTTAGTAAGGCATTTGACAAGGTATCTCCGTTGAGACTGTTGCGCAAGATGATTAGAATGGGATTCTCCAGGTCAGTAGTTCTGTGGGTCAAGTTATACATTGTGGGTCGTAATCAGCGAGTGGTTACTAAATTAAACGGAGATTCGGATTGGTTAACAACCAACCTTGGCGTCCCACAGGGCTCAATACTTGGCCCCCTTCTTTTCAGTCTTTACATTAACGATTTCAAGGAAGTCTTGGCGGAGATCAATGGCTCGGGAGACCAGGCAGCCACTATAGTCGCACACCTACTTTACGCGGACGACTTACAAACGTACACCCAGGTTGCAAGAGACAGTATTCATGAGGGTGTAGATCGCATGTCAGCTGTGGCGCGTGCTGTGTCGCGCTGGGCTTCGGACAACGCACTGCACCTTAACACCGGCAAAACTAAAGCGATCATCTTTGGGTCGGAATATAACATCAATCAAATTCAGGGAATGAACTTGCCCGGGGTTGAGGTGCAGAGTGGTGTCTTCGCTCCCTTCGTCGACACAGTAACCAACCTTGGAGTGGTCATGGATTCAAAATTAACATGGAAACCGCAGGTAGATTCAGTTAGCCGAAAGGTTAATAGAGCTTTATATGGGCTCAGGTCTTTTCGATCCTGTACCACCGAGGCATTGCGTAAGCAGCTGGCAGGCGCACTTGCCATCTCTCACATGGATTACTGCTCCGTAGTGTACCTTGACGTAACAGCTGAACTTCAGACGCGACTACAGAGGTTACAAAATTCATGTGTTAGGTACATCTGTGGCATAAAGAGAAACGAGCATGTCACTCCCTTTAGGAGGAGGTTGGGCTGGCTAAAGGTCAGCGAAAGAAGAGAGTACTTTGCGGTGGTCATAGTATATAAGGCCTATTGCATGAGACAACCACCGTACCTTGAGGCCCTCTTTGAGAAGAATAAATGTAGAACATCTAGCAGGGTACCAAGGGAGATCTCGGTCCCGGGATCGCGTACGGATCTGGGCTTAAAATCGTTCACTGCCCAAGGGGCGCGCCTTTGGAACGCGCTTCCGCAAGATATGCGATCGTTGCCTTCGCTATCCAAATTCAAAACGGCAATGCGTAGGTACTCTCTCGCTAAATCGGTGAATTCGTAACACCACGTTCAGGCTAATGCTATACTCGCATTGCTTGGCTACTTGTGTATATCTAGTCTGCGTTATTTTATATATTGACGCGATAGAATAAGTATAATGTTATGTGCAATGATTTCGATCTTATAATTATATATTTATATACTTGACGTGTACCTGATTGGGCATATGTGATATGACAGCTGCGCTCAGCTATATGTATTTTGCAATACAATTGTGATATAAGAGCTGCGTTAACCAGCCATACGATAACTATGTACATTTACTTTTTTGACTGATCGAAAATAAACTATTATTTTATTCTATTCTATTCTATCTTGTAACCCAGACTCCAGGGGTCCCGCTCCACGTCGTCACATAACTGTTTCAAGCAGCGTATTATTGAGTCTTTGATAGCGTTTACTAGTGGCTTCCGTGCTGTCTTGTATTCCGCCGAGAGGGCCTCCTCATTAGGGTTGCGTTTTTTTCTTGCGCGGCACATTTTTCTTCGACTTTTTATGCACTCCTCTCGCACGTGGCCGATTTTGTCTGTCCACCAGTACACTTCACGTCTGTTCCGTACTGTATCTTTTCGGGGCATGGTCACGTTGCACAGTTGTTCTATCTGTCGCAACATCTCGTCCACGAGTCGGTCTGTCCTGTGTCTGTCTGTGAGTTGGTGCGGAACGATCTTAGCGGGTGCTGGTAGCTCCCGCAGTAGTGTGAAGAATCGTTCCTTGTCCTGTTTCTTCAGGTTCCAACGCGGGGGTCGCTCAGGTGCGTTCTGTCAAAAACAATGTACTGGTGATCGCTGGCTGTAAAGTCCTCGATCACCCTCCATTACTTGATCTTTGGTAGGAGGCGGTCCGTTACAAAAGTGACGTCTGGTATCGAGTCTCCGAAACCCGGTCTTCTGTATGTAGGTGTCTGTCCAAGGTTGTCTACAACTAGTCCCAGCCTTGCGGCCATTTCCAGCAGCAGCCTTCCTCTTTTGTTCGTCTTTGTCATTCCCCACTCGATAGCTCTGGAGTTAAAATGGCCCGCGACGACTAAGTCTCCCGGGAGATCTCTTAGGGTATCCTTCAATTTCTCTACTTTACTGTCAAAAGCATTAGCCGTGCAGTTTGGGATAAGGCAGACGCTGACGTAAGTGATAGTGCCGACCCTGATCCATACGTAGTCATCCCCCGCGCCAAAGTCAGTGACCCTCGTCCTCTGCTTACTCCGTATCCAGATGGCCAATGTGCCCGAGGTGTTTGAGTACCACGCTTTCTGTAAGTTCCTGTATTGTTCGCTAATTATTAGTATGTCAGCGACTCGTTCTTTCGCGATTTGGGTCAGTAAAAGGTCTGCTGCCTCGCATCTGTGCATATTTCCTTGGAGTATAGTCGTCATGTCTGAAGCTGCCTCCTGCGCTCTTTCAACGCGGCTCTGTAAACCGCGCACTTACCGGAGCCCGGCAGGTGAGCGGTCTATTCGCGCTTGTTTTCAGAGCACAGGAAACACGCCAGTCTTGAGGTCGGGCAGCCTTTCCCGACATGGCCGGTCAGGCCGCACTTCCAACAACACTGACTTCTGTCCGTACCTTTACAGTCTGTCCGTCTGTGTCCGTATCCGAGGCACCTGTAGCACCTCGTTACTACCGTTCTCAGTCTGACGCGGCAATTCATCCATCCTATTTTTATTCGGCCTTTGCGAAGCAGCGTTTGAGCAACGCTATCCTCTACCTCGCAGATCGCCATGCACGTGTCATATTGATTCGGACCGAAAATGTGTACGCCCGGATCCGACCTGTCCTCTGTCTCTCTATACAGTGCATCTGTCACGTCCTTCGGTCTTGTTATACAGTCTATGTCAAGAATCTCCAGTCTTACCCTGGAGGTGAGGTCCTTGACTTCTCCATTCTCTCCTAGGGTTTCCTGGAGTTTCTTTTGGAAGTCGCGTCTGTTCTCCGCATCACTGCGCAGTCGTACAAGCAGTCCTCCGTCTTTAGTTTTGCGGTAGCTCTGTATCTGTACGTTTGCGGATTCGGGGTCCACGTTCGTCTTAAGCTGTCTTAGTGTTTCGGAGTAGGTCATCGTCCCCTTGGGCCTAATGAGGACAGCATCGCCGTTAGCCCTATGATGCCGCCTGCCCCTACCATGTCCGTCGCCGAGTCTAGTCCTGGTCTGTTGCGTGGCTCTTCCCTCTTCTTTAGTCACGTCGCCAGTCCTGTCTTGTTTCGGGGTGTTCTGTGCTTTGTGTAGTGTCGTCTTTTTCTTCTGTTTTCGGTTCGCCACCTTCACGAAACCCGAGCCGTCTTTCACTCTTTGGAAAGCTTCCGCCTGCTCAGGGTTTGATCCGGTGGCCTCATGTCCCCTCTTGTTCTGTGGCGTTCCCGTATGCGTCATTTGTATCGTCGACTTTCTTCGGAGCCTCCCAGAGGGCTGTCAGACAATCGCATTCATACCATACGATCTTCGAACATTCTTGTATCACAGCCATTCCGTTATTATTATAACCATCATCATCATCATCATCATCATCATGATCGTCGTCGTCGTCGTCGTCGTCGTCGTCGTCGTCGTCGTCAGTCCTTTTGCCAGTCTTTTCGTGCTGTTATTATTGTTGGTCATGTCAGTCTAACCTATCCGTCAGACATCCGTCGTCGCATTTCCCTCGCAGAACCGTCTCGACATAAAATGCTACCGCGTCCCACTTGTCTTTTCCTTCCAGCATGACCGCGACGATACTGGATGGTGTCATAGTTCCAGTTATGTCTTGCTGTCCGTTTCGTTCTTCCGTCCATCGAGAGCACATGAAGAATGTGTGCTTAGCATCGTCCTTCCCATAACCACAGTAGTTGCACGTCGGAGTTTGCACTTTCCCCATCCTGTACAAGTAGTGCCTAAAGTATCCATGTCCCGACAGAAACTGAGTGAGGTAGAAGTTCACCTCTCCAAATAATCTGTCCAGCCACGGAGCCAGTCTCGGTATCAGTCACGGTTTTATACGAGCACGCTATCCGGAGCGCGCCTTTGCGCTGTACTGCCGCTATTCGCTTTCTGTATTTTTCTTTACTCATGGCGTCGGCCCAGATTTCCGATCCGTAAAGAAGGATGGAGTTTATGGTCGCCATCAGTAGTCGACGCGTCGCAGGTTTTGGCCCGCGTACGTTGGCCATGAATCTGTTCAGCTGAGCGACCCTCCTAGCCGCTCTGTCCGCTACACCGGATGGTCACCGTAATGTCTCCTACTGTCATGATTATGCTACGAGGGTAGTTCAATAAGTCTGTAGAATATAGTATAAAAACAATTTTTTTTGGGTAAATTTTTTTTTATTTTTTAACATAATCTCCTTGGAGCTCTATACACTTGGTCAATCGCTTTTTAAGTTTTTTTAATCCTTCAGAAAAGTGCGTTTTCGGAAGTTCCTCAAAATAAGCACTTACAGAGGCAATGACGTCTTCGTTGTCCGTAAATCTCTGTCCACCGAGCCATTTTTTCAAGTTTGGAAATAAGAAAAAGTCACTGGGAGCTAAATCTGGTGAATACGGTGGGTGTTCGACCAATTCGAATTTTAGTTCTTCAATTTTAGCCATTGAAACGAAGCATGTGTGAACTCGGGCGTTGTCGTGATGAAAGAGAATTTTTTTTCTCGCCAAATGTGGTCGTTTTTTTTTAATTTCTTCTTTCAGCTGCTCTAATAATGATGCATAATACTCACCAGTAATTGTTTTACCCTTTTCCAAGTAGTCAATAAGTATAATTCCACGTGCATCCCAAAAAACTGTAGCCATAACCTTACCAGCTGATTTTACGGTCTTTGCCTTCTTTGGAGCTGGTTCGCCTGTGGAAATCCACTGTTTGGATTGTTCCTTTGTCTCAGGAGTGTAGTGGTGTATCCATGTTTCATCCACAGTCACAAATCGACGAAAAAATTCCTCAGGATTCCGACTTATGCGCGCCAAAAGAGCCTCAGAGGCGACCACTCTATTGCGTTTATTCTCAGCTGAGAGCAAACGCGGCACCCATCTTGCCGATAGCTTTTTCATGCCTAATTTTTCATGTAGAATTGAAACAACTGCACCTATAGATATCCTTGTGGCCTCAGCTAACTCACGCACTTTTAATCTTCTATCCTTCAACACCATATCGTGGATTTTATTGATGATTTCGGGAGTAGTTGCTTCTGCGGGCCTTCCTGAACGTGGTTCGTCACTTATTGATGTACGACCACGCTTAAATTCATTTACCCAGTTATAAACCGTTGCTAAGGCAGGGGCAGATGTGCCATGAACTGAGTCCAATTCATTTTTTATCTCATATGGAGTTAAACCCTTTAAATGAAAATGTTTAATTACCGCTCTCAACTCGTTTTTTTTCATTTTTCTTAACAAGCAATTTTTTTTTTCAATTGGTTATAAAAACACGTAAACTCAGAAGATGTGGACTGTGACTGCACCATATATCTAGTCGGGAGTGGTGCTGACTGAAAACAGATGATTTGGAGCGATTCGCGCGCCATCTGTTGGTCATTCTAAAGACTTATTGAACTACCCTCGTAGTCTGTATTCTCTTCCTCGTCAGTAGTACTATTTCTGTCTTGCCTAAAGCTAGCTGTAATCCGTGCATGCGCATCCATCGAAGCACGCGACTCATGATTAGATTCAGCTTGAACTGAGCAGAACCAGAATTGCGCGCCACGACGACCGCCGCAACATCGTCCGCGCATCCTATCAATTTCATCCCGATTTGCACGTGGAGCCTGAGCAGTGCGTCATATAGGTCTAGCCACAAATCCGAACCGAGAATTGACCCCTGTGCCACGCCAGCTGTGATTTCGCTTACTCTAAGTCCGTCATTCGTTTCGTACAGAAGCTTTCTGTCTGTCAGGTAATTCTCAACCCATCGCAGGATATAAGGTGGGACCCCGAAGATCCATAGTGCTGCGAGAATGTCGACCAACCTCGCGGAATTAAACGCGTTCTTAACGTTGAGCGTCGCTAACACATCTATTGGTCTAGCACCGCGACAAGCCCGATTCGCTTCCTCTACCGCCGCCGTTACCTCGCATACCGCGCCTATCACCGAACGACCTCATCTGAAACCATATTGGTTGTTTGAGAGATCGCCTGCGCTTCGTATTGCTCCCTGGATCCGTGGTCTGAGCAACAGCTCTGCTGTCTTCCTCATCGTATCCAACAGACTTAAGGGCCTGTACGCGGATGTGGAATTTGGATCGCCTTTTCGTTTGTCGATCAGAACTAGTCATGCCATTTTCCAACGATAACTGAAAACCCCCTCGATCAGACACGCGCCGCAATGATTTTTATCGCCTCTGCCGGGATCTCGTCTGGTCCAAGTGATTTCCTGCTCTTCATAGCAGATACAGCCGTTCTGAGCTCCCCCTCCAAGAAAAGCGGGATCTCGTCCGTCCGTTCGTCCGAGTAGTCTGGTATATCTCGGGTGGGATGTGTCGTGAAAAGACCGTCAATTACCCATTCCATCTTTTCCGCGCTCATTGTCCCGTTAGCTGCAGGACTTCCGAATTTTTTGGTGACGATCTTATATCCCATTCCCCACGGGTCCCTGTCAACGTCATCGCAAAGTTGTCTCCAGCAGAGAAGTTTGCTCCGCTTGATCGTGGTCCGGAGTCTTTTCCGCGCTGCCCTATATTGCTGCATAAGGTCATTGTATCCATCTCGGCATCGTGCACGCTGTGCTGTGCGCTTGCGTGCGTGGCACTGCTTCCTCAGAGCTGCTATTTCGACCGTCCACCAGTACGCCGGGTGTCGGTTGTCTCTCATGTTTGTGCGTGGTATAGAGGCATTGCAAGCTCTTGTTATGATTGACGTCGTTCGTTCCACAAGCATTTCCACTCTGTCGCTGCCGACTAGTTCACGCGGGATTCCAGCAGAGAGGTTATTAGCGCTTTGTAACACCTCTGCCAGTATCTCGCGGTCCATACGTCTGACGTTCCATCGTGGAAAATGCTCTTTACGTCGGTTCCTGTTCGTACGTTCGTCCTTGGTTCCGACTTCAAAGCGTATGTACTGGTGGTCGCTTCCGTTTTATTCGTCAGTCACGTGCCAGTTCTGTATGGATCCAGAAAGCTCTTCGCTCGCAAACGTTATGTCCGGTATAGATTGGCGAAATCCTGGTCTAATGTAAGTTGGCGTCGAGCCTATGTTGTTTATGGACATTCCCAGTCTTGCCATAACATCAATAATGAGGTGTCCTCGTCCGTTCGTAGTAGGTATGCCCCATTCAATAAAAGTTATGAATAAACGTTAAAGTTTTCTTATAATTTAACAGGCTTAGTCTATTTTCTCCAAAAAAATGGCATTCTAGCACGATATTTTTGAGGTTAAGATATTTTCTTATATTTACTGTAGTATGTGGGCTTATGAAAACACAGTGTTAAATCTGTTATTCTCATGTGGAACATGAAAATGGGCATATTTAGCAATTGGTTCGATTTCTTTATTTTAGGTTATTTTCTTGGTCAATTCTACTAGTGGATTCGAATTCAGCGAATTGAAATCTATGAGAAATAATGTTAATCACATACTAAATAGAGTAAGTTCTAATTGCATAACAGACAAATCTAATTTTTTATAAATAAAATGATACTTTACACGATTTTTTGAAGGTTAAGTCATTATTGTTACAATTTCTCTATAGTTTTTCTATATTCTAGGAAGATCAATCTTTAAACTAAAAAAATTTCATTGCATTATCTTATTTCTTTCCAAAGATCTACGATTTTGAAAAATTAAAAGTCAATTTTGCTCACTGCGGCGCTTAGGGTGGCGCTGCTGTTCCTCATAAGAAATCAGCGAAAAACATCACCATCCAGGGGGTACTTTCTCACAAGATTTACATGGAGATCATATTTATAAATTTATTTACGAGTTCTATACATGACAAAAACACCTATTAACGTAGTTATATATACTATATGAAGGTATAGTAGAATAGATGGTAGCAACAATATATTGAAAATGTCAATAAAATACATCTACAAGTAAATTATTTATTATGGAGTGCCATGAGAGTAAGATAAGTATCATAGTTTATTAGTAACTTAAATTCATAAAAACACTTTTCTTTCAGTACTTATTTTTCAATAATGTCTGGCTATAAAAAGGTTATTTTTTATGGCAATCTTTGAATTCAACATTTAACCATACACATATTTAATGATGTAAGAAAAAACAGAAAGATACCATGTATAATAGTTGTACCAAACAACAAAAAAGGAATTTTACAATAACACAACAAATAAATATTTCGATCAATGAAATGTTTTCAACGCCAGACAAAATATTCATCAAATGTAAAAATCTTTACGACGTAAATAAAGTTGAAGAAGCTCTACAAGATATAGAAAATTGAAATTCAAAGATTGAAACTGACACAATAAAAAATTCTAGATTAGAATAATTGTAGTTGAAAAATATTTGGAAATAGAAAGCAATAAAAAAATTAAAAGTGACATCAGTGAAAGAAATTCGCTGAATGAATACCAAGAGATAAATATAGTTCACAAATACATAAGCAAGAAAACTGATACACTGACTCTAGATGCAGAGGCAGTAGCTAATACATATGCAACAATTTTGAAAGACAGAAAACTGTACGTGGGAAACAATAGATGCAAAGTTTACGATGATTTTAATATAATCTTATGTTATAAATTTAAAATGTATGTACATAATTCGAAAAAATGTACGTCTATTGATGAATTCTGTAATGTTTGCTCTGAAAAGCATCCAAATAAGGATTGCACCAATAAAGAAAATAAGAAATGCATAAACTGTCTGATATAAATCGAAAAACATAAGACCAATAGTGAAACCGACCACACAGCTGAAGGCAAAGAATCTTGTGGAACATATCAATTTTTATTACATAGAACAATACAACCAACAGATTATCCATTCAACCCAAAAAAAAACAATGGTAGGTGAAGAAATGCGGATTAAAGAATTGCAAGAAAATATTGTATATTACAATAATAATGATATAGAAGAATTCGTTAAAAAAATAATAATGGAAGACACAGTTAGTTTCCACAGCATACTCGTATTATAATAAACTTTCACAGAAAAATATGTAATTTAATAATAATGTAATAAAATAAAAGATAGAGAATGCATAAGAAATATGAATATAGTATAGTATTACAGTAAAAGTAATATAATTGAAATGGAAGAATGGATAATAAAACTAAGGAAACACGATATGATTATATTATTTGAGTTTTTATGATTTGTTCTTGTAAGTTTCTTTTTTAATTGTATAACCGGACTGCGTACAGATATTTGCGTATTTCTGCAGAGTGCTATCTTATTATACCATAATATTATTATATGATATTGTATTGTGTTACTAAATGTAATCTGGCGAATAAGTAAAAAAAAACGTTTATAAATAAAGATATTTTAGCGATAACAATTTCATTCTTTATATTGGCAGAAGTAGTAAGACACAATATCTACTATTCCGGAGTAACTAAAAATTAAGTAGAAAGTATACATTTTGAACCATAAAGTAAAGCAAGTGGTACTGGAAACTGAAAGCGAGTAATGTTAAATGTAATTAGATAATTATTAAGTTAAAACTTTAGACTTATTTTTCTTATTGTTTGTAATTTTATGATTTCAGCTCGCTTACCGCAGGATATCTCAGTTTATTCTTGATTCATATTCTTGAAACTTACAGAGAATGTTTAAAATATGTTCCTTGGACTTTCAGGAGTAGATTTTTAATAAGATAAGTTTAAGTGAATGGTACATATGTACTGTAATACTCGTACATAAAATACTATTATTACCAATGCAGGTGGTCTAATAATTTGAAATAATTATCGGAATAAAAAGAACAAAATACAGAGATAACACGTTTAAAGTTTCAATGTAAATTGTCGTTTTATGTTATTTAATGTAAGTTGTTTTATTTAAATGCATATAACTTTGCTGAAACATTAAGCTTTGACATGTGATAGGTTTCAAAACATTCTTACAATTACAAAAATTAAGAAAATTCAATAAAAATTTTTTTTGATATGTTTGCCAAAAGCACCAGAGTCCTACCTGAAGGCACTTTTTGATTCATTAGGTCCGTTCAAATCCTTAAAATCCTTAAAAACGTGGTTTAGTCTACTCGAACTTTCATACCGAAAATCATGAAGATAGATTTTTTCAGTACAAAAGTGACTGCCTTGGTCACAAAATGGGCAAAGAGCAATATTAATATTAAAACAATCAAAATAATAGGAAAATTTGATTAAAAAACTAATAAAATGCACATTTTTTCAACAAGGTCATGTTTAGCTTTGAACATGTTTAAATATATGGGCTTAAAACACTCTGAAAAAGTTTACAAGCATTCCACATACCAAAAGAAACATTTTTACCAAAATAAAAATAGATTTTTTTTGTTAACGATTTCTCAAAAATATTTGTATATATACATGCATATGGTAATATGGCCATACTTAGATTCAAATAGTCTTAAACATATGTGTTTAAAGAAATATGAAAAAATACAATCATTCTACATACTTAAAGAAAGATTTTTACCGAAAACTAATTTTTTTTTTCGTTTTTATTTTCCAGAGAGCTACTCATATTTATCAATATACATTCTTGATTTCTCAGAGAATCACCCATGTATCTACATTATATTAAGATCCAAAATGTGTCCGTCCGTTTTTTTTTTGTATATTTATTTTTAAGGTTTTTCATATTTTAGAATTAGAATATTGGTATAATATATTAATATATATATATATATATATATATATATATATACATATATATAGATATTGTCGCTGATTGTTCTTATACAAGTAATATATATTATATATATATTATATATATAATAATTAAAATTGATATTGAGTTGTATACCTACAACTGTATTCTTTGTTATACAGTTATATCACCCATGTATCTACATTATATTAAGATCCAAAATGTGTCCGTCCGTTTTTTTTTTGTATATTTATTTTTAAGGTTTTTCATATTTTAGAATTAGAATATTGGTATAATATATTAATATATATATATATATATATATATATATATATATATATATATATATATATATATATATATATATATATATATATATACATATATATAGATATTGTCGCTGATTGTTCTTATACAAGTAATATATATTATATATATATTATATATATAATAATTAAAATTGATATTGAGTTGTATACCTACAACTGTATTCTTTGTTATACAGCATATTTTATAATTTATGCATGCTAATATTTGATGATGGCATTAATAGAATATATAAGTTCTTGACTAGGGTTGTTCATAATATACAAACATTTTTTGCATGCAGCGCTATCGATACCATATCTTCTTTATAGCTTAAAATAACCTCTTGCGCTTTTCAAATTTTTTAAAAATTGGTTAAAGCTCGCTCAAGTCAATTTTTAAAGAAAAATAAATTTTTCTCAATTTTTTGTAACTTTAAATATAACGTTTCGAATTACGGGTGCTCGAGCTATGTTATAATATTTGTTAGTAATATAGCATAGTTGCAAAATATTTTCAGAACATAACCACACCATGATGTGCTCTTTAAGTAGGTAAAAAGCATAATTTTTTTAATAATTTTTATTTTTAGTGATTTTAAAAGTGCAATAAATAATTTTTTAAAGAGGATCATTAGTCTCCACTTACTAAAGTAAGTAATAGAAAATTTAGTTTTCATAAAGTTCTGAAAGAAAATGTTATTATGAGAAAATCCATGTATTTGCATATATTTTAATATTTCTTCGTTAATATTTTCATTTTTCGAAATATATAATGTCCCTATTTTCTCTTTGATGGATATTCAGTATTATAATATATAATATAAAGATATAAGTTTTCATTTCGGTAGGAGGGGGGGGGGGGTGCGGAGCCACAGCCTCCCGGCGAAAACTTAATTTTCTATTTAAACGGTTCTATCTTGGAAACATATAAGGAAATGTCATTGGAAAATTTTGAAATTATTAGTAACATATACAAGAATGTGCATTAAAATATTTTATTTTTGATCTTTTTCTTATAAAAATGTAAAGGTTGGTCTATAATTTTTTGTTTTATAACGACTGTTCTAATTTACGATCCTTGAAAATCGACAATTTAATTTATAAACATAACCTTATAATTTATGCTTCTTAAAATTTCGAAAATGAACATGCTAGAAATATGTTTCGGGACATGTGAAATATAAATATACTCTTTATAGACAATGTTCCTACTTTTCGTTATTGATAGATCCGTTATTGTTTTAGCAATTTTTCGATTTTTTAGTTTCAGTTATTCGGATTATTTTGTATGTTGGAAATAATATGATCGATTCAGTTTAAATTCATATGAAAGAGCATAAATTACCTATGTTTTTTTATCCAAAATTTTAGATAAGCTATATTTCTCTTCTAATGTTATACACGAAAACCCCATTTTTGTTTAAGGGATCATTCTACTTTGGACGTTTAAGACAATGGCTATTTTTTTTAATTTTTATAGAAGTACTATTATGATATTGATATAAGATTTGTTGGGCTTAATAAATACACTGTCAAAATAAATAAAAATTTTTTTTTATTTATTTTAAACACTTTCTATACACAAAAATTACAGGCAAACGTAATTTCTCGAAAAGTAGGTATGAGTGCGCCGTAGGCGAATGCTCAAAGGCGGACCATCTCAAACAAAAAAATCAAACGGTTTTAGATTTAGTACGAGTCTGGCTCTATCGCATTCTAGAATTTTATAACTTTATGCAAAAATAATAAAATGGCGGACATTTAAAAAAAAAGAGAAATTCCCTCCTTGGAAGCCTCGGATGAGCGGCGGTTCGCTACACGTATGTGCTGGTTGTCGCACGAGTTGGCAAACTGAAAAGAGATTTAATCGATTTCGACACCAATCGCCTCCATAATTTTCAAAACCGCATTTTCAACAATGTTTTTTCCAGAATAAGTGTGATTAGGTGTCATACTCCAAACAGTTTTCGTTTTCTCCAAGTAATCGCATAGCAAACACAAGTCGACGATTAATTTCGTAACCACTTCCAATCATTGGACACGAGTTGATAAACATTTCTCCACAGCTACAAGTAATACACACTTTGAAACCTAGCCCACGTTGTCCATATTTGGAAAATGAAACAACTTTGTCACATTTTTTACACTTTAAATATTGTTCTGACATTGTAAACACGAAAAAAATGTAAGAATAATGAACCTTTATTATTAACTAGTATCGTCCGATTTTTTTAGTTTTGCCGTCGACGCGCTAGTATGATGAGAGCCTACTTCATCGGTGTGTCTATTCCCGTGGAAGGTTCGCTTTTTAGGTTTTGTTCCTGGACGTCTCCAACCAGAACCTTGACTTTTCATTGCAACAAATATTGGCAAGAGTCACGCATTCCGTGATGTTGCTTCTACAAATTTCGAAACACGACTGCTGCTCTAAATATTGCTGGGCATAAGTGGGGATACGAAATTTATAAAAGGAAGCAGCTGTTCGAATGTACATAGCCCGAAAAGCGGCTTTAGCCAGCGGACAGGGTATGTAAGGGCGCTCAGGTAGTTCGGTACAAGGTTCGGAAAAGTACAGTTAGAATGCTCGGATCATTCTAGAATTTTCAGAGAATATTTCTGAAAACATTTACTTTTGAATAATTCAACTAAAAAAATCAATTTTTTGAAATTTGCAAAGTATAAACTACCTTAAACTGTTATATATCGGAAACCTATACAGCAAAATCTTTGAAAACATTTGAGGTGATTAGCAATATCAAGAAGAATATTTAGAAAGCCTTTTAAGAATTTAGCCTCCACAGTTTCGGATAAAAAAATAATTTTGCGAAAACGGTCGAAATATCTTGCTACACCTATACTCGATGTGAACATGTATCAATATATCGACGTACTGACGTTTGCTTACAAAATTTTATTTAATTCAAATAATTTTAATAAATTACGCAAGGAGAGAAAATTGTCTTTATAACGATTATTACCTAGCGATGTTATTTGGCAATATGGGGAAGAAATGTTTTTTTAAAATAGGTTATATCTTGATACTAACTATGGCATTTTAAATTGTAATGATATCATACTTTTTTATAATAATTTTGTTATTAATAAACAATAATGAGTTACATTAATATAATACATTAAACAATTTCATATATAGTAATTATTCATTAAATTTAAGAAAGCTAAGTGCCAATTCATTGATAGCGATTTTTTTAATATTATTACTAAATTTTGTTTATATAGCCCATTAAAGGCAGTATTATATTTGTAAAAAGTATCAAAAAGATATTACATTGCTAAAAAATAATCTTATAGTCCACGAATCATCAAAAAATAAAAATAATAACGAAAAAGTATTAATATATGTGCAAAAACATCGATTTTCTCAAAATAGAAAAATTGCTTCCTCATAGAGGAAGCTTAGTGATGGTAAAAGAAAAGTTTTGCTAAAAACCTGTTAGAAACATGTTTTGAGACATTAGGAATAAAAATACACGATTTTTAGAAAATGTCTGTATTGATGTGTGTGTGTGTGCGTGTGTTTGTCTCTGTGTGTGTGTGCGTGTGTGTGTTTGTGTATGTGTGTGTGCGTGTGTGTGTGCGTGCGTGTAAATTAATGTAATTAAGTTATCGTTGTAGGTGATGCAAGATACACACTTATTATGTTTAGAACTTAATTCAAATTTTTTTATTTAAAGTAAACAAAGCAGCATTACTTGTAAACGTCTTTTATTGAATGTATATTATTTGCATTTAACTCATTAAATGAAACCATGTGATATTCATAGCTAAAAGAGAAAACCACAGTTTTAGTGTACTCGAAGCAAGTAACTATATGTGATTTAAGTTAAAGACAAAGTGATTGTCAGTTGTCGAATGGAAGTTTTGACATGTGGGAGTAAATCACATATATTGAATCAGTTATAAAAGATTGTGATTACTATAAATAATACGATTTGTCAATCACAAATTTTAATAATTGTAATTGTATACCTTTCGTGCAAACAAATTCTTAAAAGTCTTATACCAGTGTTAAAGAATTAATTGTGAATTACTATGAAGTAAGTTTAATTTTTGGAAAAACCAATATTAACAAGTAGGACTTTGCATGATTTTCAAAAATGCATAAATCACTTAGAAAATGGTTCATTATTGCCAGTAAAGTATTTTTCAGAATTTTTCCAAGTCGAATTTATTGCAAAAAATCATTATTTATGTAACCGATTTGGAATTTCGCGCGAATTATTTCGAGACGATTCCTATTGGGCAGTCGATTTGTGACGTCACGATGGTATAATTTTGAAAATTTAGTACCGAAGAACGATTAAACGCTCCAATATCTCAAGCAAAATATTTAAAAACAAAATAATGTAGTATATATCCTTTGTAGTTTTCGACCAGGAATCCAATGCTCATATAAGCTTTTGGGCCCAATATATTTGTAAGGCCCATTTTAGGCTCAACTTTATTTTTGCAACGGAGAACATATAGGGTGGATGTCCGTATTACTGACACCCCACCCAACTACTGACACCGAAATCTATTTTATTATAAATAGAATATAAACTCTATCAAATAATATCTGAGAATAATATATAAGCAATCTGTAACTGTTTTTAGTATAATGAATAAACAAACGTGACACCTTTTAATTTCAGAAACTTTTAAAAAACAATAATAAAATTCGAGGCTACGAAAACGTTTACAATGATGTCTGTGTTCAGAGTGAACATGAAAATATTTCGAAATAGAGAAGACTATTATTTCTATAGTAGAGCGATATATGCAATAAAAAATAGTTTAATAGGTAATATTTATATACCAGATATATCTATTAGATAAAAAAGAAGAATTATCAAAGGCAGTTTATTTAATTATTGGGTGGCAGCGTTAGGTACAAGCATTTCAGACATTTTCGTATTACTGACATGTCAGTAGTTCCTCAAGGAAACGGCGCATTTGCCCAACTACTGACACTGCCGCACGAGTTAGTGAGTACAATCAAACATCCTTGACTGCAGCGGTGACGTTCATTTTGCATGATGTTTAACGCTTCCTGGGGAAAGATTTCAAATATTTGTGACAGTACATTTAAACTAATCATTTAGATACCTATACGTAAAAGCTTAAGTCCAAAGTATACTTTAAGAATGTTATTTAATTAATAGATATAAAATCAAATATTATTGTTTGTGTATGAAAGTAAATGGGTGTTAGTAGTTGGGTCCGACATATTTTCAGGGTGTCAATAATAGCTCATGAGAATATTATTATTAATTTCATGAATTTATAATTAAAAATAATCTTTATTGAAATTGCAACCTCGTTTTTATTATCTACGTGTAATGTATAATGATAAATAAATAGAAAAATATATTTTTTTATTTAACAAATGGTATAAACTATGCAATAATGCAATAATCGATCCTTGAGGGTGTCAGTAGTCGGCACATCCACCGTATTATTTATTACATATTTGAATTCCTCGCCTCTAAATACATACGAATATATTTACTTTATTGATTATTTATATTGATCATCAAAATTTAACCTGATTAGTTTGGACCCCATCAAAATTAGGTCTTTCTCTATCTGAAATCAGACAGTAGATTTAAATAAACTACATACTTGTTCGTATGTATTTTTAGATGAACAATTCAAATATGTAATAAAAAAGATGTTCTCATTTGTAAAAATGAAGTTTGGCCTAAAATGAGCCTTAAAAATATATCGGGCCCAAAATCTAATATCACCATTGAATTTCTGGGCGAAAATTATTAAGGATATGTACCACAATATTTTGTTTATAAATATTTTTCATTAGATATTGAAGCGATTAATCATTTTCCCGTCCTAAATTTCCAAAATTATACCATCGTGACGTCAAAATTGACTGGCCAATAGGAATCGTTTGAAAATAATTTGCGCAAAATTCAATATCGCATAGATAAATTATGATTTTTTTTCAATAAATTCGAGTTGAAAAATTTTCTGAAAAATACTTTACTGCCAATAATGAATCATTTTGTAAGTGATTTATCCATTTTTGAAACTCATGCAAAGTTTTAATTTGAATAATGATATAAAGACATTGAAGCTGTAAGTTTGTTCGATAATATACTTTATATAAATGAATAGTAGTAAGCCTGCGATGAAGACAAATTCAAGTTCATATGTTGAATGAAGGTTTCGGCGTATACGAAAGGGATAAAATGTTGTTTTTAAGTTTGTGGTATAAATGAATAATAGTATAGCCAATGATGTAGCCAAATTTAAGTTCATGTTTCGAATGAAGTTGTGGGCTTGTGTGAAAGAGTTAAAATGTTCCTATTAAGGTTCTTATATAAATGAATACTGGCTAACTAATAGCTAGCGATGAAGATAAATTCAAGTTCATGTGTTGAATGAAAGTTTGTTCACAATGAATAAAATTTCTTTTCAGTTGTTCAAAGCTCACACATTTATATTTTTTCAAAAAGATTACAAAGCAAGAAAAGCTGTCTTCAAACAATAGTTGAATTTTTCTTGCGACTAACGAGCTTTTATGGAAGAATTGTAACAGAATATAACAGATAAATATATGTTATTATGAGAGATTGATTGATTGATTGATACCATTTATTTAGCCAGGGTCTATTGACCGTATGTCGCTTCTGAATTTTACATTAATAACAATAAACAGTTTTAATAATATATTTAATAACAATTTGTAAAATATGTTCGCAAAAGTAACAATTTTGTATATATGCAGCTTATATCTACATCATTTATATTAAACGGAGGTATTTATAATAATATAATATTTTACAGAAATTTTATAGTTGTAGTAGATAATATCAATAATAGTTATAATAAACAATAATTTTTATAATTTTTATAATTTACGGGCGAATTCCACTTAAATCATATAGACTCGCCTTGTAGTAACAGAGAGTAAGGGATGATTTCAACGCCGTAAATAATGACGCTAACTTTACCTAATTTGGTAACTTTTTCCAGAATAACAACGTGGTAATTTGGTATGAATTTTTAAAAGTGATAGTATCCCATTGTGGAATTTTAAATAGCGAGGAATGTAATCGTTCAGATCGTCTTGTTCCTACATTTAAATCTTCGAAAAGTTTCCGAAGGTAACATGGCGAGGAGGTATCGTGTAATTTATACATTGTATATCGTAGAAAATATTTTCGTCTAGTTTCGGGTGTTAGCCAATTTAGTCATAGTAATAGTCATAGTTATGGAGGTGACTGCGACGGTCCCTGTTCGGGGACGTGCCGGTCCACACTCAGGCAGAGCCCATTGTGCTTCTCCTCCAATCCTAAATTTAAACCTACTGTTCCATCAGCCTTTTGTCAATTGCCCGTGTTACCTGACCTATTGATTCCAGGCTGAGCGCCCTTAGCGCGGTCGGTTCCATGAAAGGAGTGCCCCAAACTCTTTGTCTGGTCCCCACGAAAGCGGGGCAGCTACACATCAGGTGTAGGGTTGACTCCTCTCTGTATTCACACCATCTACATTTGCCTTCCTCGCGGATCTTCATCTTATGAAGATGGTATCCCACCTTCCAGTGCCCAGTCAGCTAGCCTATAGTAGACCTAAGCTTGGGTCTGCCCAGGCTTTTTACGGCTGCTATCCAAACTTCTGGTGGGTTGTCTCCCAACACCGCTTTCGCTTGCCTGATGCCTTGTGTGTTTCTCCATTTATCGCGCAGTTTCTCCCTAAGCCAGGCTCCCGCCGCCCTTCTCACTTCGCAGAGTGGGACTGTTGTGTCGCAGTGTTTTGCCCTTACCTGTCTGGAGCCTCTGCCTGCTAACCAGTCCGCCTTCTCATTTCCCTGGATGCCAGAGTGTCCTGTCACCCACAGCAGCCTCACTAGATTGTGAGCCGAGAGTGTGGTCAGAGCTATTCTGCAATTTAGCACCTCCTTTGAGGACGTGTTGATACCGTCTAACGCAAGTAAGGTCGCCTTGCTATCCGAGCAGATGGTTATTGTCCTCTGCCCTATACCCTTGGCCAAGAGGCCCTCCGCACATTCCCTAATGGCTCTGACTTCGGCCTGGAACACCGTTGTGTGGGGGTCCAGCGAGCACACTATCTCATCCGTGCTGCCCGATCCCCACGCGCCTGCTTCCGCGCCTGCGTCAACCTTAGAGCCATCCGTATACCAGACGATACCCACTTTCGTGAGTTCGTGTGATCCTTCGCTCCATTCTGCCTTGTCTGTCAGAAGGACCCTATAAGGGTTAGAGAACTGTATCCTTTCTGTTATTTTGTTACCTCATTGTCCCTGAAGTGAACACTGCTCAGTAGTTCCTTCAGCCTAATAAGTCTTAAAAGCGTTTACCCTTAATACCTTATTTAGTGGTGGAAGGTCCATTAGAGTCTCCAGCGCGACTGTGGGTGCCGTTCGTAGGCACCCTGTCATACCTCCCAGTACTACCCTTTGTACCCTATCCAGTGCCTTTTCATGTACCTTCAGTTCCGCTCTGTGGCCCCAGACGAGGGCTCCTGTCTCGGTCTAATGATGGACTCATAAAGCCACCTTACCTTTTCCGGTTGCAGTTCCCAGGTATTACCGAAGGCCCTTCTGTAGGCCCAGAACGTACTAATAGCCTCCTCACATTTGCCTTTAATATGTTTGCCCCAATTCAGTTTACCGTCTAGAGTGACGCCCATGTATTTGGCTTCTTTGATCAGGCTAAGGGGCGCACCCACCAGGTGGAGTCCCTCGATCGGTTTCACCTTATATCTGGTAGTAAACAGCATAACGCCAACTTTATTGGGGTTGACTCCGAGCTTCACCGACCTGCACCAGGTCTCCACTATCCCCAGCGCATGCTGCCTGAGGCCCGTAATTACATCCTGGTCGTGTGGTTGAAGGCTCCCCCCACATCCAGAAGAGCGACCAGCACCATGCCCTTGTTTTCCATGCCTTTCTGTATGACGCTGACCGCCTCCGCCAGTGCCGTATCCACCGACTTGCCTGCCTGGTAGGCGTGCTGCCTGGCGTGTAGCGGTGCCTCCACCAGCGCTGATTCCTTTATGTGTCTATGGATCAGCCTTTCCATCGTCTTGAGAAGAAACGACGTCAGGCAGATCGGCCTAAAGTCTTTTGGTTCCGAGTGTTGTGCCTTACCTGTTTTTGGTAGGAACACCACCTTGGCCCGTCTCCAGATTTTGGGTACATATCCCAGAGCCAGGCATGCCCTGAATAGCTTTCCTAGGGCGGGCAGCAGCCCGTCATGGCCCCTTTGCAGCACCGCCAGGAAGACCCCATCCGGCCCCGCGGCCTTGTAGGGTTCGAAGGTGCTTACTGCCCACGCCATTCTTTTTTTATCCGTTATATGCCTTGCCAGTTTCCAGTCCTCGCTTCTCGCGCCTAGTCGGAAGCGCGCGTCCTCCTTGGTAACTTGGAAGTCCGGGAAATGGGCCTCCAGTAGCCCGCTTAGCGCCTCTTGCCCATCCTCGGCCCAAGCGTCCGAGCTCAGTCGGATCGTGTCCGTGAGTGGGCCTTTGGGATTTTGTAGAACTCTGCACAATCTGGCAGTATCCGTCAGATTCTTCATACCCTCGCAGAGTCCTTTCCACCCCTGTATCTTAGCCAATTCTATCATCCTCTTATACTCCCTTTGCGTCATTCTAAATAGGAGCAAGTCCTGGTCCCTCTTCGTTCGCTTGGATCTGTTAAAGACCCGTCTTACCTTTCTGCGTTGCTTTTTCAAGGAGTGGTTCCACCATGGTGCCCCCTTGGGTGCTCCGCTTTTCCTTAGTTCGCAGTTGTTCTCGAAAGAGCTACTTATTTATGCCTTGTAGTATCTCGCAGCAGTGGTCAATATCCTCCGCCGTTCCATATGTGGTGGGGTGGTTAGCGATGTTTGCCTTGAGTTCCTCTCTATACCCGTCGCAGTTAGTCTTCCTCGGATTCCTTTTCAGCCTAGTCTCTGTACCCGTCCCTCCGATCCTGAACTCAATGTAGTTATGGTCCGACATCGTAATTTCATCCGACACCCGCCAACCTCTTGTTTCCGTCCATAGCGGTCGTTAGCCAATTTAGTGCTTTATAGAAATGCTTTAAAGCGACGTCTCGTTTTAGCCTATAAATAAAGCGAATAGTACTATTCAAAATTCGCAAGAGTTTTATATTTAGATATCCGGCTGCATCATTATATACTAGACAGGCATAGTCGAAATGTGGAATTATAAGGGATGAAACTAACAGCTTCCTAATTGGAATGGTTAATAAATTTGCCCTATGTCTAAGTCTATGTAATATACCATCAGCAAATAACATCCTAGACAATGTTTTAATACTTTCAGAAGTGAATTTATAAAGACTAATAAGATGGTTGGTTCTGGAATCAAGCCCTGTGGTACTCCTGCTGTATTTGGTAAAAAATCTGAAGTCGATCCGTCGAGATTTATCACCGCTTGAGATATATTTGTTAGATATGAGTGAAGCCACTTTATTGATTCATTACTGAAATTTAACTCTTTGAGAATTTGAAGTAATTTTGTATGGTTTATACAGTCAAAAGCTGTTTTGTAGTCAAAAAGTAACATTAAGGTAAATTTTCCCTCATTTATTCCCTGACGAATATCGTCTCAAATTTTTAGTAATGCTGATTGGGTACTATAGTTTTTACGGAATCCAGATTAAAAAGGTGATAAAAGAGCATTTGATTCTAGATAGTCTTTTAGTGGTTCATTTATAAGGGTCTCGAATATCTTGCTTAAGTGACATAAATTTGCAATAGGTCTAGTTTCCGATGGGGAACTGGGGTGAGGAACTTTGCTGAACAGAACTATTAATGACTTTTTCCAAATTTCGGGGTAAGTTGAGGTATTTATTGAAAGATTAAACAGTGTTGTTAGAAAAGGTATAAGAATGTTTGTGAAATTTTTAAAATAACTGAGAGAGAGACCATTGTAACAACGACCCTTTGCTTTATTTATGCACGATAGTATTGCTCCATTAACTTGAGTACTATCGATTTGATGAAAATTGTACTCAGGTATATTCGATTTATTATGAGTATCCAATATCGATTTTCGTTCTGCATCTAAGCAGAGTGAATGGCGGCAAGTCACAGAAGAGTAGTAACTTATTAACTCTGCAGATAAAAAAATTCAATGGAGAACTTTTACTGTCTCTAACTAACCCTGATTTATGTAAAATTGACCAGATATTATTCTTATCCCTAAGGTTTCTTAGTGTCCCTAAGTAGTAAGATTCTCTGGAAGCTTTTATTTCAGTCTTGATCTCGCGCCGCATTTGCTTATACTCTAACATTAATCTTTGGTTTTGATTTCTTTTTGCCCTTTTATATATTTGATCACGCAGTTTAAATCTAATTTTGAGATCTTTAGATAGCCACGGTGCTAATTGTTTGGTTATAATTCGTGTGAGAAATGGAGCATATTTATGTAATATGTCGACCGTAGAACTACGAGTTATATCTTAGAGAGAGAGAGAGAGAGAGAGAGAGAGAGAGAGAGAGAGAGAGAGAGAGAGAGAGAGAGAGAGAGAGAGAGAAAGAGAGAGAGAGAGAGAGAGAGAGATAAAGAGAGATAAAGAGAAAGAGATTGATAAAAATTTTATTTTGGTTTAGATAATCTTGATCGTACGGCACTTTAACCATAATATGTATATTTCACTGGCACTATCATTTATAAAACATCTCAATAAGCCATAACAGAAATATAACAATAATAACACAGCCCCACAAAAAAAAAATTGTAAGTCCCAAAAACTTGACCGCGGTACTTATATGTTTTTGGGATCGCTGAATCCGAATCCAGGGTTAGTTTAACCCTATCAGATCTTTCTCAAGGTCAGTTGAAGGTCAAATTATCGAAATACATGAAAAATACACTAAAACCATGGTATCTTGGGGTTTTTGGGGTTGCTGAATCCGAATCCGGGTCAGTTTAACCCCATCAGAACTTTCTCAAGGTCAGTTGAAGGTCAAATTATCGAAATACATGAAAAATACACTACAACCATGGTATCTCGGGGTTTTTGGGGTCGCTGAATCCGAATCCGGGGTCAGATTAAACAATCAGATCTTTCTCAAGGTCAGTTGAAGGTCAAATTATCGAAATACATGAAAAATACACTAAACACATGGTATCTTGGGTCTTTTTGGGGCGCTGTATCTGAATCCGGGCTTATTACAACCCTATCAGGTCATGGTCAAGGTCAGTTGAAGGTCAAATCATAAAGATTCATAAAAAGTAGAGTCAAACCATGACATTAAGGGGTTTTTGGGGTCGCTGAATCCGAATCCAGGGTCAGTATAGTCCCATAAGGTTATATTTATGGTTAGTTCAAGGTTAGTTCAAGGTCATGGACGTAAAGAGAGTGAAAAAATTAGTTATAAACTGAAACAATGCAAAAGGTAATGTAAACCATAAAGCAAAGAACAATGTATATGCAAGTACAATCGTATCCTTTAAAACTATATCATAGTTTGAGAGATTTCACCAAGATATCAAGGAAATGGAGCGCAGGTACCAAGGAAGATGGGACGTAAATATGTTAGCAGATTACTGTTGGTCGTTAAAAAGACATCTACCATCAACATCGGAGAAGCGGAAGCGTAATCCACTTCGTAGATCATTTGACAATAAAATAGTTCGTTACCATAAAAAAGAGTAATGGGCTTAATATTTTTACGGGTATTTTATTGAATTGCATATACTTCTAACAAATTTAAAGTAAATGAAGGAGCCAACTATGATATAGTTTTAAAGGATACGATTGTACTTGCATATACTTTGTTCTTTGCTTTATGGTTTACATTACCTTTTGCATTGTTTCAGTTTATAACTAATTTTTTCACTCTCTTTACGTCCATGACCTTGAACTAACCTTGAACTGATCATAAATATAACCTTATGGGACTATACTGACCCTGGATTCGGATTCAGCGACCCCAAAAACCCCTAAATGTCATGGTTTGGCTCTACTTTTTATGAATCTTTCTGATTTGACCTTCAACTGACCTTGACCATGACCAGATAGGGTTGTAATAAGCCCGGATTGAGATACAGCGCCCCAAAAAAACCCAAGATACCATGGTTTTAGTGTATTTTTCATATATTTCGATAATTTGACCTTCAACTGACCTTGAGAAAGTTCTGATGGGGTTAAACTGACCCCGGATTCGGATTCAGCGACCCCAAAAACCCCAAGATACCATGGTTTTAGTGTATTTTTCATGTATTTCGATAATTTGACCTTCAACTGACCTTGAGAAAGATCTGATGGGGTTAAACTAACCCTGGATTCGGATTCAGCGATCCCAAAAACATATAAGTACCGTGGTCAAGTTTTTGGGACTTACAATTTTTTTTTTGTGGGGCTGTGTAATAATCTTTGAATAATGAAGTACTAGATATCGAAAGTTTGAGAGGTACAGATACATTTTAGTTCTATAATTTTCTTAACAATTTTATATTATATGTACACATAAGCTTAATTTGAATTAGAAAATATTCATATAAGGCAAACTTAAATGAGTCAACAGTTTTCTTAAGTCTAATTGTGACTGGAATTATATTCCAAAAATTCATTACTTTAATAGAGAAAGTGTTTCGGTACGTTGTTGTAGTAACATGAGGAATTACAAAGTATCATTGATGATTGTAAGAAAAAGTTCATATAAGTAATTAGGTCTAAATGTAGCCAAAGTTTTATAAATTAAACCTGCAAGAAAATAATTTTGACGGTCGGGCAACGGGAGCCAGTTTTATCGCTTGTAGTGTGTCTTTAACGCAGTGTCTCTTTGTAAACCAAATACAAAGCACATAGCGGTATTACATATGCGCTGAAGTTTAATAACTAGATATTGCAATAACTTGCTAAAAACTAGATACGCAGAGTCGAAATAAGGTATAATTAACGAATTTACTAACTGAGGTTTAACTTGATTAGAGAGACTTCTCCCTTTAAAGCGCAATCGATTTAAAACTCGATGGATCCTCGAACATATTTGTGACACATGTGCGTTCCACGTTAAATCCTCAGAAAATATAAAGCTCAAGTTTGTTTTACTGTCTGCAAATGGAATGACCGTTCCATCAACAATTATATAAGATAAAAGATCTTTATCAATCCTCATATTATATTGCACTGATGCAAAGTTTGATTGCACCCAATTTACAATAGCAGCAGCATCTTTATTAAGATTAGATATTGTGAGAGGTATACGAAGCAGGTTTACGTTATATGTAAAGTTGTAAATCATCTGCAAAGAGTAGGCAATTTTCTCTACAATGAGTTAATACTGATAATAATGCATTAATAAGTATTAAAAAGATAATTTGACCAGGAGTTGATCCTTGCGGTATGCCTGATGTATTCTCCATAAAGTCAAAATGCAACCACTGAATTGCATTATCCGAGAAGTTCAACTCTCTAAGCTTAACAAGAAGAACATCATGATCGATACGGTCGAAGACTCTTTTAAGATCAAAAAGTAGCAATACCTTTACCAACCCTTTCTCAACTCCTCTTCTAATATTCTTTGTACGATTTAGTAACGCCATCTGGGTGCTAAAGTTACTCCTAAACTCTGACTGTAAAGGAAACAGAATAGAGTTGAACTCGAAGTATTCCGTTAATTGTTGCGTCATAAGGGAGTTAAAAACTTTAACGAAATGGGGCAAATGAGCAACTGGCCTAGTATTAGAAGGCAAACGAGGCGTCAATATTTTACTTAGAGGTACTATAATATAGATTTTATATACTATATTTTATATAAACTTCTTCCACTCGTTAGGATAGATACGAGAAGATATTAAAGCATTGTATAAATCAATGTGAAAATTAATAATAACGAATATACTTGTTGAATTTGAATGTTCGCGACCCAAGCGCTCCCCTCTCGACTCCAGCTAGATGACGACTCAAGACCCCTCACCTCTCGACTCTAGCTCTGGGCCGCATAGCCACTGGTCCTCTCGACGGGGCTCTACCTCGAGCTTCCGATAGGCTCAGTTCATTCACCACTGTCTTGTATCCTCGCTGTCATATGTATAAAATAAAGAGACGTAAAGGAAGCAGATTGTTCATCTACCTGATCTCCCTCTCCACAAATCCATAAACAGAAAACCAACAATACTTTCCCAGAAATAATAATCTTTGGTAGACATGACAGAAAAGTTCGTAGACTTTTTTTCGATCAGCGGGTTTAAAGACAATGACAGGTTCGTTTAAGCTATGGAGTTGGAAAGTATTTCGTCGAGTCTTTCTTCAGAATACGGTGTCTGACACCAAGTCCTTGACGAGTAATAACATATAAGTTCATCAGCTGAAAAAGTATTTAATGGTGATGGTAATTGGATCTTAAGTAAATCAAATTTATTTAAAATATCCCAATATTTAGATTTATCAGAGTTAGCTGCCAATGCTAAGAAGTTATCTCTAACCATATTTATTTCAATTTTAAGTTCCTTGCATAGGATATTATATTCTAGTAATACTGAGGGATTTTTAGTACATCTAGCTTTGACATCCAAACGATATCGCGTTTTACATTTTTCCTGCAATTCTTTGGATAGCCAAGGTGATGATTTTTTACGGATGAGGCTAGTAGAAAAAGGTGCGTGAATATCAAGTCTGTCAATCGTCATTGATTGAAAATCATGCAATACTGCATTCACATAATTTAAACTGTTTATTCGTCCCTGTATATTACGAAGACCTGCAGGAGCCTTATCCCAGAGGAAGTTCCGTGAGGCGAAAAATCAGGATAATTACTTCTACTAAAATAATGACACAAATTTCATAATTTAAGTACCTAAGCTTTATTTACTTGATATATTAATCAACGGTCGCCAATTTACAATTATCGCTTACAAAATCCTGGTCGTTATTCAAAATAGCTACAATACCCTTCGTGCGCGTCGACCACGACGACCAAATCACCACGTTTTCCCGAGTTTTTCCCTGCTATCACATAACCCTTTTTATTCCGTTAATTTCCGTGTATTATTTTCGAATTTGCCCTGCCGCGCACTGACTCGAAGATTGGCGTCACACCACCAACGCCTTTACGAAAAGTTCCCTCCGAACACTTGGCGCTAATATATTATAAGTATAAATATTTTACAAATTATTGTTTACCGACTCGTGCAAATGCCGAGGGATGCTCGACAATTACAGACCAACTCACCGTCGTCCAACTGTCGTCATCTGACGGAAAATCTCGTGGTCGCTGCCTCATGGTCGCTACTGTCTCGCGAATCTCCTGCGTGGCTCAAGAAGTTCCTTCGATTTTCCTTAGTGCGCCTCTCGTTTACTAACTCGAACAATCCGATCCACTACAAAATTTCAGCTAATATTCTGTTAACAATTCTCACGATCTTTACAAATCTTACAATACAGGGTCGCAATACTACGTCTGCAGGCTGCGACGGGCGGGCAGTCAATGCCCAAGATCGGAGAGGTCGGAAATCTCTTCCAAAATACGGCTCTTCTTCTTGCCTATCTTCAGCTCACACACCTGTTGCTTCCACCCTTATCTTCTCCTTGATTGGCCTTGATTTTCCTTAACTGCGAAAATAAAGGCTAAATCTGCGGCAATTTGAGATTGCTAAATATACACGCGCGGCAACTTGGCGCGTATATCTATATCGGGCGCTTTCAGTTTTGTCACCGCAGGACCATCACGGTTTACGCGACATGCGCGCGCCGGCCTACGCTATGGTACACCGGCAGCTTCAGGCGGCTCGCGGCGCGATGGCTGCTAGCTTTCCCATGCTGTCTATAGCCGCAGCGATCTCTCTCTCTCTCTCTCTCTCTCTCTCTCTCGTGGCTACAGACAAGGTGGTGTGCCTCGAGGAAGCTGCCGCTGCTGCTGTGAATCCTCTCTTCTCCAGCGTCTGCGTGCACCGGGAAAGAGGACGGGTCGCGCGCATGTGTGTGTGTCTGTGTGTGCGCGGGCAGTGGCTCATCATCCTCGAGAGGCGAGAGAGAAAGAGCAAGCGAGAGAGAGAGAGAGAGAGAGAGTCACGCGTACAGCGTGCGATAGTGTAGGTGCCGTGTGTATGTGTATAGGGCTTCTCGTCGGTGCTCGCTCCGACCAGTCGTGTCTGCGGTGCGATCAGCTGGTGCCGTTAGTGTGGACGTGTGCGTGTGTGACGGTCCGTAGTTTTCCTCGGTCGCGATTCTCCTTCTCCTCATTCCCTCAACTAATAACAATAATAATTCCCCCCATTAATAACGATGTTAAATAATAATTTTATAATATTGCTCGGCTCTTGTGACGGGCGATTCGATCGTAATTGACTGCCCGTGTTTTTAAATAACGTTGCGACGAAGAATACGCGTCACAAAATAGATGATCACTATACCGAGATATATTGAGTGAACTTAAGTCGAGATCTCTTGCCGAATCATAAACTAACGAACGCGCAACTCTACGGTTGACTACACTGTTTTGCAAAGAGGAAGGGGTATCGTTTAGCTTAGATGACTGTCTGTGCTGCCGGAGTGTATCGTGAATAGAACGAACGCAACAGTAGTCAGACGGCCTATAATTAATGTAGCCGACAATACAGCCTGCATGAAAGGTACTTTTACAAACTGAGCATTGTTTTCTTACAAAGACAATTTTTTCTTGCATTTTTTGCACTTAGGCATGAGTAAATATGAAAATTACTAACAATATCGATAACATGATTGGAGTGATAAATTGCCAATAAAGTATATAATGTAGTATATTTGTGACATATGACAACATATATAATAATCGCTAAAACTATCTAAAAGCACCTAATACTAACTAATAGCTAATTAAAATAGTGAAATAATTTTAAAAAATAGTCTTTAAAAGTTCAAAAACGTAGAAAATACGAAAAAGATGCAAACAGATGAAATTTTAAGATGTAATTATCTTAAAGCAAGTTACAAGACAAGATATGACAGTCGCATGTTAACTGGGTAGAAGTCAACAGAAAGACAAGTTTAAGTCAACCGTACGATAAATGGACATGATATTAACTGAGTCTCGAACAAACGGATGGTAACTGGGGTTTGGCGCACGTGGTCGATGTACACTAACACTAAGCGAGAGAGATAGAGAGATAGAGAGATAGATAGATAACATTTTATTCGTGCTTTAAAACGAAATAGACTATACATACATACATACTCTTCTCCACAGCACGAACTCAACAGCAGTCCTTTTCAGGATAGATGTTGAGAGTCTCATCTGTTAAGGCGAGCTCAGATCTCTAGCATCGTCAATAGTTCTTCTCAGAATAGTTGACGATTTCTGCATTCGCCCATTGAGGGTCCGCATTGATTATTTCCAACAGTCCTTTTCAGGATAGTTGGAAAGCTCTCTCGATCTTGTCTCTTCTCCACAGTACGAACTTAACAGTAGTCCGTCACATTTTGTACATGAAAAGTATTTACTTTTCTGAAGCTTTACAGTTTCAAACATTTTTCGATTGTTCGTCATCTTGTCTGAGGCCTCATTATTGAATCACAATTATCTGAGATGGAAGATAACGAGAAGCCACAGAAGTTTCATTCTAAGCGATGTTGCAACCCATTAGGGATAAAAAGACATACCGGTAAAGCTTTGAGAACAATATCGACAACTTTATCAGAAAAAGATCCACATTTACATCCTAGTTCGAAAGTTTGCCATGTGTGCAGGCACAGTATTTATGTTTCACAAAAAGACCAAGCTTTAGATAGTGTTGTAACTGAATTTTCAATAGACCTTGACGATTCTCTACAGAAGCTTCCTGCTAAGAAGGTATGCGAAACTAGGGAGGACGAACTTGAGGATCTCCTGAATGGTCTGAAGGAGAAATTCAATTGTTTGCCAGACAATGATCCTCTGCGGAAATCTATACTTACAATAGCTCCTGATTATTGGAGCAGTCGTCAGATCTCTGAAGAATTCCAGTGTTCTTACAGGATGGCAATACAGTCCAAAGAACTGAAAAAATCAGGCGAAATATTAGCTATACCACAATTAAAAATGGGGAAAAATATCAATGAAGAAACTGTTAAAAAAGTACAAGAGTTCTACGAAAATGATTCCAACAGCCGCATAATGCCCCACAAAAAAGAGACTATTGCAATCAAAGTTGATGCTTCCACAGTAATGAAACAAAAACATTTGTTGTTATATGATATGAAAGTATTGCACTTAAACTTCAAGAAAAAATATCCACAGCATCCTATAGGATCTTCAAAATTCGCGGAATTGCGGACAAAATGGTGTATTGTAGCTGGAGCATCAGGGACGCACAGCGTCTGTGTATGTACAATCCAACAAAACGTCAAACTCATGATAGACTCTATTAATTTGAAAAATTAGTGTAAACAATGTGAAACTAGGCTAAGTGATTATAAAGATTGTATTGGATACATCATTTGTATGAAACCTACAACTGCTTATCATTTGCTAGAATGTGAAAAATGTCCAAATATGGAGAAATTTTCAGAACTTATTCTGGAATTATTAGAAAAAAGTAATATACAGCAAGTGATATTCAGCACCTGGACATCTACTGATCGATGTAGCCTCAAACAAGAATGTCTTCCCTCAGATGAATTCGTAGAAGAATTGAAAAAACGCTTGACAGTTCTACTTCCCCGCAGTTTATCTCGAAAGAATAAGAAAAATTCATAACTGACAAGAAGGAGAATTTGGGTGAAAATGAGGTATTATTGTGACTTTGCAGAAAATTATGCATACGTTGTACAAAATGCAGCTCAAGCCTTTCATTATACCAATGATCAATGTTCTGTTCTTACTGTTACTTTCTATTATCGATCAGGCGAAGACTTGAAACACAAGAGCATTATTTTACTCTCAGACTGCACAACTCATGATTAAAGAAAACTTATTATGTAACTGATGGTGCAAAACAGCACTTCAAAAATAGAACTCAGATGATGCATCTTATGAATCACAAGACTGATTTTGGAATTGCAGCGGAGTGGCACTGTCATGCAACGTCACATGGAAAATGTATTTTCGATGGTCTTGGAGCACGCTTGAAGAGTGAAGCCACTCGATACAGTTTACAAGTCGAACCAAAAAATGCTGTCTTGAATTCAACTTCTCTATTCAAGTTTGCAGAAGAAAAATTCAAAAACACAAAATTTTTCCATTATAGTAAGCAGGAGCATAAACAATTAGTGAAAAGATTTCATGGAAAATATAAAAATCCACCTGCTGTGAAAAAATTCAGAGCAGCCACGCATTCATTCCAACTACTGATAATAAACTGAAAGTGAAGAGGTACCCTGGATCAAAACATGACATAATTAATATGCAATATGAAACTCGTTAAGAATTTGAAGAGGTCTAAATTGAGTTCTTATCATACAATGGTGAGTTTCTCAACCGGTTAATGACTGTCGGTATTTAGGAAATCGTTCCGGAAGAAATTTGAATCTACAAGGCATATGATTGGAGCTACCCAACCTACTGAATCTCTATTAATTGATTTCAGGACGATATAGGTAGTTTCAACGTTGTATACTACCACGGATTTCTTATACATGTGTCATACGAGATCCACCATTCTATGGGTTCAGAATCAATAGGGCGTGACTTAGGATACGCGACGCTGAGAATAACTTTCAACGCTCTTCTCATCCGGTTTGGCAATCGATTCTGCAATTTTGTTCTTGTTGCGACGTACATCCACAATAATGGATACATTGATTCGTGATTTGAGTTTCGGAAACCACTTTTCCCATGAATCATTTTGTTTCTGACACTTTGAAGCTTATGGTCCAGCCATCAATTTGATCCCTCATACGTATTTTTAGGTGGCTCCAAATTCTGGCGATAGTGCTAATTCAGTCGATCGGTCGAGATTTCAAAGGTTCCGGCGGCCATATTGATGCCGGCATCTTGATTTCTGCAAAAGCAAATACGGTACTTTGCTCCTTACGGTCCAGCCATCAATTTGAGCCCTCATACGTATTTTTAGATGGCTCCAAATTCTGGCGATAGCGCTAATTTGGTCGATCGGACGAGATTTCCAAGGTTCCGGCGGCCATATTGATGCCGCCATCTTGATTTCTACAAAAGCGCATACGGTACTTTAATCCTTATGGTCCAGCCATCAATTTGAGCTCTCATTCGTATTTTTAGGTGGCTCCAAAGTCTGGCGATAGCGCTAATTTGGTCGATCGGTCGAGATTTCCAAGGTTCCGGCGGCCATATTGATACCGCCATCTTGATTTCTGCAAAAGCGCATACGGCACTTTAATCCTTATGGTCCAGCCAACAATTTGAGCCATCATACGTATTTTTCGATGGCTCCAAATTCTGGCGATAGCGCTAATTTGGTCGATCGGTCGAGATTTCCAAGGTTCCGGCGGCCATATTGATGCCCCTATCTTGATTTCTGCAAAAGCAAATACGGTACTTAGCTCCTTATGGTCCAGCCATCATTTTGAGCCCTCATACGTATTTTTAGGTGGCTCCAAATTCTGGCGATAGCGCTAATTCAGTCAATCGGTCGAGATTTCCAAGGTTCCCGCGGCCATATTGATGCCGGCATCTTGATTTCTGCAAAAGCTAATACGGTACTTTACTCCTTATGGTCCAGCCATCAATTTGAGCCCTCATTCGTATTTTTAGATGGCTCCAAATTCTGGCGATAGCGCTAATTTGGTCGATCGGTCGAGATTTCCAAGGCTCCAGCGGCCATATTGATGCCGCCATCTTGATTTCTGCAAAAGCGCATACGGCACTTTGCTCCTTATGGTCCAACCATGAATTTGAAGCAAATACGGTACTTTACTCCTTATGGTCCAGCCATCAATTTGAGCCCTCATTCGTATTTTTAGATGGCTCCAAATTCTGGCGATAGCGCTAATTTGGTCGATCTGTCGAGATTTCCAAGGTTCCGGCGGCCATATTGATGCCGCAATCTTGATTTCTGCAAAAGCGCATACGGGACTTTGCTCCTTATGGTCCAGCCATCAATTTGAGCCCTCATACGTATTTTTAGATGGCTCCAAATTCTGGCGATAGCGCTAATTTGGTCGATCGGTCGAGATTTCCAAGTTTCCGGCGGCCATATTGATGCCGCCATCTTGATTTCTGCAAAAGCGCATACGGTACTTTAATCCTTATGGTCCAGCCATTAATTTGAACCCTCATTCGTATTTTTAGGTGGCTCTAAATTCTGGCGATAGTGCTAATTCAGTCGATCGGTCGAGATTTCCAAGGTTCCGGCGGCCATATGGATGCCGGCATCTTGATTTCTGCAAAAGCGCATACGGTACTTTAATCCTTATGGTCCAGCCATCAATTTGAGCCCTCATTCGTAATTTTAGGTGGCCCCAAATTCTGGCGATAGCGCTAATTTGGTCGATCTGTCGAGATTTCCAAGGTTCCGGCGGCCATATTGATGCCGCCATCTTGATTTCTGCAAAAGCGCATACGGTTCTTTAATCCTTATGGTCCAGCCATCAATTTGATCTCTCATTCGTATTTTTAGGTGGCTCCAAATTCTGGCGATAGCGCTAATTTGGTCGATCTGTCGAGATTTCCAAGGTTCCGGCGGTCATATTGATGCCGCCATCTTGATTTCTGCAAAAGCGCATACGGCACTTTGCTCCTTATGGTCCAGCCATCAATTTGAGCCCTCATACGTATTTTTAGATGGCTCCAAATTCTGGCGATAGCGCTAATTTGGTTGATCGGTCGAGATTTCCAAGGTTCCGGCGGCCATATTGATGCCGCCATCTTGATTTCTACAAAAGCGCATACGGTACTTTAATCCTTGTGGTCCAGCCATCAATTTGAGTCCTCATTCGTATTTTTAGGTGTCTCCAAATTCTGGCGATAGCGCTAATTTGGTCGATCTGTCGAGATTTCCAAGGTTCCGGCGGCCATATTGATGCCGCCATCTTGATTTCTGCAAAAGCGCATACGGTACTTTAATCCTTATGTTCCAGCCATCAATTTGAGCTCTCATTCGTATTTTTAGGTGGCTCCAAATTCTGGCGATAGCGCTAATTTGGTCGATCTGTCGAGATTTCCAAGGTTCCGGCGGCCATATTGATACCGCCATCTTGATTTCTGCAAAAGCGCCTACGGCACTTTAATCCTTATGGTCCAGCCATCAATTTGAGCCATCATACGTATTTTTCGATGGCTCCAAATTCTGGCGATAGCGCTAATTTGGTCGATCGGTCGAGATTTCCAAGGTTCCGGCGGCCATATTGTTGCCGCTATCTTGATTTCTGCAAAAGCAAATACGGTACTTTGCTCCTTATGGTCCAGCCATCATTTTGAGCCCTCATACGTATTTTTAGGTGGCTCCAAATTCTGGCGATAGTGATAATTCAGTCAATCGGTCGAGATTTCCAAGGTTCCCGCGGCCATATTGATGCCGGCATCTTGATTTCTGCAAAAGCGCATACGGTACTTTAATCCTTATGGTCCAGCCATCAATTTGAGCCCTCATTCGTAATTTTAGGTGGCCCCAAATTCTGGCGATAGCGCTAATTTGGTCGATCTGTCGAGATTTCCAAGGTTCCGGCGGCCATATTGATGCCGCCATCTTGATTTCTGCAAAAGCGCATACGGTTCTTTAATCCTTATGGTCCAGCCATCAATTTGAACTCTTATTCGTATTTTTAGGTGGCTCCAAATTCTGGCGATAGCGCTAATTTGGTCGATCTGTCGAGATTTCCAAGGTTCCGGCGGTCATATTGATGCCGCCATCTTGATTTCTGCAAAAGCGCATACGGCACTTTGCTCCTTATGGTCCAGCCATCAATTTGAGCCCTCATACGTATTTTTAGATGGCTCCAAATTCTGGCGATAGCGCTAATTTGGTTGATCGGTCGAGATTTCCAAGGTTCCGGCGGCCATATTGATGCCGCCATCTTGATTTCTACAAAAGCGCATACGGTACTTTAATCCTTGTGGTCCAGCCATCAATTTGAGTCCTCATTCGTATTTTTAGGTGTCTCCAAATTCTGGCGATAGCGCTAATTTGGTCGATCTGTCGAGATTTCCAAGGTTCCGGCGGCCATATTGATGCCGCCATCTTGATTTCTGCAAAAGCGCATACGGTACTTTAATCCTTATGTTCCAGCCATCAATTTGAGCTCTCATTCGTATTTTTAGGTGGCTCCAAATTCTGGCGATAGCGCTAATTTGGTCGATCTGTCGAGATTTCCAAGGTTCCGGCGGCGATATTGATACCGCCATCTTGATTTCTGCAAAAGCGCATACGGTACTTTAATCCTTATGGTCCAGCCCTCAATTTTAGCCCTCATTCGTATTTTTAGGTGGCTCCAAATTCTGGCGATAGTGCTAATTTTGTCGATCGGTCGAGATTTCTAAATTTCCGGCGGCCATATTGATGCCGCCATCTTGATTTCTGCAAAAGCGCATACGGTACTTTAATCCTTATGGTCCAGCCATCAATTTGAGCCCTCATTCGTATTTTTAGGTGGCTCCAAATTCTGGCGATAGAGCTAATTTGGTCGATCTGTCGAGATTTCCAAGGTTCCGGCGGCCATATTGATGCCGCCATCTTGATTTCTGCAAAAGCGCATACGGTACTTTAATCCTTATGGTCCAGCCATCAATTTGAGCCCTCATTCGTATTTTTAGGTGGCTCCAAATTCTGGCGATAGAGCTAATTTGGTCGATCTGTCGAGATTTCCAAGGTTCCGGCGGCCATATTGATGCCGCCATCTTGACTTCTACAAAAGCGCATACGGTACTTTAATCCTTATGGTCCAGCCATCAATTTGAGCTCTCATTCGTATTTTTAGGTGGCTCCAAATTCTGGCGATAGCGCTAATTTGGTCGATCTGTCGAGTTTTCCAAGGTTCCGGCGGCGATATTGATGCCGCCATCTTGATTTCTGCAAAAGCGCATACGGCACTTTGCTCCTTATGGTCCAGCCATCAATTTGAGCCCTCATACGTATTTTTAGATGGCTCCAAATTCTGGCGATAGCGCTAATTTTGTCGATCGGTCGAGATTTCTAAGTTTCCGGCGGCCATATTGATGCCGCCATCTTGATTTCTGCAAAAGCGCATACGGCACTTTGCTCATTATGGTCCAGCCATCAATTTGAGCCCTCATACGTATTTTTAGGTGGCTCCAAATTCTGGCGATAGTGCTAATTCAGTCGATCGGTCGAGATTTCCAAGGTTCCGGCGGCCATATTGATGCCGGCATCTTGATTTCTGCAAAAGCAAATACGGTACTTTGCTCCTTATGGTCCAGCCATCAATTTGAGCCCTCATACGTATTTTTAGATGGCTCCAAATTCTGGCGATAGCGCTAATTTGGTCGATCGGTCGAGATTTCCAAGGTTCCGGCGGCCATATTGATGCCGCTATCTTGATTTCTGCAAAAGCAAATACGGTACTTTGCTCCTTATGGTCCAGCCATCATTTTGAGCCCTCATACGTATTTTTAGGTGGCTCCAAATTCTGGCGATAGTGCTAATTCAGTCAATCGGTCGAGATTTCCAAGGTTCCCGCGGCCATATTGATGCCGGCATCTTGATTTCTGCAAAAGAAAATACGGTACTTTACTCCTTATGGTCCAGCCATCAATTTGAGCCCGCATTCGTATTTTTAGATGGCTCCAAATTCTGGCGATTGCGCTAATTTGGTCGATCGGTCGAGATTTCCAAGGTTCCGGCGGCCATATTGATGCCGCTATCTTGATTTATGCAAAAGCAAATACGGTACTTTGCTCCTTATGGTCCAGCCATCATTTTGAGCCCTCATACGTATTTTTAGGTGGCTCCAAATTCTGGCGATAGTGCTAATTCAGTCAATCGGTCGAGATTTCCAAGGTTCCTGCGGCCATATTGATGCCGCCATCTTGATTTCTACAAAAGCGCATACGGTACTTTAATCCTTGTGGTCCAGCCATCAATTTGAGCCCTCATTCGTATTTTTAGGTGGCTCCAAATTCTGGCGATAGCGCTAATATGGTCGATCTGTCGAGATTTCCAAGGTTCCGGCGGCCATATTGATGCCGCCATCTTGATTTCGGCAAAAGCGCATACGGTACTTTAATCCTTATGGTCCAGCCATCAATTTGAGCTGTCATTCGTATTTTTAGGTGGCTCCAAATTCTGGCGATAGCGCTAATTTGGTCGATCTGTCGAGATTTCCAAGGTTCCGGCGGCCATATTGATCCCGCCATCTTGATTTCTGCAAAAGCGCATACGGCACTTTGCTCCTTATGGTCCAACCATGAATTTGAAGCAAATACGGTACTTTACTCCTTATCGTCCAGCCATCAATTTGAGCCCTCATTCGTATTTTTAGATGGCTCCAAATTCTGGCAATAGCGCTAATTTGGTCGATCGGTCGAGATTTCCAAGGTTCCGGCGGCCATATTGATGCCGCCATCTTGATTTCTGCAAAAGCGCATACGGTACTTTACTCCTTATGGTCCAGCCATCAATTTGAGCCCTCATTCGTATTTTTAGATGGCTCCGAATTCTGGCGATAGCGCTAATTTGGTCGATCGGTCGAGATTTCCAAGGTTCCGGCGGCCATATTGATGCCGCCATCTTGATTTCTGCAAAAGCAAATACGGTACTTTGCTCCTTATGGTCCAGCCATCATTTTGAGCCCTCATACGCATTTTTAGGTGCCTCCAAATTCTGGCGATAGCGCTAATATGGTCGATCTGTCGAGATTTCCAAGGTTCCGGCGGCCATATTGATGCCGCCATCTTGATTTCGGCAAAAGCGCATACGGTACTTTAATCCTTATGGTCCAGCCATCAATTTGAGCTGTCATTCGTATTTTTAGGTGGCTCCAAATTCTGGCGATAGCGCTAATTTGGTCGATCTGTCGAGATTTCCAAGGTTCCGGCGGCCATATTGATCCCGCCATCTTGATTTCTGCAAAAGCGCATACGGCACTTTGCTCCTTATGGTCCAACCATGAATTTGAAGCAAATACGGTACTTTACTCCTTATCGTCCAGCCATCAATTTGAGCCCTCATTCGTATTTTTAGATGGCTCCAAATTCTGGCAATAGCGCTAATTTGGTCGATCGGTCGAGATTTCCAAGGTTCCGGCGGCCATATTGATGCCGCCATCTTGATTTCTGCAAAAGCAAATACGGTACTTTGCTCCTTATGGTCCAGCCATCATTTTGAGCCCTCATACGCATTTTTAGGTGCCTCCAAATTCTGGCGATAGCGCTAATTTGGTCGATCGGTCGAGATTTCCAAGGTTCCGGCGGCCATATTGATGCCGCTATCTTGATTTCTGCAAAAGCAAATACGGTACTTTGCTCCTTATGGTCCAGCCATCATTTTGAGCCCTCATACGTATTTTTAGGTGGCTCCAAATTCTGGCGATAGTGCTAATTCAGTCAATCGGTCGAGATTTCCAAGGTTCCCGCGGCCATATTGATGCCGGCATCTTGATTTCTGCAAAAGAAAATACGGTACTTTACTCCTTACGGTCCAGCCATCAATTTGAGCCCTCATTCGTATTTTTAGATGGCTCCAAATTCTGGCGATAGCGCTAATTTGGTCGATCGGTCGAGATTTCCAAGGTTCCGGCGGCCATATTGATGCCGCTATCTTGATTTATGCAAAAGCAAATACGGTACTTTGCTCCTTATGGTCCAGCCATCATTTTGAGCCCTCATACGTATTTTTAGGTGGCTCCAAATTCTGGCGATAGTGCTAATTCAGTCAATCGGTCGAGATTTCCAAGGTTCCTGCGGCCATATTGATGCCGCCATCTTGATTTCTACAAAAGCGCATACGGTACTTTAATCCTTGTGGTCCAGCCATCAATTTGAGCCCTCATTCGTATTTTTAGGTGGCCCCAAATTCTGGCGATAGCGCTAATTTGGTCGATCTGTCGAGATTTCCAAGGTTCCGGCGGCCATATTGATGCCGCCATCTTGATATCGGCAAAAGCGCATTAGGTACTTTAATCCTTATGGTCCAGCCATCAATTTGAGCTCTCATTCGTATTTTTAGGTGGCTCCAAATTCTGGCGATAGCGCTAATTTGGTCGATCTGTCGAGATTTCCAAGGTTCCGGCGGCCATATTGATCCCGCCATCTTGATTTCTGCAAAAGCGCATACGGCACTTTGCTCCTTATGGTCCAACCATGAATTTGAAGCAAATACGGTACTTTACTCCTTATCGTCCAGCCATCAATTTGAGCCCTCATTCGTATTTTTAGATGGCTCCAAATTCTGGCGATAGCGCTAATTTGGTCGATCGGTCGAGATTTCCAAGGTTCCGGCGGCCATATTGATGCCGCCATCTTGATTTCTGCAAAAGCGCATACGGTACTTTAATCCTTATGGTCCAGCCATCAATTTTAGCCCTCATTCGTATTTTTAGGTGGCTCCAAATTCTGGCGATAGCGCTAATTTGGTCGATCTGTCGAGATTTCCAAGGTTCCGGCGGCCATATTGATGCCGCCATCTTGACTTCTGCAAAAGCGCATACGGTACTTTATTCTTTATGGTCCAGCCATCAATTTGAGCTCTCATTCGTATTTTTAGGTGGCTCCAAATTCTGGCGATAGCGCTAATTTGGTCGATCTGTCGAGATTTCCAAGGTTCCGGCGGCCATATTGATCCCGCCATCTTGATTTCTGCATAAGCGCATACGGCACTTTGCTCCTTATGGTCCAGCCATCAATTTGAGCCCTCATACGTATTTTTAGATGGCTCCAAATTCTGGCGATAGCGCTAATTTGGTCGATCGGTCGAGATTTCCAAGTTTCCGGCGGCCATATTGATGCCGCTAACTTGATTTCTGCAAAAGCGCATACGGTACTTTAATCCTTATGGTCCAGCCATTAATTTAAACCCTCATTCGTATTTTTAGGTGGCTCTAAATTCTAGCGATAGCGCTAATTTGGTCGATCTGTCGAGATGTCCAAGGTTCCGGCGGCCATATTGATCCCGCCATCTTGATTTCTGCAAAAGCGCATACGGCACTTTGCTCCTTATGGTCCAACCATGAATTTGAGCCCTCATACGTATTTTTAGGTGGCTCCAAATTCTGGCGATAGTGCTAATTCAGTCGATCGTTCGAGATTTCCAAGGTTCCGGCGGCCATATGGATGTCGGCATCTTGATTTCTGCAAAAGCGCATACGGCACTTTGCTCCTTATGGTCCAGCCATCAATTTGAGCCCTCATTCGTAATTTTAGGTGGCCCCAAATTCTGGCGATAGCGCTAATTTGGTCGATCTGTCGAGATTTCCAAGGTTCCGGCGGCCATATTGATGCCGCCATCTTGATTTCTGCAAAAGCGCATACGGTACTTTAATCCTTATGGTCCAGCCATCAATTTGATCTCTCATTCGTATTTTTAGACGGCTCCAAATTCTGGCGATAGCGCTAATTTGGTCGATCTGTCGAGATTTCCAAGGTTCCGGCGGCCATATTGATGCCGCCATCTTGATTTCTGCAAAAGCGCATACGGTACTTTAATCCTTATGGTCCAGCCATCAATTTGAGCTCTCATTCGTATTTTTAGGTGGCTCCAAATTCTGGCGATAGCGCTAATTTGGTCGATCTGTCGAGATTTCCAAGGTTCCGGCGGCCATATTGATGCCGCCATCTTGATTTCTGCAAAAGCGCATACGGTACTTTACTCCTTATGGTCCAGCCATCAATTTGAGCCCTCATTCGTATTTTTAGATGGCTCCGAATTCTGGCGATAGCGCTAATTTGGTCGATCGGTCGAGATTTCCAAGGTTCCGGCGGCCATATTGATGCCGCTATTTTGATTTCTGCAAAAGCAAATACGGTACTTTGCTCCTTATGGTCCAGCCATCATTTTGAGCCCTCATACGTATTTTTAGGTGGCTCCAAATTCTGGCGATAGTGCTAATTCAGTCAATCGGTCGAGATTTCCAAGGTTCCCACGGCCATATTGATGCCGGCATCTTGATTTCTGCAAAATCAAATACGGTACTTTAATCCTTATGGTCCAGCCATTAATTTGAACCCTCATTCGTATTTTTAGGTGGCTCTAAATTCTGGCGATAGCGCTTATTTGGGCGATCTGTCGAGATGTCCAAGGTTCCGGCGGCCATATTGATCCCGCCATCTTGATTTCTGCAAAAGCGCATACGGCACTTTGCTCCTTATGGTCCAACCATCAATTTGAGCCCTCATACGTATTTTTAGATGGCTCCAAATTCTGGCGATAGCGCTAATTTGGTCGATCGGTCGAGATTTCCAAGTTTCCGGCGGCCATATTGATGCCGCCATCTTGATTTCTGCAAAAGCGCATACGGTACTTTAATCCTTATGGTCCAGCCATTAATTTGAACCCTCATTCGTATTTTTAGGTGGCTCTAAATTCTGGCGATAGCGCTAATTTGGTCGATCTGTCGAGATGTCCAAGGTTCCGGCGGCCATATTGATCCCGCCATCTTGATTTCTGCAATAGCGCATACGGCACTTTGCTCCTTATGGTCCAACCATGAATTTGAGCCCTCATACGTATTTTTAGGTGGCTCCAAATTCTGGCGATAGTGCTAATTCAGTCGATCGGTCGAGATTTCCAAGGTTCCGGCGGCCATATGGATGCCGGCATCTTGATTTCTGCAAAAGCAAATACGGTACTTTGCTCCTTATGGTCCAGCCATCAATTTGAGCTCTCATACGTATTTTTAGATGGCTCCAAATTCTGGCGATAGCGCTAATTTGGTCGATCGGTCGAGATTTCCAAGGTTCCGGCGGCCATATTGATCCCGCCATCTTGATTTCTGCAAAAGCGCATACGGCACTTTGCTCCTTATGGTCCAACCATCAATTTGAGCCCTCATACGTATTTTTAGATGGCTCCAAATTCTGGCGCTTGAGCTAATTTGGTCGATCGGTCGAGATTTCCAAGGTTCCGGCGGCCATATTGATGCCGCCATATTGATTTCTTGCAAAAACGCGTACGGCACTTTGATCCTTATCGTCCAGCCATCAATTTGAGACCTTGAACGTATTTATGCGTGGCTTCAAATTTGGCGACAGCACTGATCCGGTTGACATGGATTGACCCATATATATATATATATATATATATATATATATATATATATATATATATATATATATATATATATATATAAGTTAGAGCTGAATCCTCGCTTTTGTAGAAGTTACAGCTTTTCAGATTATTTCGTATAATATCGTAATTCCGAAATACAGGGCCACTTGAATCGCCGTTTCACAATTTATATCGATGCCAATTTCCAGCCAGGTGGACTAATTCTTATTGAGTGGGGAACGCCGTCCCAGAATGCGCGGGCTGTCACAAAAAATATTTTTGTTACATTTATAGCTTACTAAATGTATAGTAATATGCAGAGTAATAATAGGCAATACTAACCTCATTGTGTATGGGTGTGTGTGTATGTGTATGTGCATGGGTGTGTGTGTAGGTGTATGTGCGTCTGTATGAGTGTGTGTGTATGTGTGATGGTGCGTGTGTTCGTGAGTGCGTGCTTGAGTACGTGTATGCGTGCGTGAGTGTGTGCATGTGTGTCTGTGTGTGTGTGTATGTGACTACTATCGGAGGCGGTGGTCGACACTTTGCAATATCACATACATATTGACATAACCTGCAGCAGTCTGGTTGATCCCTTTGCACTCTACAAACTGCACATATCATAAAGCAACTCTTGTTCTTCCTAGGTATGTATATAACATCCATTTCTCTTTAAAAAATTTATTGTTTACACTTACCATTTAAATTTAGTTTTAAATTATATAATTTGATACTTACAACAACAATATCCATGTTGTATTTTTCACATGTTCTTTCTGCGGGCCAGGATACAATGAAAACTTATTAGAAGACAAACTTTATGAAAACTATTTTAGAGCAAGCATTTCGTACATCTGAACACTCTCTGCAAGACTAGTCCATTTTTCTTTACAATCCAGATTTACTTACGAAAAACGCCATACGCGCGCTAGCCGCACGACCCCTTCGTGTTCTTAAAAGGTAGGCTAAAATGCTAGGCATATTTTGTTGTTATGCGTGTTATTTATATAGAACAAATAAAGATGTAAGCGTATTATTTATATATTGTTATGTAAAATAATTCAATTCATTATTCAATTATGTATACTTTATTGAACAATGGCATGCAGTTTTGTCTGTTTCAATTGCGAGTTTACGAAACTCGTATCAACCTAGTGGGTTTTTATGCGTTTTCCATTTTTCTTATCCGCAAATTGATACATTCTCCGCTTAGATTCAACCATAATTTCGGTCATAATACATTCTCCACCTACCGCTCATAGGACACCATGCCGCGGTGCCGCGTTAATTAGTGCGTACGAAGTTCTCAGAGCGGATCCCATTTTGGCTTCCGCGTGCGCAGACGATGGCTGAACCATGATACCTGAACGGCGGACGATGGCTGCCGCTCGTACAGATGATAGGACCCTAGCAAACCAGGCCTTAATTTCATGCGGCACCTGTACGACGATGGCCCCATATAGCGGTCTTGCACACTATAACCGTCCTCCAATATATGTTATAATTCTGCGACAGTAATTATAATATATGTTAACCTACTCGAGATGCAAACGTCGCATATTACTGCTTGGTGGGTGAACATCCTGCAAGCACTGAAAGCTTTTGGGGTGCTGGTTTACATATTGCCGCCAGTAGAAGCCTGCTTCAAAGACAGAGAACGAGACGAAAGAAGGACGTAAGATAAGAGAAACGCAGCGTATAATGTGCTACCGAGGCTCGAAATGCCCCTGGACGTAACTTTAATAAGTCACGCGGACGATGTAGAAGCAGTTATAGGAGCTGAAGACAAGAAGCAAGCACAATTCAAACTGAACATTGTTATACGGCGTGTGCTCAGGTGCATGGGTCAACATGGACTGCAACTCGAACTAACAAATACTGAAATCGTTCTTTTGATAAAAAAGCGGATACAGACTATCACCAGAATGACGGTCGGTAACGAAGTAGATACAAAGCTGATGTTCGGCTCTCATCTCAAAAACGTGAAAGACAAAGCCTCGAAAAGATTGGTCGAACTTTGGAAAATGTATTTTGATTATACTTTGAGGTGTGTTTTCTTTTACCTGAAAATGAAACCTAGCACCCGTACTGTCATATAATCTATTATGAAGATTAAGATATTGTACCCCAAACGCGCATTATTTCAGTAAAAACTAGTACCTCTACTTGTGATCATAACTCCGCAAGTTTTTATGCTAAGAAAACTACTCACAAGGTAATAAATAAAAAGTGAAAAGTTTCAATTTAAACTTTGATACATATAAAAATGTTAATCTGATCAAAAGCTATTAATCGTTGAAGATCGTAATTGAAACGTCATGAATATTCAAGAAAATTTAACTCTTTTGAATGCATTGATTTTTCACGCTCTTTCAATCATCATCTCCGATGGTAAATAACGTTGGGTTAGATTAATATTTTTATGTTATTCAAAGCTTAATTTGAAGTTCATTTTGCCTTTTATATATTACCATTATTGTAATTATTATTATTATTATTACTATTTATTTTGGGCAGTTTAACTGTCATAAATACTTGCGAAGTTATGGTAACAAGAGGAGGGACCATTTTTTACTACAATTATGCACATATGGGGTACACTGGCTTATATCTTGACAAAAAGAGCCCATTAGATGAAACGAGAGGTACTAGGATTCATTTTTAGGTACCAGAAATCAGCTTTCAAAGTTTCATCGACATCTGTAGGCTCATTCTAAACCTGCAAAGGTCCAAATCCGCAACTATAAAGCTTTTCAAAGACAACCACACACTTCATTCCTTCTTAATGGAGCGGAGACATGGGATGGTGCAATGGACAAGAAAAAGTACAGAATATCCATAGCGGCGGTGCAACGTAAAGGTGCCCTCTAAAAAGCGTGCTCCTACATATCTGTTTCAGAGGCGGCGGTCCTAGTGATTGCAGGGTTTGTTCCCATGTATCTACTAGCGTGTGAGCGAAAGCACATGTATTAGAGTGGCTCCGAGATCAGCAAGGTACAAGCAGCCATCGAAGAGCGGAATAGGATCATCCAGAAGTGGCAACATTAGTGGACGAACGAAACTAACTGGACAAGGCGATTTATAGTAAGATTACCCGTGGTTGGATAAGAGTTTTGGCAAGGTAAACTTCTACCTCACCCAATTCCTGTCCAGTCAAGGATACTTTAGACAATACATTCACTACATGAGAAAGATATAAATACCAACGTGCAAGTACTGTAGACACGATAGGAACGATGCAGAGCACAAGTTCTTCACATTCTCCTGGTGTATCATTCTCCGATAACGTCTAAAGACAATCACAGGCCCGATCGCGCCCGTTAGCGTCATGCAGATGATGCTGACAAAAAAAGAAAAATGGGACGCGGTAGCATCTCTTGTAGAAACGGTACTTCGTGCGAAAAAAGACGACAAATGTCGAGCAGACTAAACCCGCCAAAGAAATAGACGAAGACATAGAAAGGCGAATCCCCTGAAGAAAGACGGACCAATTTAAGATTGGCGACCCCCTCCCCCCCCCCCCCCCAACCCAAACCAACCCGCCAAGGTAATGTTTTTAGTTTGTCGGTACTTGCGCCGCGTGCACCTGTGTCGCCTGTGGAATGACACCATTCAGTATCCGAAGAGGACAGACAGTGCGGGAAGGAAGTCTCACACTGTCAACGAGAAAAAAAGTGTCTCAATAGTGTTCAGGACTGACTTTAATTAAAAATAATAATAATAATAATAATAATAATTTCTTTTTCTTTTTCTCGGACGTCTGAGGGTGGGCTAGCCTCTGAGTGGCCCTAATGAAACTGCATAACGGCCGTCTGGGAACTTTGCGCTTATGAATACTTCCAGAAGGCCGCTTTATTTCTTCGCCCGTCTTCGGGGCGCCGACCTTTGTATCATCTCCCTACGTCTCCCACTTGGGAAGTTCAGGAGATGTCTCGCGCATTCGTCTAGGGTGTGTCTAATCTTCTCGACGTTTTTCGTGCTTCTATACTTGTACCATACGTGCCCCTCATGGGAGGTCGAAGGACGTCGCGCATTTTGTCGTCATGTAGTCAAGGTCGGGTCGCCCCTTCCTCTTCTTTCTTCTTTCTTTTGGGAATGGCTTCCACGGATGTTGCTACTTTTCTCCAATTTTCGCCGCTTGCTAGCATATGTTAAACGATGCTGTCTGGCGTCTGCTCTCTCAGAACTTCTCGTTCCTCCCTCCACATCTCACATTTGAAGAAGGTGTGGAGTGCGTCATCTCTTGCTGCACCGCAGAGGCATTTCGGTTCATTGCGTTTCCCCACTTTGTTGAGGTACGCTCCGAACAGTCCAGTCCTTCCACCTCACCGAGTTAAAGGCATTCTTTACATCAAGCATGGTCATTAGACAGATTGAACGAGAAAAGTGGTTTCCGTTTTCCGTGCTTCTGGAAACCTTTACTACCTGCTGAATAGCGTCTATGGTCGATCTTCCTGTCCAAAAGCCGTATTGCCTCTCAGAGAGATCGCCAGCTTCTCTTAACGCTGCATGTAGACGAGGTCTTATCAGCTTCTCCAGCAGTTTTCCGGCCGTGTCCAGCATGCAGAGAGGTCTGTACGACGACGGCTCGTTCGTTGGTCCTTTACCCTTGCTTATCAGCACAAGTCTCGCTTCCTTCCATCGGGAGTAAAAGACTCCCGCGTAAAGACATGAGTTGTACGTGGCAAGCAAAAGTTCTGTATTCTGTATATGTTCAAAAGTTTCATATCCAGCATTGTTCTTGTAAAGGGTGGGGCCTCAGGGCCTTCTGGTATGAAGGGGGCATCCGTGCCTTTTGGATGTGCTGGGAATAGGACACTTACAATGTTGTCCATCATCGCCGCGCTCATGGGAGTGTCATTTTTAAATATTCTCAATTTGCGGGCGACGATCTTGTACCCTAGCCCCCATGGATCGTTGTTCAGATCATCCCCCAATTCCTTCCAGCAGTTGTACTTACTAGCCTTAATGGCTCGGTTGAGAGCTCTTTTCGCCGTTTGATGCTCTGCGATCTTGAGGGTAGCATCGCGGTCGCTCCTTTTGGCTCTTTGTACTGCGCGTCTGAGTCGTACGCATTGTTCCCGCAGTTCCGCAATTTCATCCGTCCATCAGTAAACAGGACGTTTTCCATTTCTCGCTCGCTCCTTTGGAATAGCCACCTTGCAGGCATGATTGATAATGCGCATGGTCGTGTTTGCCATTATCTCTGCCCATTCTGCTGGTGTTGCATGAGCTGGAATTTACACCAGGGTTTGCTGACCGCGTTCTAGGGCCAGAGACAGTTTCTCGGTGTCCATTCTTGCAACGTTCCACCTAGCAGGGCCACGCGCCAACCGGGCTCCGATCGGTTTTTTATCACGCACGCGGAGCGTTATATACTGATGGTCACTGGCTGTGTAGTCTTCAATGACCTGCCAGTTCTGTACTTGTGCAGCTAGGCATTCCGTTGCCAGGGAGACATCGACGATCGTCCCCCTGTAACCGAGCCTCCTGAAGGTTGACGTAGAGCCGGTGTTTAGGACGACCAGTCCCAATCTGGACGCCATGTCCATGATTTGCCTTCCTCTGGAGTTCGGCTGGTTTTCACCCCACTCGAGAGCTTTGGCATTAAAGTCTCCGGCCACTATCAGCTCCCCCTACATTTCTCCGACAGCGTCCTCGAGGGCTTTCAATTTTTCATTAAAGCGCCCGATTGCTTCATTCGGTGTGAGGTAGCAGCTGACGTAGTTAACATTGCCGCACCTAACCCACACATATCCACTGCCGGATCCATGGCATGTCACGCGGAAGCGGCATTGGTTTGGAACCCATATCACCGCAGTTCCGAGAGCGTCTCGGTACCAGCCCCCATCTTCTCTATCCTGATATTGCTCGCTGACGAGTACCACGTCAATGCTGTTCTCGAGACTGATCAGAGGGAGCAAGTCATTTGCCGTCCTGCTTCGATTCAAGTTTCCCTGTAGAACTATCGCCATTTTTTCTTTTCTTTTTCAAGAGCCGCACGGAAGGCGGGACACGCTGCCGAACCCGCTATGTGGTTGCGAGACTCGGGTTTTTCCTGCTGCTCGGGGCAGATAAAGCACTTATGGGCAGCGAAGCAGTCCTTTGCTTTGTGCCCACTATCCCCTCATCGGAAGCAGAATGCGCTACGATCCGGACCTTCGCATCTGGTGCCATGGTTACCATAGTGCAGGCATTTGTAACACTTGGGAACTATGGTCCTCCTACGGATCCTACAGTTTATCCATCCCACTTTTATACGGGCCGTCCTCATTAGCGTAGTGGCTGCGGATTCTTCTACCGTCACCGTGGCCATACATTGCCCTCTCTCGTTTGTCTGGGACAGCGAGTCCTTCATATACTCGTCGTAGCCTGTCAGGTCCTGCTGTAGGGCTAGCTGTATCTTTTGTTGGGTGGTGCATACATCGAGATCCCTTATCTCGAGGACTGTTCTGGGGACCAATTCTCCTACGGTACACTGCTCCCCTACTGCCGACTTAAGGGCTTGCGAGAAGGTTGCCCTAGAATCAGCCGAGCTCTTTTTTAATTCGAGAAGGACTTGACCTGTTCTCGTTGACTGGATACGTCGCGACCTCCACTCCGCTTGCTTCCGGGTTGACAGATTTCCGGATATCGGCAATAGACTCAGCGTATGTCTTGCCGCCCGTGGACTTGATTATGATCGCATCCGGCTTAACTTTCTTCTTTCGGACCTTACTGTCCCGTTGATCTTATGGCGCCTGTTGCTGTCCCTGTCCTTGCTGCTGCTGCCGCCGTTGCTGCTGTTGGGCTACGTGTCCATCGGTTGCTGATTCTCGCTGCTGCCTTCTTCTGCCTTTGTTGGATCGAACCTCGATCCATTTATCTTCTGCTGGTATCAGCTCCTCGTTCGCCTATGTTCCCAGGGATGTTACTGTTGACTGGAGTGCTGTTGAGTCCTTCTTCTTCTTCTTTTTTTGTCTGCCTCCCTCTCCTTGTATGTCCGATGATGATACAGAGGGTTGTCTTTTTTGCTGTAACCCCGTCACTGGGCATTGGAGACATGCCAGTGTTGTTTCCGGGAGGGTCTCTCTAGATCTTTCCGCTAGCGTACGGCGTGCCTTCAAACAAGCTTGTCGGTCTTCTTCTAATGCCTCTAGCTTGCCTTCTATAAAAATGAGGCCATCTTTTACAGTTTTTTTAATGTTCGATTGTCTTTTGGCAGCCTCCATCATTTCATTTAGGACATTTCTGAATTCTTGAAATATGCCCGATGCTTGCTCCTCCGTTTGCATGAGGTGACCACTAGTTCTTCGTGACTATCGTTTGATCCCCTAGCTCTCATTTCTGACACATCCGCTGCGCTGCCATGAACCTCTTTAGAAAGTACCCTGCATAATGGCGTATGCGGAGGGGTCATCTCCGAGTTCTTCTCTTCTACTCCTACAATTCTTGGTATTTGTTCTGACATTCTGCAACATAAAAGTGAATTAAGACGGTTCGCCCATCATGGGAGCCCCACCGCAGTGAGGCTACTATCCCCGCCTGAGATATTTTCTAGTTATGGATGACGAAACCGAGAAGTGGCTTGTCGGGATGTCAGTTCTATCGCCATCTGTGACTCTATTGAAAACGATTACGGGATAGGCCCGCGCCATATTGAAGCAAAAGGTTTAACGTCACCCCTATCGAGTGGGTGATGTCGGTACCAATCCAGCACCTGGCCCAAACCTCAAGCTATTCGATGTGCGATTTACCCTACGCATTTTCGGGTATAAGGAAATATTGATCATATAATCCTTCATACCTGCGCCCAGACTACACTGGTATCAACCCCGTCCTAGGCTTCAGTCGGCGATGCCAGAGCAGTCCTCCCACTTTGAACATGTGGTTGCATGGCACCACCGCCCCTCCCGATACACGCCATCCCCCCACAGAGGTAAGGTACTGACATCTCGCACCGCCCCGGTCAGGAGACTACTACTCCTCCCTTGATTAGTCTGATGGGAATATCCACCAGCCGTCGACCGCAGCCCATTCATCCATCGTCATGTTTATCTGTATGCGTGTATTTATTGTATATGTTTGTATAACGGGTGTGGAGCTCCCCGAACGGTAAAGCCCACCAGAGTCAAGCTTTTCGGCGTTTCGATGGACTACTGCAGCTAATGGCCGACATCTTCCAGAGAAAAGCCCGTTCATGTGAGCCTCGGGAAGAAGTCGTCTTCTGTTCCCCCAGTCGAAACTCGTTTATAGAGCCACTGGGCGAAAGAAATATTATTCGATTCGATTCGCTCGCGTGACTTGTCGGACGATACCCGTTTATAGAGCCTCCGACTAATCATTCCTGAAATTGTGTCGTTTATCTTTGCCCTGCTCGTCTGGGTAACCTTATCGATCGAAGAGCCCGTATTTGTAAGGGTACTGTGTGTTGGCGTAGTACCGTGTTATGCATAATTGTGTCTTATGTTTGTGATTGTGTGTGTTCGGTGTGGAAAGGATGTTACTCAGCCATTTACCTCTATTAATTGACAGAGGTTTTGGTCCTCGATTGATTATTCGTCACTTCTTAGTGGTTATTTCACAATCAGCCAGCTTCTCATAAGCTGGCCGTCCCCCTATCCGCCACCTGGGGACGTATCGGGTAGCAGGGGCCTCAGCCTCCGAATAATAATAATGATAATGATAATGATAATGATAATGATAATGATAATGATAATGATAATGATAATGATAATGATAATGATAATGATAATGATAATGATAATGATAATGATAATGATAATGATAATGATAATGATAATGATAATGATAATGATAATGATAATGATAATTATAATGATAATGATAATGATAATGATAATGATAATGATAATGATAATGATAATGATAATGATAATGATAATGATAATGATAATGATAATGATAATGATAATGATAATGATAATGATAATGATAATGATAATGATAATGATAATGATAATGATAATGATAATGATAATGATAATGATAATGATAATGATAATGATAATGATAATGATAATGATAATGATAATGATAATGATAATGATAATGATAATGATAATGATAATGATAATGATAATGATAATGATAATGATAATGATAATGATAATGATAATGATAATGATAATGATAATGATAATGATAATGATAATGATAATGATAATGATAATGATAATGATAATGATAATGATAATGATAATGATAATGATAATGATAATGATAATGATAATGATAATGATAATGATAATGATAATGATAATGATAATTATAATTATAATTATAATGATAATGATAATGATAATGATAATGGTGACCGAAACGGTCAGTTGCCTCACTCTAGTAGTACTTAACAACGGCAACACGACGAACTTTAGGCGACCGGGCTACCGAGAAACCATCATTGATGTCTCTCTGGCAACGGAATGTCTTGCAGCACGAATCGCAGACTGGCAGTTGATCGAAGACTATACAGGAAGCGATCACCAATTAGACCAGCATCGGTGGCCTCGAAGCTTGCTACCCCCCGGTGGAACATCGCCAAAATGAACACCGACAATTTCACCGTTGCAATTGAACGCGGTCAGGAGTCCCTAGGAGACATTCCGAGCAACATGATGCCAGAAGCACGGGCCAATAGGGTGACTGACACCATCAAATCATCATCCATCAGGCCTGTGCGGAGGCGGTGTCCAAGACATTCCCCAGTCGGAGAAGGCGTCCTGTCTACTGGTTGACAAATGAGGTCGCAGAACTTCGGAAACGCATGTAAATATCTACGGCGTAGAGAACAGAGAACCCGGAGACGCGGTCAAGATGCAGCCCCACTGGCCGCCGAATTTAAGGCAGCCAAAACAGCACTGAATCGGGCCTTCAAAACCAGCCAACAGCGCTACTGGAGGGAGTTGATAAAAGAGGTAGACGAAGATCCGTGGGGTTTACGGTACAAGATCGTAACCCGCAAACTGGTTTCTTTTGCGAAAAATCGTAGTTGCTCTCTTCTCCGAACACCCGAAGAAGCCAGATCCACCAGCACCATCTGGCCCAATTGAGATTCTGGATTTCACGAGGGAGGAGCTCTCCTTAGCAGTAAGATCAATGCGGAATAGGAGATCCCCAGGACCAGAAGCCATAGTCGCAAGTCACCCTAGCCTCTTGCTGAATATGTACAACTCCTGCTTGAAGGCGTGTATCTTCTCTAAAGGCTGGAAGGTAGCGAGACTCGTTATCATCAGCAAGGGCAAAGGTCCAGCAGACAGTCCGTCGGCAGACCGCCCATTGTGTATGCTAGACACGGGAGGCAAGCTCCTGGAGAAGCTAATAAAGCCCCGTATACAGGCAGCGATTAAAACTGCAGGAGATTTGGCACCCCGTCAGTACGGCTTCAGATAGGGTATATCCACCATCGACGATATCCAGGAGGTCGTCAGTGCCGCAAAATCGACGGAGTAGGGCAATCACTACTCGCGTCCTGTTTACCTGTTAGCTACATTAGACGTGAAAAATGCCTTCAATTCCGTTAGGTGAGATAAAGCGCTGAAAGGCTTTCTGCGGGATTTTTGGATTCCTGAGTATCTCCTTCGCATGCTCGGGAATTACCTAAAGAACCGCTCAATAATACATGATACGGAGGATGGCCCAAAAATAAAAGAGATAACATCCGGGGCTGCCCAAGGATTCATGCTGGGATCCGACATTTGGAACGTCTCCTATGATGGTATCCTACGCATATCGTACTCTACGCATGAATCTTCCCGAGGGTACTTTCCTGCTAGGGTACGCGGGCGACATAGTGGCCATCATCATCGCCAGAACAGTGGAAGCCGCTCAGATGCTTCTCAATCAGGTCATGCGTCGTATCCTCTCCTGCATGCGAAACCACGGACTCGAGCTTACCGCAACTAAGACCGAGATCACGCTACTAACTAAGAAACATATTAACATCGCGTGCTTCTTTCAAGTAGGAGACGCGACGGTCCAGGCCAAACACGTTCTAAAATACATGGGGGTTAGCAGCAGTGCAACGGAGAGCGGCTCACCGAATAACGTGCTCTTACCGCACGTAATACCCATCGAGCTGCTGGCGCAGGAGAGAAAATTGTCCAGCGGCAGAAGTCTGCACTTGGTACCAGAGAATCCTACTGTATTGCCAGATCCAATGCAATACGGATTATTGGCCAGCTGGATTCCTGGTTCACTGGAGCGGTGGACGAGGTAAACTTTTATTACCTTACCCAAATACTGCTGAGGCATGGTCTATTTCTGGCCTACCTACACTTAATGGGTAAAGTGGCAGACACAGGCTGTGTCCACTACGGACATCCCTACGATGACGCACTCCACACTTTCTTCGCTTGCGAGAAGTGGAACACAGACAACATCATCGAGCGAATGCTCCAAGAACAGGAGAGCTGGACAAAGGTAGCTCCTTTGTCCACAGTATTGTTGAGGAAGAAGAGATACGAAGATGCGCTGTCGCAAAGCGCAAGAAGAGGCGTACATAGGCCAACAAATGTCGCGTTATCCCGAAGTAATGCCAAAAGGTGGTGCCGGGTGACTTCCAATAATTTTTTTTTTTCGAGGGTATGTAGGAAATGCCTCCTAAAGCACACTCGACTGGGTCCGCACAGCCGAATAGTGTGGAACTGGTTGGGGATGCATCCGCCGTGTGTATCACATAGGACGAAAAATAAAATAAACGATAACGCGAAAAAAAAACTATACAGCCGTTGCATCGCAAATCGACCCACTAAAACCTACCACCCTTTCCTCTTCTGGTGGAACCCACCCTGGTACCGTTTCTCACATTACCTCAAGGTGGTGCCATTCTTGTAACGTCTCGATAACCGCTGCTGCCTTGACCTGAAACAAATTAAAAATTCATAATTTTAAATTCCCCGAGGGGACGACAGATCTAACTCGTCTCGTTTATACGCGTATTTGAACCGGTGCATTTATCTCTATACGGAAAGGAGAAGTATTCCTGTTCCTCCCCGCGACATTCATAAAATGAAAGAAAATGAGCGCCTCCCGGTTAAGAAAAGGTCCCATTTTCTCCCTCCTCATCCATTTCCATGGAGTCGTGAAATGTCCGACCAAATCGAGAAAAGCTGTCCTTTCTTCGTTCCACTGTTCGCAGACGAAGAACGTGTGGAACGCATCGTCGCGATCAACGGAACAAAAAATACCCTTCGGGCTCTGTAGCTTCCCCATGCGTTTGAGATAGTTGTAGGGTAAGGTAGTATCCTACCTCCCCGTCGTCTCTGTTTATATAAGGGGCCAATTGGTCTATCAGCCTGGCTGTCCACTGACCCTTGGTTTCATTGGTCCAGGATTGTTGCAACGTTACCATGGTATGCTCATGTTCCTCACTGTAGACGGTTGTTCTGTCCTCTGCTGGGTTTTTCTTTTTCCGTTCGTAGATTCTCTTGCGCTCCCTCGTGTGCAGGTCCATCGGGATGATTCCGGCAATAACGAGTACTGCCGGCGCCAAGACCGTGCGATATGCGCTGGCGACTCGGAGAGCTCCTCGACGTTGAACGGAAATGATTCTAATCCGGTACGACTCCTTCTCCATTGCATCAGCCCATATTTCAGAGCCGTACAATAAGATGGATGTAATGACTGCTATGAGGAGTCGACGCCTGCTCGCTTTCGGTCCACTAGGGTTCGCCATGAGACGGCACAGCTGCGACGTCTTTTCGCCGCTTTATCCACTGCATACGCTGGTGACGAAGCAAAGTAATCTTAGTCTCCAGTTTGAGTCCTAGATACATAGCCTCCCTCCGCCACGAAACCTCCGCGTCTCCCACATACATGGGGAAGATGGTCTCAATCCGTTTGCCAGTGGCACTATCTCTGCCTTAGCGGCTGCCAAATCAAGACCGTGTCCCCCCATCCAGTGCGAGATCCTGAGCATCGCCTGCTTAAGCAGATATTGTGCTTTTTCAAAGTCCCGTACGATGATGACTAAAGCGACATCATCAGCGTAGGCTATCATGTACACCCGTTCCGGTAGTCCGAGTCGTAACGAGGCATCGTACAGTATGTTCCAAAAATCAGGGCCAAAGATCGGCCCCTGTGCTACGCCGGCGCTGATATATTTCTCGCGTTGGCCTTCTTCTGTTTCATAGCGGAGGATAGGTCCTTTAGGTAGTCCCATACCACACGCATGAGGTACTCTGTGACTCTGAACTCGTTCAATGCGTCCCAGCTGTTTGGCCACCTGGCCGAGTTGAAGTAACGAGAAGCGCAATGCTCCTGGGAAAATGATTTCCAGTCCATACTCTCCTTCCCAGCCGAACTACCTCTTGTATAGCCTAATATCCATCGTGGATTGCCGTTTCCTGAAGCCGTACTGGTTGTTGGCTAAATCGCCGGCAGCCTGCACAGCTCCGCAGCATAACTTGAACAGTTTTCATCCGATCCATTTGAAATTTTAACAATATCTTAATTATTATATTTCGAAGTGAATCATGTAGGGGGTTTTTAATAAATTGCTTTAAACAATTTTTATAAACAAAAACGTGCCTTTTTTATGAAAATTTTTAATTTATTTTCTATTTACTGCCAAATTTACAAAAATCAATATTTTTAAAATCCCCTACGTAATTCAGGTTGAAATGTGCGATTGGTACACTGCGTGCCGCGGAGCGCTTCCGATACAAGAAGCCTCAAGAGATCGGCTATAAATCAGCCATTTTGTATATTTTTTACTCAATTTTTTTTTAAATATACTATAATATTAGACTAATAATATATCCAAATATCATTTCTTTATAACCTTTCTTCCCATTAAAAAAATACCCAAAAACTTGTTTTTTTCGCTATTACAATGGTGTTACCCCTTAACTTTAAAAAAATATTCAGTAGGAAAGATCGAAGTACTACTTGTAAACGTAAGAACAATCAAATTAATAAGGGTGGTTGCCCACGCAAGAAATCAGAAATAAGTGTCAATATAGGGAGAAAAAGAGTTGAGAATGAATTATCATATTCGACGCTTTATGAGCCAGCTCACGAAATCATAAATAATTATAAAATGGATAAGGTAGAACTAGCTGCCAAATTAATAAAGAAAAAAATTCCTTGCAATGATGTTGTTACAACTGAGACAGAGGTTGCAGTAGCACTGCAATTAATTCTAAATAAGTCTGCCGAGCGTTTGTGTGAATCAGTTGCATTGAATTGGAATAAAACGAATTTATTGAATCTGGAATTAATGGTGACTACACGATTTGATAGCTCTTCCGGCAATACAAATCCTCATCAAAAGTATAAGAGAAGTGAAAATCATAACGCAAACGCTTAGCAATCTCTTTTCGTAGCCAGTATGGTTGGTATACGCCTAAAAGGGTAAAGATCAATAATTAGATCAATAGTTCAATAACTGCTGGGACTATTTATTATCTGCAACTGTGACAATACTTTATTTATGCAATAATGAAATAATACTAAAATTTATATTAAATGATTAGGCTTTGTTTGATAAATACTGGCTGCTTCTATGACTAATATCACAATTGCAAAGGTCATAGAAAACGAACAGGCTTTGTTTTTAAAATAGCACATGTAAAAGAGGGGAATAGGCCCGGCTAAAAACATTCATGTATAATCATATATGATGATATATTTTATAATTGTTTCATATATGTATGGGTTTGAAGTTTTGAAAACCGAAATCGCACGATATTTTGATTTTTTAAATTGATAATTTCAGCTTTATACAGATCCAATTAGGTCAACATGACTCTAAATAATGTAAGAAACCCCAACAAATATATACAACCCCCAAACCATCCGTTACAGAGGGTTAAAATATGACAATAATAAACTATAAAAAAAAATTTATATTTGTCAAAAAACAAATTTTTCTTGATGTATCGGGTTGCATTCGACTCTACAGGTTCCAAGGATGTTAAATTATTTTTTTCGTTTTCTAGAAACTACCCTTACTACGGATAGGGGGTGGAATGAGCAGAAATACACAAAGTGATTTTTCGTCATTCAAGAACAACACTTTTTTCGGCGATTTGGCTGGAAATCGACTCTACTGGTGCCAAGGGTGTTATGAAATCTTTTTCATTTTCCGGAAATTACCCCTAGTACGGACACAGGAGTTTGAATGGGCAGAAATACACAAAGTGATTTTTCATCCTTCAGGAGCAAAACTTTTTTCAGCGATTTGGCTTGCAGTCGACTCTACATGTATCAAGGTTGTTATGTCATTTTTTTCGTTTTTCGGAAACTACCCCTAGTACGGTTACAGGGGGTGGAATGGGCAGAAATACATAAAGTGATTTTTCGTCGTTCAAGAACAAAATAGCTTTGTATCGACTCTACAAGGACACAGAAAAAAATTTTCATAACATCCTTGGCACCTGTAGGGTCGATTGCAAGCCAAATCGCCGAAAAAAGTGTTGCTCTTGAACGACGAAAAATCACTTTGTGTATTTCTGCTCATTCCACCCCTATCCGTAGTAAGGGTTTTGTTCTTGAATGACCAAACATCACTTTGTGTATTTCTGTCCATTCCATCCCCTGTGTCCGGACTAGGGGTAGTTTCCAGAAAATGAAAAAAATTACAGAACACCCTTGTCAGCTGTACAGTCGATTGTAACCCAATACAACGAGAAAAAATTTGTTTCTTGACAAATATAAAATCAATTTTTAGTTTATTCTCATCATATTTTAACCCTCCGTAAAGGATGATTTGGGGAGTTGGAAATATTTGTTTGGGTTTCTTAAAGCATTTTGGCCTAATTGGATCTGTATAAAATTGAGTAATTATCAATATAAAAAATCAAAATATCGTGCGACTTGCACGTTTGAAACTTCAAACCCATGTATATGTGCATATATGATTTGATAACATAAGATCATATATGATTTGATAACATAAGATCATATATGATTTGATAACATAAGATCGTATATGATTTGATAACATAAGATCATATATGATTTGATAACATAAGATCATATATGATTTGATAACATAAGATCATATATGATTTGATACTATAAGATCATATATGATTTGATAACATAAGATCATATATGATTTGATAACATAAGATCATATATGATTTGATAACATAAGATCATATAAGATTTGATAACATAAGATCATATATGATTTGATAACATAAGATCATATATGATTTGATAACATAAGATCATATATGATTTGATACTATAAGATCATATATGATTTGATAACATAAGATCATATATGATTTGATAACATAAGATCATATAAGATTTGATAACATAAGATCATATATGATTTGATAACATAAGATCATATATGATTTGATAACATAAGATCATATATGATTTGATAACATAAGATCATATATGATTTGATAACATAAGATCATATAAGATTTGATAACATAAGATCATATATGATTTGATAACATAAGATCATATATGATTTGATATCATAAGATCATATATGAGCATATATTGTGTACCTATCAGATCATACAATAGCATATTGTAATATTTTCAGGAATTTTTATTGTAAATGTGATGAAATATAAATTTAAAAAAGAAAATGGAAAAAAATTAGGCACCGGGACTCGATTTTTTCAGACATATATGATCATATATGTTCATACATAAAAATAGATACTCATACATTTTCGTATTCATATAATATTATAAAAAATTATTCTATACTATCATGTATGAGCACATGATATAGTCGTTTATGATCATATATGCTCATGCTTATATATGATTATTATATATGATCATATATAATCTTATATGATCTTGTATTAACATACATGAATTATTTTTTAGCCGGCGGACTACTCATTTGTGCTACTATGTTTATTATTGCATAATAAAGTATTTGTGAAATTTCTAGTAAATGAACAAGCTTTACTATATATTGAGCTTGAAATATGCAATGATGATTCAAATATGTTAAATAAATGTTTATATTAATGGGCTGCCTGGATATCGGTGTAATTTTAATAATGAAAAAAAATAACCAAATCTACTTTGTAACTTCCAGAACAATTTAATAATCGAAAGATTGTGGTTCAAAAGCGATATTATGAGCATATAGGAGTCAGAATTGATCAAGTCTTGCAAGGTCACGGAACCACAAATACTGGTAACGTTGCAAGGCGTTGTTTTCAGAACCCCCAAAATTTTGCGGAAGCATTAGAAATTAATGCCGGATTTGTAACAGATATAGCTATGGTACTATCTGTATTCAAGTGCATAAAATCTAGAAATTAGGAGAACTTGAAGAGTTTTGTTGACAGACGTATTGCAGGCATTACGATATTTTTGCGTGGGCATGAATGATCCCTTCATGCCACAAACTACTGATACACGGTTGTGAAGTAGCGAGAGTATTTTCAAGGCATTTGGTATACTTTTCTGAAGATGGCAATGAATCCTGGCATAAACTATATCGCTCAAATATGTTAAAACATGCCAGACAAAATAGCAGAAAAAATAGAATACTAGATGTTTTCAACACAGTAAGTCGTTAAAAAACTGTTAAGGCAATAAAGTCTGCAGTAAATATAGAACGATTCATAGAAGAATGGTAAAATATTTTTTAAAACTTCATTCTAGGTATAAAATAGAAAATTATTATTAACAGTGAACTATTATTTACTATGATAATTAAACATTTTTATCCATGTGGTTCGAGCAAAATAATAACTTATCAACTTTTCACTGAAAATAAATTAATAAGCAGCAAAATGTAATAAGATTTTCAAGAAATCATATAGATGATATTATTGACAAATCTCTAGAACTTTAAGTTCTTATGATAAAGGAATAATTATTTTGAACAGCCCTGCTAAAAAAAATTACGTGATTATTCACGTGATTAGTCATTCGATTAATCACGCGATAAATGACGTGATTAGTTGCGTGATAAATCGTAGAACACTACTTAAAATATCACGTGATTATATAGTCAAGCAATTCATCTCGCGATTAATTGCTTGATTATATAATTGGATGTACGGTAATATAAAAAATAGATTGTGAGACTAGTAAATAAAGTTATAAAATTGTATTTTGTATTCTATAGTTAGATTTCAATCATTATCACATATTTACGTCATATAAAATATAACAAAAAACATTTATTCTATTATATGACGATTTTCCAGATGATTCTTATTTTTTTTTTCATATCAATATCGTTCTTGTTTGCATTTCTTATCACTCACGATGACTAAGGTTAATTAAAAATTTATTTTTGAATCAAAGTTTGGTCCAGTTATAGAAAACTATAAAAACTCCATAGAAGTCTAACTATAGATATGCTGTCATGCTAACAGTTTTTTCTATTAAATTATCCATTTCTTTATTTTTATTGATGATATACATTAATGCTGATGACGCATGAGTACTTGTGTATACGTTTGTAATTATTTATCCGAAGAACGCCATTTTTAACCATCTTTTAATCATCTTCTAACTATTGTGAAGATTACATGGTATAAGAACGCAAAATTGATATTTTCAGTTTTTTTAATATTACTTTGAATATTTGCTTTGAACTATTACATTTAAATATAAGGGCAAATCTCGACAACATTAAAGTTTTGTGTGATTTGGCAGTCTATTAGTATATATAATATTATATGATTATACTAATGTAGAAAGTCATGTGATAGATAGATAGATAGATATATATTTATTTATTTGCATGAATATACAAAAGAATATGTAGATTAAAAAAATTTACATAGTTTGTAACAGGTGGGACAATTGTTTCTAACAATTGCCCCTGGCTAATAAGCCTTAGGCGGAGCTGCTAGCGTGCAAAGTTAGCACAGCACGCAACGCGTGCTGGCGTACGCCTGTGCCCCTACCTGGAGTGAGCCAGCGGCGCAGCGCCGCTGAGCCTCTGCCTGGCTGCCGCTGCTCTGGCTGTCCTGCTGCAAAATTCGCTGAATCCCGGTGGATTCAGCTCCGTGCGGAGTCGCCTCGACGCACGGATTTTCGCGATCTATAAGGAGCGCGAAAGCGCGGGAAGTTACTTGTCGCAACGCGCCAATATGCTTACTTTCCGCGTTTGCCTAACTCGGTCGGGGAGCAGGCGGGTCGTGGGGAAATTGATTTACACGGGTCAATCTTTTGATAACAGAACAGACTATATTTGACAATTAATAAATTAGCAACAATAATACACTGAATATGTACAATAGAATAAACACGGTGAATTGAACAATTAACATTAACTGAGTTATGAAAGTCGCGCAGGCCAAGCGACGGTGCGCGCCTTCACACTATCGGCACAACGAGATACCGCCATCACTTTCTTTTCGTGCTTTGTCGTCGCGGCAACAGGTCGCTCCGCGTGCTAGATGTCCTGCGAGGGAAAGATGTCGGCGGAAGGCTCTTGTGATTGACGCGCGCGGGTCGAACACTCGATCGATTCTGTCTCTCTCGAGGCGTCAGCGCGGCCAGCGCCTCGCCCCCAGGCGCGTTCTCTTGGGTAACTACCGTCGGCGCGCGCGCGTTGCCTATAGTGCGAACGCTCGTATCTGGCGCTCATTTCGTTACAAGTTATACTAAATGTCATAATAATTTTCAATTCGTTTCGACACTATATTATAATAATGTCACATCAATTTGTTTTGTAAAAACATAGTAGTTCGTAAAATAAAAGCGAATTTGGATTCAATAAGAATAAAATCACGTCAAATACAATACTAGATAATCACAATTATGTTTGTCAGGTACATATATAATTTCGCTTTGGTAATATCTATCACGTCATGGTTTATAGTAAAAATATACGCATACTCACAAATTTTCATACACGCATCAATAGTCGCACATCAAATACACAAATAAATACAATCACTCCGATAACATGAAATTAAAATTAATAAATAAATAGATAAACAAACAAGCAAGCAAGCAAGCAAGCAAGCAAACAAACAAACGAACAAACAAACAAACAAACAGACAAACAAACAAACGAACAAAAAGACAAACAAACAAACAAACAAATAAATAAACAAATAAATATATAAATGTATATGACAATACAGTTATGCGCTTCATAGCCGCCAGTTTAATCTCGCACGTACTTACGTATCACGGTGTGTGATGGTGTGCCCCTCCCTACTTAACAAATTACGTGATAGATCACGTCATTTATCGCGTGATTAATCGAGTGACTAATCACGTGAATAATCACGTAATTTTTTTAGCATGGCTGTAGAAAATAATTATTCCTTTATGATAAGAGCTTAAAGTTGTAGAGATTTGTCAATAATATCCATTATTCTTGAAAATCTGATTACATTTGCTCCTTATAAATATATTTTTAGTGAAAAGTTGATAAGTTATTATTTCGCACGAACCGCACGGATAGAAATGTTTAATTATTATAATATATAATAGTTCACAGTTAATAATAATTTTCTATTTTATACCTAGAATAAAGTTTTAAAAAATATTTTTTTGTAATACAAGCATGATTTTCGCGTTTTTCTGTACCTATTAAGCGGGACTAAAGGACCATTTTTCAGACTGGCGGGCGCAAATGTAAATAAGCGGGCGCAAAAGTAATAAACGAGCGCAAAAGTAACAAGCAAGCGCAAAAGTAATAAGCGAGCTAAAATTTTTCAAAAAATTGCTATTACATATTAATATATTTAAGTTGCATTGTAACAAAAATTGACCATGTATCATAACGTGTAGTATTTTTATTTTCATGATAAATTCTAAAATAAAAAAAATACCTACACACTCTATTTTCTATCTTGTTACAAAGTATAAATAATAAAGGAATTTGGAAACAACTCTATTCAGTGTGTGGTTGCCGCATCAGAAAAAAGTTGCTTTAGCCCCACTTAATATGCCAGAAAAACGTAAAAATCAATACATGAGTTACGAAAAATATGGTATGCACCAAGGGCAAAGTGGACTTTTGACCTGGTGTGGTTGCAGTACTTGTTTTCGGCTCACAGACACACTCGCCTTCGGCTCGTGCTAGCTCCCCTTTAACTCGTACTGCAATCTCCACAGTCAATCTAAAACAGCCCACTTTGCGCCCTAGGTACACAATATACTATACCCTTCTTCTATGAATCTTTCTATATTTACTGCAGACTTTATTGCCTTCCCAGTTTTTTGTTGACTACTTATCAGCGAAATTTTGGGATCGGTCATATAAACGGCTCTGTTGAAAACATCCAGTATTCCACTTTTCCTGCTATTTTGTCTTACATGTTTTAACATATTTGAACGATATAGTTTATGCCACGATTCATTACCATCTTCAGAAAAGTATATCAAATGCCTTGAAAATACTCTCGCTACTTCGCAACAATGTATCAGTAGTTTGTGGCATGAAGGATTCATTCATGCCCACGAAAAATTATCGTAATGCCTGCAATAAAACTCTTCAAGTTCTCCTAATTTCTAGATTTTATGCACTTGAATACAGATAGTACGATAGCTATATCTGTTACAAATCCGGCATTAATTTCGAATGCTTCCGCAAAATTTTGGGGGTTCTGAAAACAACGCCTTGCAATGTTACCAGTATTTGTGGTTCCGTGACCTTGCAAGACTTGATCAATTCTGACTCCTATACGCTCATAAATTCGCTTTTGAACCACAATCTTTCGATTATTAAATTGTTCTGGAAGTTACAAAGTAGATTTGGTTATTTTTTTTCATTATTAAAATTACACCGATATCCAGGCAGCCCATTTAATATAAACATTTATTTAACATATTTGAATCATCATTGCATATTTCAAGGTCAATATATAGTAAAGCTTGTTCATTTGCTAGAAATTTCACAAATACTTTATTATGCAATAATAAACACAGTAGCCCAATTGTAAATAATGAGTAGTCCGCCGGCTAAAAAATCATTCATATATGTTAATACAAGATCATATAAGATTATATATGATATATATATAATAACCATACACAAGCAGATATGCGCATATATGATCATAAACAACTATAGCATGTGCTTAACGATAATGATAAGGATGACTATAATGATTGAGATGAGGATGACGATGAGGATGACGATGACGATGACGGTGACGATGACGATGACGATGACGATGACAATGACGATGACGATGATGAAGAAACTCTCCGCTGTCCCGAGTCCCCCATTCGATGAAGACACCAAGACTCAAATCGTGGACAGTCTGTCCCCTACGTACCCGCTAAGGCAGGGCCAGGAGGAAATCACAGACGTAGGTGAGATGCGGAGCAGAAAGGCTCCTGGGCCCGATGGGATACCAGCTGAGATATTAAAGATCATCGCGGTGGGAGCACCCTCTCTCTTGCTGAACATGTACAACGCGTGCTTCAAGGCGGGTGTCTATGGCACCCCCTGGAAGGTTGTGCGTCTCGTGCTGATCGTCAAAGGTAAGGAAGATGATCCCCGGCTTCCATCGTCCAACAGGCCTCTGTGCATGTTGGATGACGCAGGGATGCTTTACGAGAGGTTGCTCAAGCCCCGGCTACATGGAGCTGTACGGTCTGCCGGCGATTTAGCTGACAACCAGTACGGCTTCAGAAAACAGCGATCCACAGTGGATGCTATACTAGATGTGGTACAGTAGGGAAGGAAGGCGTGGTCTGGAAATCTTTTTTCCAGAAAAGCCGTCATCCTTACAACGCTAGACGTGAAGAACGCGTTGAACTCAGCCAGGTAGTAAGACACTTTGGAAGCGTTGTACGCGTTCAGAATACCGGAGTATATCATGCGGGTGATACTGGACTATCTGAAGGACCGTATCCTCCATTACGAAACAGAAGAAAGCCAACGCCAGAAATATCTCAGCGCCGGCTTGGCGCAAGGGTCGATCTTTGTCCCAGATTTTTAGAACATCCTTTACGATAGCTTGTTTAGACTCGGGCTGCCGGAGGCTGTGTACATGATAGCTTACGCTGATGATGTCGCTTTAGTCATAATCGCGCGTGACTACGAGAAAGCACAATATCTGCTTAACGAAACGATACGCAGATCTTGCGCTGGATGAGGGAACGCGGTCTCGACTTAGCAGCCTAAGATAGAGATCGTACCCTTCACTGGCAAACGGATACGGAACATCTTCATCGCGAAAGTAAGGGAGACAGAGGTGTTAATGAGGAGGGAGGCTATGTATCTGGGGTTCAAACTAGATACTAAGCTTACGTTTTTCCGTCAGCTAGCGTATGCAGCGGACCAATCAATGAAATTGACGACACAGTTGAGCCGTCTTATGTCAAACACGAGTGGATTAAAAGCGAGCTAGCGACGGCTTCTCAAGTCAATTGTCACTTCCAACCTATTGTACGGTTCTGAAATATGGGCTGATACAATGGAGAAGAAGTCATACCGGAATCGAATTCTTTCCATTCAGCGTAGAGGATCTCTCAGAGTCACCAATGCCTACACGCAATACGGCGTAAGCGAATCTGCGAACGGAAGAAAATAGAAGAGGACAGAACAATCTTTCATATAGAGGAACGGGAACGTATCATGGAAACGTGGCAATGATCCTGGACCGTTACAACCAATGGCAAGTGGACAGCCAGGATGATAGCCCAGCTGGATCCTTGGAACAAAAGAGACCATGGGGAGGTAAATTACTGCGTAACCCAATTCCTGAGTGGGCACGGGTACTTCTGCTCCTTTCTCAACCACATAAGGAAGGTTTGGAGCCCGAAGTGCATTTTCTGTTCCGCTGATTGCGACAACGCGTTTCACACGTTTTTCGTCTGCGAAAAGTGGAACGAGGAAAGGATAGGTCTTGTCGACTCGGTCAGATAGTTCATGCCTGAGACCATCCTGGGCGAAATGTTGACCACCGCGGATAAGTGGACCACCACGGCGAAATTCGCCGCGTCGGCCCGACGAGGTAACTGCCGAAGGTATGAATGAAGACCTGGGAGAAGATCCGACACCCTATCTTAACCCAGAGATGGGGAACGACCCTATAGAAATGGATAGCATTTGAGATGATGGGGCGTCTTCTTAACCGACGATGCACCATTTTCTCTCACTGTATAAATGTCGCGGGGAGGGATAAGGAAACTTCTTCTTCCTTCCTAAGTCGTCCAGATGACGCAAAAATGGCACCATCCTGAAGTAATGTGATAAACAGTACCAGGGTGGGTTCCGCCAGAAGAGTAAAGGGTGGTAGGTTTTAGTGCGTCGGTTTGCGATGCAACGGCAGTGTAGTTTTTTCGCGTTTTTGTTTAGTTTATTTTTCGTCCTGTATTGTACCCGCGGCGCACAGTGGGCTAAATCGACTTTTTCTTTTTCAAAATCGTAGAACTTCAGATAGAAAACACCAGTCAAACTGAAATTTTTTGAGCTTCAAGTTTACTGATTATAGAACATAGGAAAACTTTAGAGGAAGCGTTAGCTTGACATCCTAACCTCAAATTGAAGTACAAAGGTGCTCATTTTTCGGAAAAATACAGTTTTTGCTGCGACAAAGTCGTCATATATTTTTATTTAATGCCTCAAACACTATATCTTGTAGATTCTTAACCGCTGAATTCGAATCCATCACCTAAATTAACCAAAAACCTAACCTAAAAGGTAAAAAGTAGGGGCAATTTTCTGCGAGGCCCAACTCCCAGTCGCCACCGTCAGGTGGCATTAGCCGCACGCGCTCTATTTCCCCCTCCGAGCGCCGACCGCTGAGCAACGAGCGTAGCGGCAGGCCAGTGAGTCTCGAGCCCTCCAAGCAAGCGGACGCATCTCTGTTGTCAGCCAGCTGTATCTTGCGACTGTTACAATAAAATTGATGTACCACAGTATCTTTGGTGATCTTGGATTGTCTCCCTCACCCCCTTCCCTCCGAAACAGCCATTAAACGCTAATTATTACCATTTTTTGTATTTCAAGTGATAGAACATGAGATAGGAACGACTAATTCCCTGTATCTTTTTTGATCTTCCAACTTAATGGTCATAGAACATGGTAAAATTATAGGGGATGCGTCAGACTGACATCCTAACTTCAAAATGAAGTTCTTTTTTCAGAAAAATACAGTTTTTGCAGCCTCAAACAATATATCTTGTAGATTTTTTACCGCTGAATTCAAATTCACCACCTAAATTAACCAAAAACCTAACCTAAAAGGTCAAAAAGACAATTAAGGGGTTATATCCCCCTTATGCTCTAAAAAACAAGGCTTTGTTAATTATTTTTTTTAAAGGACATTTGAGATTAAAGGTATACAAATAATATAACATTGGATTAAGCAACTCTTGAAGAAGAGAAAAAAATTTATTATTGATATTTTTTGTACAAAATGGCGGTTGTGAAATGATTACCGTGAACCGCTTTTTCAAAAAGGTCTTCCGCGGCGAGCAGTACAAGTCTCGTCCACCTATAACAAAGAAAATTTTTTTCTATTTTCTACATGAGTTTTGCTAGTGAAGTACACATGAATATATTTATAGAATTTTTTTTCGCGAAATGGCGATTGTTTTAACGAAAAATCGTGTTTTCGACGAAAAAAATCGACTTAAATTGTTTATAACTTTTTTTTTGTTAATTAATCGCTAAAATCGTGTGTACTTCACTAGATAATCAAACAATGAAGCTACTGTTAAAATTTTAAGTTAATCGGATGTAAACTTTTTGAGTTCTACTGCTTGTCGATTTTGAAAACATGGTTTCGAGAAAAACGCGTTTGAAGTTTCAAAATGCTATAAATCTTAAGAATCGCAAAAATATAGTCCATAATAATTTTTTTACCTTCAGTCTGCTATCCTTGCACCATATAATTGTCCTTCCAGGGCCTTCATTTCCTCTTCTTATTTTTTTTTTGCCTGATGTAATGCTGCGCCTCCTCCTAGGGGTTGTAGGACCTCGTCGTGTGCCCTTCGGGGACGGTGGAGAGGCCTAATTCGGATGTCCTGGGGGCTAAAGCTCTGCCCCACGGGGAGCGGAAAGCGGGGGGACGGCCCCCCTCCTGATCCGCCGGACCCTATAAACGGGTAATCGCGTCGGAGGGTGGGGGACTGAGTATCCTGACGGTCGGGGCTGCGTGGGCGCGGGTGGGCGGGGATCGGTAAGTCGATCTCGGTCGATCCGGGTCTGCTAGGTCCTAGCCTAGGCAGGATCGAACCTCGCTTGGGTTCTCTCGGTGTGTCAGGGCCCTCTAAACCCCTCGGGTGGGGGCGGGGCACCACCTTAGCCCCGGCCCGGTGGATTTAGGGAAGCCCAGCGGACTCGAGTGACAAAGAAACAACCCTCCAACCTGAGCTAGGTGAGGCCTGGTTGGGGTATACTCACCACCGCGTGTACTCTGGCGGAAGACGCGCGGGTTACACACAAGCAAACTGCACAACACGTAGTACACAAAACTCACACACAGCGGAACATCCTGCGCTTGGTGTCCGGTGCAGCGCGGATCTCGGATAGGTGTCCATTCGGGTCCGACAGAGGGTACAGCTTAAAAACTGGGGACGACACTCCCAGGCTGCCGGATAGTACAGGGGCCTGGTGATATCTAGCCCATTGATCTGGCTGCCCCATCAACCGGCGAAAATCTCCCCGGGTGCAATAGTGCTGGATGGCGACCAGATAGGGCCATGCTGTGCTGGGGGGGGGGGGGGGCTCTGCCGAGGCCACTGCCGGGCGCGGCGGGCACCTGGATGAGAACACGGGTTGCACCTCCGACTACTGAGCGACAGCCTGATCTCCGACCACAATACACTTTGCATTTCCCTCCGCCACCACCCACCCTATGAAATGAGTAAAAATAATAGAAACGACGAAAATGTGTCACAACAGATCGGGCTCCGTAGCCCAAATCAAAAAGGTAGCGATGGCGATACCGTTCGGGCGACCGACCTGTTACTACAGACTGGCAATACCGACGAGATCCGAGGCAAAATTGAATCGGTAGAAGAGGGGGCTTTGAGTTCTGTAGCAACCTGTGACGAGGTAGGGCATAGCGAGATTCGGGCGCGCGGCCCTCAGGCTGCCAATACCGGAATCGCTATTCCCGAATCCATCAAGGGTGCACCAGGCTCAAAGCAGGTAACTAGGAAGAACAAAAATAAAATAAACAGTCGGGTTCAGAGTGGAGGAAACGGCGCTGGGACACCGGACAAGGCTAATAAGGAGGAGCCGAAGTTATCTCTGAACGACAGTAGGGCGACGGCCAACGATATGAAGATGGCCGTCATCTCTGCAGAGTATCCAGAGGTACGGCTGGACGAGGCGCAAGCTGGAAGCATAGTGGCGGCCCTGGAAAACGCCATTGACGAGTTTCAGGGAGACGCTGTTCTTCTGTTCAGGGATAACTGGCTGCTGAGAGGCGCGCAAGTTTTCCACTGTAACGGACCGGCAGACAAAGACTGGCTTTGTCAGAATGCGCCAAAGTGGGAACCTTGGCAGCGGGCTCGACTCGAAATTATCGAGGCGAGCAAACTGCTCAGGTTGTCAAAGGTTACGATTTTTGTCCCCGGAAATCACAACTCCGAGGTCATAATGAAACGCCTGGCAAAACAAAATCCTGACCTTAAAGTGTCAACATGGAAGGTCTTCAGTACCAAGGTAGTTGAGGACGCTATTAAGAAAAAGACGGAGACCGCGGTTAACGTTCTCCTAGAGGAGTCAGAGGTCGCAGCTCTGAAGAGACTCGACTTCAGGCCTTTCTGCGAAGCGGCTCGAGCACATTGCTCGATGTGGTCGACCAAAGACAATAAGAAACAGGTGGAACCTCCAGAGGTAAGGGAGGAGATCCTAGAGGTGGACCGGACACCCGGGGAAATGGGGGGACCTTCTGCTTCCAATGAATAAGGGGGGCTTAAGGGGCGCGAGGCGTGGGAGAGACACAGGTTCGGTCAATCTGACACGATCCATTATCTCTTTCACGCAGATTAACTTGCATCACTGCAAAACCGCATCGGCGATTTTGGCTAAGCGTATGGCGGAGGTGCACACAGGTATAGCACTAATCCAAGAACCTTGGATTAGTAAGGGTAGAATTGCAGGATTGGGGGGCGGCGGTTTGCTTTTCCATGGAAGCGAGGGTCACCCTAGAACCTACATCTTAGTAAAAGGTATGAAATGTGAGCCCTGGCTGAGGTTCTGCGGGAAGGACCTCACCACGGTTGTAATCAAAGTAAAGTGGAAAAATGGCATCGAAAGGGATATAGTAGTAGGCACTGCCTACTTCCCATACGACTCTGAAGCGGGACCACCTCCCGAAAAAGTAAAGGACCTCATTTCAGTGTGCGAACAGGAAAAGAAGAACCTACTTCTAGGCTGTGATGCCAATGCGCACCACATAGTCAGGGGTAGTTCGGGTTGTAACAAAAGGGGAGAAACTCTCCTGGATTACTTAGCGGGCACGGAACTAGACCTCCTCAACAGGGGTCGAGAACCGACCTTTAGAAATGCAGCTCGTCAAGAGGTGATTGACATCACTCTGGTCTCCAGGAGATTGGACAGGCTGGTCTCAGGCTGGAGAGTCTCTTATGAGGTCTCTATGTCGGATCACAGCCATATTCTCTTCGAAATCAGAGAGATTCAGGAAGAACGAAGTCAATGGAGAAACCGTAGGCGAACGAACTGGGAAGGTTATGTAAGTGATTTGTCAGTAAATCTGACGACTCTCACGGATCAGTATACCTCGACAGAGGTTATCGACAAAAATTGCGAGCTTATACAAGACGCAATTATTGAGGCCTACGAGAAGAATTGTCGCCTTCGCGACAAGACTTCACCTAATCAGACGGCCTGGTGGAATCCAGAACTGGAAGCTACGCGAAAGCGAGTTAGGAAGCTGTATAACAGATCAAAGAGAACGAAGAGCCACAAAGACCTGATGGCCTTTAGATTCGCTCAAAGAGAGTATAAAGAAGAAATAGCGTTGGCAAGGCGAGAAGGGTGGAAGAAGCACTGTGAGCAAATGAACACTTGTTCGGAAACGGCTAAACTGTGTCGTATCCTGGCTCAAGGGAACAGGAACCACTCGGGCTCCATTAGGCTCCCGTCAGGGGAGTGGGCGGCTAGCGGAGACGAAGCTCTGGACTCCTTGCTCTGGGCCCACTTCCCAGAATGGAGGCCAGACCAGCCAGACGTGACCGATACTGAATCCCTTGATTCACTGTACGCTGAGCGTTCGGTGGCTCATAGGATAATACAGAGCGAAAAAATTAGATGGGCTATAGGGACTTTTGAACCCTATAAAGCAGCAGGGGAGGATGGCATTTTTCCAACACTCTTGCAGAAAGGAATGGAGGTGCTCTTAGCACCCCTGGGTGATCTATTTAAGGTATGCTTAATCTGGAGTTACATACCTCAGAAATGGAGGATAGCCAAAGTGGTGTTTTTACCAAAACCCACCCACGAGGTAGCCAAAGACTATAGGCCAATTAGCCTTACGTCTTTTGCTCTCAAAACATTGGAAAGACTGGTAGATCGTGATGTCAGGGATAATGCTCTAGCGGCTCTGCCGCTGCACCCCAGACAGCATGCTTATCAGACAGGGAAATCGGTGGATTCGACTCTCAAAGAAGCTGTTAACCACATCAGAAAGGGAATGAAAAACAAGGGCATGGTGTTGAGAGCTCTGCTAGACATAGAGGCAGCATTCAACTTCACCACCACGGAAAGTGTTTGCCAAGGTGCCACTGAACACGGGATAGACAACTCCATTATCAGATGGATTAAGCAGTTACTGAACAACCGAGTGATCAAGGCATACTGGGGTTCCTCGATCAGGCAAAGAGCTGTGAAAAGGGGGTGTCCACAAGGAGGGGGGGGGGGGTAATGTCTCCAACCTTCTGGTCGCTCACGATCGACAGTCTCATTAAAGCACTAAACGAAGCGGGATTTTATGCGCAAGCGTACGCGGATGACATTCTCATACTGATCATTGCGGCTGATGAGATTATCTTAGCAGAACTTATGCAACAGGCTCTTTCGGTCGTTGAAGACTGGTGCAAAAAGATGGGCTTATCCGTAAATCCATCTAAGACAGTACTAGTTAATTCCACAGACAGATATAAGGTTAAACCGCTCAACGATATCAGTTAGTTTGGAGAGAAGCTCACCATCTCTAGGTATGCCAAATACCTGGGAGTGACATTCGACAGCAAGCTGAAATGGGAGGAGCATATTCAGGAGAAATATAAAAAATTTGTGAGTGCCTACTGGGCGTGTAGGCGAGTTTTCGGTATCAATTGGGGACTAAAACCCCCCATGATTCAATGGCTTTATACGGCAGTACTCAGAACTAGACTCCTACATGGCGCTATCGCCTGGTGGCCTAGGTGCTTTCTTAAAACGGGAAAGGAAATTCTGAACCGTATCCAGAACCTTATGCTAAGAGGTATTACGGGAGCAATGAAATCCACACCGCGAGCGGCGATGGAAAGGCTCCTAGACACCCCACTCTCAGACCTGAAGGTTAGAACAGAGGCGTTTAGCGCCAATGTTCGTACATTGACGAAAACGGAACGGTGGGAACATTGGGATAAAGACATACTTGAGGAAGCTGGCGTCGACCTCAAGTCATTATCTAGAGACAGGATAACCCGGAAATTTAATTTCGGGAAGCCTTACGTTATAAAGCCTCTAACTAGAGAGGACTGGAAAAGTGGGTTCCAGCACCCAACATCTTCCAATAGGGTTTGGTTCACAGATGGTTCAAAAAGCGAATCTGGCACTGGAGCGGCGGCCTGGCTAGCGGGAACATCCCGCGAACTAGTGTTCAGCCTCGATCCTCACGCGTCAATTTTCCAAGCAGAAGTAAGAACAATCAGGGAAACGGTGGGTAGCATGATAAGTGAAGAGCTCGAGGGCAGCGAAGTGGTTATCTATTCCGATAGCTCCGCGGCCCTCTCAGCGTTTGGCAAAGCGGAAGTAATCTCGATTGGAAATGTGTGAAAGCGTTAAACAAGCTAACAGAGAATAACAAAGTGACCTTAGCTTGGGTTCCAGGACATGCTGGAGTCTTAGGCAACGAGAAGGCGGACCGGTTAGCAAAACGAGGGGCGGCTGGGTGCCGAGCCACATATTGCAGGGTGGCTATACCAGAGAGCTCAATTAAGAGCTCTCTTAGAACGTGGACCTGGAATAGATCTTTACGTATCTGGCGAGAATCATCGGGAATGAGACAGGCCAAAACTTTGCTAGGTAGCTCCTCACCGCCAATCTGGAGCGGGGAGTTAATACTCCGCTCCAAAAGCTCAATAAGGGAAGTGGTGGGCTGGTTTACGGGGCACTGCAGGGTAGGCCACCATCTCTTTAACATGGGGCTGCAACGGGTTGATTTGTGCAGATGGTGCGGTCAGGAGGAGGAGACCTCGACCCACCTGCTCTGTTACTGCTCGGCTTGGGCAATAACTAGATGGAGGTGGCTTGAACTCCCCTTCATTAAACCAGAAGACTTGGGAACAATGAAGCTTTCATTGATCTGCAGGTTTATAGGCATAATTAGAAGTAGGATGGAGGGTGGGACCTAAAACCAAGGGGGATAAGCACAATGGGCATGGCCTGAGTGCTGGACCGGCACGTCCCCGAAAGAGGCCGCCAGTTTACCCCGCCCCTCTTACGAATACGAATACGAAATGCTGCGCCTGGCCTCTTTCGCGATATCGGACATACGATGCTCAGCGGTTTTGACGCGATTGGCGTCCGTTTCCACACAAAACTCGTACATGTTTGGTCCAACAGTCAACCCAAGAGCATCGTAAACGGCAAACAGACCCGAGAAGCCGTCATTGAAGATAATAACGGCTACGTCAGTCGCAATGTCAACTATAGTCTTATCGCTTGACACCGTCTTTGGAGCAATTGACCACACTACAGCATTAAACGACTCGTTATTGTTCTGAGTATACGCACCCAAGCAGCGTGACAGAAGGTTGTCGGACCTGAGTTCATTATAAATGGGTTTTATTGCGTTAAAAACATCCTCATGCATTGGACTCTTGTGCTCGTAAGTTATAAGTGTACCAAGCGCTGTACTGTGCTGCCAAGAACACCAAGAGTCTACTCCGACAGGACACTTCTCGTGCTGTGTATTCTCCTTCGTCGACATTTTATGAAGTAACGTTGCCCAAATTTCATTCCGCATTTTTTCGAATGAATCGTAGTTTCTTCTAATAGCAAGTCCGTAATAAATAGAAAGTTCATCAATTAACTTTTCGGTCGACTTTCCTCGGCCGCCAAGACCTTTCGTTGTTTTTTTCAAATTGCGCAGACGCGTTCCCATGCGCTTCTGAACGTGCCCGACACATTCTTTTTTTTCGACGATGAAATCTTTATAAGTTTTCGAGTCGACTATACCTTTATATGTTTTTGAATCGCCGTCGCCGATATATTTCAAATATTTGATATTATGAAGTTTTTCTGAGCGTTTGAACATTTCTATAACTGCGTTGATCTCCATTTTCCCGGCACTACCTTCATGGTTGGCATCACAGTTCTGTTTGTGTGAAGGGTATACCTCTTCGTATTCAGCAGTACCTTCTTTTTTTTGCCAATATTCACACACTTTACAGTACTTAGATTTTACACACACATCCAATACCTTGCCAGTGTACCAACCAATCAAAGTCACCAATCCGAACAAAGACGTAAACCCTCTCTTTCGCCAAAATCCATCGCCTGACACCGTGAGACCTTCTTTTTCAACTCGTTCGATAGGAATTTCTTTTTCTTTAATCGCTGATTTTTTCATAGATATAATTCGAACAGCTGAAGTAGCAGTGGCGATATTAGATATGATCTTACTGTAAGTTGTTTGAAAAACAGGCTTTGCAAGATCCATCATAGAGCAGAACTTTTTTATACCATTGATGCCTATGCCTATGATGCGCATAGCTAAAATAATACGGCAGTTGATCTCATAAGCACGACCATTTATTACAGGACAGCTGTTAATATCAGCATCACCACAGTTTGAACAAGGTACAATAATTTTGAAGCCTAGTCCACGATTGTTCGACTCTAAAAACCGCACGTCACCATTACATTTTTTGCATACTACTAATTCAGAAAGAGCAGTAAATACAGCGAAAAAATTGGTGAAACAGTAGCCGAAATTATTATCAACATCGCGGTCACGATCTAAATCAGTTATAGTTTTCAATTTCTTAGCCGAGGTACTATAACGTGCTCAAAATCGCCTTCGAACGAATGGCGGTTAGGTGGGCGTCGATTACTAATTTTAATTCGTTTTGTACTTGTACTTCTTGTTTTACTTCCTTTGCGGCCACTGTACACTTTTCACTCATAATTAAGTACTTGTAAATATAATTCACTGTTCAAAAGTAAAGTAAAACTCAAAATAACAACGTAAACAACGAGAACGGCTGATCGACTAAACACAGGGCAAGTGTGAGTAAACACGTGCTGTAAAGACGCTGTAACCGTCGTAATGTAATGTAACGACCTCTATAATTCAAATTTAAAACACGATATCGATCGTAGGTAATTTCTACTAATTTCCAAAGCCGCGAAATGCAAAAAAGTGAACATCGCTAAAATAAGCGAAAATTGTAATTTTGGAGCATCAAAGCTGTTTGGAAAAAATTAATTTAAAAAAATTTTGAGTTTAAATCGGTACTTGGTCGTTGTAGATTTTGATTCTAGGATTGTTTTGGCAAGATTTAAGTCAATAAAAAAAATGGAAAAAAACAACAAAATTTGCGGGATATAACCCCTTAAACGCTCATCATTACCATTTTTTGTATTCCATGTGATAGAACATGAGATAGGATCGACTAATTCTCATGAATCTTTTTTGATCTTCAAACTTAATGGTTATAGATCATGGGAAAATTATAGGGGATGCGTCAGACTGACATCCTAACCTCAAAATGCAGCTCATTTTTCGGAAAAATACAGTTTTTGCTGCGACAAAGTAGTGATATATTTTTTACTGCCTCAAACACTATATCTTGTTGACTTTGTACCGGTGAATTCGAATCCACCGCATAAATTAACAAAAAACCTAACCTAAAAGGTCAAAAAGTACATTAAACGCTAATTATTACCATTTGATGTATTCAAAGTGGTAGAACATGAGATAGGAATAACTAATTCTCCTGAATCAGTTTTGATCTCCAAACTTAATGGTCATAGAATATGGGAAAATTATCGGAGAAGCGTCAGATTGAAATCCTAACCTCAAAGTGAAGTACAGAGGTGCACATTTTACGGATAAATACATTTTTTGCTGCCTCAAACAATATATCTTGTAGATTTTTTACCGCTGAATTCAAATTCACCACCTAAATTAACCAACAACCTAACCTGAAAGGTCAAAAAGACAATTAAACGCTCATCATTACCAGTTTTTGTATTCCATCCCTGCCCAGAAAAATCTATTTAATCCTATTTGCATATAGATAATAAAATTGAATACGAAATTAACGTCGGAAATCCCCCTATTTAGTCTTTTTAAGCAAGCATTGAAATAGGATTGAATAGATTTTTTATTTTAACCGTTAAAACGAATAGGATCAAATAGTTTAAACAATTCCAAATCTGTCGAATATAGGATTGAGTACGCATATTTCAAATTCCAATAAAAAAATTGTAAAATAGCGTTTAATAGAGATATAACAAACACTAAAATATATCAGATTCAATTGCAGGCCAGTCTAAAAAGGAACAAATAATTGTTCGCAAAGAAAAATTTATAGGATTAAATCGTTTGAGATATTTTTTGGTTTGAGACATATAGAATTAAATGGGATCATATTATATTTATACAGAAATTGTGAACAATTAATCAATAAGAACAACAAAATTTTTATCTGATTATATAAGAAATGAGGTTTAATAGGACAAATCCCGAAATGTAAATTAGTCCAAATGAGAAGATTGCTAATTGAACTATATTGGATTGAATCGTTTCAGTTTTTCCGGTTTGTAACATATAGGATTAAATAGGATCATGTTAAATATATAGAAAAAATGCGTATGATTTAGTAATTGGATCAAATAAAATAGGACCTCAATTTATGAGAAATGAGGTTTAATATGACAAATCCCGAAATGCAAATTAGTCCAAATGAGAAGATTGCTAATTGAACTATATTGGATTGAATCGTTTCAGTTTTTCCGGTTTGTAACATATAGGATTAAACAGGATCATGTTATATTTACAGAAAAAATGCGTATGATTTAGTAATTGGATCAAATAAAATAGGACATCAATTTATGAGAAATGAGGTTTAATAGGACAAATCCCGAAATGCAAATTAGTCTAAATGAGAAGATTGCTAATTGAACTATATTGGATTGAATCGTTTCAGATTTTCCGGTTTGTAACATATAGGATTAAACAGGATCATGTTATATATATAAAAAACTGCGTATGATTTACTAATTGAATCAAATAAAATAGGACCTCAATTTATGAGAAATGAGGTTTAATAGGACAAATTCCGAAATGTAAATTAGTCCAAATGAGAAGATTGCTAATTGAACTATATTGGATTGAATCGTTTCAGTTTTTCTGGTTTGTAACATATACGATTAAACAGGATCATGTTACATTTATAGAAAAAATTCGTATGATTTACTAATTGGATCAAATAAACTAGGACCTCAATTTATGAAATATGAGGTTTAATAGGACAAATCCCGAAATGCAAATTAGTCCAAATGAGAAGATTGCTAATTGAACTATATTGGATTGAATCGTTTCAGGTTTTCCGGTTTGCAACATATAGGATTAAACAGGATCATGTTATATTTACAGAAAAAATGCGTATGATTTACTAATTGGATCAAATAAAATAGGACCTCAATTTATGAGAAATGAGGTTTAATAGGACAAATCCCGAAATGCAAATTAGTCTAAATGAGAAGATTGCTAATTGAACTATATTGGATCGAATCGTTTCAGGTTTTCCGGTTTGCAACATATAGGATTAAACAGGATCATGTTATATTTTTAGAAAAAATGCGTATGATTTAGTAATTGGATCAAATAAAATAGGACCTTAATTTACGAGAAATGAGGTTTAATAGGACAAATCCCGAAATGCAAATTAGTCTAAATGAGAAGATTGCTAATTGAACTATATTGGATTGAATCGTTTCAGATTTTCCGGTTTGTAACATATACGATTAAACAGGATCATGTTATATTTTTAGAAAAAATGCGTATGATTTAGTAATTGGATCAAATAAAATAAGACCTCAATTTACGAGAAATGAGGTTTAATAGGACAAATCCCGAAATGCAAATTAGTCTAAATGAGAAGATTGCTAATTGAACTATATTGGATTGAAACGTTTCAGATTTTCCGGTTTGTAACATATAAGATTAAACAGGATCATGTTATATGTATAGAAAAAAGCGTATGATTTACTAATTGAATCAAATAAAATAGGACCTCAATTTATGAGAAATGAGGTTTAATAGGACAAATCACGAAATGCAAATTAGTCCAAATGAGAACATTACTGATTGATCTGTATAGGAATAAATAGTTTAAAAATTTGTCGATTCGTGGTATATAGAATTAAATGGGATCATATTATATTTATACAGATATTCGTGAAAATTCATCAATAGGATCAAATAAAGTTTTATCTGATTATATAAGAAATGAGGTTTAGTAGGACAAATCCCGAAATGTAAATTAGTCCAAATGAGAAGATTGCTAATTGAACTATATTGGATTGAATCGTTTCAGGTTTTCCGGTTTGCAACATATAGGATTAAACAGGGTCATGTTATATTTTTAGAAAAAATGCGTATGATTTAGTAATTGGATCAAATAAAATAGGACCTCAATTTACGAGAAATGAGGTTTAATAGGACAAATCCCGAAATGCCAATTAGTCTAAATGAGAAGATTGCTAATTGAACTATATTGGATTGAATCGTTTCAGATTTTCCGGTTTGTAACATATAGGATTAAACAGGATCATGTTATAATTTTAGAAAAAATGCGTATGATTTAGTAATTGGATCAAATAAAATAGGACCTCAATTTACGAGAAATGAGGTTTAATAGGACAAATCCCGAAATGCAAATTAGTCTAAATGAGAAGATTGCTAATTGAACTATATTGGATTGAATCGTTTCAGGTTTTCCGGTTTGCAACATATAGGATTAAACAGGATCATGTTATATTTTTAGAAAAAATGCGTATGATTTAGTAATTGGATCAAATAAAATAGGACCTCAATTTACGAGAAATGAGGTTTAATAGGACAAATCCCGAAATGCAAATTAGTCTAAATGAGAAGATTGCTAATTGAACTATATTGGATTGAATCGTTTCAGGTTTTCCGGTTTGCAACATATAGGATTAAACAGGATCATGTTATATTTTTAGAAAAATGCGTATGATTTACTAATTGAATCAAGTAAAATAGGACCTCAATTTATGAGAAATGAGGTTTAATAGGACAAATCACGAAATGCAAATTAGTCCAAATGAGAAGTTTGCTAATTGAACTATATTGGATTGAATCGTTTAAGATTTTCCGGTTTGTAACATATAGGATTAAATAGGATCATGTTAAATATATAGAAAAAATGCGTATGATTTAGTAATTGGATCAAATAAAATAGGACCTCAATTTATGAGAAATGAGGTTTAATATGACAAATCCCGAAATGCAAATTAGTCCAAATGAGAACATTACTGATTGATCTGTATAGGAATAAATAGTTTAAAAATTTGTCGATTCGTGGTATATAGAATTAAATGGGATCATATTATATTTATACAGATATTCGTGAAAATTCATCAATAGGATCAAATAAAGTTTTATCTGATTATATAAGAAATGAGGTTTAGTAGGACAAATCCCGAAATGTAAATTAGTCCAAATGAGAAGATTGCTAATTGAACTATATTGGACTGAATCGTTTCAGGTTTTCCGGTTTATAACATATAGGATTAAACAGGATCATGTTATATTTACACAAAAAATGCGTATGATTTACTAATTGGATCAAATAAAATAGGACCTCAATTTATGAGAAATGAGGTTTAATAGGACAAATCCTGAAATGCAAATTAGTCCAAATGAGAAGATTGCTAATTGAACTATATTGGATTGAATCGTTTCAGGTTTTCCGGTTTGCAACATATAGGATTAAACAGGATCATGTTATATTTACAGAAAAAATGCGTATGATTTACTAATTGGATCAAATAAAATAGGACCTCAATTTATGAGAAATGAGGTTTAATAGGACAAATCCCGAAATGCAAATTAGTCTAAATGAGAAGATTGCTAATTGAACTATATTGGATTGAATTGTTTCAGATTTTCCGGTTTGTAACATATAGGATTAGACAGGATCATGTTATATTTATAGAAAAATGCGTATGATTTACTAATTGAATCAAGTAAAATAGGACCTCAATTTATGAGAAATGATGTTTAATAGGACAAATCACGAAATGCAAATTAGTCCAAATGAAAAGATTGCTAATGGAACTATATTGGATTGAATCGTTTCAGGTATTCTGGTTTGTAACATATAGGATTAAACAGGATCATGTTATATTTACAGAAAAAATGCGTATGATTTAGTAATTGGATCAAATACAATAGGACCTCAATTTATGAGAAATGAGGTTTAATAGGACAAATCCCGAAATGCAAATTAGTCCGAATCAGAACATTACTGTGTGTTCTGTATAGGAATAAATAGTTTAAAAATTTTTCGATTCGTGGTATATAGAATTAAATGGGATCATATTATATTTATACAGATATTCGTAAAAATTCATCAATAGGATCAAATAAAGTTTTATATCTGATTATATAAGAAATGAGGTTTAGTGGGACAAATCCCGAAATGCAAATTAGTCCAAATGAGAAGATTGCTAATTGAACTATATTGGATTGAATCGTTTCAGGTTTTCCGGTTTGTAACATATAGGATTAAATAGGATCATGTTAAATATATAGAAAAATTGCGTACGATTTAGTAATTGGATCAAATAAAATAGGACCTCAATTTATGAGAAATGAGGTTTAATAGGACAAATCCCGAAATGCAAATTAGTCCAAATGAAAAGATTGCTAATTGAACTATATTGGATTGAATCGTTTCAGATGTACCGGTTTGTAACATATAGGATTAAACAGGATCATATTATATTTATAGAAAAATGCGTATGATTTACTAATTGAATCAAGTAAAATAGGACCTCAATTTATGAGAAATGAGGTTTAACAGGACAAATCCCGAAATGTAAATTAGTCCAAATGAGAAGATTGCTAATTGAACTGTATTGGATTGAATCGTTTCAGGTTTTCCGGTTTGTAACATATAGGATTAAACAGGATCATGTTATATTTACAGAAAAAATGCGTATGATTTAGTAATTGGATCAAATAAAATAAGACCTCAATTTCTGAGAAATGAGGTTTAATAGGACAAATCCCGAAATGCAAATTAGTCCAAATGAGAAGATTGCTAATTGAACTATATTGGATTGAATCGTTTCAGATGTACCGGTTTGTAACATATAGGATTAAACAGGATCATATTATATTTATAGAAAAATGCGTATGATTTACTAATTGAATCAAGTAAAATAGGACCTCAATTTATGAGAAATGAGGTTTAATAGGACAAATCCCGAAATGCAAATTAGTCCAAATCAGAACATTACTGATTGATCTGTATAGGAATAAATAGTTTAAAAATTTGTCGATTCGTGGTATATAGAATTAAATGGGATCATATTATATTTATACAGATATTCGTGAAAATTCATCAATAGGATCAAATAAAGTTTTATCTGATTATATAAGAAATGAGGTTTAGTAGGACAAATCCCGAAATGTAAATTAGTCCAAATGAGAAGATTGCTAATTGAACTATATTGGACTGAATCGTTTCAGGTTTTCCGGTTTATAACATATAGGATTAAACAGGATCATGTTATATTTACACAAAAAATGCGTATGATTTACTAATTGGATCAAATAAAATAGGACCTCAATTTCTGAGAAATGAGGTTTAATAGGACAAATCCCGAAATGCAAATTAGTCCAAATGAGAAGATTGCTAATTGAACTATATTGGATCGAATCGTTTCAGGTTTTCCGGTTTGCAACATATAGGATTAAACAGGATCATGTTATATTTACAGAAAAAATGCGTATGATTTACTAATTGGATCAAATAAAATAGGACCTCAATTTATGAGAAATGAGGTTTAATAGGACAAATCCCGAAATGCAAATTAGTCCAAATGAGAAGATTGCTAATTGAACTATATTGGATTGAATCGTTTCAGGTTTTCCGGTTTGTAACATATAGGATTAAACAGAATCATGTTATATTTATAGAAAAATGCGTATGATTTACTAATTGTATCAAATAAAATAGGACCTCAATTTATGAGAAATGAGGTTTAATAGGACAAATCCCGAAATGCAAATTAGTCTAAATCAGAACATTACTGATTGATCTGTATAGGAATAAATAGTTGAAAAATTTTTCCATTCGTGGTATATAGAATTAAATGGGTTCATATTATATTTCTACAGATATTCGTGAAAATTCATCAATAGGATCAAATAAAGTTTTATCTGATTATATAAGAAATGAGGTTTAATAGGACAAATTCCGAAATGTAAATTAGTCCAAATGAGAAGAATGCTAATTGAACTATATTGGATTGAATCGTTTCAGTTTTTCTGGTTTGTAACATATACGATTAAACAGGATCATGTTACAGTTATAGAAAAAATTCGTATGATTTACTAATTGGATCAAATAAACTAGGACCTCAATTTATGAGAAATGAGGTTTAATAGGACAAATCCCGAAATGCAAATTAGTCCAAATGAGAAGATTGCTAATTGAACTATATTGGATTGAATCGTTTCAGGTTTTCCGGTTTGCAACATATAGGATTAAACAGGATCATGTTATATTTACAGAAAAAATGCGTATGATTTACTAATTGGATCAAATAAAATAGGACCTCAATTTATGAGAAATGAGGTTTAATAGGACAAATCCCCAAATGCAAATTAGTCCAAATGAGAAGATTGCTAATTGAACTATATTGGATTGAATCGTTTCAGGTTTTCCGGTTTGTAACATATAGGATTAAACAGGATTACTAACTAATTGTAGCACTTATTACACTTTACTAATTGTATCAAATAAAGTTTCACCTTATTTTATAGGAAATGGGGTTTAATAGGATAAATCCTTAAATTTAAATGAGTCTAAATCAGGTGATTACTGAACTATAGGGGATTGAATCATTTCAAGATTTTCTGGTTTGTGGCATACAGGATTAAACAGGATCATATTGTATTTTACCAGGCATTCTTAAAAAGTTTTTGATATGATTATGTCAAATTATATCCGATTTTTAATTAAATGTGACACGAAAGTCGAATAATTACAATAAATATCTGAATGTTATTTTAGAACATATTTATATTAAAAATCAATTTTTTTACATTATATTTAAATAGTGTCTATTTTACATATCTTAATACATAATTAATAAAATAAAAAATATGCATAAATTCTTCTTCGAAGATTTTTTCATTTTTATTATAAATGTAAATTAAAAAAATGTAGATACTTGCAGAAAGTACTTGCATATGTTAGTAATAAAGTGTAAAGTATTATTTATTAAAATTTTTTGTTGATTCTATAGTTCCTGTTAATTCCCAGCACTGAAATAAAAAATTATAATATTTTTAATTACCATAAAACAATATACATTATTATATTATATAGAGAGAGTGGAACGCGAGTACAATGAACAAAAATTTTATCAATTTGGTTATCTTTCCAACATTCAATTTTTTTGCACATGAAAATATCGAAATAGAAATCGAAAATTCGATATACCTACCGCAATTTGATATCTCGCGTTGGATTTTAATATATAAATTAATTGACCGCAATAACTAAAATAACTGACCAGTGACCACTGTCACCGCTCGGTAAAACGAACACACTCATAAAATGAACTCACCCATAATTAAATATAAAACATACATATTAGTTCAGTTGTCATGTGGTGCAGCCATGGTTCTGCTAGCCACATTTGCTTCTAAAATTTATTTTTATCTTATTTTGTGCAAAACTATAGGTAACAACAATGATTAAAATAGTTTAGTGACTAAAAAAAATGCAAACCATAACTATCTTTTAAGTGTTAAGTCTCAGAAATAAACATATAAGATAGATTTTCAAAAACTACGAAAACAAAATCTAATTTTAATATAAATTTACTTGTACTGGCAAAATCATGCAATTAATCTTTGTACTTTTGAGTTTATTACTAGGTAAATCTTTCAATTTTTTTTAAATTGTTTCAAAACCAAAATTGTAATTGATCTTTTTTATCACTGGAAATTTAATTGCTTTTGTCATTTGCAACTTTGAGGAAACCAAAAGTAAGAAGAATTATGTGTTGTGTGATTTATTGAAAGAATTTTGCAAATACAAAGCAGAGATGCACACAGTAATTTTTTTAATGGTCTCTTATATGTAAAGTCTCAAAAATAGGTATATTAAGTAGATACATTTTCAATAACTACAGGTAAAATTTTTTATAAATATCTACTTGTAACTAAAACTTGAGCTACTTAGTTACTTGATCAACAAATAATTAACAACTGATGTTCATCAACAGCAGATGATCATGATTAATCTTTTTACCTGCAAGATTCCATACTTTAACACGGTGTGCATTTTTAATTTTCATCCTCTTAACTAATTTAATGACTTATTCGTAGATTTCATGAATTATGAATGAATAAATAATCAAAATTGTATCTAGTCTTTCAACATTAAAGTAGTTTAATTGTTCTCGTCATTTATAATTAGTGCAATATGTAATTATGTAATTACTCTATTCGTCTTTTGCTTGTACAAAAGTTGAAAAGACGACAACAATTAAAGTTTTAGAATCATAATGGGCTACACACAAATTAGATTGTTCTACACCCTCATTACTAATCAATAATTGTAAATAGAAAAGTATAACCTACTCGAATAATTAATACTATCTATAGTATTAAGCATTTTATCATTAAAGTAGTATATATTGTTCTTGTCATTTACAATTTTTGTGCATTACCAAAAAGCAAGTTGTGATAATATTACTACTATTAGACGTAAGAGAGTTGTACAAATTTAATGATTCTAATTTTATGGAAAAGTCATAGTTATTTTAGCTGTGTTTTACTTGTCATTCAAAACTTTTATGCAAAACGAAAAGCCTGTATTGATAATTTTAATGACTGAAGATGTGAATAATTAGCTTGTACGAGGGTAGTTCAATAAGTCTTTAGAATGACCAACAGATGGCGCGCGAATCGCTCCAAATCATCTGTTTTCAGTCAGCACCACTCCCGACTAGATATATGGTGCAGTCACAGTCCACATCTTCTGAGTTTACGTGTTTTTATAACCAATTGAAAAAAAAAAATTGCTTGTTAAGAAAAATGGAAAAAAACGAGTTCAGAGCGGTAATTAAACATTTTCATTTAAAGGGTTTAACTCCATATGAGATAAAAAATGAATTGGACTCAGTTCATGGCACATCTGCCCCTGCCTTAGCAACGGTTTATAACTGGGTAAATGAATTTAAGCGTGGTCGTACATCAATAAGTGACGAACCACGTTCAGGAAGGCCCGCAGAAGCAACTACTCCCGAAATCATCAATAAAATCCACGATATGGTGTTGAAGGATAGAAGATTAAAAGTGCGTGAGTTAGCTGAGGCCACAAGGATATCTATAGGTGCAGTTGTTTCAATTCTACATGAAAAATTAGGCATGAAAAAGCTATCGGCAAGATGGGTGCCGCGTTTGCTCTCAGCTGAGAATAAACGCAATAGAGTGGTCGCCTCTGAGGCTCTTTTGGCGCGCATAAGTCGGAATCCTGAGGAATTTTTTCGTCGATTTGTGACTGTGGATGAAACATGGATACACCACTACACTCCTGAGACAAAGGAAAAATCCAAACAGTGGATTTCCACAGGCGAACCAGCTCCAAAGAAGGCAAAGACCGTAAAGTCAGCTGGTAAGGTTATGGCTACAGTTTTTTGGGATGCACGTGGAATTATACTTATTGACTACTTGGAAAGGGTAAAACAATTACTGGTGAGTATTATGCATCATTATTAGAGCAGCTGAAAGAAGAAATTAAAAAAAACGACCATTTGGCGAGAAAAAAAATTCTCTTTCATCACGACAACGCCCGAGTTCACACATGCTTCGTTTCAATGGCTAAAATTGAAGAACTAAAATTCGAATTGGTCGAACACCCACCGTATTCACCAGATTTAGCCCCCAGTGACTTTTTCTTATTTCCAAACTTGAAAAAATGGCTCAGTGGACAGAGATTTACGGACAACGAAGACGTCATTGCCTCTGTAAGTGCTTATTTTGAGGAACTTCCGAAAACGCACTTTTCTGAAGGATTAAAAAAACTTAAAAAGCGATTGACCAAGTGTATAGAGCTCCAAGGAGATTATGTTGAAAAATAAAAAAAAATGTACCCAAAAAAAATTGTTTTTATACTTTATTCTAAAGACTTATTGAACTACCCTCGTATATCATTCTAATATTGATACAATTCGGATGATAATGTATTATATCATTCTAATGTTGATACTGGTAATGACGATCAGCCAGCAGAAAGCGTCTTGCAATCATTTTATGATACCTTTGATGAAGTTAGTGATGATGAAAATTTGGAATATTACGATGAAAAAGAAATTTCTGAAAATTTAAATGAAATATTGGATATTATTATGTTTCAACAATCGAAAATGACTGTAAAGGAAGTCTTTAATATGGTAGAATCCATATATCTGCGATATCACATCTCACAGGTTGCTCGAAACGCTGTATTAAAATTAATAAAAATCTTAGCAGGACCAGAATATAAATCTTTAAATATTAATGCATATTATGCTTCGAAATTATACAAACCTACTGAAGAAAAGAAAACTTATACCTTTTACTGTACTGAATGTAATGTTGCCCTACTTGAACCTATTACAAGAACAAAATTAATAAAACAGTCATCTGTTAAGTGCAAAAATTGTTCAAAAAACTTTATTTTATCGACATTGAAAGACAATTATTTTGTTAACGTAGATGTAGAATATCAAATTCGGAGCATTTTAAGCAATCCTGAAATTTTAGATGAAATTATTCTTAACGCATCAAATTCTCATCTTAATGTCAAAACACAATCGAAATTTAGAAGTTGATCACATTTCTGATCTTGATGATGGACACCTCTATAAACAAAATAAATATTTTGATGACAAAAGTGAGAAAGATATAGTTTTAACTTTAACTGTTAACAGCGATGGTGCTGCAATGTTTGAAACATCAAAAAAAAGTTTATGGCCAATTCTGCTTATAATAAACGAATTATCGGTAAAAACACGGTCTAGAATGTTGATTCTAGCTGCCGCATTATACACTGATCACGAGCCAGATATAAAATTAATGAACTTGTATATGGAATATTTTATAAAACAAATAAACAAATTAATTACTGTAGGAACTGTAATTTATGATAAACCACGTAATAAGAATGTACAAATATTCATATTACCACTGTGTTTCGCTGTGGATTCGGTTGCCCGTCCAATCATTGCTGCACGCCTAAAATTCAATGGGTACTACGGATGCGCTTGGTGTTACACTTATGGATTATATGTAAAAGGTTCAGTGAGATATACAAAAGAACAAAACAATAAAGCTTCTAATCGTACTCAAGAAGAATACTTGAAAGATGTCGATAATTCAAAGAATTGTCTACAGCCGGTAAGAGGAGTGAAAGGAGAATCAAAAGTTTGTACGATGTTACCATTCTTCGATGCAATTTGGGGATTCCCTCCGGAATATATGCATGGAGTTCTTATGGGTGTAACTAAGCAACTATGGCAATGCTGGACAAAAGCTTCTTGTTCTTATAAAATAAAACCAGCAATGATAAAAGTTATTGATGAAAGATTAATTTCAATAAAACCAATAAAAGAAATGTATCGCCTTCCAAATCAGTTACAAAAAAAGTCAAAATGGATAGCGGCAGAATGGCTGTTTTGGCTATTATTTTATAGCATTCCTTGTCTCCGTGAAATTTTACATGACAAACCATTTCATCATATGCTTTACTTGTCAAAAGTATTAATGATTTACTATCACGAAGTATTTCAAAGGATACTTTTTTAGAATGTGAAAAAAATCTAAAGCAGTTTGTAGAAGATTGTGAGCAGTATTACGGTGAGGAATTCATAACTTTCAACGTACACGCCCTAACTCATCTAACTAAAAGTGTTGAAAAAAGTGGTCCGTTGTGGGCAAGTTCAGCATTTGCGTTCGAAAGCAAAATAGGGCATTTGAAAAAACACGTTACTGTCCAAATGGCGTTATTGAACAAATTAGTAATAGAATTCTAGAACAGAATGAATTAAATAAAAAATTATTGGCAATGGGTGAAGAAAATGAATGTTCCAATTTTTGTAACGAAATTATGTCTAACAATCTAGAAATTAAAAACTGCTTTAGATCCACTGATAATGCCATTATTCCTTACGATTATATTAATGAAGAAAAAAACATGTATAATAGACGTATATATAAAGGAACTGTAATACATTCCACAATGTACGAGCGTCCAAAGCGTACCGATAACACGTTTGTACTTTTAGAAGATCAGAAGATTGCACAAATAATGTACTTTTTCTTATTAGAGAATGCTTGTTATGCAAATGTTAGATATGTCAATGTAAGAAACATTGTGATTAAAAATTCACGTATTAATCATATTTATTTATTAGTTGATAAATGCGATTACACTGAAAATGTGCTGATTACTAAAATACAACAAAAATTAATTCACGTACAAATCATAAATGATTTAGAATACATCTGTATGCCATGTACTGTACGGGATTCACAATAACTCATGATTATTTAAAAGATTCGTTATATTTTTAGCCTTTATTATGTTGTAAATAATACCAAATAAATCTTTATTTGTATATATATATCTTATTCTTTTTTTTTTATATACGTGATTTCTTTTTTATTCGTATGAAAAAGAAAAACTCGGTCACTTAAGGTCAACTAGTTCCGGATAAAAGTTGATTAAAAATTAATAATCGCAAATAATAATTAGCGAAGTTCACCATTTTAGCTAGAAAGTTGCTAAAAGCAACGTTTCTACCAGCTGTCAAATTAGAATAGGTATAATTCGTCGGATGTGTAGGTAAAACCAGACATTATTTATTATGCTTATTGTATAGGACATTTCTGGTTTTGCCTCCCTGAACCCGATAAACTGTTAAACATTTCTAATATTCAAATAGTTTTGTCTAGGTATTTAGAATGTTTTTTGTTAGGGCCGGTATTGGAGTACCGCCTATTTGATCCCATATACGTTGGGTTACGATGCCACATCAAAATAAATATTGGTGCTATAAATTTCTATTTATTCAAGAGTTCTGTGTAGGAAATTATTTTATTCGATCCAATTTACACCATGATTCGTCGTATTTGATCCCATATGTGTATACATACTGCTCGAAAAGTGTAATATTAAATCCTATATATTATAGTATCACATCAAAGCAGGTATGATTGATATACATTTATATTAAGATGGCGATAAACCCACCCGTCATGAACAATTACGAGAACTCACTTATTTCATCTAATTTTCAATTTTTAATAAATATCTCTCTGAAATGTCGTTGTTCTAATCAAAAACAATAACTTTTCATTGAGATATTTTCTCAAAATTCAAAAATAAATTAAAAAACTGGTTCCCCGTATTTGATGATAACACGGGGATTTAGCATCACCTTAATTAAAAAATGTGTACACTACATTCGCATGTTCAAGCGAAAATGCCCCACCTGATGGTCGAACTGGGTACGGCTCAAAGTTCTACATAAACTAATAACCCTTTTCTTTAAATGAACGCAAGATGTAAACTGAACTTAAAATATGCAGTACAAAACATTGCATTAATACATAAAAATAATATTAGTAGTTAAAACAATTAAATGTTATACTAAAAATGTAAATTTAAGGCTATCAATGTTGAACATTTATCCTTCCCTCCATATCGCGTGATTTTGATATAACTTTATTTAAAGGCTCGTTTCAAATAGAAAAGTATTTTATTAGTTCCGATTGACACCAAACTGCTTCGGTATTGAACTATCGCCTATTTGATCTCATATGTGTTAAATACTAATTTATTCGGGAATAGTAATATTTAATCCTATAAAATGATGTCACATCAAAATAGGTATTGGTGCTACAAATTCCTATTAATTCTAGAGTTCTTAATGTGTAGGAAATTATCTTATTAGATCCAGTTTACATCCTAATATATATAATGTTAAGTATCGTCTATTTGATCCCGTATGTGTTAAATACTATTCTAAAAGTGTAATATTAAATTCTGTATATTATTATAGTATCACATAAGAGTAGGTATGATTGCTATAAATTTGTATTAATTGAAGAAGTTTTACTAAATTCGCATGTCCAAGTGAAAAAGCCCCACCTGATTGTCGAAGTAGGTACTGCTCGAAGTTATACGTAAACAAATAATCCTTTTTTTTAAATGAATGCAAGATGTAAACTGAACTTAAAATATGCAGTCATAATAACATTGCATTAATAGAAAAAAAATAATATTAGTACTTAAAATAATTAAAAATTATATTAAAATGTAACATTTAGGCTATCAATGTTGAACATTTATACTTCCCTCGATGTTTCACGTGATTTTGGTATAACATTATGTGACGGTCTCAGCCGTTTTGTGATAAGAAGAAAAGCACGGAAATGATTTGTTTTTCCCGTGAAACGCGGTTCGCGTGCTGACTCAAGAGGAGTGGCAGAAGAACAAGCTTTTTTGCCCACCCAGTGATTCTTCCCTTCCTTTTTTCCCCACTGCGTTCCCGGAGCCGCCTAGTTAGGAGCTCCGTTGTGCAGCGTTCTGTTTTGATTGGTTTATCTCGGTCCGGCAAGAGCGCAGTTAGCTCTCTTGCGAGGCGAGTGGGCAAAACCCCGCAGAAGATACTCGTGTATTTTCTGCGGGTAAAACCCCGAAGTGCAAAACACTCGAGTGGCTCGCTGGCCGCTCTAGAGTGCGCCCTTCAAAATAGTACTCATCGGCGCGTAGGCCTCCTCGATAGCTACCAAGGAGGGATCGGCGCTTCCAAGTCGGGAAAGGATGTGGAGAACAAACGTGGACAGATTACATTTAAAGATACGTGTTAGTTTATTGGACTTGGCTTTTATTACATATTTTGATAGGAGCGGGAAAGAGTATTGGTGGAAGCGAGTGAACGTCTGCCTAAGCGCGTTAGCTCCGGCCACGGGCACTCGCACACTTTCTCTTACCCGAGGGAGCGCTAGTCTAGATAGACCCGCGTGCCTGGAGTTTCCGAGAAAAGTGATGCCGAGCCCGCAGCTCGCGGCTCCCTATATACTCGCGCCGTGCGTCTGTGACGTAGCTCTCCTTCTCCGATACTCTCTCCCTCTCTGCTTCTCACGAGATTCGTGCGCTTCGGCACGCGCCGCCGGACCCCTCGCACACAGATTATTTAAAATGAACAATTAAACATTTATACTTCTGCCTTTAAATTCTACTATTATAATATCCCTGCCGTCACAGTGCCCCCCAAATGAAAGTTGTTTCTTTGCGTAGTAAAGAAAAAACATTCATTTCCTTTTTTGTTGACGGCTCCCGCTGGCTCGCTGTTTACAATAAAAAATATGAACACTGTTTTTTTTCCTATTACTTATGCTTACATTTTTTTTCTTTTATTTTCTAAATGTTAAAAAAAATAAGAAGGTAATATACAAAGAGAGCAGAAACACCCCTTCAATCCTTGAGGTTCTTCAGCCACTCGTCGAATTCTTCGATGCTCCCCTCGTACATGGTTTCGACTCGATCACAGTGCATCTCAGGTCCCGCAGAACCTCCTCCACTTCGTCCTGGTTCGGACACAGCCGAGGTCTTTTCGATAAGTTTTCTCGATCGTCCCGTCCCGAGGTGACGTCTGCCTGCCTCGGTGCGCTGCCTTCCCCCTTCTTCAGCGCTTCTATAAGGGCCCGCTCTTTCTCAATTTTACCCTCTATTTCCCTCAGCTGCGCCTGCAGCTCTCTTGTTTTCCCCTTGGGTTGTGGCCTGTGCTCGTCGTCGCCCATGCCCTCTGTCACCTCCTTCTCTTCTTCAGAGATCCACCAGGACGCGAAGCGCACTGATTCCCGAACGTCTCCCTCACGGATCCTCCTCTGTCTCCTATTTTGCCGTCTCCTTTTATTTTTCCCGGTGCCTGCCGGTCGCTTCTTCTCCTTTTGCTCGATGGGCGTGGGTTCCCCACGGCCCAGGAATACGGGTGGTTTCGGGTTTTGCCCCGGCCCCCTAGGTTGCCTCGCTCCGAAGAATGCCCATCCTTTATGGGTCCTTATAGCCCTCTCCAGCCGCTTGCACGTGGTGGCCACTGCATCGCAGGCGTCGGGGTGGGCTTGCAGTCTTTTGTCCTGCCTCGGAGTGGTAACTGGTTCCCTGGCTTCTTGCTCCGGGGCTGAGATGAAACGCCCCGTTCTTCCCCATAATATGCGCTCGCACCGGATGCTTCTCCTCATGGGTATCGTCCTGGTGTACCCTGTCTGCAGATGTATGTCCCGTTCACCTACCAAATTCCACTGACCTGATTCAAAAAGTGTATGTGTGTGTAACAAATTACTGGCCTCAATATTGCCAGGTGATAGTAATGAATAAAAAATAATAAATCACATATCCTATTTAAATGTTATATTTATTTAAATAAAGCTTGTTATGTTTCTATAATTATTAATTTTGCCTACTTCATGGTGCTTCTTTTTACTGCTTTATTTAAATAGTACAATCTTTGTTTCTTAATATCTTCGACCTAATATTATTATTTTTTTTTTTTTTAAATATGCATAATCTTTCTATTCTTGATTAATCGACTAGTGTGCCAACTTCAAGGTGCATCTTTTTTCTATAATTGTTATATTTACTTTATGCATACTTTTTTACATTTTGCATTTTAATACCTTTCAAGCCTCCTTAATTATTTTTGATATACCTATACTTATAAAAAACTACGCATCAAAAAAAATATTTTTTGTATGTGTTTGCGGATACAAAGAAACTAGCCTATGGCCGTAAGTATACGGCTTGAGTTCTAAATATATTACTACTTAATCTATTTACAAACATATATTTTTTTAATTCTACAAACTTATACGGGCTTAAACTATATTCATTTCTGAACTAATGTTTTATACATTATTTATCATTCTTTTCGCTGTAATATGGCCTTAGATTATGCAAATGGAATTTTCCTCTCTCCTTTTTTAATACAGGATCGTATAATAAATATGTATCGAGACCTACCTTTTGTTTTACAATAAATGGCCCCTCAAATACATCGAAAAACTTAGCTATTTTTCCATTTTCGGCGTCGGATACGTTTAAAGCTTTAATTAATACTTCGTCGCCATTCTTAAATTCAAAGTGTTTTTTGTTTGCGTTCGCTTACGCTGCCCTATTCTTTAAATTTTTGTGCGCAAATTCGCGAGCCAGCGAGATTGCACGTTTGCGTGAAATACCGTCATCCACTTGAGGTATTTTTATATATCTCTCCCAAATTATGGTTGGTTTAAGCCCTAGATGCAGTAATACCGGTGGTTAATTTGTCGTTTCATGTGGCATTTCATTAATGATATTTTGGATTATTCGAATATGTCGAGCCCACCCGCCGTGTTTTTCTTTTATGAACGTACGTAAAAATCGCCCCAATTCGCGGTGCACGCGTTCAATTACATTGCTTTGGGGGTGTCTAATTGATGAAAACCTTAATCTAATGTTTTCTTTTTTTAACGTATCAATCCATTTTTTACTGGTAAATTGGGTTCCATGATCCGATATTATCGCTTCTGGTTTGCCATATGTTGGCATGTAATCATTTACTAATTTTTTTATCACGGCTAATGTGTTTGCTTTTTTAAGTGGATAAAATACCACATACTTACTAAACACGTCTATGGTTGTGAGTATATATTTTACACCTCCCGTAGAGACGGGTAGGGGTCCGAAAAAATCTATTGATAATAGTTCCCGAGGCTTATTTACAAGGATTGATTGCATTATTTCATTATATTTTTGTGTTTAATATTTAGTTTTTTGGCACTTATCGCATGTTTTTAAAATTTTCGACACCTTTTTTCTTAAATTTTTTGCGTAAAAGTGTTCAAAAATCATTTTATATACTTTGCGCGCTCCCACGTGCCCATAAAATTCGTGCACCTCATTAATTAATATTTTCAGTCCCCCCTCTGGTATGTAGATTTTTGTTCGGTCTGGCATGGTTTTACATAATAAATCTTCCCGTATTTCATATTGTTTTTTGATTTTTTCATCATTTAATCGTAATTGTTGCCTTATTTCTACCGCAGATAGATCCTGATTCTGATATTTCTCGATATTTTTACAAAAATTTATCAGCGCCTGACTGGGTTTTGGTCCAGTTATTGCCGCTATGATAATTTCTGATTTTTCTACTCTATTTGGCTCAAGATCAGTTACTCGGCTCAAATAATCCGCCACTGCATTCTCTTTTCCCGGTAAATATTCCGTGTCAATTTCAAAATCTTGGATTGCTAGGTTCCATCTTTGCAATCTCGCATTACTATATTTACATGTTTTTAAAAACGTGAGAGCCTCGTGGTCTGTTCTAACAAGAATTTTTACAGCCCCCCGCAAGAACGTATCTAACTTTTTTAAAGCCCATACGATCTCTTTTTCTGTCGTAAAATACGAACACTCGCTCCCCTTTAAAGTCCTACTGACAAAACATACGACCTCCTCCTCTCCTTTATCATTTAATTGTGACAACACGGCGGCGCACGCGAAATCGCTAGAGTCGGACGTGAGGATGTACGGGCGTTTCGGATCCGCATATTTTAAGATGATATTTTCATCGAAAGCGGTTTTTATATCTTCAAATGCCTTTTGCTGCTCCGTAGTCCAGTGAAAACCTACCCCCTTTTTTAATAATTCTATGAAAGGTTTTGTGTATTGCGAATAATTTTGTATGAATTTCGTATAAAAATTCACAAAACCTAAAAAACTCTGTAGCTCGCGCACGTTTCTAGGTCGTTTGAAGTTTCGTATCGTTTTAATTTTTCCCGGATCTGGCCGGATTCGCCGTGCTGAGATAAAATGTCCTAAGAACTCTATTTCTTCGCACATAAAGTTGATTTTTTAAAGTTTAATCTAAGGTTATGGGCCAAAAGTCGTTCGTAAAGTAATGCTAGATGATTTAGGTGTGATTCAAAATCTTTTGATTTAATTACCATATCGTCGACAAATAATACTAAAAAATTGTCAAAATCCGACGTGGTCTGAGCTAAACCTCTTATTAATGCGGAACCGCTAGTCTTAACCCCAAAAGGAACGACATTGTACTCATAAATGTGGTTTTCGCACTTAAACGCTGTATATTTTTTGCACCATTCTGCGAGTTTAGCTGCCAGTAGCTACACGTGAAATCGGAAGTGCTAGTTATCGGTTTTCCCGCGCATCTTTGCAGCACTTCATCTATTCCCGGCGGCCCTTCATAATCGTCCACTAGTCGTGCATTTAATTTTCGCGCGTCTAGGCATAATCTTACTGAGCCGTCCTTCTTTTTTACGACAACTACAGGGTTGACATACGGGCTGTTCGAGCGTCTAATAATTCCTAAATCTAACATCCTATCTATTTCCCTTTTTACCTGTTCCCTGTATGCTAGGGGAATGGGATAAGGTTTTGTATAAAAAGGAGTGTCATCTTTTAATATTAATTCATGCTCATGTGTAGTTAACAGACCTGGTTTTTTTTCAAATACTTTTTTGTACTTTATTATCAATGATTTTAGTTTTTCTTTTTGCGATCCATTTTGGTTATCACAAGATTTTATTTTTTCATTGATTTCACTGGTAGTGATATCGTAAGAATTTTCGCGACAATCCGTGTAATCTACGTAATTTTCGTCGAAATATTCATTTCAGCCACCCTCGTTTTCGAGGTGATCGCGCATTTGTTCTATGCACAAAGACGTATATTCGCCTACTGCGAACCGTTTATCTATATAATAGATAACACCATCTTTATGGTTTATTTGAAATAGTATCTGTTCTTTAACCGTGTCTATTAACATTTTTAAAGCTTTAATCGTATCATAACCAATGATACAAGGTTTTATTAACTTTGGAATTATGATAAGGATTAGTTTAGTTTCCAACCCTCCTATTCTGAGAGTGAGCATAATTTTCCGCTTTAAACGCGCTGATTTTCCCCCCGTTGCTCCCTTTATAATTTTACCAGTGATGGGTAAAGTTGGACATTTTTTAAATACTGTAAAATTTTCATAGAAAAACTCCTCGAAGATAGCGGTGACTTCACTACCGGTGTCAATCAAAGCTTTTACCCCCATTTTATGCATGTTTATGTCAATTTCCGGGCAGCACGTAGTTTCGATATTGTCTCCCTCCGGTTCTATATCGTGTAATAGTGTTTCTCTTGGATCCTCTATTATCGAGGCTATTTTTAGCGTGTCAGTTACGTCCCGTTTTTTTTTTGTTTAAACGCAGACTCTGAGACACCGGACGTAACTACTGCTCATTTCTCGATTCCGATATTCCGTGTTCCCCATCTACATCAATGTCTAGTACATTAATCCCCTGTGCGGCCTTAAATTTATTTTTCCCTCCTTCAAACTTTCGCTTTTCCAAAGGTCGTCCTTGTGTCGAGTTCGTTTTGCTCTCTGGAAAATCGACCTTTTGGGTAGCATTTATGGTTTTGTTTTGCCACGGTTTTTTATTACCAGTTTCTGTCGCCTGACTATTTCGGAAATTAGAGTTATTTGACATGTCCTCGCGAGCAATCGTGAAATTTCGAGAATTTTTTTCTGTCTCTAATTTATTTACCGCCGTGCGGTCGTTTTTTGAGCGCAAGTCGTCGCTATCGAACTCAGCTAGAACTTTTAATAGTTGATTTTTGTTTTTCACTTGTTGACCCATCATAGCTAAACGAACCCCTCTTTCAAAATGGTCAAGAATTTTTGATACGACCTCTTCCTCGGTATAATTTAATTCGAGTTCTTTTATTAATCCGAACACGTAAATTGCGTAATTTACCCTATTCATCGACGCGGTCGCGTACCATTGCCCAAACTCTACTTTTCGTTTAGCTGTCCTCTAGCTACCCCCGCATTCCAATATCTTTCCTTAAAACGTGTGATGAATTCGTCGTAGTCTTTAACTTCTTCTTCCTGCAAATACCACCAATTGTGTGCATAATCTACCAGAGCCTGGGAAATAATGCATAGAATATCCCCTTCCTCTGGTTTTATTATTGTGAAATAATTTTCTAATTCAAATAAGAATTTCATCGGCCTCTCGGATGGTAAGCCTTTAAGTTTTGGAATGTTTATTTTTACTTTCCGCGATATATCATTACTGGTGGTATTTGCTGGGTTGATATGCGTTTGGTGTTTGTCGTTTCGCACATATTTCATCAACCCGCGCGTTCACGTAATTTTTTAGTTCCACGCCACCGCTGTCTTCCGTAACAAGCTTATTCAAACTCTCAACTTTTGTATACAGTTCCGTGTTTTTCGCGATCAGTGAGTCATTTCCCCCTTCAAGAACATTTATGCGACTTTTTAGGGTAGCTATTTCTTTATCAAGCTCGTCCCCCCGCTTTTTCTCCACTGTCCGTTCTCCTTGCATTTTTTGTATTAAGTCGGCTAGTGCATTTATTCGAGCGGTCAGATAGGTGTTAATTGTTTCTATACGCGTAGTGCGCAAAAGTGGTGATCCTAAATCATTGGGATTTTTTACCCATTCCTCCACTTTATTCGCGAGCTCGTCCTGCCTTTCATCTAGGTATCTCAGCTCCTCCGATACTGTCTTTTCCCAATCCCTATGTTTTTTCTGCTTGGTATCTAAGCTGTCTACTGGGGCGGTTGTCTCTATATTCGTGAGCAATGCTCCCGATAACCTTTTATTTTGCGACATTTTCGCCTTTTATATACTGAAATAATGCAACTTTTCTATATAATCTCGAAAATATAAAGAAACGTTTCCATAAAAAATGGGTTGTTTCTTCTATCTCTTATTTCAATTTTAGTGCATTAAGCAACCGAGTGAGCTCGTCAATTTTTTCATCCCTTTGCTTAAACGCTTTCTCGATTTTAGACAAATTTACCATTACTGATTTAGTTAAACTACCCAGATGCCTCCGCACGTTATATGATTTTAATGTTAATTTATTTGAAAAATCTATTCCATCATTTATTGATTTTCCTAACTTATTTACATCCTGACGCTGAAGTACTACCATTTGTTTTAACTTTTCGTTTTCTGTTTTTAAAGTACGTACTTCATCGTCTAGAATAGCCAACGCCTCGCGTTTTTCATTAATCACGATCATCCATTTTATGATTTTTTGAACGTCATTAATGCGCGAGTGGATGCGTATCTCCGCAAACGACCCGTCTATTTCCGGTATCATTTGAATAGTTATTCTTTCAGCCACTTTCTCGAGTCCCTGTTCCGGGTGCCAATGTGACGGTCTCAGCCGTTTTGTGATAAGAAGAAAAGCTCGGAAATGATTTGTTTTTCCCGTGAAACGCGGTTTGCGTGCTGACTCGAGAGGAGTGGCAGAAGAACAAGCTTTTTTGCCCACCCAGTGATTCTTCCCTTCCTTTTTTCCCCAGTGCGTTCCTGGAGCCGGCTAGTTAGGAGATCCGTTGTGCAGCGTTCTGTTTTGATTGGTTTATATCGGTCCGGCAAGAGCGCAGTTAGCTCTCTTGCGAGGCGAGTGGGCAAAACCCCGCAGAAGATACTCGTGTATTTTCTGCGGGTAAAACCCCGAAGTGCAAAACACTCGAGTGGCTCGCTGGCCGCTCTAGAGTGCGGCCTTCAAAATAGTACTCATCGGCGCGTAGGCCTCCTCGATAGCTACCAAGGAGGGATCGGCGCTTCCAAGTCGGGAAAGGATGTGGAGAACAAACGTGGACAGATTACATTTAAAGATACGTGTTAGTTTATTGGACTTGGCTTTTATTACATATTTGGATAGGAGCGGGAAAGAGTATTGGTGGAAGCGAGTGAACGTCTGCCTAAGCGCGTTAGCTCCGGCCACGGGCACTCGCACACTTTCTCTTACCCGAGGGAGCGCTAGTCTAGATAGACCCGCGTGCCTGGAATTTCCGAGAAAAGTGATGCCGAGCCCGCAGCTCGCGGCTCCCTATATACTCGCGCCGTGCGTCTGTGATGTAGCTCTCCTTCTCCGATACTCTCTCCCTCTCATAAGTCGTCGCGCGTCTGCTAGGTGCACCTGCTCGTGTTTTGGCTCCTGCTTTTACACCGCACTCTGCTGCCTCCTGCGCCTGTGAGCCGGTCTGTTGTGGTGCCTGCACAGTGGAACATTCCAACCATAGCTGTGATAATAAATCACAGCTTCCACTGGTCCATCGGCACAGTTTTCAACATCCAAGCAACAACACCCGGCCAGGTGTTTTTTGAGGTTAAGAGAGGTGAATACGGCAGAGTGGCGGGAGCCAAGCACGAAGCATAATCCAGAGGTACCACTTCATTCTGGACACACAGCACGCAGAGCCATACTATCAAGGCGCCATCTGCCGACTCGAACTACAACTACGTGACCACCGAGGCGACACCTGCTGCATCCTAGACACACCATCAGTACCTTCCACGACTCATCTTTGTCGCCACTAACACCATGGTCGACAACTGCGCCATCTGCGGGGAGGTTCCTAGGAGCAGCAACTCGCTACGTAAGTGCTGCATATGCGATATTACTTACCATCCGGCGTGCAAGCCTCTTGCAGTGCTTACCCGCGTACAAAGGAACGCATTGCAGCTACATACTAAAGCGGTAGCGTGCCAGGCATGTATCGACTCGAAGAGGTCGATGTTCGAGTCGGCAGTCGCGCGCGCGACGAACGCCAGCAAAAATATGAGTGGGAAAGAGAAGGAGCTAGCCGCGTCCACTCCGGCCAATAAAAGGCCTGCAACAGCTGCTCGCACCAATCAGGCGAGCAAGGCCGCGCCCACCAACTCCTCACTCTCTCCGTTGCAGGGGCTAAGCCCCGCCCCCACCAGCAGCCTACTCCGGTTGGCCTCACAGTCTCCTGTGACGTCACTAGGCCCGCCCATTTCCAGTATAGGAGCAGAGCACAGTGGGGAATCCCCGAGTGACGTCACGGCCAAGAATGCGGACCGAGCTAATAATACTTCACAGTCCTCCTTCTCCAAAAATAACAGCAGTATTAATGATATAAATGCGTCAGTCATCCGTATGCTAGATAGTACCGCGTTAAAAAAGGGAACAACGGTCTCCTGCCTAGTGGAGTACGCGAATTCTACTTCAAGAAACATTGATAATGCACTTGCTAGACATTGCACCTCTATTGAAGGCAGATTGGAGGCAATTGTAAATAGGCTAAATACGTTACCAGCAATACATACTTTAGCACTTTCAATTGACTCTAAGCTGCAAAAAATTGAGGAAAAACTGTCGAAACAACACTCCCAGCTGGAGGAGATGAAAAAGGAGAAGCAAGTGCTTTATCAAGAAATAGATAACCTAAAAATTAAAAATAAAAAATTACATGATAATAACGTAGAAACGAACACTTTATTGACCAATACAGAGGTACATTACAATATGTTAATTGATAAAATCGATAATCTAGAGCAGACAAATCTCGAGTCACAGACTAAAATTGATAATCTTGTATTAAACACTTTTGAAAACGATTTCCTAAATTTAACAAACAAAATCAATAGAGTTGAACTTGACAACAAGGAAATAATAACAAAAATAGAAAAAATAATAACAAAAGAAGATTTTACCTCTGTATATACTACTACTATTGAGAAAATTGAAAGAAATGTTGAGAACATCCAAAAAGATAACAAACTCATACTAAATAAAATAGAATTCCAAAAAATCGCAGTACTACCCAGTACACAAAACAATACCGTTTCTCTTATAAGTACAAAAAAATGTAATACTGCTAATAATAATGCGTCTGCTACGAATAGTACCTTACTTGACAATTATAGTGATATAAGCGAAACAATTGACAATTGTGAAAGCAATAATGACGGGTTTATCCAGATTGTAAATAGTAGAAATAAAATGTCTAGGCGTTTGAACAATTATAATAACGACAATGCTAACGCTGCGGCATCACCTGCACGAAGCACGCGGGTGCAAAAGATTGATGGGGGGACAATGCACAGTAAAAACATTAAAAGCGGTAATACGGAGCTCATTATTTCAAACATTTTCGACGGTGATGTCTCTAAGCGTGTTGACGTCGCACACGCGATACTGTGCCGTGTCCTTCCATCAACACAAAAAATTGATATAATAGGCACACGCCTGCTTCGGTCAGAAGAATCGACAGCTGCGGCATTAGCAGATACAAACAGCGAACGTAGAAGGTCACCATGGGTTGTTACCCTTTCCAGCAGTGCGTTAGGCGAGAGAATAATGCGAGCCAAAAAGCTTATCACTGGCTTTCATGCTAGAGATGTCGACATTGCAGCTCTTGACCAGGACACAAGGGATGGGATTATAAATGGGAAAATTTTTATAAATGAATTGTTAACAAAAGAATGTTTTATTAAATATAGAAGTCTCAAGGCCCTTGCGATGAGACTTAATTTTAAATATGTTTGGCATAGAGGGGGCCGTTTCCTGGTGAAGAGGCGCGATGGCGATGTCTCTCATGAATTTTCATCTGCGGCTGATTTACAGACAATTGTGGCATCATATGCCATTAATCAACCATCTCAAACTGTAAATACTGAAAAAAAAACTGTTGATAATGAAATCGAGATTGATAATAATGTAATTCCGTCAACTGCTGCAAAAAATTGACTATCCGCAGACACTGCTGGGGGGGTTCACTGTAAGGGACTGAGGGCAGGTTTTGTCAATGTTACCTCACTGAAGGGGCACATTGGCATGATTAAACAACACCTTTCAGCTCGTCCTACCTACCATCTCTTTGGGGTTGCTGAGTCGCACCTTGACCCTGATGTTGGGAGTGATCTCATTCAGATCGATGACTACTCACTACTTAGACTTGATCGCAACAAACTAGGAGGCGGGCTAGTCCTGTACATTCATAACACTTTCAAGGCAAATTTACTAAGCAGTTCTCCAACAACACAGGAGGGCAGACCATTTATACCTGAATATTTAATGTGCAGTGTTCAGCAGGGCAGCCTTCCCCCCGTCTTTGTTGCTTTAATATACAGACCACCACACGTACCGTTTTTACAGGGCTCGGACTTAATAGACAAACTGACGATACATACTCAAGACTTTAGTCACAAAATTATTATGGGAGATCTGAATGCGAACCTACTCGGAACGTCAGCCGATGCGAAATTTGTTAGACGGTTGGCTGATGATCTTAACCTTCAAATAATTGATCATGGTGCGACTCATCATCTCACGGATTCTCACACGTGGATTGATGTGATCTTGACAGATAATAATGACGTTGTACTGAGCAGGGACAATCGGCCGGCGCCTTTTCCCAGTCATCATAACATCATAGAGGTCGAGATTGGGGTCGAAACTGCTGCATCCCCTGTGGTTGAATCATTCAGCTACAGGGATTTTAAGTCGATCCAGCAAGACGACCTCCTGTCTCGCCTAGCTGACTGTGATTGGTCGCGGATCGATGGTCCCGCGGCGAGTGTTGACAGTCAATTAGAGTGCCTCAGTGTCAACCTCATGGCTGTGATAGATAAAATTGCACCGTTAAAAGAATTCATACCGAAAAAGAAAACAAATCCACCATGGGTTGATGCTGAGCTAATACATCTTTACAAAAAACGTGACTCCGTACGAAGACGCTATTCGAGGACCAATGACGACAGACTGTGGCGGGAGTATCAGGGCCTTGCAGCTGAAGCTGAATTACGAACGAAGGAAACAAGGGAAAGATTTTTACAAAATAAAATTTCTGAAGCGATTAATAATAAGAAAGATATCTGGAAAGAGCTCAAGGCTCTGGGCCTTCTGCCAAAGACAAGAGAGGAGCTTCATGGTTTCTCACCGGAAGAGCTCAATGCCCACTTTGCAGGGGTGTCGATCTCCCAAAATGAGGGTGATGAAGAACTTGACAGCGTCCTGACCACTGCCAGTGATGACGGTTTTGTTTTCCGAGAAGTCAGCTTCTCGGACGTGGTTCTGGCTGTTGCCCACTTCTCATCACAAGCCAGAGGGGAAGACGACATTCCCCAAAGTATAGTGGCTAAGGCTCTTCCGTTTGTGGGAGATCATATTGTTAAGATCTTTAACTCCTCTCTGTCCAGTGGCATTTTTCCGGGAGCTTGGAGGGGAGCTCGGTTGGTGCCTTTGAAGAAGAAACCTGTCCCATCTACGGTGTCAGATTTCCGACCAATTGCCCTGCTGAGTTTCCTTTCTAAGGTCCTTGAAAAAATCGTACACGACCAAATAACCAACTTCTTACGAGAGAATAATACTTTGGACCCGATGCAGACTGGTTTTCGACAGAATCACAGTACACAGACAGCACTACTGAAACTGACGGAGGACATAAGATCAGGCATTGACAACAACAAAAAACTATTGACTATTTTGTTAATGTTTGATTTTAGCAAAGCATTCGACACCATCTCACACACTAAACTGCTGCGTAAGCTGATGCGCATGGGATTCTCCAGGAGTGTTCTCCTGTGGCTTAAGTCATATATCATGGGGAGACGACAGAAAGTCGTCACAATTACAAACGGGGATTCAGGTTGGCTAACCACCAATCTTGGCGTTCCACAGGGCTCAGTCCTGGGACCCCTGCTTTTCAGCCTGTACATAAACGACTTACAAGACGCACTCGACTTAGATGGTGTCGAACACATACTTTACGCTGACGACTTGCAAACCTACACACAAGTGACCCTGAAAGGTCTTCGTGATGGTATCGGTCGCATGTCGGCTGTAGCACAAGCAGTGTCGAACTGGGCAACGTCAGCTGGCCTGCGCCTCAATGTCGGCAAGACAAAGGCGATCATTTTTGGATCTGATCACAACATCAAACAGGTTCAGAGCCTCGACTTGCAAGGCATTGAGATACAGACCGGCGTACACGTTCCCTTTGTCGATACAGTCACCAACCTCGGCGTGGTGATGGACGGAGGGTTGACATGGAAGCCGCAACTGAATGCGGTCAGTAGAAAGGTAAATAGGGCTCTGTATAGCTTAAAACTTTTCCGTTCAAGCACCACAGAGATACTGAGGAAGCAGCTGGCATGTGCACTGGTACTACCTCACTTAGATTATTGCTCAGTGGTTCTTCTTGATGTTTCAGGGGAGCTCCAGACACGACTACAACGTCTGCAGAATGCATGTGTGAGATACATATGTGGTGTTAGGCGGGATGAGCATATCACCGCCTACAGGAAAAAACTGGACTGGTTAGATTTGAAGGTGAGGAGGGAGTATTTTATGGGGCTGCTGCTTTACAAAGCGGTTGTCATGCGGCAGCCACCGTATCTTACTGCCCTCTTTGAAAAAAACCAGGCCAGGACTTCAAGTAGGGGTGGTATGAAAGAGCTCTCGGTTCCGGGGTCGCGCACCGATAAGGGCCTTTTTTCATTCAGAGTTCAAGGTGCGCACCTCTGGAATTCGCTCCCGAGCAGTGTGAGGTGCCTGCCATCTTTTTGTAAATTTAAAACGGCATTAAACAGGCACCTTAAGCAATTACATGGTGAGGAGTACGTTCAGAATAAAAGATGAGTCGAGTATTTATTTAGGCTATTTATTTATTTAAATTATTTATTTATTTAATTTATTTATTTATTAAACTTATTTATTTAATTTATTTATTTATTAAAACTTATTTATTTATTAAAACTTATTTATTTATTTATTTAACTTATTTATTTATTTAAATTTATTTATTTATTTATTTAATTTAATTATTTATCTTGTCTATTTATGTATTCGACGTATTTATTTATTAATTTATTTATTTATTTATTAAATATTTTTAGTGTTAATTAAGTGTGAATGTATTTATTAGCGTGATTGTTAAAGTGTTATGAATGAGTGTGTTTTAAGTTTGGACGTGATAGTGTACGCAAAGAGTTAGCAAAGTATATGTATGTATTCTTATTTATATGTTATCTTTATTGTATTTATATTTATTCTATGTATTATTATTTTTTTTTTTGACGAAGCGTTTTATGTGATATTTGACTGTGTTCATTGCATTTAGATTTTATAAACTGACGAACTGATAAAGTGAATTATTATTTTAACAAGAAATATGCAATAAGAGAAAGTAAGATAACAATTATATTAAACCGACTGTTATTTTTTAATTATAAATACAACTACATGTACATGAAATTGTAAGATTTTGTCTTCTGATGAATAAAAAGTATATCTATCTATCTATCTATCTAACCTCTCTGCTCCCCATGAGATTCGCGCGCTTCTGCACGCGCCGCCGGACCCCTCGCACATTCGTGCGCTCCGCGTAATTACACTGCATTCTTCGCGTTATTCTTTGGTTTTTCAGATTATTTAAAGTGAAGAATTAAACATTTATACTTCTGCCTTTAAATTCTACTATTATAATATCCCTGCCGTCACAATTATTTGAAGGCTCGTTTCAAATAGAAAAGTATCTTATTTGTTCCGATTTACACCATGCTGCTTCAGTATTGAACTATTGCCTATTTGATCCCATATGTGTTAAATACCAATTTATTTGGGAATAGTAATATTTAATCCTATAAAATGATGTTACGTCAAAATAGATACGCTCCTATTCATTTCTATTAATCAAAAACTTTTTATTGTATAGGAAACTGCCTTATTAATTCTCGTTTGTAACATAATACGGACTATCACCTGTTTGATCCTATGTATGTTTTAAGAATTAATCTATCGACAAATTGTACTGTTTAATCCTATAAGCTAACGTTTTATCAAGATACGTATCATTTCTATACATTCTTATTATTAATTAAGTTTATCTCAATATGATGGTCTATTATTTATTTCTATTTAAATATAGCTACAAATTGAATCGGTTTCATACAGAGAAGTTCGGACGAGAAAATCGTATTCAATCCTATTACGGTTTTAAATAGACATAAAATGTGACTTTTACTATTTGCAATTATCAAATTAATTCTTATTGGAACAATACGGTTCAGAAAAATTAATTATAATATTTCCATATTTGATCTGTTTTAACTAATACGTATCTTATCTTATTTATTCCGATAGGTTTCTATAATGTGGATTGCAACGATATAACCCAAATAATATAGAATAGTTTAGAAACCGATTTATTCTGATATAATATAAATTAAATATTTGTAACGGAATTGAGTATATTAATCCCTATTAAATTTTTAATAAACTTAAAAAACGATATGTAATATGTACCCATTCAAACTTATTGAAAAATATGTAAATGGGATTGCATCAGCTATATTATAATTAAATATTTTTATATATTGTATTTTTTCTGAAACGTTCCTATTAATTTGAAAGAAAATTGCTTTCTTATTCAATCCTATTCATTTTGAATAGGACACTTTTTTCCAAATCGGAAATTTTATTCATTCCTATTACATTCAAATAGGAATTTAATAGGTTTTAATACATTCTTCTCAGCAGGGATGTAATAGAACTTGAGATAGGATCGCCTAATTCTCCTGAATCTTTTTTGATCTTAAAACTTAATGGTTATAGAACAAGGGAAAATCATAGGGGATGCGTCAGACTGACATCCTAACCTCAAAATGAAGCTCATTTTTCGGAAAAATACAGTTTTTGCTGCGACAAAGTCGTGATATATTTTTTACTGCCTCAAATACTATATCTTGTAGATTTTTTACCGCTGAATTCGAATTCACCACCTAAATTAACTAAAAACCCAACCTAAAAGGTAAAGAGCCAATTAAACGCTAATCATTACCATTTTTTGTATTCCAAGTGATAGAACATGAGATAGGATTGACTAGTTCTCCTGAATCTTTTTTGATCTTCAAACTTAATGGTCATAGAACATGGAAAAATTATACGGGATGCGTCAGACTAACATCCTCACCTCAAAATGAAGCTCATTTTTCGAAAAATACGGTTTTTGCTGCGACAACGTCGTGATATATTTTTTTACTGCCTCAAACACTATATCTTTTAGAGTTTGTAGCGCTGAATTCGAATCCACCGCCTTAATTAATCAAGAACCTAACCTAAAAGGTAAAAAAGACCAGTATACGCTAATTATTACCATTTGTTGTATTCCAAGTGATAGAACATGAGATAGGAACGACTAATTCACCTGAATCTTTTTTGATCTTAAAACTTAATGGTCATAGAACATGGGAAAATTATACGGGATGAGTCAGACTGACTCAAAATGCAGCTTATTTTTCGGAAAAAGACAGTTTTTACTGCGACAAACACGTGATATATTTTTTACTGCCTCAAACACTATATCTTTTAGACTTTGTACCACTGAATTCGAATCCACCGCTTAAATTAACAAAAAAGCAAACCTAAAAGGTCAAAAAGTCCATTAAACACTAATTATTACCATTTGTTGTATTCCAAGTGATAGAAAATGAGATAGGAACGACTAATTCTACAAAATCTTTTTTGATCTTCGAATTAATGGTCATAGAACATTGGAGAATTATAGGGGAAGTGTCAGACTGACATCCTAACCTCAAAATGAAGCTCATTTTTCGGGAAAAATACAGTTTTTGCTGCGACAAAGTCGAGATATATTTTTTGCTGCCACAAACACTATATCTTTTAGACTTTGTACCGCTGAATTCGAATCCACCGCTTAAATTAACAAGAAAACAAACCTAAAAGGTCAAAAACCCCGTATACGCTAATTATTACCATGTGTTGTATTCCAAGTGGTAGAACATGAGATAGGATCGCCTAATTCTCCTGAATCTTTTTTGATCTTAAAACTTAATGGTTATAGAACATTGGAGAATTATAGGGGAAGTGTCAGACTGACATCCTAACCTCAAAATGAAGCTCATTTTTCGGGAAAAATACAGTTTTTGCTGCGACAAAGTCGAGATATATTTTTTGCTGCCACAAACACTATATCTTTTAGACTTTTTACCGCTGAATTCGAATCCACCGCTTAAATTAACAAGAAAACAAACCTAAAAGGTCAAAAACTCCGTATACGCTAATTATTACCATGTGTTGTATTCCAAGTGGTAGAACATGAGATAGGAACGACTAATTCCCCTGTATCTTTTTTGATCTTCAAACTTAATAGTTATAGAACATGGAAAAATTATAGGGGATGCGTCAGACTCCCATCCTAACCTCAAAATGCAGCTCATTTTTCGGAAAAATACAGTTTTTACTGCGATAAAGTCGTAATTTTTTTTTTCTGCCTCAAACACTATATCTTTTAGACTTTGTACCGCTGAATTCGAATCCACCGCCAAAATTAACAAAAACACTAACCTAAAAGGTCAAAAAGTCCATTAAACGTTATTATTACCATATGTTGCATTTCAAGTGATAGAACATGAGATAGGAACGACTAATTCCCGTGAATCTTTTTTGATCTTCAAACTTAAGTTATATATTTTTGTATTTGTATTCCAAGTGGTAGAACATGAGATAGGAACGACTAATTCGCCTGTATCTTTTTTGATCTTCAAACTTAATGGTCATAGAACATGGGAAAATTATAGGGGATGCGTCAGACTCCCATCCTAACCTCAAAATGCAGCTTATTTTTCGGAAAAATACAGTTTTTACTGCGACAAAGTCGTGATATATTTTTACTGCCTCAAACACTATATCTTTTAGAGTTTGTACCGCTGAATTCAAATCCACAGCCTAAATTAACAAAAAAACTAACCTAAAAGGTGAAAAAGTCCATATACGCTAATTATTACCATTTGTTGTATTCCAATTGATAGAACATGAGATACGAACGACTAATTCCCCTGAATATTTTTTGATCTTCAAACTTAACGGTCATAGATAATGGGAAAATTATAGGGGAAGCGTCAGACTGACATCCTAACCACAAAATGAAGCTCATTTTTCGGAAAAATACAGTTTTTGCTGCGACAAAGTCGTGATATATTTTTTACTACCTCAAACACTATATCTGTTAGACTTTGTACCGCTGAATACGAATCCACGGCTTAAATTAACAAAAAAGAAAACCTAAAATGTCTAAAAGTCCATTAAACGCTAATTATTACCATTTGTTGTATTCCAAGTGCTAGAGCATGAGATAGGAATGACTAATTCCCCTAAATCTTTTTTGATCTCCAAACTTAATGGTCATAGAACATGGGAAAATTATAGGGGAAGCGCCAGATTGACATCCTAACCTCGAAATAAAGCACATTTTTCGGAACAATACAGTTTTTGCTGCGACAAAGTCGTGATATATTTTTTACTGCCTCAAACACTATATCTTTTAGACTTTGTACCGCTGAATTCGAATCCACAGCCAAAATTAACAAAAATCTAACCTAAAAGGTCAAGAAGCCCAGTATACGCTAATTATTACCATTTGTTGTTTTCCAAGTGGTAGAACATGAGATAGGAACGACTAATTCCCCTGTATCTTTTTTGATCTTCAAACTTAATAGTCATAGAACATGGAAAAATTATAGGGGATGCGTCAGACTGACATCCTAACCTCAAAATGTAGCTCATTTTTCGGAAAAATACAGTTTTTACTGCGATGAAGTCGTAATTTTTTTTTTTACTGCCTCAAACACTATATATTTTAGACTTTGTACCGCTGAATTCGAATCCACCGCCAAAATTAACAAAGCACTAACCTAAAAGGTCAAAAAGTCCATTAAACGTTATTATTACCATATGTTGCATTTCAAGTGATAGAACATGAGATAGGAACGACTAATTCCCGTGAATCTTTTTTTATCTTCAAACTTAAGTTATATATTTTTGTATTTGTATTCCAAATGGTAGAACATGAGATAGGAACGACTAATTAGCCTGTATCTTTTTTGATCTTCAAACTTAATTGTCATAGAACATGGGAAAATTATAGGGGATGCGTCAGACTGACATCCTAACCTCAAAATGCAGCTTATTTTTCGGAAAAATACAGTTTTTACTGCGACAAAGTCGTGATATATTTTTTACTGCCTCAAACACTATATCTTTTAGAGTTTGTACCGCTGAATTCAAATCCACAGCCCAAATTAACAAAAAAACTAACCTAAAAGGTGAAAAAGTCCATTAAACGCTAATTATTACCATTTGTTGTATTCCAATTGATAGAACATGAGATACGAACGACTAATTCCCCTGAATCTTTTTTGATCTCCAAACTTAATGGTCATAGAACATGGGAAAATTATAGGGGAAGCGCCAGATTGACATCCTAACCACAAAATAAAGCTCATTTTTCGGAAAAATACAGTTTTTGCTGCGACAAAGTCGTGATATATTTTTTACTGCCTCAAACACTATGTCTTTTAGACTTTGTACCGCTGAATTCGAATCCACCGCCAAAATTAACAAAAACACTAACCTAAATGGTCAAAAAGTCCATTAAACGTTATTATTACCATTTGTTGTATTCCAAGTGATAGAAAATGAGATAGGAACGACTAATTTTCCAAAATCTTTTTTGATCTTCGAACTTAATGGTCACAGAACATTGGAGAATTATAGGGGAAGTGTCAGACTGACATCCTAACCTCAGAATGAAGCTCATTTTTCGGAAAAATACAGTTTTTGCTGCGACAGAGTCGAGATATATTTTTTGCTGCCACAAACACTATATCTTTTAGACTTTGTACCGCTGAATTCGAATCCACCCCTTAAATTAACAAGAAAACAAACCTAAAAGGTCAAAAACCCCGTATACGCTAATTATTACCATGTGTTGTATTCCAAGTGGTAGAACATGAGATAGGAACGACTAATTCCCCTGTATCTTTTTTGATCTTCAAACTTAATGGTCATAGAACATTGGAAAATTATAGGGGATCATAGGTTAGTCATAGAACATGGAAAAATTATAGAAGATGCGTCAGACTGACATCCTAACCTCAAAATGCAACTCATTTTTCGGAAAAATACAGTTTTTACTGCGATAAAGTCGTAATTTTTTTTTTCTGCCTCAAACGCAATATCTTTTAGTCTTTGTACCGCTGAATTCGAATCGACCGCCTAAATTAACAAGAAAACTAGCCTAAAAGGTCAAAAACCCCGTATACGCTAATTATTACCATGTGTTGTATTCCAAGTGGTAGAACATGAGATAGGAACGACTAATTCCCCTGAATCTTTTCTGATCTTCAAACTTAATGGTCATAGAACATGGGAAAATTATTCGGGATGAGTCAGACTGACTCAAAATGCAGCTTATTTTTCGGAAAAAGACAGTTTTTACTGCGACAAACACGTGATATATTTTTTACTGCCTCAAACACTATATCTTTTAGACTTTGTATCACTGAATTCGAATCAGCCGCTTCAATTAACAAAAAAGCAAACCTAAAAGGTCAAAAAGTCCATTAAACACTAATTATTACCATTTGTTGTATTCCAAGTGATAGAAAATGAGATAGGAACGAATAATTCTCCAAAATCTTTTTTGATCTTCGAACTTAATGGTCATAGAACATTGGAGAATTATAGGGGAAGTGTCAGACTGACATCCTAACCTCAGAATGAAGCTCATTTTTCGGAAAAATACAGTTTTTGCTGCGACAGAGTCGAGATATATTTTTTGCTGCCACAAACACTATATCTTTTAGACTTTGTACCGCTGAATTCGAATCCACCCCTTAAATTAACAAGAGAACAAACCTAAAAGGTCAAAAACCCCGTATACGCTAATTATTACCATGTGTTGTATTCCAAGTGGTAGAACATGAGATAGGAACGACTAATTCCCCTGTATCTTTTTTGATCTTCAAACTTAATGGTCATAGAACATTGGAAAATTATAGGGGATCATAGGTTAGTCATAGAACATGGAAAAATTATAGAAGATGCGTCAGACTGACATCGTAACCTCAAAATGCAACTCATTTTTCGGAAAAATACAGTTTTTACTGCGATAAAGTCGTAATTTTTTTTTTCTGCCTCAAACGCAATATCTTTTAGACTTTGTACCGCTGAATTCGAATCCACCGCCAAAATTAACAAAAACACTAACCTAAAAGGTCAAAAAGTCCATTAAACGTTATTATTACCATATGTTGCATTTCAAGTGATAGAACATGAGATAGGAACGACTAATTCCCGTGAATCTTTTTTTATCTTCAAACTTAAGTTATATATTTTTGTATTTGTATTCCAAGTGGTAGAACATGAGATAGGAACGACTAATTCGCCTGTATCTTTTTTGATCTTCAAACTTAATGGTCATAGAACATTGGAAAATTATAGGGGATGCGTCAGACTGACATCCTAACCTCAAAATGCAGCTTATTTTTCGGAAAAATACAGTTTTTACTGCGACAAAGTCGTGATATATTTTTTACTGCCTCAAACACTATATCTTTTAGTCTTTGTACCGCTGAATTCGAATCGACCGCCTAAATTAACAAGAAAACTAGCCTAAAAGGTCAAAAACCCCGTATACGCTAATTATTACCATGTGTTGTATTCCAAGTGGTAGAACATGAGATAGGAACGACTAATTCCCCTGAATCTTTTCTGATCTTCAAACTTAATGGTCATAGAACATGGGAAAATTATTCGGGATGAGTCAGACTGACTCAAAATGCAGCTTATTTTTCGGAAAAAGACAGTTTTTACTGCGACAAACACGTGATATATTTTTTACTGCCTCAAACACTATATCTTTTAGACTTTGTATCACTGAATTCGAATCAGCCGCTTCAATTAACAAAAAAGCAAACCTAAAAGGTCAAAAAGTCCATTAAACACTAATTATTACCATTTGTTGTATTCCAAGTGATAGAAAATGAGATAGGAACGAATAATTCTCCAAAATCTTTTTTGATCTTCGAACTTAATGGTCATAGAACATTGGAGAATTATAGGGGAAGTGTCAGACTGACATCCTAACCTCAAAATGAAGCTTATTTTCCGAAAAATACAGTTTTTACTGCGACAAAGTCGTGATATATTTTTTACTGCCTCAAACACTATATCTTTTAGTCTTTGTACCGCTGAATTCGAATCGACCGCCTAAATTAACAAGAAAACTAGCCTAAAAGGTCAAAAACCCCGTATACGCTAATTATTACAATGTGTTGTATTCCAAGTGGTAGAACATGAGATAGGAACGACTAATTCCCCTGAATCTTTTTTGATCTTCAAACTTAATGGTCATAGAACATGGGAAAATTATAGGGGATGCGTCAGACTGACATCTTAACCTCAAAATGCAGCTTATTTTTCGGAAAAATACAGTTTTTACTGCGACAAAGACGTGATATATTTTTTACTACCTCGAACACGATATCTTTCAGACTTTGTACCGCTGAATTCGAATCCACCACCAAAATTAACAAAAACACTAGCCTAAAAGGTCACAAAGTCCATTAACGCTAATTATTACCATTTGTTGTATTCCAAGTGATAAAACATGAGATAGGAACGACTAATTCCCCTAAATCTTTTTTGATCTTCAAAGTTAATGGTCATAGAACATGGGAAAATTATTCGGGATGAGTCAGACTGACTCAAAATGCAGCTTATTTTTCGGAAAAAGACAGTTTTTACTGCGACAAAGTCGTGATATATTTTTTACTACCTCGAACACGATATCTTTTAGACTTTGTACCCCTGAATTCGAATCCACCACCAAAATTAACAAAAACACTAGCCTAAAAGGTCACAAAGTCCATTAACGCTAATTATTACCATTTGTTGTATTCCAAGTGATAAAACATGAGATAGGAACGACTAATTCCCCTAAATCTTTTTTGATCTTCAAAGTTAATTGTCATAGAACATGGGAAAATTATAGGGGATCATAGGTTAGTCATAGAACATGGAAAAATTATAGAAGATGCGTCAGACTGACATCCTAACCTCAAAATGCAACTCATTTTTCGGAAAAATACAGTTTTTACTGCGATAAAGTCGTAATTTTTTTTTTCTGCCTCAAACGCAATATCTTTTAGACTTTGTACCGCTGAATTCGAATCCACCGCCAAAATTAACAAAAACACTAACCTAAAAGGTCAAAAAGTCCATTAAACGTTATTATTACCATATGTTGCATTTCAAGTGATAGAACATGAGATAGGAACGACTAATTCCCGTGAATCTTTTTTTATCTTCAAACTTAAGTTATATATTTTTGTATTTGTATTCCAAGTGGTAGAACATGAGATAGGAACGACTAATTCGCCTGTATCTTTTTTGATCTTCAAACTTAATGGTCATAGAACATTGGAAAATTATAGGGGATGCGTCAGACTGACATCCTAACCTCAAAATGCAGCTTATTTTTCGGAAAAATACAGTTTTTACTGCGACAAAGTCGTGATATATTTTTTACTGCCTCAAACACTATATCTTTTAGTCTTTGTACCGCTGAATTCGAATCGACCGCCTAAATTAACAAGAAAACTAGCCTAAAAGGTCAAAAACCCCGTATACGCTAATTATTACCATGTGTTGTATTCCAAGTGGTAGAACATGAGATAGGAACGACTAATTCCCCTGAATCTTTTCTGATCTTCAAACTTAATGGTCATAGAACATGGGAAAATTATAGGGGATGCGTCAGACTGACATCCTAACCTCAAAATGAAGCTCATTTTTCGGAAAATACAGTTTTTGCTGCGAGAAAATCGTGATATATTTTTTACTACCTCGAACACGATATCTTTCAGACTTTGTACCGCTGAATTCGAATCCACCACCAAAATTAACAAAAACACTAGCCTAAAAGGTCACAAAGTCCATTAACGCTAATTATTACCATTTGTTGTATTCCAAGTGATAAAACATGAGATAGGAACGACTAATTCCCCTAAATCTTTTTTGATCTTCAAACTTAATTGTCATAGAACATGGGAAAATTATAGGGGAAGCGCCAGATTGACATCCTAACCTCAAAATAAAGCAGATTTTTCGTGGAATATTTTTTTACTTCCTCAAATACTATATCTTGTAGATTTTGTACCGCTGAATTCGAATCCACCGCCTTAATTAAACAAAAACCTAACCTAAAAGTTAAAAAAGCCCAGTATACGCTAATTATTACCATGTGTTGTATTCCAAGTGGTAGAACATGAGATAGAAACAACTAATTTCCCTGAATCTTTTTTGATTTTCAAATTTACTGGTCATAGAACATGGAAAAATTATAGGGGATGCGTCAGACTGACATCCTAACCTCAAAATGAAGCTCATTTTTCGGAAAATACAGTTTTTGCTGCGAGAAAATCGTGATATATTTTTTACTGCTTCAAACACTATATCTTTCAGACTTTGTACCGCTGAATTCGAATCCACCACCAAAATTAACAAAAACACTAGCCTAAAAGGTCACAAAGTCCATTAACGCTAATTATTACCATTTGTTGTATTCCAAGTGATAAAACATGAGATAGGAACGACTAATTCCCCTAAATCTTTTTTGATCTTCAAACTTAATTGTCATAGAACATGGGAAAATTATAGGGGAAGCGCCAGATTGACATCCTAACCTCAAAATAAAGCAGATTTTTCGTGGAATATTTTTTTACTTCCTCAAATACTATATCTTGTAGATTTTGTACCGCTGAATTCGAATCCACCGCCTTAATTAAACAAAAACCTAACCTAAAAGTTAAAAAAGCCCAGTATACGCTAATTATTACCATGTGTTGTATTCCAAGTGGTAGAACATGAGATAGAAACAACTAATTTCCCTGAATCTTTTTTGATTTTCAAATTTACTGGTCATAGAACATGGAAAAATTATAGGGGATGCGTCAGACTGACATCCTAACCTCAAAATGAAGCTCATTTTTCGGAAAATACAGTTTTTGCTGCGAGAAAATCGTGATATATTTTTTACTGCTTCAAACACTATATCTTGTAGATTTTTTTTCCGCTGAATTCGAATCCACCGCCTTAATTAATCAAGAACCTAACCTAAAAGGTAAAAAAGCCCAGTATACGCTAATTATTACCATTTGTTGTATTCCAAGTGATAGAACATGAGATAGGAACGACTAATTCACCTGAATCTTTTTTGATCTTCAAAGTTAATGGTCATAGAACATGGGAAAATTATACGGGATGAGTCAGACTGACTCAAAATGAAGCTCATTTTTCGGAAAAATACAGTTTTTGCTGCGACAAAGTCGAGATATATTTTTTGCTGCCTCAAACACTATATCTTTTAGACTTTGTACCGCTGAATTCGAATCCACCGCTTAAATTAACAAGAAAACAAACCTAAAAGGTCAAAAACCCCGTATACGCTAATTATTACCATGTGTTGTATTCCAAGTGGTAGAACATGAGATAGGAACGACTAATTCCCCTGAATCTTTTTTGATCTTCAAACTTAATGGTGATAGAAGATGGGAAAATTATAGGGGATGCGTCAGACTGACATCTTAACCTCAAAATGCAGCTTATTTTTCGGAAAAATACAGTTTTTACTGCGACAAAGTCGTGATATATTTTTTACTACCTCGAACACGATATCTTTTAGACTTTGTACCGCTGAATTCGAATCCACCACCAAAATTAACAAAAACACTAACCTAAAAGGTCAAAAAGTCCATTAAACGTTATTATTACCATATGTTGCATTTCAAGTGATAGAACATGAGATAGGAACGACTAATTCCCGTGAATCTTTTTTTATCTTCAAACTTAAGTTATATATTTTTGTATTTGTATTCCAAGTGGTAGAACATGAGATAGGAACGACTAATTCCCCTGAATCTTTTTTGATCTTCAAACTTAATGGTCATAGAACATGGGAAAATTATAGGGGATGCGTCAGACTGACATCTTAACCTCAAAATGCAGCTTATTTTTCGGAAAAATACAGTTTTTACTGCGACAAAGACGTGATATATTTTTTACTACCTCGAACACGATATCTTTCAGACTTTGTACCGCTGAATTCGAATCCACCACCAAAATTAACAAAAACACTAGCCTAAAAGGTCACAAAGTCCATTAACGCTAATTATTACCATTTGTTGTATTCCAAGTGATAAAACATGAGATAGGAACGACTAATTCACCTGAATCTTTTTTGATCTTCAAAGTTAATGTTCATAGAACATGGGAAAATTATACGGGATGAGTCAGACTGACTCAAAATGCAGCTTATTTTTCGGAAAAAGACAGTTTTTACTGCGACAAACACGTGATATATTTTTTACTGCCTCAAACACTATATCTTTTAGACTTTGTACCACTGAATTCGAATCCACCGCTTAAATTAACAAAAAAGCAAACCTAAATGGTCACAAAGTCCATTAACGCTAATTATTACCATTTGTTGTATTCCAAGTGATAAAACATGAGATAGGAACGACTAATTCCCCTAAATCTTTTTTGATCTTCAAACTTAATTGTCATAGAACATGGGAAAATTATAGGGGAAGCGCCAGATTGACATCCTAACCTCAAAATAAAGCAGATTTTTCGTGGAATATTTTTTTACTTCCTCAAATACTATATCTTGTAGATTTTGTACCGCTGAATTCGAATCCACCGCCTTAATTAAACAAAAACCTAACCTAAAAGTTAAAAAAGCCCAGTATACGCTAATTATTACCATGTGTTGTATTCCAAGTGGTAGAACATGAGATAGAAACAACTAATTCCCCTGAATCTTTTTTGATTTTCAAATTTACTGGTCATAGAACATGGAAAAATTATAGGGGATGCGTCAGACTGACATCCTAACCTCAAAATGAAGCTCATTTTTCGGAAAATACAGTTTTTGCTGCGAGAAAATCGTGATATATTTTTTACTGCTTCAAACACTATATCTTGTAGATTTTTTTTCCGCTGAATTCGAATCCACCGCCTTAATTAATCAAGAACCTAACCTAAAAGGTAAAAAAGCCCAGTATACGCTAATTATTACCATTTGTTGTATTCCAAGTGATAGAACATGAGATAGGAACGACTAATTCACCTGAATCTTTTTTGATCTTCAAAGTTAATGGTCATAGAACATGGGAAAATTATACGGGATGAGTCAGACTGACTCAAAATGCAGCTTATTTTTCGGAAAAAGACAGTTTTTACTGCGACAAACACGTGATATATTTTTTACTGCCTCAAACACTATATCTTTTAGACTTTGTACCACTGAATTCGAATCCACCGCTTAAATTAACAAAAAAGCAAACCTAAATGGTCACAAAGTCCATTAACGCTAATTATTACCATTTGTTGTATTCCAAGTGATAAAACATGAGATAGGAACGACTAATTCCCCTAAATCTTTTTTGATCTTCAAACTTAATTGTCATAGAACATGGGAAAATTATAGGGGAAGCGCCAGATTGACATCCTAACCTCAAAATAAAGCAGATTTTTCGTGGAATATTTTTTTACTTCCTCAAATACTATATCTTGTAGATTTTGTACCGCTGAATTCGAATCCACCGCCTTAATTAATCAAAAACCTAACCTAAAAGGTCAAAAACCCCGTATACGCTAATTATTACCATGTGTTGTATTCCAAGTGGTAGAACATGAGATAGGAACGACTAATTCCCCTGTATCTTTTTTGATCTTCAAACTTAATAGTCATAGAACATGGAAAAATTATAGGGGATGCGTCAGACTGACATCCTAACCTCAAAATGCAGCTCATTTTTCGGAAAAATATAGTTTTTACTGCGATAAAGTCGTAATTTTTTTTTCTGCCTCAAACACTATATCTTTTAGACTTTGTACCGCTGAATTCGAATCCACCGCCAAAATTAACAAAAACACTAACCTAAAAGATCAAAAGGTCCATTAAACGTTATTATTACCATATGTTGTATTTCAAGTGATAGAAAATGAGATAGGAACGACTAATTCTCCAAAATCTTTTTTGATCTTCGAACTTAATGGTCATAGAACATTGGAGAATTATAGGGGAAGTGTCAGACTGACATCCTAACCTCAAAATGAAGCTCATTTTTCGGAAAAATACAGTTTTTGCTGCGACAAAGTCGAGATATATTTTTTGCTGCCACAACCACTATATCTTTTAGACTTTGTACCGCTGAATTCGAATCCACCGCTTAAATTAACAAGAAAACAAACCTAAAAGGTCAAAAACCCCGTATACGCTAATTATTACCATGTGTTGTATTCCAAGTGGTAGAACATGAGATAGGAACGACTAATTCCCCTGTATCTTTTTTGATCTTCAAACTTAATAGTCATAGAACATGGAAAAATTATAGGGGATGCGTCAGACTGACATCCTAACCTCAAAATGCAGCTCATTTTTCGGAAAAATACAGTTTTTACTGCGATAAAGTCGTAATTTTTTTTTCTGCCTCAAACACTATATCTTTTAGACTTTGTACCGCTGAATTCGAATCCACCGCCAAAATTAACAAAAACACTAACCTAAAAGATCAAAAAGTCCATTAAACGTTATTATTACCATATGTTGCATTTCAAGTCATAGAACATGAGATAGGAACGACTAATTCCCGTGAATCTTTTTTTATCTTCAAACTTAAGTTATATATTTTTGTATTTGTATTCCAAGTGGTAGAACATGAGATAGGAACGACTAATTCTCCTAAATCTTTTATGATCTTCGAACTTAATGGTCATAGAACATTGGAGAATTATAGGGGAAGTGTCAGACTGACATCCTAACCTCAAAATGAAGCTCATTTTTCGGAAAAATACAGTTTTTGCTGCGACAAAGTCGAGATATATTTTTTACTGCCTCAAACACTATATCTTTTAGTCTTTGTACCGCTGAATTCGAATCGACCGCCTAAATTAACAAGAAAACTAGCCTAAAAGGTCAAAAACCCCGTATACGCTAATTATTACCATGTGTTGTATTCCAAGTGGTAGAACATGAGATAGAAACGACTAATTCCCCTGTATCTTTTTTGATCTTCAAACTTTATGTTCAGATAACATGGGAAAATTATAGGGGAACCGTTCTAACCTCAAAATGAAGCTTATTTGTCGGAAAAATACAGTTTTTGCTGGGACAATGTCGTGATATATTTTTTTACTACCTCAAATACTATATCTGGCAGATTTTTTTATCGCTGAATCCGGATTGACCACGTAAATTAACTAAAGTAATAAAGCTAAAACTTGGAGGTTTCATTCTTTGAACAGTCCTATATAGTATAAAAATTATTTGGATTTGGTGTATAGTACAATAATAATGAATTATTATCAAAACAAATACAAAACGTGAAATTTGTAAATTTCTTTGGCGCTAAATAGATGGTCACCTTTTGTTATTCAACTTATTTGTTTCATAGAAGATGTCATCAAATACCAGGATCAAAATATGTTTTATTTTATTTATATATATATATATATATATATATATATTTATATTTGATCCTGGTATTTGATGACACTTTAATACCGAGTTTTTGAGATTATAATGTTACAATAATAGTTTCCCTATAGTTTTCCTAAATTTTACAATCCTATACATATATAACATTATAATCTCAAAAACTCGGTATTCAAGTGTCATTTTTAAAAAAAAAACTCAAATACTAGTAATGAGCTAGTGATCGATAAGTACATTTTTTTAATATCAAATTGTTTATAAAGCTTGAGTGTACTAAAAAATGTATTGGCATGTCAATAAATGATGTTCAAAATATGAAAAGAAACCATATGACCTTCTAACCTAAATCTGGGTAAGTCGTAGTTATAATTACTACTGTCCAGACTCTCAATAAAAATAAATTAATTGTACTATTTATTATTTTTCCACGCATTACGCATTACCAAAGTTAGACAAACACATTTTGTTGGTTTCGAACATAACCTAAATAATAGATCCCTAATAATATTCCTCTAGCTAACCAAAAATTATAGCCATGAATAATTATAAAATTCTTATTTAGGAATTTTTAACAATAAGCCAAACCTTTTACTATAAAACTTGTGTTTGCAAAATCTCGTAATCTCCAAACACTCATGAGCAGACAACATAAACTTCGAAAGTGAACCACATAATCCCAATACTATTAACAAATTTTTTTAATTGATTACGATACTTCTTGTTTTTATAAATTACGTATTAATGGTTTCGTAGTTTGATAAAGAAACAAGATACGTTTAAAAAATATGTCATTTGAGCTCTTCTACTTTTATTAAGCTAAAATTAACAATTCATAGTTTGTGCTCAATGTAAATTAATATTTCCACTTTTTTTAACTTTGCTTTTCTAATTCACTTTCTACATTAGGTTTAAACTCAGTAGTTTATACTTTCTATACCTTATAATATCCTTTACTCCCTAATTTTAAGTTTATCAAGTATAAATTCAATATTTTTCACTTTTCAAAAATATATTAGCTGCAGAATTTCGATGTTTTGGCGTCATTTTTATATTTTTATCATTTGTAATTGCTATATTGAAAGAAATACGTATTGATTGAATTCTCGAAATATCTTCTTAATTTTAAATGTTTTAGTTGTTCAGCTTTATTGTGAAATGTAGTATAATTCTGAATTAATACATCGAAAATTCGTTCTATATAGCTCGCTATATTATAAAACTATGTGTGTCTCACTTCAGTATAAACTGTGAAAGAGCTTTCGACCATCTTATTACTTTCGGTCTGTGCCATGGTAACCATTTACATATGTTGAATAAATAAATATAAATAAACATCTAGAATTTACTGCATTTCTGCATTTATTATAACATCTTTCTTAGTCTTACGAATCGCTGTGAAATTAATTAGATGCATTTAAAACTATTGTGCATTACATTCGGTTTGAAAAACGAATGTTGTATATATGTGTAAATATTAACAGTGACTGAATTACTTATAAGCACACTACAATTTAGAATAACTTACAGAAGTTATTGACAGGGTTTATTATAACGTTTATTAGACTCCTAGAAAATATCAGGTAATTATTTCTGTACTCGTAATAATTTTTATCTTTAATCTGAAATAACAACTGTAAATTAATGACAATAATATTCTGTAACCTCGATTTTCATTGTAAAATATATGACATCTATAAAAGTATTCGCATAAGTATTTTTGAAAAAGAATTCAGATGCTGTTATTTCAGAAAATGTATGGCAAAATCTCTAGAAATTTCAACTAATATGTATAATTACCTTCAAATTACTATTTTGCATAGACCAAAATTTTTGTTTTGATTTCTAACTTAATCTTCCAAAATTTCTGTTTCTTATACTTACAATTTCGAATCATAGATGCTTTTATAATTACTAAGAGTATTAAGAGCACAAGTTTTTTTTTTAAGTGAAAGCCATTATCTTTAACATTATTCTTGATAAAATATATTATCTCGTTAACCCATTAACGCCTAAATAACATAAAATTTTTGTATATCTGTGAGTTAACAGATGTTAATTAAATCCCTCTTTATTTTTATTGGAGACGATTTTTCTAAGTTTCTAACTAATTACAAAATTAAAAACATCAATTTTCATTCGTTTTTGATAAATAAATGATAGTTCTTTCAGTCTACTTTTTTTGTTGAATTACTAATTTTTAGAGAAATGAATTTTGTTATGCATAAGAAACTGCACACAACTTATTATTTACACTCATACTATTGAAATACGCAGGCATTTTTTTCAATAATTTCAAAATTTCGGTCAAAACTTCAATTTTTCTCAATATTTTCCTATGTGGACAGCGATTTCTCGTCCGCCACATTAAAAATGAGATTATTGATAAAAAATTACCCGCAGATTTCGAAAGTATAAGTGTCAATAATATGTTTAATGCAGTTTAAAATGCAAAAGAACATTTTTCTACTTTAAAAATCTAATTTCTAAAACAAGTAAACTGAATAAACGTTACATTTTCAATAAATTTATCAAAAAACAATTAAAATTTATATTTTTGTAAGAAGCTGGATAGTAAACAGAAAACCCTAGAACTCTGAAAAAATTGTCTCCTAAAAGAATGAATAGGGATTTCATTAAAATCTGCTGTCTCCGTTTTAAAGAAAATTTAGTAATATTCAGGCGGGGCCTAATGGGGTTAGCTATGCGTGCATTCCGCCTGTTCGCTGTGAGATTGTACAAGAATTTTCGAGTTTTATTCGAAACTGTGGAAATCTATTGTTGTAATAATGTTATCTTTAAAACTAAATAAATATATTTCTAGAGATTAGTTTATCCATGTGACTTTCCAAATTTTTACTTCTGTATTAGAATAAAAATTTTTATGCTTAATTGAGACTTTCTTATTTTGTAACATAAATAGTAGTATGGAAGACGAAGGTATAGATCGGGAGAGCGGACAAGTTAATAAAGGTGGGCGATCGCTCAAGAAAACTAAATTGAGTATAAATTGAGTATAAACACAGAAAGGAAACGAACTAACGATGAATATTCAACTGCAACGATATATAGATGAGCTCATGAAATCATTAGTAAATATGATACAAAGGCAATAGAACTAGCATTCGAATCAATTCAAAGTACAACTCTATGCGATGGAATTGTCGAGAATCAAAAGAACAAAAATCAAAAGAACAAATTGTCTGTTCACTCTCATGAATCCGCCTTGGCATTTTATTTAGATTACAACTATAATAAAGAAAATTACATCGCATTAGCAAATGATACACAGAAAATAAATTGTCCGATTTATTGTTCCTATTATTTTATTACTTAAGAGATGGAGAAGTGTAAACCAGAAAAATATCTTATTACTACTGAGACAGAGGTTACCGTATCCTTGCAATCACTACTGAATAAGACTGCTAAGCGTTTATGTGAAGAAATTGCATTTAATTGGGAAAAATCAGTTTTGAGAAGTTTAGAGTTAGTATTAACTGTAAGCTTTGACAGTTCTTCTGGTCACACGAATCCTCTCCAAAAATATGATAACATTCAAAATTAAAATACAAATTCTCAGCAATCCCTGTTTGTCACCAGTATGATTATAATACTAGTACAATCAAAAAAATCTGATGAAAATCTGTGGGTAAATCCTACACCACAAAGTGTACGGTTTTGTCGCCCTGTGAGGATATCCTTTGAAAAAAAGGATGAAGTTGCAACGCTACGTGAGTTCAACCGTTTAAACAATGAAATAAAGAGTCTGGAGATATTCAACTTCACGATGCCAAATAAGAAAAGCGTTAGAATTACGTACAATGTCTAGAAAACGTTATTCGATGGAAAATGTATCAATACCATAGTTGGTAATAATGCAACTTGTAGGTGTCCCATGTGTTTGCCGACCGCTCATCAATTTGGTAACCTGAACGATGATTTCAAACCAAATGAGTCTTCCTTGAAATATGGTTTAGGATTGTTGCACTGTACGATAAAATGCTTTGAACATCTATTTCATCCATCGTATAAAAGAGATTTTGAGTCGTGGGATGTACGCCAAGATAAGAAAGGTATAATGCTCATAATAATTTCATTTCAAAAAATGTACTGCTTCACTATGAGTCATAAAATTATCATTAGGAATTTGATAGTACTTAATTCAGGAATTTGATAGTATCAAAGTTGAGTACGTTAAATTTATGTACAACTCTCTCCCTCTCTCACTCACTTTCTCGTCTTCTCGCTATCTCATTCTTTCTTCTTCGCTGTGTCACTCTCTCGCAGTCTTGCTTTCTCGCTATATAGCTCTGTCGACTCCCTGCCATCTTGGGTTTACGCACTCTTGCTGTGCTGTTTTATTGCTCTCTTGCTGTATTGCTTTATCGCTCTTTTGATGTGTAGGTTTATCGCTCTCTCGCCTCCTTGCTCTCTCGTCTTCTCGCTCTCTCCCGTTTTCGCTCTCTCGCTCTATTGCTGTCTTGCTTTCAAGCTGTCTCGCCTCCTTGTTCATTTTCTCTCGCCTCCACGCTCTCTCACTGTATTCCTTGTTCGCTGTCTTGTTTTCTCGCTATCTCGCCCACTCGCTTACTCGCTCTCTCGCCTCCTTGCTCTCTCGCTTTTTCGCTGTCTTGTTCTCTTGCTGTGTTGCTTTATCGCTCTTTCACATCCTTGCTTTCTCGCCTCCTTGCTCTTTCGCTTTCTTGCTCTGCCGCTATCTTGTTCTTTTACTGTCTCGATTTGTCGCTATCTCTCGCGGTCTTACTTTCACGCTCTTTTGTGTTCTCGCTCTCTCGTTCTCTCGCGTCCTCACTCTTTTGCTGTCTCGTTCTCTTGCTGAATTGCCGTCTTGCTATCTCGCAGTCTTGTTCTCTCGCAGTCTCGCTGATTTGCTCTATCGCTTTCTCTCTGAGGGTTAATCGTTCAAAGAATTTCAGTTTCAGATTCTATCGGTTTTATGGTTTTTTAACTTAAGGGTTTGATAGTTTTCGATATGATGGATTTATGCGTTTAGAGATAATGAGTTTAACGAAATTTAACTTTATACAACTCTCATAATTTATAGCGGAGTATGAAGAATGGAAGAAGGACATACAAAATCGAATTTATGAACGTATCGGGGTCAGAGTTGATCAAGTGTTACAAGGTCACGGAACATCGAACACTGGCAATGTTGCAAGACGTTGTTTTAAATACCTTTCTGTCTTTGCTGAAGCGCTTGAAATCGATCTTAGGTTGGTGACAAATATAGCTACAGAGCTGCATTCAAATATACCAAAAAATTAAAATTAGATAAATTGGAAGAATTTTGTTGGCAAACATATTGTTTGCATTATGAACTTCATCCACAAGCAAGGATGAACCCTTCGTACTATAAGTTACTGAAACGGAGGTGAGAAAAATGATATATTGATTAACAGATAAAAAACAATATTCGGAATCCGTAAAGAAAATTAAACAAGGGTGACCGAAAACGAGATAAATTAAAGATTGGGACATTAACTAAGAAAACATTTTTCCTGGTTCTACATGTTAAATAACTAACTCGACACATTTTTAACACGCAAAAATGGCTTCCAAAATTTTCTTATAAAAATCAAGTTTTCAATCAAAGATATTTTAGAATGCTTGTAACTTTGTGCAGAAGAATCCATTTACAACAAGTATTAGAATAGATTGAAACTGCGTTTTTCTACTTTAAAACTTATACTTAGAAACATTTTCTTGAGCCTCTAAATAATGATCAATAAATGAAATGTTATATTTCTGAAAGAAAAATCAATTCTTGTTCCAAAGTTTCACAATAAATTTTTAGGGGCTAAAAAGTTATTTCTTATCTGTATTTTCATATCAAACCAGAGAATATTTGTATTACAGTATGCCACACAATTTGTTGTTTTTGTCCCCTACAGTCATTCTCTTTTTAAAAATGTATTTATAAGTATTTTATTAAAGGACATGAATATGGAATTCAACCGCATTTCTAATTCAGATTGCAAGGGTATTTTCGATGCCAATGATGTATTTCGCTGAAGATGGAAACGAATCTTGGCACAAGTTGTATCGAATGAATATGACGAAGCATGCTAGGCAGAACAGTAGATAGACCATATTTATCCGTAAAATGTGCACCTCTGTACTTCATTTTGAGGTTTGCATTTCAATCTAACGCTTCTCCTATAATTTTCCCATGTTCTATGACCATTAAGTACGAAGGTCAAAAAAGATTCAGGGGAATTAGTCGTGCCTATCTCATGTTCTATCACTTGGAATACAAAAAATGGTAATAATTAGCGTTTAATTGGTATTTTACCTTTAAGGTTAGGTTTTTGGTCAATTTAGGTGATGAATTCGAATTCAGCGGAAAAAAAATCTACAAGATATAGTGTTTGAGGCAGTAAAAAATATATCACGACTTTGTCGCAGCAAAAACTGTCTTTTCCGAAAAATGAGCTTCATTTTGAGGTTAGGATGTCAGTCTGACGCATCCGCTATAATTTTCCCATGTTCTATGACCATTAAGTTTGAAAATCAAAAAAGATACAGGGGAATTAGTCGTTCCTATCTCATGTTCTATCACTTGCAATACAAAAAATGGTAATGATTAGGGTTTAATTGGCTGTTTACCCTTTAGGTTAGGTTTTTGGTTAATTTAGGTGGTGAATTCGAATTCAGCGGTAAAAAATCTACAAGAATGAGTGTTTGAGGCAGTAAAAAATATATCACGACTTTGTCGCAGCAAAAACTGTATTTTTCCTAAAAATGAGGTTAGGATGTCAGTCTGACGGATCCCCTATAATTCTCCCATAATCTATGACCATTAAGTTTGAAGATCAAAAAAGATTGAGGGGAATTAGTCGTTCCTATCTCATGTTCTATCACTTGCAATACAACAAATGGTAATAATTAGTGTTTAATGGATTTTTTTACCATTTATGTTAGCTTCTTTGTTAATTTAGGCCGTGGATTCGAATTCAGCGGTACAAAGTCTAAAAGATATAGTGTTTGAGGCAGTAAAAAATATATCACGACTTTGTCGCGGTAAAAACTTTATTTTTCTGAAAAATGAACATCATTTGGAGGTTAGGATGTCAGTCTGACGAATCCCCTATAAATCTCCCATGTTCTATGACCATTAAGTTTAAAGATCTAAAAAGATTCTGGAGAATTAGTCAATCCTATCTCATGTTCTATCACTTGGAATACAAAAAATGGTAATGATTAGCGTTTAATTGGCTGTTTACCATTTAGGTTAGGTTTTTGGTTAAATTAGGTTGTGAATTCGAATTCAGCGGTAAAAAATCTACAAGATATAGTGTTTGATGCAACAGAAACCGTATTTATCCGTCAAATGTGCACCTCTGTACTTCATTTCGAGGTTTGCATTTCAATATAACGCTTCTCCTATAATTTTCCCACGTTATATGACCATTAAGTTCGAAGGTCAAAAAAGATTCAGGGGAATTAGTTGTGCCTATCTCGTGTTCTATCACTTGGAATACAAAAAATGGTAATAAATAGCGTTTAATTGGCATTTTACCTTTTAGGTTAGGTTTTTGGTTAATTTAGGTGATGGATTCGAATTCAGCGGTATAAAGTCTAACAGATATAGTGTTTGAGGTAGTAAAAAACATATCACGACTTTGTCGCAGCAAAAACTGTATTTTTCCGAAAAATGATCTTCATTTTGAGGTTAAGATGTCAGTCTGACGCATCCCCTATAATTTTCCCATGTTCTATAACCATTAAGTTTGAAGATCAAAAAAGATTGAGGGGAATTAGTCGTTCCTATCTCATGTTCTATCACTTGCAATACAACAAATGGTAATAATTAGTGTTTAATGGATTTTTTTACCATTTAGGTTAGCTTCTTTGTTAATTTAGGCCGTGGATTCGAATTCAGCGGTACAAAGTCTAAAAGATATAGTGTTTGAGGCAGTAAAAAACATATCACGACTTTGTCGCAGCAAAAACTGTATTTTTCCGAAAAATGATCTTCATTTTGAGGTTAAGATGTCAGTCTGACGCATCCCCTATAATTCTCCCATAATCTATGACCATTAAGTTTGAAGATCAAAAAAGATTGAGGGGAATTAGTCGTTCCTATCTCATGTTCTATCACTTGCAATACAACAAATGGTAATAATTAGTGTTTAATGGATTTTTTTACCATTTATGTTAGCTTCTTTGTTAATTTAGGCCGTGGATTCGAATTCAGCGGTACAAAGTCTAAAAGATATAGTGTTTGAGGCAGTAAAAAATATATCACGACTTTGTCGCGGTAAAAACTTTATTTTTCTGAAAAATGAACATCATTTGGAGGTTAGGATGTCAGTCTGACGAATCCCCTATAAATCTCCCATGTTCTATGACCATTAAGTTTAAAGATCTAAAAAGATTCTGGAGAATTAGTCAATCCTATCTCATGTTCTATCACTTGGAATACAAAAAATGGTAATGATTAGCGTTTAATTGGCTGTTTACCATTTAGGTTAGGTTTTTGGTTAAATTAGGTTGTGAATTCGAATTCAGCGGTAAAAAATCTACAAGATATAGTGTTTGATGCAACAAAAACCGTATTTATCCGTCAAATGTGCACCTCTGTACTTCATTTCGAGGTTTGCATTTCAATATAACGCTTCTCCTATAATTTTCCCACGTTATATGACCATTAAGTTCGAAGGTCAAAAAAGATTCAGGGGAATTAGTTGTGCCTATCTCATGTTCTATCACTTGGAATACAAAAAATGGTAATAAATAGCGTTTAATTGGCATTTTACCTTTTAGGTTAGGTTTTTGGTTAATTTAGGTGATGGATTCGAATTCAGCGGTATAAAGTCTAACAGATATAGTGTTTGAGGTAGTAAAAAACATATCACGACTTTGTCGCAGCAAAAACTGTATTTTTCCGAAAAATGATCTTCATTTTGAGGTTAAGATGTCAGTCTGACGCATCCCCTATAATTTTCCCATGTTCTATAACCATTAAGTTTGAAGATCAAAAAAGATTGAGGGGAATTAGTCGTTCCTATCTCATGTTCTATCACTTGCAATACAACAAATGGTAATAATTAGTGTTTAATGGATTTTTTTACCATTTAGATTAGCTTCTTTGTTAATTTAGGCCGTGGATTCGAATTCAGCGGTACAAAGTCTAAAAGATATAGTGTTTGAGGCAGTAAAAAATATATCACGACTTTGTCGAGGTAAAAACTTTATTTTTCTGAAAAATGAACATCATTTGGAGGTTAGGATGTCAGTCTGACGAATCCCCTATAAATCTCACATGTTCTATGACCATTAAGTTTAAAGATCTAAAAAGATTCTGGAGAATTAGTCAATCCTATCTCATGTTCTATCACTTGGAATACAAAAAATGGTAATGATTAGCGTTTAATTGGCTGTTTACCATTTAGGTTAGGTTTTTGGTTAAATTAGGTTGTGAATTCGAATTCAGCGGTAAAAAATCTACAAGATATAGTGTTTGATGCAACAGAAACCGTATTTATCCGTCAAATGTGCACCTCTGTACTTCATTTCGAGGTTTGCATTTCAATATAACGCTTCTCCTATAATTTTCCCACGTTATATGACCATTAAGTTCGAAGGTCAAAAAAGATTCAGGGGAATTAGTTGTGCCTATCTCATGTTCTATCACTTGGAATACAAAAAATGGTAATAAATAGCGTTTAATTGGCATTTTACCTTTTAGGTTAGGTTTTTGGTTAATTTAGGTGATGGATTCGAATTCAACGGTATAAAGTCTAACAGATATAGTGTTTGAGGTAGTAAAAAACATATCACGACTTTGTCGCAGCAAAAACTGTATTTTTCCGAAAAATGATCTTCATTTTGAGGTTAAGATGTCAGTCTGACGCATCCCCTATAATTTTCCCATGTTCTATAACCATTAAGTTTGAAGATCAAAAAAGATTCAGGGGAATTAGTCGTTCCTATCTCATGTTCTATCACTTGCAATACAACAAATGGTAATAATTAGTGTATAATGGATTTTTTACCTTTTAGGTTAGCTTGTTTGTTAATTTAGGCGGTGGATTCGAATTCGGCGGTACAAAGTCTAGAAGATATAGTGTTTGAGGCAGTAAATAATATATCACCACTTTGTCGCAGTAAAAACTGTATTTTTCTGAAAAAAGAACTTCATTTTGAAGTTAGGATGTGAGTCTGACGAATCCCCTATAATTCTCCCATGTTCTATGACCATTAAGTTTGAAGATCAAAAAAGATTCTGGAGAATTAGTCAATCCTATCTCATGTTCTATCACTTGGAATACAAAAAATGGTAATGATTAGCGTTTAATTGGCTGTTTACCCTTTAGGTTAGGTTTTTGGTTAAATTAAGTTGTGAATTCGAATTCAGCGGTAAAAAATCTACAAGATATAGTGTTTGATGCAACAGAAACCGTATTTATCCGTCAAATGTGCACCTCTGTACTTCATTTTGAGGTTTGCATTTCAATATAACGCTTCTCCTATAATTTTCCCACGTTTTATGAACATTAAGTTCGAAGGTCAAAAAAGATTCAGGGGAATTAGTTGTGCCTATCGCATGTTCTATCACTTGGAATACAAAAAATGGTAATAAATAGCGTTTAATTGGCATTTTACCTTTTAGGTTAGGTTTTTGGTTAATTTAGGTGATGGATTCGAATTCAGCGGTATAAAGTCTAAAAGATATAGTGTTTGAGGCAGTAAAAAATAGATCACGACTTTGTCGCAGCAAAAAACGTATTTTTCGAAATCTGAGCTTCATTTTGACGTTAGGATGTCAGTCTGACGAATCCCCTATAATTTTTCCATGTTCTACCACTTGGAATACAATACATGGTAATAATTAGCGTATACTGGGCTTTTTGATCTTTTAGGTTAGGTTTTTGATTAATTTAGGCGGTGGATTCGAATTCAGCGGTACAAAGTCTAAAAGATATAGTGTTTGAGGCAGTAAATCATATATATCACGACTTTGTCGCAGTAAAAACTGTATTTTTCTGAAAAAAGAACTTCATTTTGAGGTTAGGATGTTAGTCTGACGCATGTTCTATAATTTTACCATGTTCTATGACCATTAAGTTTGAAGATCCAAAAAGATTCAGGGGAATTAGTCTTTCCAATCGTATGTTCTACCACTTGGAATACAACACATGGTAATGATTAACGTTTAATTGGCTGTTTATCTTTTAGGTTAGGTTTTTGGTTAATTTAGGTGATGGATTCGAATTCAGCGGAAAAAAAATCTACAAGATATAGTGTCTGAGGCAGTCAAAAATATATCACGACTTTGTCGCAGCAAAAACTGTGTTTTCCGAAAAATGAGCTTCATTTTGACGTTAGGATGTCAATCTGGCGCTACCCCTATAATTTTTCCATGTTCTATGACCATTAAGTTGGAAGATCAAAAAATATACAGGGGAATTAGTCATTCCTATCTCATGTTCTACCACTTGGATTACAACACATGGTAATAATTAGCGTATACTGGGTTTTATGACCTTTTAGGTTAGGTTTTTGATTAATTTAGGCGGTGGATTCGAATTCAGCGGTACAAAAACCAGAAGATATAGTATTTGTGGAAGTAAAAAAATATATCCCGACGTTGTCGCAGCAAAAACCATATTTTTCCGAAAAATGAGCTTCATTTTGAGGTTAGGATGTCAATCTGATGCACCCCCTATAATTTTCCCATGTTCTATAACCATTAAGTTTGAAGATCAAAAAAGATTCAGGGGAATTAGTCGTTCCTATCTCATGTTCTATCACTTGCAATACAACAAATGGTAATAATTAGTGTATAATGGATTTTTTACCTTTTAGGTTAGCTTGTTTGTTAATTTAGGCGGTGGATTCGAATTCGGCGGTACAAAGTCTAGAAGATATAGTGTTTGAGGCAGTAAATAATATATCACCACTTTGTCGCAGTAAAAACTGTATTTTTCTGAAAAAAGAACTTCATTTTGAAGTTAGGATGTGAGTCTGACGAATCCCCTATAATTCTCCCATGTTCTATGACCATTAAGTTTGAAGATCAAAAAAGATTCTGGAGAATTAGTCAATCCTATCTCATGTTCTATCACTTGGAATACAAAAAATGGTAATGATTAGCGTTTAATTGGCTGTTTACCCTTTAGGTTAGGTTTTTGGTTAAATTAAGTTGTGAATTCGAATTCAGCGGTAAAAAATCTACAAGATATAGTGTTTGATGCAACAGAAACCGTATTTATCCGTCAAATGTGCACCTCTGTACTTCATTTTGAGGTTTGCATTTCAATATAACGCTTCTCCTATAATTTTCCCACGTTTTATGAACATTAAGTTCGAAGGTCAAAAAAGATTCAGGGGAATTAGTTGTGCCTATCGCATGTTCTATCACTTGGAATACAAAAAATGGTAATAAATAGCGTTTAATTGGCATTTTACCTTTTAGGTTAGGTTTTTGGTTAATTTAGGTGATGGATTCGAATTCAGCGGTATAAAGTCTAAAAGATATAGTGTTTGAGGCAGTAAAAAATAGATCACGACTTTGTCGCAGCAAAAAACGTATTTTTCGAAATCTGAGCTTCATTTTGACGTTAGGATGTCAGTCTGACGAATCCCCTATAATTTTTCCATGTTCTACCACTTGGAATACAATACATGGTAATAATTAGCGTATACTGGGCTTTTTGATCTTTTAGGTTAGGTTTTTGATTAATTTAGGCGGTGGATTCGAATTCAGCGGTACAAAGTCTAAAAGATATAGTGTTTGAGGCAGTAAATCATATATATCACGACTTTGTCGCAGTAAAAACTGTATTTTTCTGAAAAAAGAACTTCATTTTGAGGTTAGGATGTTAGTCTGACGCATGTTCTATAATTTTACCATGTTCTATGACCATTAAGTTTGAAGATCCAAAAAGATTCAGGGGAATTAGTCTTTCCAATCGTATGTTCTACCACTTGGAATACAACACATGGTAATGATTAACGTTTAATTGGCTGTTTATCTTTTAGGTTAGGTTTTTGGTTAATTTAGGTGATGGATTCGAATTCAGCGGAAAAAAAATCTACAAGATATAGTGTCTGAGGCAGTCAAAAATATATCACGACTTTGTCGCAGCAAAAACTGTGTTTTCCGAAAAATGAGCTTCATTTTGACGTTAGGATGTCAATCTGGCGCTACCCCTATAATTTTTCCATGTTCTATGACCATTAAGTTGGAAGATCAAAAAATATACAGGGGAATTAGTCATTCCTATCTCATGTTCTACCACTTGGATTACAACACATGGTAATAATTAGCGTATACTGGGTTTTATGACCTTTTAGGTTAGGTTTTTGATTAATTTAGGCGGTGGATTCGAATTCAGCGGTACAAAAACCAGAAGATATAGTATTTGTGGAAGTAAAAAAATATATCCCGACGTTGTCGCAGCAAAAACCATATTTTTCCGAAAAATGAGCTTCATTTTGAGGTTAGGATGTCAATCTGATGCACCCCCTATAATTTTCCCATGTTCTATAACCATTAAGTTTGAAGATCAAAAAAGATTCAGGGGAATTAGTCGTTCCTATCTCATGTTCTATCACTTGCAATACAACAAATGGTAATAATTAGTGTATAATGGATTTTTTACCTTTTAGGTTAGCTTGTTTGTTAATTTAGGCGGTGGATTCGAATTCGGCGGTACAAAGTCTAGAAGATATAGTGTTTGAGGCAGTAAATAATATATCACCACTTTGTCGCAGTAAAAACTGTATTTTTCTGAAAAAAGAACTTCATTTTGAAGTTAGGATGTGAGTCTGACGAATCCCCTATAATTCTCCCATGTTCTATGACCATTAAGTTTGAAGATCAAAAAAGATTCTGGAGAATTAGTCAATCCTATCTCATGTTCTATCACTTGGAATACAAAAAATGGTAATGATTAGCGTTTAATTGGCTGTTTACCCTTTAGGTTAGGTTTTTGGTTAAATTAAGTTGTGAATTCGAATTCAGCGGTAAAAAATCTACAAGATATAGTGTTTGATGCAACAGAAACCGTATTTATCCGTCAAATGTGCACCTCTGTACTTCATTTTGAGGTTTGCATTTCAATATAACGCTTCTCCTATAATTTTCCCACGTTTTATGAACATTAAGTTCGAAGGTCAAAAAAGATTCAGGGGAATTAGTTGTGCCTATCGCATGTTCTATCACTTGGAATACAAAAAATGGTAATAAATAGCGTTTAATTGGCATTTTACCTTTTAGGTTAGGTTTTTGGTTAATTTAGGTGATGGATTCGAATTCAGCGGTATAAAGTCTAAAAGATATAGTGTTTGAGGCAGTAAAAAATAGATCACGACTTTGTCGCAGCAAAAAACGTATTTTTCGAAATCTGAGCTTCATTTTGACGTTAGGATGTCAGTCTGACGAATCCCCTATAATTTTTCCATGTTCTACCACTTGGAATACAATACATGGTAATAATTAGCGTATACTGGGCTTTTTGATCTTTTAGGTTAGGTTTTTGATTAATTTAGGCGGTGGATTCGAATTCAGCGGTACAAAGTCTAAAAGATATAGTGTTTGAGGCAGTAAATCATATATATCACGACTTTGTCGCAGTAAAAACTGTATTTTTCTGAAAAAAGAACTTCATTTTGAGGTTAGAATGTTAGTCTGACGCATGTTCTATAATTTTACCATGTTCTATGACCATTAAGTTTGAAGATCCAAAAAGATTCAGGGGAATTAGTCTTTCCAATCGTATGTTCTACCACTTGGAATACAACACATGGTAATGATTAACGTTTAATTGGCTGTTTATCTTTTAGGTTAGGTTTTTGGTTAATTTAGGTGATGGATTCGAATTCAGCGGAAAAAAAATCTACAAGATATAGTGTCTGAGGCAGTCAAAAATATATCACGACTTTGTCGCAGCAAAAACTGTGTTTTCCGAAAAATGAGCTTCATTTTGACGTTAGGATGTCAATCTGGCGCTACCCCTATAATTTTTCCATGTTCTATGACCATTAAGTTGGAAGATCAAAAAATATACAGGGGAATTAGTCATTCCTATCTCATGTTCTACCACTTGGATTACAACACATGGTAATAATTAGCGTATACTGGGTTTTATGACCTTTTAGGTTAGGTTTTTGATTAATTTAGGCGGTGGATTCGAATTCAGCGGTACAAAAACCAGAAGATATAGTATTTGTGGAAGTAAAAAAATATATCCCGACGTTGTCGCAGCAAAAACCATATTTTTCCGAAAAATGAGCTTCATTTTGAGGTTAGGATGTCAATCTGATGCACCCCCTATAATTCTCCCATGTTCTATGACCATTCAGTTAAAAGATCAAAAAAGATTCAGGGGAATTAGTCGTTCCTATCTCACGTTCTATCACTTGCAATACAACAAATGGTAATAATTAGTGTTTAATGGACTTTTTGACTTTTTAGGTTAGCTTGTTTGTTAATTTCGGCGGTGGATTCGAATTCAGCGGTACAAAGTCTAAAAGATATAGTGTTTGAGGCAGTAAAAAATGTATCACGACTTTGTCGCAGTAAAAACTGCATTTTTCCGAAAAATAAGCTGCATTTTGAGCTTAGGATGTCAGTCTGACGCATCCCCTATAATTTTCCCATATTCTATGACCATTAAGTTTGAAGATCAAATAAGATACAGGGGAATTAGTGGTGCCTATCTCATGTTCTATCACTTGGAATACAAAAAATGGTAATAATTAGCGTTTAATTGGCATTTTACTTTTTAGGTTAGGTTTTTGGTTAATTTAGGTGATGGATTCGAATTCAGCGGAAAAAAAATCTACAAGATATAGTGTCTGAGGCAGTAAAATATGTATCATGACTTTGTCGCAGCAAAAAATGTGTTTTTCCGAAAAATGAGCTTCATTTTGAGGTTAGGATGTCAGTCTGACGCATCCCCTATAATTCTTGCATGTTCTATGACCATTAAGTTAGAAGATCAAAAAAGATTCAGGGGAATGAGTCGTTCCTATCTCATGTTCTGACGCATCCCCTATAATTTTACCATGTTCTATGTCCATTTAGTTGGAAGATCAAAAAAGATACAGGGGAATTAGGCGTTCCTATCTCATGTTCTATCACTTGGAATGCAACAAATGGTAATAATTAGTGTTTAATGGACTTTTTACCTTTTAGGTTAGCTTTTCTGTTAATTTTGGCTGTGGATTCGAATTCAGCGGTACAAAAACTAAAAGATATAGTGTTTGAGGCAGTAAAAAATATATCACGACTTTGTCGCAGCAAAAACTGTATTTTCCGAAAAAGAGCTTCATTTTGAGGTTAGGATATCAGTCCGACGCATCCGCTATAATTTTCCCATGTTCTATGACCATTAAGTTTGAATATCAAAAAAGATTCAGGGGAATTAGTCGTTCCTATCTCATGTTCTATCACTTGCATTACAACAAATGGTAATAATTAGCGTTTAATGGACTTTTTGACCTTTTAGGTTAGTTTTTTTGTTAATTTAGGTGGTGGATTCGAATTCAGCGGTACAAAGTCTAAAAGGTATAGTGTTTGAGGCAGTAAAAAATATATCACGACTTTGTCGCAGTAAAAACTGTATTTTTCTGAAAAATGAACTTCATTTTGAGGTTAGGATGTCAGTCTGGCGCATCCCCTATAATTCTCCCATGTTCTATGACCATTAAGTTTGAAGATCCAAAAAGATTCAGGGGAATTAGTCTTTCCAATCTCATGTTTTACCACTTGGAATACAACACATGGTAATGATTAACGTTTATTTGGCTGTTTATCTTTTAGGTTAGGTTTTTGGTTAATTTAGGTGATGGATTCGAATTCAGCGGAAAAAAAATCTACAAGATATAGTGTTTGAGGCAGCAGAAACCGTATTTATCCGTAAAATGTGCACCTTCGTACTTCATTTTGAGGTTAGTATGTCAATCTAACGCTTCCTCTATAGTTTTCCTATGTTCTATAATCAGTAAACTTGAAGCCCAAAAAATTTCAGTTTGATTGGTGTTTTCTATCAGAAGTTCTACGATTTTGAAAAAGAAAAAGTCGATTTAGCCCACTGTTCGGCGGTTGTGACTCCAACCAGCCCACACTATCCGGCTGCGCAGACCCAGTCGGGTGTGCCTTATGTGGGATTTCCTACATACCCCCGAAAAAAAAGCGTTATCGTAATCATTATTGTTATCGTCATCGTTATCGTTATCGTCATCGTCTTCGTCATCGTCATCGTCATCGCCATCGTCATCGCCATCGTCATCGGCATCGTCATCGTCATCTTCATAGTTACCGCTATCGTTATCGTTATAGTGATCGTTATCGTGTGATGCAGCACGGTATACACGAAACGGGGGTTCCGCGCGTGGATGATCAAGGAATTCAGTTAATAAGATCACAGGGAACATAGTAGTAATAGGTAAGGAGTTGGGGACCGCCTTTATATCTTACACCGTGGCTATAATTAAATAAAAATAGTAAATTAATTCTTTCAGTTGTTGTATTATCAACAAACATAACATTTTTTTAAATCTAATGACAACGAGTCTTTGTCTAAGCTCTAGACTTAGAGTGAGTTTTTCGCTCTAATTATAGAATGAGCAATGATTCACTCCAGTATTAAAGAGTCAGTTTCATCACTCTGATACTTGTACTAGTTTAGAGTTAAACTTTTATTAGAAAACTTATAAATTCACATAAGTTTCGAATTAGATAATTTAGCATTGCTACCAAGCTTTTAATTGAAAGGCAAACAGGTATTCTTTAAGAGAATATAAAGTACCGATCTGATCCGGAGCTTACCCACTTCTTCTATTTTTCTAACATTCATTTTGCACCAATATAAGAAACATAAAACTATAGTTAAATAATTTAAATAGACGTGAAAGTGTACTTTTCCAAATCTTTTTCTAATTGCAAATAATACCAAAATGTCTTAACAATTTAACCATATATAATGTTTATAAGAATTTAAATACTAAGCTACATTTTTCTAAAATATTCTTTACAGGGATCTGTATTATCGATTTCTCTATTTTAAACTATTATTCGTTCATTAAACTATCTTTTTTATTTAAATGGCTTACTTACGTCTAACTAACACTTTGCACATTTTTATAAGTACTATTTATTAGAATTTCAGATAATTTCGTTATTATTTGCAATTAGAAAACAGTTTATTTAAGAGAAGTGTGCCATCTGTGAAAAAAATCCCCCCACATACTAAGTAAGTGTTGTATCTGTAAAATCGTCTGCAACCCTTACTATCGACCTATCTTTGCACTTCCTGCGCTGCTGCGTGCCACGCTCAGGGTATCGCCAACTGAGCTGGAATGCTAGGAGTGCATCGACAAGAAAAGCAGATCCATCAACACGCTCTTAAATGTGAGTACTGGTAGAGGGACATAGCTCGGGATCATGGCTGACCAGCTAACAAACACACCGCTTCGCATCCTGATTCCTCGTCCGAACTGCAATACGGGAAAAGCAGACTCAACAGTAAACGTGACGGACATGCAGCTCCAGACAGCGGATGCGGATGCTCTGGACTCTACGTATTTAAAAAATAGGACGAAGCATCATCTACATCGATTACTTGGAAAAAGGAAAGACGATAACAGTAGACTATTATGCGTCGTTATTGCACCGGTTGAGCAAAGAAATCAAGGAAAAACGTCCTCATTTGAGAAAGAAAAAGATCCTCTTTCATGAAGACAATGCACGGGTGCACACCTGCGCAGTTTCGATGGCCAAAATTATGAAATTAAAGTTCGAATTATTACAACATTCACCGTATTCATCAGATTTGGCCATCAGTGACTTTTTCTTATTGCCAAACTTGAAAAAATGGCTCGGTGGACGACGGTTTGCATCGAACGAGGAGGTCATCGCCCAAACAAATGCCTACTTTGAGGAGCTTCCGAAATCCTACTTTTTGAACGGCTTACTTAATTTAGAGAAATGCTTGGATAAATGTATAGAGCTAAAAGGAGATTATGTTGAGAAAAGAATTTTCATTTCTATCTTTTTCTAAGGACTTATTGAACAACCCTCGTATGAACATTCAGAATTATTCATGCTCTATTTCTCAACCCGAAATAATTAAAGATGGGATTATCTTACACTAAAAAGTATTTCAAATAATAAAACATTTATTTAAGTAAATATATTGTTAATAATTTGTTTGCCATGCTTAAATCGTGTACTATAGACGTTGGAATATTTACTTTCTATCCAATTTTTGTACAACTGAGTTGTAAACATTGGACACTATACTATTTGAAAAGTCATGTATTCTCATAAGCATTGATTTTTAGACTATGTACGCTCTCGATCATAATTTATAGTGCAAAGTATATTTATAAAGTAATTTTAAAATGAATAATATTTTTCTATTTTTAAACAGGATAGCCCTTTACTTTATTATATAAATTTAAGTGACTGCGAAATCATTATTGAAATCAGTTGAAATCATAAATTTGTGTAAGGATCATATAAAATCATGTTAAGCCTAAAGTTCTTGAAATCATTTTTTAAATAACCGGAAATCGTATGAAATCTGCAATCAATTGTGCCCCTATTTTAGAGCGAATAGCCCCTCGGAATAATCCCTAATATCTCAGAAGATTATGAACCAAATAGGTTTAAAAATATTCAGCCAATAACCTGACACCTAACAAATATTCTCTGAAATTTTCAAGGAATAACTTAAAATATTACTCAAGTTATCGTTGTCCAAAAAAGGCTTTTTTCTTACATTTAATTTTTTTTCTCAGAAAATAGACTGTCTTATTACCTAAAGATTCACAGGAATATACCTGTAGGTGAAGCAAGTATTCAGTAAAAATGTCACTGACTTATATGGTACAGTTTTCAAGTAATAATTTTTGCAAATAAAATATTGTCACACAGTATAACAACTAAAAAGCGACTCATATAAAATCGTTTGCGGTCCTAGAATGAATGATTTTATAAGTACTTTATTGTGTAAAAATTAATTTCCCAAAAACTATTCCTGCATTGAAAAGAATTATAATAAACGAAATTTGAAAATTCTTCAATTTTGAGAAATAGCCATAAAACTAAATTTATTAGACCATTTTTGCTGAAACCTTCAAGCTCAGACCGTATATTGATAACAAAGTTTGGGAAAGTTATACCGCAGATTGAACGAATGGTGATATGCAACATACTAATACATACACACACATACACGCGTGCGCACGCAGACACGCAAGCACGAAGGCACGCACGCACGGATACACGCATACGGAGCGCGAGGAGTTTCAGCGGTGTCATCCTTAAAGACGACGACGAGAACAGCTGATGACCAGGCGGGCGCGTGCCATACGGCTTTAACAGATATGGAGAGTAGAGGGAGAGCCAAGCGGCAAGAGAGACGGAAAACTGTCGGCCAACAAAAGATTACCAGATACGAGTAGGCATCTAAAAAGATGGGAAATGACGCGCGCGGAAGGAGAAGGGAGCAAAGCGCGTTTACAACGAACGCGTCGCGCTCTGGCAATTCGTACGCATTATGTATCGAATAATGGGGTATAAGCTTATCGGAGAAGCATGCAGTATAGAGGACGTTGTTAATATTTTAAATTACGCGCGTCACAGGGGCGAAATGCATGATGGGTTAAACTAGAGCAGTAACTAACCTCCGGTTACTACTCTAGTGAAAATCGAGTTGAGGGCCTATGCCAACAGCTGTTAGAAAAGGAGAGAAGATCGAGTCAGGCAAAATAGAGGGAGCTAAGGTGCAGGGACGCCACGAGGAGAGGACTGGAGTCATTCCGCCCTGTCCATTCCGTCCAGAGTCTTCGCCGAACACAGTCGTTGTCGAGAGTAAATTGCAGTTAGAGGTTAGCCGTCCGCGTGGAGATATCGAGAAAGAGTAGCCGTCGAGTTAGCAAAGAGAGAGAGAGAGAGAGAGAGAGAGAGTTATTTAGATTGCATTTATCTCAACGTGAGTACAAATATTTTGGTCGGCGAGTATTTGCCCACAAAGTGCCCGGCCTAATAGGATTCAAGAGAGTTAGTAATTTTTACTTAAAAATTACTTGGTGAGAGCATTCCAGTTTTATTAATTTGTTTCAGTGCAGTCGAGGTTCCAGGCTTGGTGGAGAGTCGGAGCTGCTGTATGTGTGTTCGCCGTCGAATATTCTTTTGCATTCCAAAAGTCCGTGACCATCACCTAGCCGACCGATTTCACCGTCTTCGCCTTTTTTGGAGCCAGTTCACCTTCAAAACTCCACTTCTTTGACTGTTCCTTTGTCTCTGGAGTGTAGTAGTGCATCCATGTTTCATCTACAGTTATGTATCGTCGCAGAAACTCCTCAGGATTGCGACGGAGAAGCGCCAAAACAGCCTCAGAGTCGACCACACGATTGCGGATATTGTCCACTATGAGCAAACGCGGCACCCATCTTGCCGAGATTTTTTTCACACCCAATTTTTCGTGCAAAATTGATGCGACTGTACCTTTGCGATATGCCGGTAGCCTCAACTATTTCGCGAACTTTCATTCGTCAATCACTTTAAATCATATCGTGGATTTGGTCAATCATTTCGGGGGTAGTCGGGGGTAGTTTTGTGGATGTACGGCGACGTTTAAACTCATTCACCCAATTGTAACCAGTTGCAAATACAGTAGCAGATGTGCCATGCCTTCATCCAACTCAGCTTTAATTTCTTCCGGTGTTAAGCCTTTTAAATATAGATGTTTAATCACCGCTCGAAACTCACTTTTTTCCATTATTATGAATAAACGAAAGTTGTTTACTTCAATCGACAATAAAAATGAAACTATGTAATGGATAGAGCTGAAACTTTAACAGCTGCCTAGTTAGTAGTGCTGCTCACTAAGAAAAATTAATTTTCGATACTACGAACGCCATCTCTTGGATTTTCTAAGGACTTATTGAACGACTCTCGCATATCCATGTTATTTCATAGGTTATAAACAGAAATTATTCGTATTTTTTACTGGCTCGTAGCAGTAGCATAAAACCCCAATATCTTTCGTATTTACAGAAATCGCCGCATAGTTACTCGAAAATTCTAAACTTCTATTGGTAGGTCCGGTCATGTAACCAAAATTAATTAGATGACCCAAATAATATTTTTTACAAACTAATCTTTGGAAGACACACCACTCACCCATGTAGATTTTTCTACATTTTTTCTTGTAAGATAACAGAATACTGTAACAATCGTATTCTTATGTTCTTGTTATATTTTTGTAACTCAGAATTTCTAACACGCTGTAACCTATCACTACCGAGATCAAACTGATTTTTTCTTAACAGCCAGCAAATAGAAGATTTTCTTACAAATATATTTATTACCATTACCCTTTACTAATATAAACTGGGTTTTTGGTCTGACCTTTCTCTCATATTTATTATATTGTTTTTAATTCTAAGCCGCCATTTACATGAGAAAGAATTGTTAAATACGTCACTAAATCAGCATTTTTATTTTCAATGCAAAATTCATCTTCTGCACCCAAAGAAGTTTCAGCAGATTGGGAAGCCGTTAGAACGGAAATTTCACAGTCGTCTAGATCTTCATATATATAAGAATCATAATTTTTCAAAAGAATATTTTTACATCTCGAAATTTCTATTTCAATTCCTAAAAATGTAATTTCTAAAAATGCGTCTTATTTTGCTTTATTAATAATTAAGATTATATTGTCACAATCAGGTAATTCAAAATTTCTTTTTGAATACTTGTACTGTCGAATCGGGAAAACGAAATTCTTTGGTAGAATTTTCAAAGGTACTAGGCACTTTTAATATCATTTTGGAGCGGTATTCGTTGAATTCGATTCATAGTTTCTAAAATATTAGAATTAACAACCGTAGCAAAATGTAGTACTCATAGATCTCAAACGTAGAAAAAAGCTTTCACAGGCCTGACTAGAATACAGCCATGGTAAAAACAGTTCTGACTTTAACAGTAAACTCTAAACCCGAAACCGAACTAACCCAAGCTGAGCAATTTGCAACTTTAAGAAGTTTGTAACAATAAAGCCATAAACTGTTAACCCTAAATACAACTAATCAAATCTGAGCAACTTGCATTTAAATTTTTTTAAAAATAATATCGTAAACCTTAAACTTAACTAACCCAAGCTGAAGAATTGGCAATTTAAAAAGTATAAATAATAAAATCACAAACCATAAACCCTAGATCCCAAATCTTAAATCCAGCAAACACAAGCTCAACAATTTGAAATTGAAAAAATCTTTAAACAATAAAATCGCAAATCCTAAACCCTAAACTTAATTAATTAACTCAGCAAATATCAATTAAAAATGTTAAAATAATAAAACCTTCAACTCTTAACTCTGGGTCATAAACCCTAGACCTAACTAACCCAAGCTGATGAATTTGAAATAAAATAAAGGTTTAAATAAGAAAGCCGTAAATATTCCTTATACCCAGAACTCAACTAACCCAAGCTCAGACATTTTTAAGTAAAAAAGTTAACAATTAAAAATAAATAATAATTCAACTAACCCAAGTTGAGCTATTTGGAATTTGATGCATGGGTTTAGGAAGTATGGTTTATGCTTTACTTCAATTAGTATTAGTTTGGTTTTGGGTTTAGTGTTTACGGTTTTCTTATTTACACTTTTTTTAATCGCAAAATGTTAAACTTGGACTATAATTTGGTTTAGGGTTTGCGATGTAGTATTAATTTTTTTTTTAATGTTTTAACTTGGGTTAGTAGGATTTTCGTTTTAAAGTTTAGGGTTTTATTATTTGATCGTAATTAATTGTAAATTACTTAGTTTGGGTTAGTTGAATTTATGGTTTATGGCTTACTGTTTTTTTATTTAAACCTTTTTATAATTTAATTTTGCTCAGCTTCGGTTAGTTAGATTTTGGGTTTAAGATTTAGGGTTTTATTATTTAAACATAATTAATTGTAAATTATTCAGTTTGGATTAGTTGGGTTTAGAATTTAGGATTTACGGTTATTTTATTTAAACTTATTTATAATTTCAAATTTTTCAGCTTCGGGTAGTTGAGTTTTGGGTTTTAGGTTTAAGTTTTATGGTTTTATTATTTATACTATTTAAATCGCATATTGCTAGCTTGGGATAGTTAGTTTATACTATTTATATGGGGCCGTTTATTTTGCTCATTGAATAGAGGCCTCGCGCTGATTGCATGCCCTCGACCTCTCACCTTGTAAGGACGGCTCTACACCCGTCGCTGGTTTTCTGGCCGCCACACATACCATTGCGCGAGCCACCGGTGACCGTCACCGTCGCCACTGCTTTGTTTTTGTTGATTCGTGCAGGTAGAATATTATGTTGTTGTATTCAGCTGGTTTCATGACTTTAAATTATTTCATATATGACTTAGATTGATTTCAACTTGGCTATATTTCAAATGAATTTACATGATTTCAGATTATCATTTGATTTCACTTTTTTTTGTGTTGATTTCATGAAGGGGAGTTTACGATTTCACAGAGTGAATAGCTCCTCGGATTATTCAATTTAAATAATACTTTTTCACCCTGAATATCACGATATAACTAAGCTTTATCGTTGTGCTTTCTCTTGTAGATATTCAGTATTATTATATATAAAATTTACTATTTTACACTTCTAGTCAACTGTACTTATTCTGTTGCACGAAAAAATTAAAAACTTGGAAAGATAATGTTGTATTAGAAGTATTAATATTTTGTGATTATTTAAAAATAATTAATAATGACATAATTTATTTTTTCAATATTGAATCTTTATCTGTCTAAAGTATAGTATAGAAAAATTATAATTATTATACTATTTTGATGATGGAATTATTATAAAAAAAAAACAATAATTCAATCTTTTATATGTACAGATTCCATCTGATTTTATAGATAAAAATAGATTTTAGAATCAATGACACATCGCTGACAAAAGACACCCTGGTATACGATATCTACATAATATTAAAATTATATAATAAGTCATGTGTCAAAGTTTGACTCTCTGTTTTATGGTGGCTCTCTTGTGATTATCGATCAAAAATTCGAAATTATTTTTTTTGTTTAAAAAGTCAGTTGAATTTTAAGGGGGCAGGCCTGGGTTAAACCCAAAAAAAGAACTTTCTTTACGAGTCCAGAAAACTTCTTTTTTGGATTGAACCCAGGCTCGCTCCCTCAACTCATCATGCAAAAATCTTTTTATGAAGGTATTAATTTTTCTTTTCAATGAAATACAAATGCTTTACGAAAAGATCTTTTTGTCATTTAACCTCATTTTTCACTTTTATGCTTTAATTTACGTTTTTCACGAAGCGAATAATAATTTTTTGCTCCGAATTTGGAGGTTAAATACTGTATCGTACTAATCAGCTGTGTTCTAAGAGTCAATGGTACGTGAAATATATTTATAATGAATAGTTTTCTAAAATTATGGTGAGTTTATTCAGTAAAGACACAATGTTGATAAAAACACTGTTTTCTGAATACTTCGTTTTTTAAACTTTAATTTTACGCTGGCGCACACGAAATTAATGAATCCGGCTAAAATTTTAAGAGAATATTCTTCAAAGTATTTAGAATAAAAATGAGCATTTTTTGAACATTATTTTGAAATTTTTTTTATTAAAAGCCATTACCCGTAAAATTATTGTAAAACTAGTGTTTCTTTAAGCAAAGTCATAAATCAATAATGTTGTATTTTTAAATATATTAATAAATTTTAGAAAAAAACAATATGCACACTTTATTTTTATATACTTTAAAGAACATATCCTAAACATTTCATCCGGGTTAAAAAATTAGGTGGGCACCAGGATGACTTTCCTCGTAACACTATTATTATTCAAATTTAACACATTTTCTAGGATAACACTAAACATAAGAGAGGTAGATGGCTGAAAAATTCTATATAACTTTTAATATCAGTACAAATATGATATGAAAGTATCCATTCATAAGAATCAAAATTGTAGAAAAATTTGATTTCACTAGAGAGCCACCTTACGGACCCTATTAATTTCGTAAAATTATTTTTTTTATTATTATTATTCCCCGTGCGCTCCTGCATGTTTTCGTTATTTTATTTATTAAAGAAATATATATATATATATATATATATATATATATATATATATGAGTCAGGCCAGCCAAGATGAACAACTCGGTGCGCACCTAGTTCTCAGTATTCTATGGCGACATTTTATATGAAATTACCGATCAAAAAAAGTTCTCAAAACAAGTTTTAGCTCCGAAGGTCCAATATTTGCCTAGTAGAATGTTTTGAATTTGAGAAAATGGTCACAAAATAGTTATTTTCAAGAAGTTCTAGAGAACGCCCAAGAGCACAATTTTGAACGTACCAAAAATAATTTCTTCATCTTTTTATAGTTTTCTAGATAAAAATTATTAGGCTACCCTGACAGTTCAATGTCTAGCCTATACAAAGCTGAATATAAACTCGAAATTTTGTATTTTTAGGTTATGTTCAATCGAATGCCATTCTACTAACTCAACATGAATTTAGATATAGCATGCCTCAAATTCTTCTAATCAAAAAGACCTTCAATTCCTCTTTTGGTACGCTCAAATCCATTACGTATAACCAAAAATACAGCCAGTTTTTTCCACATAAAGTAAACGACATAGTATTAAACTCTGTCATAATTTACGCAAGGCATTATAGGGAGGATATTTTGATAAAAGGTTACGATAGATTTAAAATTGTGAAGAAATTTAGGTAGCAAAATGGGAGGCCTTGAGGTGCCGGCAATTTAGAAGTGCAAGTCGTTGACAACTTGTGGCCTCCCATTTCGCCACCTAAATTTTTTCATCCAAATATCTTCAATGATGCTACATCCATTCAAATTGAAGGTTTTAATGTTAGCGATCACTTTACGGAATGTATAATTGCCCGTAAAGTATAATCCCATACGTAAATTACGTGAGAGTTTAATAGTATGTCGTTTACTGCAGGTGAAAAAAATTAAAATTTCAATTATATATTCAGCTTTACATAGGTTATCCATTGAACTTCCACGGTAGCCTAATCACTTCATGATCTTACGAGGTTAATGATTTTTATGAGGTTTATGATTTTTATGGGATTTATGATTTTTCTGGAGTTAATGATTTTCATGGGAATTATGATTTTTTTGATTTATGATATTTATAAGATTTATGATTTTTATGCGTTTATTGAGATTTATGGAGTTTATGGGTTTTACGATTTTCATGGGGTTAATGATTATGCTGGGTTTTATTATTTTTATGGGATTTATGATTTTTAAGAGATTTATGATTTTTTGGGGTTTATAATTCTTATACGGTTTATAATATTTATGGGGCTTATGATTTTTATAGGGTTTATAGATTTTCTGACGTTGAGGATTTTTATGAGGTTTATGATTTGTATTGTGTTTATTGTGTTTATGATTTTTATCGGGTTTATGGAGTTTATAGAGTTTATGATTTTGATGTTTATGATTTGTATGTTGCTTATAATTTTTATGAGGTTGAGGATTATTATGAGGTTTATGATTTTTATAGTGTTTATGATTTTTATGGGTTTTATGGGGTTTATGGAGTTTATGGAGTATATGATTTTGATGGGTTTTATGATTTTTATGTGGGCAATGCTTTTTATGAAGCGGATTATTTTAAGGAGGTTTATCATTTTTATTGGATTCATGATTTTTATGAGGTTTATGATTTGTATAGGGTTTATGATTTTTATGGGTTTTATGAAGTTTATGGAGTTTGTGGGTTTTGCGATTTTTATGGGGATTATTATTATTATGCGGCTTATCATTTCTATGAGGCTTATTAATTTTATGGGATTTATGATTTATATGGGTTTTATGATATTTATTATTTATATGTGATTTATGATTATTATGCGGTACAAAATTTCTATGAGGCTTATGCATTTTATGGGTATTATGATTTTTATGTGTTTATTGAGGTATATGGGGTTTATGGGATTTGCGATTTTTGTAGATTTTAAGGAATTTATAAGATTATGGGATTTACAATGTTTACGGGTTTGATCGAGTTTATTGGGTTTATGATTTTTATGAGGTTAATGAATTTTATTGAGATGATCAATTTTCTATGGTTTATAATATTTATGGGTTTTATGATTTTTGTGGTGCGAGTTCTCTTTTTGTTGCAAAGTTGATTTAATTAAACAAGAAACGTTTATCCTGTTCGCTTGTTTATTTAAATATACATATATATTAATTTAAATGACTAATATTATATGTAGATAGATATATAAAGGACTGCGTAGCAAATTTGTTTATTATAGGAGGGGTTTAATAAATGTACACACGTATATGTGAAATTAACAAGTCATAATATATGTTTAACATATCGTACTGGCCTACCGACCTTTAATTCTTTTATTTATTTGCATTTTTATCTTAGAAACAAAAGCAAACATCTTTGATAATTCTACTCGTTTATTCCAAACGCTTACACACTTGATTTTTTTAAATAATCAAAAAGAAAAGAAAAGAAAATTATTATAAGACATTAGCATTGAATTATTTATTTTTATTTATCACACAAAAGTTATCTGATCTTGAAAAAAAAAAGATTTCTGTGTTGTTTGCGACTCCAGATATATTGGGCGAAGAGTCTAACTTCTGCAACAAATACATTCCCATGGCATAAATAAACAATAATAATTTTATTTGTTAAATAAAACTGTGTTATCTTGTTCATATAGAGTTAACTATTATTTTACTTTTTACCGATTAGAGCGACAGAAAGAGAATTTTGAATAAAACTCAGGTGTCCCAGAAAAACGAGAATTCAATATCAAACGACGATGTATTTTTCTTTACTCGTATTAATAAAAGAAACATTCATTATTACGCCAAATTGTCACCTTATTACCAGTTAGTGTTATTGTGTTAGTTTTAGTGAACATATATGCACCCCGGAGAATTTGTTTATCGCGGCCGGTTATTTAATTAAAAGAGATGATACACTTTTTTACAAATTATTATTTATTAATATACAGTCAGCCAACCATACAAATTAGCCATCGGCATGGTATGTATGTGAAAAATTAAATTATTCTTTTTACAGCTTTTTACAGAAAAAAAAGAGCAAGATGGCGGGAGGAGAGGAATCAACTCCTGAGCCTGGTAATAATTATTATACGTGTCACCCAAGAACAAAAAATGCAGCGGTAGTATGTATTATATGCGATAGTGTTTATCACCAAAGTTCCTTTGAGCAATCAAAAAAATACAAGTATGTGAGTGAAAGGATTATTATATGTCCTGAACATAAACATGACGACATAACCTCAAAAATTTATGAAGAAACACTGAGTACACCAGCAAAATTACTAATAGCACAAATAAAACTGAGAGATTCTGAAGACATAAGAAGTGAAATATTAGCTGATCTGACAAATAAAACACAAGAAATTCTAAATGCTTCAGTCTTTGAAAATCAGAGTGAATTTGAATTAATGAAATCTGAAAATATTCTACTAAAACAGTTGGTTTGTGAATTAAAAGAAAAAAATGAACTGTTAAGAGACAAAATACAAGGAAGCCAAGACAATAGTCAAGTTAAGAATATTTCATATTCAGAAATGATTAGTTACCACAAACCACAACAAAAAATAGTACCAAGAATCTTGGTGAAAAGAACAAACAGTACAAATAAAGACAGAAATTTTGACATTAAAAAAGTGTAACTGATTGTTTGACTAAACAAAAAAATATACAATCTAAACACATTGATACAAGGAAGAAGGATGAAATAATCATTAGCTGTTGTAACAATGACAGTGTTAAATTGACTGAAAATTTATTAAAAATGGAATTGAGTGGTAAATGTGATATAAAAACTGAGGAACTTATTAACCCGAAAATAAAAATTGTGGGAATAGATAATTACACTGATATGACTGAAGAAGAAATAGAAAATGACATAAACACTAGAAATTTCAGCAATTTCTCAACAAGAGGTCAAGTTTTGTACATGCATAAGAACAGCGTAAACAATCTAACTACTGTACTAATGGAAATACCATCTGAAATTTATAAACATATCAGGGAAAACAAAAACAGAATTTTCGTAGGTTTCCAAAATTGTAAAGTTTACGATTTGATCAATATCAGGCCATGTGATAAATGTGGCAGGCTTGGTCACAGTAAAAAGAATTGTGAAAATGAGATAGCGTGCCTTAAATGTTCAGGAAAGCACAAAACAAATGAATGTCGAAGTGTAAGTAATAAATGTTTGAATTGTGATTTTAGCAATAATAAACATAAAACCAATTATGACACAAACCATCATGCCTCTAATATGAATTCATGTGTAATCTTGAGCAATAGAATAAAAAAATACATAGACTCTGTTGACTACCCTATGAAACCTACCTTACCATCGTAGGATGCAACAATGCCTCATAAGTGGAATACAAACAGTCAGTTACAAACACAGTTATCAGCATCTACTAGCACATTAAACCACCAACAAGATTGTATACAATAGCAAGCAAGTGAAGGAATCATCACATCAAATTCGAAACAGCAAGAACAACATGGACAACAACAAAAATTACAATTTCTACAAACTGCGCAAAATCAATCTAATAAATCTAAGGGAAAAAAGGTTACTAAATAAAAATGGGTTATTTAGAATTTTCTGAATTAATAGAAAATGACACAGTCCAAAAAGAAAAAATATGCGGCAATATAAATGTTCTAAATAAAGCTTTAAATAATAAAAATGATATAATTCTACTTGTTAATATAAGAAGTATGAATGCAAATTTTGATAAATTAAAAATATTATTTAAAAGTTTAATTAACAAACAGTTATAGTTATATGCACTGAAGCATTTATACAATTAAACTATAAATTATATGAACTAGACGGGTACGAGACTTTCTATAATGAAAGTAAAGTAAATCAAAATGATGGTGTAATTGGTTTTGTTAATAAAGATATTATACACAAAACTTATGTTGTTCTGGAAGGATTAGAATTATTAATATTCATATTACACTAAATAATGAAAGTAGTATGGAAATTTCTGCTGTATATAGATCTCATGATATACATAAAACTGAGTTCATTGTTGATTTAAATAAATTCTTAAAGAAAAAGAAAAATACCAAAAATCATTTAGTGATAGGGGACTTTAATATAGATTTACATAAGTCAGATAGTATGTGTCAAGAATTTCTTTGTAATTTCTTAGACAAAGGTTACATTCCTGGTTTTGTAGGTATTACAAGGCCCTCTATTTGCAATTATAAAGGATCATGTATCGACAACATTTTCATTAAAACAAACGGTTTAAGTACAAAAACATATACACTAAAGCATTCCATAGCAGACCACTACCCTCTATTTATTGCCATAAATAAGCTTAAAAATATAAATAAGGAACCGACAGTAGTATTAGATTATAAAAAATTAAGAAATATTTCTGAGACAAGAGACTGGAGAGCAATTATGTCAATACATGATCCTAATATAGCTACTAACAAAGTAATTAATGAAATTAAACAATGTATAGAATTAGTTAAAGTAAAAAAAAGAGAAGAAGAAAAACAGAAAAAATTGGATTACTAATGGTATTATTAAACCATGTGAGACAAAAGAATTTATGTACAATTTATGGCAAATGGACTACAATAATGATCAACTAAGATCACAATATAAAAATTATGCCAAAGTGTTAGATAACATTATTATGGATACAAAAATTAAATATGAAATAAGTCTAATCCAAAATAATTCCAACAATCCCAAAAGACTATGTGAAATTATTAACACGAAATGTGGCAAAATAAAAAAAACAAATGATACTATAAATTACATTAAAACTGGTACTGATAAAATAACTGATAAAGTTGAAATAGCTTAAACTATGAATAAATATTTTTGTGAATTATACCAAAAATTTAGTGAAAAGATTGATAAACAAATTGAAACTGATCTAAAACTACCAAACATGAATGAAAATTCTATTTTTATTAAACCAACAAGTTCAGATGAAATAACTAGCATAATTAATACCCTAAAATTAGAAAATGGCGGTGTAGACAAAATAAATGCTAAAACTCTGAAAATAATCAGTAAATATATCGCGGAACCACTAACGTATGTATTTAATACGTGTATTGAAAAAGCTGTTTGGCCTGATGCACTAAAAAAAGCTGAAATTGTACCTATGTATAAAACTGGTGAGAAACATAATGTCTCTAACTATAGACCTATCTCATTAATATCTAATATTGCTAAAATTTTTGAGAGGATTTTATACAACAGAATTTTTGATTTCATAAAAAAAATAACATAATATCTGAACATCAATTTGGTTTTATGAAAAAAATAGGTACTGAGAATGCTTTAAATTACATAACAAATATTGTATACAGTAACCTGGATCACAGTAAACCAACAATTGTAACGTTTCTGGATTTGGCGAAAGCTTTTGATACTGTTGACCACCAAATATTACTAGATAAACTCTATTGTGTAGGAATGTGATGAACTATTTCATACTTCTTTTTTTTATCTTTCTTTTTATCTTCTCATTTCGTAACGTCTCTACGAAATAAACATTTTCCTTCTTAACTTTTACGCAATACATAAAATCCTACCGAAATTTAATATAGACGTTAGGACAAATAACTCAATCGAGCTCTATTCGGAATAATTAAGCACCTGTGTTTGATTATCCCAAATAGAATTCGAACGAGTTAATACCGATCTCGGAATATTCCATTTTTTATGGTAAACTCGGTTTGCTGTTAGTCACCCGATGTTGCTATGACGAAAGTAATATTCTGCCTAGGGCTAGAGTAAGAACTATTGTATACACAGGTGTGCATTTTCCGGGCGGACCCGTAATAAAAGCAACCTCTTTCTTGAACTCGGGGCCAGAAGTCGCCCGTCAGCCGAGACGAAGTCGCTATACCAAAGCGCATAAATTAACTTTCGGGAGGTCCGCCGCACAGGGAAACGCGCACCTGCCTATTGTAAGAATTTTCCATTATATCGATATTCAAAGTAAGAAGGAGCCCTCAGCTCATGCAAGCCTGCCTGCGAGTAGATCATTCTTGCCGTGAAAGTCACCGAGTGTAGATCGTTGCTAATCCTCAAGCACTTCGTAAACCGCGTGTTAATATCAAGTTCGGGTAACGTGCTCAAAATAAAATTATTACACGCGACGTGCAAGTAACGCACCAGCGATGCGCCCACGTGCATCCACGAACGCCGAGCGCAATTGAAGAAATTGTATCAGGACTACTTACTTGAATAAAAACCACCGATATAAGGTAAATTAATAAACATTATTTAAAACCTACAACAGACTCTCGGGTCTGCTCACTAATCGCCTCCTATCCAAGCCTCCCTTTCCTGCTTTAGCCACGCAAACAATCTCGCGCGTGCAAACCGCTAGGCGCGACGCGAGAAACGCCGTAACGTTCGGGCTTTATTTATTAATAATAAAAGCCAGTACGTCACAGGAATACGGGGACAGGCGCTGGATTTACTTTCAAGTTATCTTAATAATAGATATCATACAGTAAAAATAAATGACAAAGAAAGTGATAGCAAGTTAATAAGAACACGTGTTCCGCAAGGTACCATCCTAGGACCATTACTTTTTATAATATACATTAACGATATCTTGAAAGAATTTCCAGCAGAAGCAATTCTGTCGTATGCAGATGATACTGCAATTATAGCTACTGGAGATACCTGGAGCGAAGCTCAAAGAATCATGAACAAGTACCTGATAATAGTTGATAAGTGGTTAGCCTTAAACAAACTGTCGTTAAATGTTGAGAAAACTGTATATATGACTTTTGGAAATTATGCTGATAGTGTACCAAAGCAAATAGATGTTAAAATAAAGGATAGAAAAATAAACAGAGTCGAGAGCTGTAAATACTTAGGAGTCATCTTCGACTATAATTTGAAGTGGGATAGGCATATACAATATATCATTAATAGAACAAAATATCTTGTTTATATTTTTTATAAACTTTCTAAATCAATGCCAACAGTAACATTGAGAATGGTATACTATGCTTTTTTTCGTAGTATAATAAATTATGGAATTATAGCTTGGGAGGGGTGTAAATTCTGAAAATAGTGATTAAGAATACTTTTGTAATACAAGATAAACCAATGAATCTTAAACAACTATTTACTTTTGAAGCACTAAGATACCACTACTCTAGTCTCAAGATTAAATACCTCAATTCTAAAAGTATTACGAGGAAAAAAAACCTAGTTATACCAAGTAATAAGAAAAAAGTCAGTAATCAGAATAGTTATACGAAAACTATTGTAACTTTTAATAGTCTTCCAAATGATCTAAAAACCTTAGTTATTGATAAAGTATCTCATTTTAACAAGCTAAAAAGCTGGATAAAATCTAACTTTTATATATAAAATAATTAACACCACTGTTGCGTTATTGTGTTACTCTGTTTTACTTATATGCTAAGAAATGATTTAAGGAATGATATGGTCATAAACAAGACCTGTAGTATTAAGTTATTAGTTTCTAAGTTTAATTCTTAAGTATATCGATATATTGTTAATTTTTTTATATTTTTTTATATGTCATTTTGATACCGGATCTGCGAACAGGTAACCCGTTTACCTCTGCAGAATTTATAGATATGTATATTTCTGTAAATTTTTCTGGTCTTTAAATAAATACAATTATTGACAGCTGTATGGTCGTGTAGGTTAAAATGGTTAGACCGGCAAAGTCAGCGTGCGCCGACTCATGGTTTCGTCCAGATAGATCTATTCCTATGGCCGTTACTTAATATCTAATTGTTTGTTAGTACACTATATACTTCCCATAACGGATAACGTGCTTCTCTGCATGCTTGGAGGCACGCGGACGTTCACATTCTCGTACTCTGCTCGGTGCGTCTTCATGCGGCTAGATCTGCACAAAATTACAGATACGTAATGGGTTCCTTGGCGCTTGAATTCGTAGGTAGTGGTTTCTTTTGTAGTTGGACGATGAGTGACTCCTCAGCTCCTTGCTGTTACTCTGCTCTGCCCTGCTCTGCCCTCGGCTGCTCGATTCTCCGAATATGCGCCAAGTGCGAAATTACGTATTTAGATAATAGTATTCGCGCACGTTCCGCTCTCTCGTATACCGCTGCTGCATCATTTTCCCCTCTTATTTATGTATATGAATGTTTGATTATGATTAAATAACCGTATTCTGTCAGCCTGATACTGAACAAGTGAAAATCAGTGAACCCGCTATTTTAATTTGTTAACAATAAATTATTTGTGTTAATTTTGAGTGCAAAGGTTCTTACTTCCGTCTTCCAATAGGCTACGACGTATCTCAAATTAATTGGCCTTATATAAATGGAAATATCGTATTGTTTATTTAATAGTTATAAATAATTACGTTATACACAAATTCGGTTTTCTATTATGCCCGATTATACAATGATTTCCCATAATTTAACGCGTACAAACATTCTGCTGAGCTGTGTAGTGTACATGATATATATAGTGTACAATTCCCGAAAAAGCAGTAAATGGGAGTCTGCAATTGCGGTGGCTTTATAACACATACCGTATTATTTTTAGCTAAAATATTAATTTGTGACCGCTTCGAATATTGTTTGCATATGCCTCTCATATTCAAGAGTAGATTTGCCTACTGTCATGTAACAATATTAAGCGTTTTTTCCTTATTATATTTGACCTAAGTTACTGTAGAAGCGGCCTTAGCTTTTCAGCCTAATGCCACGTGACCTCGCGCGATCCGACGTCAGCCCGGTAGGCGAGCGCGCGCGGGGTTACGCAATACTTTGCTGATTGAAATATACATCTACTCTAGGTCCATTTCACTGCCTTACCCACCTTAAGAGACAGCTGGACCGTTGCAGTGGGTTTTATGAGGTTTTTGAAGTTTATGGGTATTACGATTTTATTGGGGTTAATGATTATGATAGGTTTTATAGTTTTTATGAAGCATATGATTTTTATGGGATTTATGATTTTTCTGGGGTTAATGATTTTCATGGGAATTATGATTTTTTGGATTTATGATTTTTATGGGGTTTGTGATTTTTATTAGATTTATTAATTTTATGGGTTTTATAAAGTTGCTGATTCTTATGACGTTTGTTATGAGGTTTATGATTTTTATAGGCTTTATAGTTTTTATGAGGTTAATGATTTTTATGGGTTTTTTACGATTTTCATGGAGTTTATCTCTATTATGTGGTTTATGATTTTTATGGGATTTACGATGTTTTTGATTTTTATGTGGTTTATGATTTATCTGAGCTTGAGGATTTTTATGAGGTTTATGATGATTATTGTGTTTATGATTTTTATGGGTTTTATGGGGTTTATGGAGTTTATGATTTTGATGAGGTTTATGATTTTTATGTGGTTTATGTTTTTATGAAACTAATTATTTTTATGAGGTTTATCATTTTTATGGGATATATGATTCTTATGGGGTTTATGATTTTCTTGGGGATTATGAATTTTGCGGGGTTTATGATTCTTATGGTACTAGTGATTTTTAGAGATTTATGATTTTTATGGGGGTTATAATTCTTATAGTGTATATGATATTTATTGGGTTTATGATTTTTATGGGGTTTATGTTTATCGACCGGTAATAGCACCACGTACTCTCTCTCTCTCTCTCTCTCTCTCTCTCTCTCTCTCACACTCAAATATAATACATTTACATCAATTTATGTTTATCTATGCCAGCTAAATGACGATACAAGGGCACAAGAGGAAGAAGCTGCAAGAGTGGGTGGTTCGCAACTTAACGCAAATACCCCAAGATTTATATCACTCCTTCAACAAACAAGAGAGAGAGAAACAGCGATAGCTTGCCAGCGTGATTAGACACTCCCAACATGGCCAGAGTCTAGGGGGAGGGGAGTGCACAACGCGACAATCGCAAAATAGCATATTTGCTAGTCATCGTGTTAATGTTGTTGGAAAAATGGTTCTATCCTGGAACATCAAGTTTTCCGGGGAACAAGACGGTCGCAGTATTCAAGAATTGCTACGCGTCAATGAATGCCCCACACTGGCCCGCATAGAGGACGAGGACCTCTTGAATGCCGTGACAGAGTTGCTGAAGGGAGGAGGACTCCAATGGTATCGTCAACCAAGGAAGAATTGGCACACATGGCAAGACTTTTGCGAGTCAGCACGATGCTGTTACGGCATGGATAGCCGTTATCAACAGCGCTTGGTGACAGAAGCGATTGTGCGTACCCAAGGATTTGCAGAATCAGTCACGGACTATATATTTTCTCTGCTCTCATACATTGACAAATTCGAAGTGCCTTGGAACGAGGAAAGAAAACTGCAACTTATATATCAAAAGATGTCGCCAGAGTTGCAAGCGATCGTGAGTAAAGAGAAAACCACCGATCTATACACTTTAATTCGATTGGCGCAGCAGGCAGAAGTTGTTGTGAAGGTGCGGCGTAACTGGAAAGAGCCTCCTCCAGCTGATAAGTGCTTGCTGCCAGAATTGGCGTATAAAGGGCCACGCGCACCGACAAATTATTATAAAATGAGTCTAGCTGCAATTGATGAAAGTTCGACCCCAGATTTGTCTTAGAAAGTTGACAAGCATATAGAGGAGAACTGGAGTGCGAAGCGCAACGTTCCAAGTCTGGCAGCGATATCGCAGGGTTCGTCTCAAGATATTTCAGCTATGATTGAGAAGTTGTTCGAGGAAAAGCTAAGGCAGCTGACTTAGACTAGCCCTATGAAAGCTCCACCGCCAGCTGCAGAGGAAGCAGCGGCGCAAAAATCGGCTCCCACAAGATATAAGGGGTCGTAGTATAAAAGGGTGGTAGTCCGAAAAGAAGAAACTCTACACGGCAGCCGACGAGTAACATGAATAAAGGAAAGACACCTGGGCCACGTTCCCACCTTGTCTGCTGGGGCTGTAGCTGGCCAGTATACACTACAGGGACGTGTCCTGAGGGTGCGGGAAAAGAGCAGGGAGGTGTGTAGATCATGTCCATATCACCCCTGCAGCCAACCTAAGGACCTCACCGACGCACCCTAATGAGACCAGAGAAGCACAAGAGCAAGCTGAGCCAGTTCTTCCACCGATCGCGACGGTGGCACAACCTATAGTAGCTTACGATGCGAATGGCGCTTCTGAGGGATCCGCTCCTTACATCGAGAGAGACTACTCTCGCTGGTGGATTCGGAGTACGTGCACTGCATGATGGAGGTGCGGCACGTACATGTATTGGACCACTTGGCTTGCAGATTGCAGCAGCGTGTAATAAAAAGATCGCACCAAGCAAAGGACCAGGCGTGCGTATGGTTAACGTACAGATCTTAGCTGTGATCGAATATTCTGATACCCGAGCTATCAGAAGGATGTCTTCTCGGAGTAGATTTTAAGCGAGTGTTCAACGCACACATCGTACCTCGCGAAAATAAATTAAAGGGATTGAGGAACTTCTCCCTCTCGAGGTAGCGACAGTAGGAGTGGATGAGCAAATTACCGTCTCCTCGGTTGGACTAGCCGACGTTACAGAGGTGCAACTCTTATAGGACTAGCTTCTCCTACCAAAAGAAAAGCGGATGCAAGTCTTACATGAAGAACGCGCAAAAACATATGAGCGTATCGCATTGCTGTATTATTGGCCGTCAATCTATAAGGACATAGCAAATTAAGTCCGTCGCTGCGGATTATGCTAGCAATGCAAAACTGTCCAATTAGCACCCGCTGGACTTATGGGCCGGCGTATTGTAACGAGGCCATGGCAGGTAGTAACTGGAGATATTACGGGCTCCAACTCTCGTACACCGCGCGGTCATGAATACCTGCTAGTATTCATGGACCTTTTCACGCGCTGGGTGTAGTGTATCCCCATTCGCAAGGCAAATGCGAAAACAATTAAAAGGAAACTCAGAGAGAAGATCTTCCTACACTTCGGAGTGCCGGAGACGTTCCACTCTGATATTGGAACGGAATTTAAGAACAAGATAGTGGATCGATTCCTCGAAGAGCATGGAGTGGTCCACACGACAATACTACCGTATCATGCGCAAGCAAATCCAGTGGAGTGAGTAAACCGCACTTTTAAGACCATGACCACGTCGTATATTGAGACAAACCATAGTACTTGGGATTTACACATTCCCGACCTAGTGTTTGCCTATAATACGGCCGTGCAAGAATCCACAGAATTGTCACCAGCTTTTCTGAATTTCGGACGCAACCCTGTATCTCCAAGTACGCTACGACGGCAAGAAGAACTCGCCGTAGCGCATGAAGCAGAGACAGCTGCGTTAGAAAATTGGAACGAGTGCAGGAATAAACTGTGTGAAATGCGAGATTTAGCTGCCGAAAATGCAGTAAAAGCGTAAGAACGCTAAGCTAAATATTATAATATCAAGCGACGATACGTGCAATATGCGGTTGGCCAGAAAGTATTGCGGCGTAATCGCATTCTTTCATCTGCGCCCCAAGGAATCATTGCTAAATGGGCCCCTAAATACAGTGGGTCATACGTCATGTCAGAGAAGCAAGGTTACAATACCTACCAACTGACTGACAAAAATGGAAACAAGGTGGAACAAATCTTCGTGAATGATTTGAGACCATACTTCGCCGACGACACCACGCCTTTCGACTCCGAAGACGAGGCTACAGAAGATGCTTCGAAGGACGGCGAGACGAGTCGCGAGCGAATGATACACCTTTAGTAGTAGGGAAAAAACGTGGTAGGCTGCGTCAAGCAAGTGTAGTAGTCAAGCGTAAGGATGGGGTTGTCAGTAATAATGTAGGTGCGTGACCCACTAGAGTATGGTGTTTATGGTTTTTAATGGGTTTTTTATTTTTGTGGGTTTAATGGTGTTTATGGTTTTGTATTGCGTATATGATTTTTATGGATTTTATAAGGTTGATAGATTTGTGTTTTACGCTTTTGTGGAGTTTGTGATTATTATGTGGTTGAAGATTTTTATGGGGTTGATAATTTTTATTGGGTTTTTGATTTTTATGGGTTTTATGGGATTTATTATTTTTATGGGGTATATGATTAAATGGTATTATGAGTTTTACGGCGTTCATGGGTTTTACGATTTTTATGGGCTATATGATTTTTACGGGATTTATGATTTTTATGTGGTTTATGATTTTTATGAGGTTGGCGATTTTTATGAGGTTTATTGTGTATATGATTGTTATTGGGTTTTTGATTTTTATGGGTTTTATAATTCCTTTAGGGTTTATAATATTTATGGGACTTATGATTTTTATAGGATTTATTCATTTTATGGGTTTTATTATTATTATTATTATTATTATGGGGAATGATAATGATTTTTATCGGATTTATGTGTTTAAGATTCTTATGTGGTTTATGATTTTTATGAGGTTGAGGATTTTTATGGTATTATGATTTTTATAGATTTTACAATTTCTATGGTGCATATGACTCTTATGTGGTTTGTAGTTTGAATGAAGCTTTTAATTTTTTTGAGGTTTATGGTATTTATGAGGTTCATTATTCTTGTGGCATTTATGATTTTTATGGGGATTACAAGGTTTATAGGGTTTATAATTTTAATGCGGTTTATAGTTTTTATTAGGTTTTCGATTGTTATGCGATATACTATTTTTATGGGGTTTACGATTGTTATGGGATTTATGAGGTTTATGAAGTTTATGGATTTTCAGATTGTTTTGAGGTTCATGATTTTTCTTTGGTTTATGATTTTTACAGGTATTATTATTTTTATGGGATATATGATGTTTATGGTGTTTATGTGGTTTATGATTTTTATGAGGCTTTCGATTCATATGAGGTTTATGGTGTTTGAGGTTTTTAATGCGTTTTTTATTATTGTGGGTTTAATGGTGTTTATGGTTTTGTATTGGGTATATGATTTTTATGGATTTTACGAGGTTTATATAGTTTGTGTTTTACGCTTTTGTGGGTTTTATGGGATTATTATGTGGTTGAGGATTTTTATGAGGATTATGATTTTTATAGGGTTGATAATATATATTGGGTTTTTAATTTTTATTGGGTTTATGATTTTTATGGGTTTTCTGATTCTTATGTGGTTTATGATTTATATGATGCCGATTATTTTTATTTTTGTATGAATATGATTTTTATGTGATTTATGACTTGTATGAGGTTGATGATTTTTGTCATGCTTATGATTTTTATGGGGTTTATGATTTTTATGGGGATTATGAAATTTATGGAATTTATGATTTTTATGGGTTTAAGTTGTATTACGGGGTTTATGGGGTTTTCGATTTTTATTGGGTGTATGATATTTATAAGGATTATAATTTTTATGGGTTTTTTGAGTTTATGGGGTTTATGGGGTTTACGATTTGTATTGATTTAAAGGATTTATTAGCTTATGCGATTTACAATGTGTACTGATTTCATGGTGTTTATGAATTTACTTTTTTATGGGGTTTATGATTTTCACGTAGTTTATGTTTTTTTATGCGGTTTACGATTTATATGCATTTTAAGGGATTTAGAAGTTTATGGAATTTACAGTATTTACAGGTTTGAGACGGTTTATGGGGTTTACCATTTTTATGGGATTTATGATATTTATGGTGTTTATGTTTATTATGGCGTTTATGATTCTTCTGTGGTTTATGGTTTTTATACGATTAATGAATCTTATGGGTTTTTTGATTCTAATGAAGTTTATAATTTTTATGGTATTTAGAATTTTTATGTGGGTGATGGGGTTTACCATCTTTATAGTGTTTATGATATTTTATTCAGTTTATTTTTTCTCTGAGTTTTATGATGTTTTGGGGTTTACGTGTTTTATTGGGTTCGTGGAGCTTATGCATTGACGAGGATTATGAGATTTAGGACGTTTATGCGGTATCTAATTTATTATTTTCATTCATTTGTTCAAGCGTTATATACGAGGGTAGTTCAATAAGTCTTTAGAATAAAGTATAAAAACAATTTTTTTTAGGTAATTTTTTTTTTATTTTTCAACATAATCTCCTTGGAGCTCTATACACTTGGTCAATCGCTTTTTAAGTTTTTTTAATCCTTCAGAAAAGTGCGTTTTCGGAAGTTCCTCAAAATAAGCACTTACAGAGGCAATGACGTCTTCGTTGTCCGTAAATCTCTGTCCACCGAGCCATTTTTTCAAGTTTGGAAATAAGAAAAAGTCACTGGGGGCTAAATCTGGTGAATACGATGGGTGTTCGACCAATTCGAATTTTAGTTCTTCAATTTTAGCCATTGAAACGAAGCATGTGTGAACTCGGGCGTTGTCGTGATGAAAGAGAATTTTTTTTCTCGCCAAATGTGGTCGTTTTTTTTTAATTTCTTCTTTCAGCTGCTCTAATAATGATGCATAATACTCACCAGTAATTGTTTTACCCTTTTCCAAGTAGTCAATAAGTATAATTCCACGTGCATCCCAAAAAACTGTAGCCATAACCTTACCAGCTGACTTTACGGTCTTTGCCTTCTTTGGAGCTGGTTCGCCTGTGGAAATCCACTGTTTGGATTGTTCCTTTGTCTCAGGAGTGTAGTGGTGTATCCATGTTTCATCCACAGTCACAAATCGACGAAAAAATTCCTCAGGATTCCGACTTATGCGCGCCAAAAGAGCCTCAGAGGCGATTACTCTATTGCGTTTATTCTCAGCTGAGAGCAAACGCGACACCCATCTTGCCGATAGCTTTTTCATGCCTAATTTTTCATGTAGAATTGAAACAACTGCACCTATAGATATCCTTGTGGCCTCAGCTAACTCACGCACTTTTAATCTTCTATCCTTCAACACCATATCGTGGATTTTATTGATGATTTCGGGAGTAGTTGCTTCTACGGGCCTTCCTGAACGTGGTTCGTCACTTATTGATGTACGACCACGCTTAAATTCATTTACCCAGTTATAAACCGTTGCTGAGGCAGGGGCAGATGTGCCATGAACTGAGTCCAATTCATTTTTTATCTCATATGGAGTTAAACCCTTTAAATGAAAATGTTTAATTACCGCTCTGAACTCGTTTTTTTCCATTTTTCTTAACAAGCAATTTTTTTTTCAATTGGTTATAAAAACACGTAAACTCAGAAGATGTGGACTGTGACTGCACCATATATCTAGTCGGGAGTGGTGCTGACTGAAAACAGATGATTTGGAGCGATTCGCGCGCCATCTGTTGGTCATTCTAAAGACTTATTGAACTACCCTCGTATATATATATATATATATATATATATATATGTGTGTGTTTGTGTTTGTGTGCGTGTGTGTGTGCGTGTGTGTATGTTTGTATGTGGGCGTGTGTCTGCGTGGGCGTGTGTGTGACTATTTGTGTGTGTGTACGTTTATTTGTATGCATGTATGTATGTATGTATATACGGCTACTTTGGTGTTTGTTTTTATTTTCATGATTGTACATGTGGGTCTTTGTATGCGTGTGCGTGTAGCATTTTACCAAACCGTGACTAATTTTTGTCGAAAGGGAAAAAATGCTATAAATTTTTTATAATATCATTAGATAAAAAATATACGTATCTATTTTATTTACATTTATAAACAGATACATTTTTTCATTAACAATATTAATATTATTCTATTAGTTGTTTTAAAATAATTCTATATTTAGACGTAATTTATTTGTAAATACATCGTTTTTTAAATACTAGCATCCCCCTCCACGGCTTCGCCCGTGCTAATAGTGCGTGGAACTCACAAGTAAATAATATGTATTATTTGACTTGAAGACTTGAAATTTTATAATATGATAAAATACATATGTGTTATGGTTTAGATAAGAAAGGATTTTACCCCTTTTCGGTAACCATAAATCCATAAATTGATATTTAGGTAGTTTGATAGGCAACCTTTGGGGATAAAACTCGAATTCATAACTTTCGATATTTCGGAGATATCGAAAAAAACGGGACAACCACCCTAGTACAAAAATATTAGAACACATTTCACCGTTTTTCACCTCTTAGGGCTGGAATTTCGGCAAACCCAGAAATTGGTTGTTACATAATTGTGTTTATGATATTTACCGCAAGAATCAATTTAAAATCTTACTTCCTTACAGAAATACAGTAAAAAACCATAAAAACACATTTCATCCATTTTCACCCCTGAGGAGCGGAATTTAAAAAATTCCAGAAAATTGTTGTTACATAATCCTATTTCTGATATTTTGACGCAAGAATCAACTTAAAATCTTATTTTCTTACAGAAATACAGTAAAAAAATATAAAAACACATTTCATCCTTTTTCAATAGGGGTGGTATTTCAAAAAACCCTTTCTTAGTGAGCACCTATCATTTAGTAGGAAAATACCCATAAATTTTCAAGTTGATCGGTCCAGTGGTTTTGGCTGAGCGTTGATGAATCAGTCAGTCAGTCAGTTAGGTCATGTTCTTATATGTATATACAAGATATTTCCACACTCATCGTAAAATACTCAAAAAAACTAACGCAAACTATCGAAAATATATGTACTCTAGAGTCGATTGTTTCACCTACGGGTAAGGCTCAGCGTAACCATATATCGGCACTTTATCGGTACTATATACTTTACTATGTATGTGAAACATGTATGAATCTACTTTGATCGGAGAACATAGTAAAAGAAAGAAAAAACACATCTGAACCCTTTCCACCCCCGGGGTGGAATTTCATAAAACTCAGAAATTGTTCTCGGTATAATCTCACTCTGTATGTTATGCCACAAAAACCGTTTCAAAATCTTTTTTCACTGAAGAAATATAGTAAAAAAACTATAAATCTCATTTTAACCCTTTCCACCCCCTGGGGGTGAAATTCTAAAAAACCGTTCCTTAGTGAGCACCTACTATGTGGGTGGAACATACCCACAAATTTTCAAGCCGATCGGTTCAGTGGTTTTGGCTGGGCGTTAATGAATCAGTCAGTCAGGACAAGTTCTTTTATGTATATAGATTACACTTATAAAATAAACTTTAATATTGATACTTTAATATTAGTAAGAAAATATATATTAAATAAATACATAAATAAATATCTATATATATATATATATATATATATATATATATATATATATATATATATATATATATATATATATATATAATCATTAGATTCTTTTTTACTGAACAAGCGAGCGTTCGCGTGCGAGTATTTTTGCTATATACGATAATATGTTTATTGAAAAATATTCATATTTGAGTAGAGCACAAATCACTTAATGAAAATAGTTAGACAAGATAATAACCATGATGGGCGCTGTAGTACTGCGCAGCTACTGCTTATTTACGTAATAATTTTAATTAAATACTGTTTCAGAAAGTATAGTGCCGAAGCAGCCGGCAGCGGTTTATCAAAATAACGTATATTTCGAATAAATTTCCTCATACCTCGACAACAAGGACATATTAGCATGAATTATATGTATCAGTCTTTATTTTTGGGTACCAGAAACCACCTCCTAAAGTCTGACCGACATTCGTTTCCTGAAGAGTGTGCACTCTCATTGTAAGCTCAAGCCTGTACCAGGTGCATAGGGAGTGTCGGTGACTGTGACGTCCACGTTGACTGCAGTTGATAGCGAATTATCCCGTTATAATTTAGTGTTGGAAGAATTATTAACGGATAAGTTGATAAGTAAGCGTTATTTAAACTTTATGAAACTTTTAAATTTTATTGAAAAGTAGCTTAGTGAACGTACTGATTTTGATGACCTCTGTTATTATCTTATATATTTGTTTCTATTTAAGAATAATATTGTCTTAATTTATACAAACAAGCTAATATTTATCTTGAAAGACAAATAATTCAATGTACACATTTCTGGAAAATTTCAACGTGTAAACTAAGAATCTTCTTTAATTTTATAAATTTTTCATAATTAATATTTTTACTTAAAAAATGAGATTAGTAGAGGAAAAAGGTACAATGTAGCGCAACGCGCAATGTGGCGTACCACTATTTTAGGTACTTTGATTGGTTTTGAATAAGTTAAAGTCATTATAATTATTTCTCTAGTATACTTAATGTATCCTGAAAACTTATTGTATCGTATTATAAATTGTCTGCTTTGAAAATGGTAAAAGTATATTTACGGCCTTTTACCTTTGAAATTTATGTGTGATAAAGTTATTGATAATTAAATATTGGTTATCCTGAGTAAAGTACAAAATTCTTTCTGTATATATTGGACTTAACTATTGTTGATTGATACCTTAAATTTGAAACAATAATTTGAATATATTTAAAAAATATAATTAAATAGATTATGAATGATTATTCATTTACCAATCATATAAGAAAAAAAGTAAAAGTAAATTTCTAACAAAGGTATGATTAACCAACCCAACTTTTGAATTTGCACGGTATTCTGCGTGAATATTTTTACAATTTTCGCAAATTTTTGCAATAACGTTCGGAATAAGTTACTTCATTAATACTTAACATCAGAAAAGTACTACATACTAGTACAGGATGAGGTTATATCGATCACTTAAGGAAAATATGTTGTAAATACAGAAATATTATCACTTCTTTGTTTTTTATACGTTTAAGAATAAGTTGAAACCTTTATCTTTTAAATTTTAATAATTTAACACATAGAAAAACATAAACCTCATACTTTTTTATCAAAATAAAATAAATCGTTTTGTCAATATTAATCGTAAAAGGTGGGTTGCTTCCGATCAGTTAGAAAAAACGCAAAATAAAGTTAAATTTCTCTTAAATGTATATTTCACATGCTCGCAATATTAGATTTTAATGTTCAAGACACTATTTTGCACTAGCGAAGTAAAAAAAAAGCATTTATAAACGTTTCATCACCTCGTAGGTGGTTTAGGGTTTATGGGTTTTACGATTTTCATGGGGTTAATGACTAAGATAGGTTTTATGATTTTTTTGGGGTTTATAGTTCTTATAGGGTTTATAATATTTATGCGGCTTATGATTTTCATAGGATTGATTACTTATATAGGTTTTATAAAGTTGATGATTTTTATGAGACTTACGATTTTTATAGGGTTTATGATTTTTATGTGGTTGGGTAGGGTGGGGCATCAGTGGCACCCTAACTTTTAACAAGGATTATATAAAAATGATAGACACTGAGAACATTTCAAAAGCACAAAAAGTTAGGAAATTATATCAAAAATCGAAAGCGACAGTTGAATATGTGTTTTCTGTGACACATTAATTTATATAAATCGAAAAGTAAAGTCAGTCAAAACTGCTCTACGTGCCTCACTAGGGGGCAGCTGTGGCACCCCGGTGGGGCACGTAGAGCACGGCTTTTCATGAGGTATTTTCACATTTATAATTTTACGTAAATAATCAAATGAAAAATTAATAAAATCAGAAGTACTGTGCATATATTTGATTGTATGATATGATTTGCAATGAAAAATTGGGAAATTCGATCTTACAGCATTATAAACTTTTAAAGGTTAGGAGGCAAACAACTGACGCGCCGCGCAACAGATTTCGTGTGCTATTCGTGCCCCACCTAGGTGCCCGTCGTGCCCCATTTTCAATGCTTTTTCCGACTGTTAATACACAATTACTGAGCACTGCAAGATAAAATATCAAGCAAGGCCTGAAAGTTGGAAGTATAAACTATCAAGTAGACTTTGTTTCAAACAGATCCATTCTTTTTTCGCGTTCTACCAGCCAAATGAACAATTAACTTGGTTGGACTTTCGTTTTTCTATATTATGACCATAGACAAAAACTAGAAGTATTTTTCTTTAGATTTTCACAATTATTTGCTTAAAAATATCTATTAATCGTTTTAATATCGAGGTACCAAACCAACCCGCCTGCCACGACATGCCCCACCCTCCCTTTTATAGTTTTTATAAGGCTTTTGATGTTTATGGGTTTTATGATTTTTCTGGGGTTTATGTCTATTATGTGGTTTATGATTTTTATGGGGTTTATGATTTTTATTGGATTTATGATGTATATGATTTTTATGCGGTTGAGGATTATTATGAGGTTTATGATTTTTATTGTGTTTATGATATTTATGGGTTTTGTGGGGTTTATGGATTTTATGGAGTTTATGATTTTGATGGGGTTTATGATTTTTATGTGGTTTATGCTTTTTATGAAGCTGATTATTTTTATGAGGTTTATTATTTTTATGCGATTTATGATTTTTATGAAGTTTATAATTTTCTTGGGGATTATGACTTTTACGAGTTTTATGATTTTAATAAGGTTTATGATTTTTATGGGGTTTATGATTTGTATGTGGTATATAGTTTTTATAAGGCTTTTGATGTTTATAGGTTTTACAATTTTTATGGGGTTTATATATATTATGTAATTTATGTCTATTATGTGGTTTATGATTTTTATGGGGTTTATGATTTTTATTGGATTTATGATGTATATGATTTTTATCTGGTTTATGATTTTTATGAGGTTTATGATTATTATGAGGTTTATGATTTTTATGGGGTTTATGATTTTTATTGGATTTATGATATTTATGTTTTTTATGTAGTTTATGATTTTTATGGACTTAATGATGTTTATTCATTTTAAGTGGCTTATGATTGTTATGTGGTAGACTATGATGCTTATGAATTTTATGGGGTTTATGTTTTGATGATTCTTATGGAATTTGTAATTTATATGATATTTATTATTTTTATGGGGTTTATAATTCTTATATGGTTTATGATATTTATGTGGTTTACGATTTTTATGGGATGTATGATTTTTATGGGGTTTATGTTTTTATGGGTTTTATTAAGTTTATGCTTTATATGATCTTTATGTGGTTTATTACTGTTACGAACTTAATGATTTGTATGGCTTTATGACTTTTGTAGGGTTTATGATTTTTATGGGGTTTATGATTTTTATGGGATGTATGATTTTTATGGGGTTTATGTTTTTATGGGTTTTATTAAGTTTATGCTTTATATGATCTTTATGTGGTTTATTACTGTTACGAACTTAATGATTTGTATGACTTTATGACTTTTGTAGGGTTTATGATTTTTATGGGGTTTATGATTTTTATTGGATTTATGATGTATATGATTTTTATCTGGTTTATGATTTTTATGAGGTTTATGATTTTTATGGACTTAATGACGTTTATTCATTTTAAGTGGCTTATGATTGTTATGCGGTAAACTATTTCTATGATGCTTATGAATTTTATGGGGTTTATGTTTTGATGATTCTTATGGAATTTGTAATTTATATGATATTTATTATTTTTATGGGGTTTATAATTCTTATATGGTTTATGATATTTATGTGGTTTATGAATTTTATGGGATGTATGATTTTTATGGGGTTTATGTTTTTATGGGTTTTATTAAGTTTATGATTCATATGATCTTTATGTGGTTTATTACTGTTACGAACTTAATGATTTGTATGGCTTTATGCCTTTTGTAGGGTTTATGATTTTTATGGGATTTATGATTTTTATGGGCTTTATGAACATTATACCGGTTTATGAATTCTGCGGGGATTATGATTTTTATGGGGCTTATGGTTTTAATGTGGTTTATGTTTATTATGAGATTTATGGTTTTGATGTGATATATGGTTTTTATGAGGTTTATGGTTTTTACGTGATATATTATTTTTATCGTTTTTATGATTCTTATGACGTTTGTGCTTTTTATGGGGTTTACGATATTATGAGGTTAATGATTTTTATGAGGTTTATGATTTTTATTGGACTTATGATTTTTCTGGGGTTAATGATTTTCATGGAAATTAGGATTTTTTGGATTTATGATATTTATGAGATTTATGTTTTTTATTGGTTTATTGAGGTTTATGTGGTTTATACTAGGTTTATGGTGGCTTTTACCACTTTCATGGGTTTAATGATTATGATGGGTTATATGATTTTTATGAGATTTTTTATTTTTTTGGGGTTAATGTTCTTATAGGGTTTATAATATTTATCTGGCTTATGAGTTTTATAGGATTTATTAATTTTATGGGTTTTATAAAGTTGATGATTCTTATGAGGCTTACTATTTTTATGGCATTTATGATTTTTATTGGGTTTATAGTTATTATGAGGTTTTATGGGGTTTACGAATTTTATGGGATTTATGATGTTTATGATTTTTATGTGTTTTATGCTTTTCTGACGTTGAGGATTTTTATGAGGTTTATGATTTGTATTGTGTTTATTGTGTTTATGATTTCTATGCGGCTTATGAACTTTATGTGACGTATGCTTTTTTTCGAGTTGAAGAATTTTATGGGCTTTATGATATTTATGATTTTATGGTTTTTAGGATTTTTATTGGATTTATGATTTTTAAGGGTATTAGGATTTTTATTGGATTTATGATGTTTATGGGGTTTATAATTTTAATGGGGTTTATATTTTTTATGAGGTTTTCGATTTGTATGTTGTATACGATTTTTATGGGGTTTACGATTTGATAAAGTTATTGATAATTAAATATTGGTTATCCTGAGTAAAGTAAAAAATTCTTTCTGTATATATTGGACTTAACTATTGTTGATTGATACCTAAAATTTGAAACAATTATTTGAATATATTTGAAGAAAATGCTGATAATTAGAAAAATAAATGTATATATATATATGAATGAATGAGTGAGGGAAGGCCGGGTAGATCAATAAAGACACAATTTTTCGCGGGAAATAAGACAACTTGCCTCGGCGTAAAAACTCCCACGAGGCAGGGAGAAAAGCCGGGGCAAGCGAATGATTTATTTACGAAAGAGGAAATTATACATACCAAAAGAGATTCTAAGATAGGAACAAAATAAGGGAGAGAGAGCGAGAAGGTGATAACGCAAATATCCTAACGCCGCGAGGTACCAGTTACGCGCGCTCGAGAGCTCTCTTACCTTAAAGGCTAGACGGTAGAAATGTGGACAGCGCGACGTAATGCCCTGGCTGCACGTGTATGGGGTGCACCTTCCTGGTCGCAGGGCGCCTCGACGTCTCGAGGGAACCGTACCTGGACCACGGGCAGACCCTTTGGCCCTGCCGCGTAGGTGATCGCCGTGTGGAAGTCGGCACGTCGAGGGGGCTCGCACGTGGCCGGACCTTCCCGATCCTCCGTCACACCGAACACACACACACACACACACTCACGCGACGCAGACAATTTACGAAGGGAGAAGTCGACCGTCCTGATAAGGACGTACGTGCCGAGCTTCTCGTACAATATTAAATTATCCAAAATCGGGTTTGATGCGCTGCCTTGAATCACGCCAGGAAAATCGACCGGTCTCTGCGGGAGAGAGAACGGAACTGACCCCCCACGTGCATAAGGCGCGCGAGAACCTCCGCTCTCGCGGCGCTCGCATCCGCTTGGCCGATAAGCGGCAGTGCGCGCAACTACTCGGCCGATTGTAATACGCGGTGATTGGCGAGCTACGGCGCGCAATTCAAATCCCCCCCAAAGGCCTAAATAACCCGAACAATATTTAAATAATATAATAATAATAGATAACCTGCTTGTGGGCAATATGGATTCGTACAATTAAACAGATTATAAATGATTATTCATTTACCAATCATATACGAAAATACGTAAAAGTAAATTTCTAACAAAGGTATGCATTAAAATCTAACCCAAGTATGCAAAAAATGTCAAAATACAAAGAAAATATTAACCAACCAAACTTTTGAATTTGCATGATATTCTACGTGAATATTTTTACAATTGTCACAAATTTTTATAATAACGTTCGGAATAAGTTGTTTCATTAATGGCCTTTTATACGTTTAAGAATAAGTCCACACCTTTAACTTTTAAATATTAATAGTTTTAACTCACAGAAATATATAAACATCATACTTTTTTATCAAAATAAAATAAATCGTTTTTTCAATGTTATTCGTACAAGGCAGGGCACTTCCTATCTGTTAGACAAAACGCAAAATAAAGTTAAATTTCCCTTAAATGTATATTTCACGTGCTCGAAATATTAGATTTTAATGTGCAAGATACTATTTTGCACTAGCAAAGTAAAAAAAGCATTTATAAACGTTTTATCACCCCATGGAAATATCCGGTAACCCTAGCCTCTTTCTACGCTTCCCCTATTTAAATACACACAGATTGAAATAACCTCATTTCACTACACATTTTCTAAATTCATTTAAAAAATAATAAATATCACTGGGAAAATAAAACATTTTGAATTTGAAAGTATAAATGCCATATTTTACTTTTCTGTTACTTAAGAGGTAACACCTTAGGAGTAGGAAAGAAGGATCAAATTTCTTTTTTGAGCGTTTACTATACATATATTGTGTACAAAAATATATTTTTTTTTTACATTTTTTTATAAACAATTTACATCGTTTTCTTTTTCGAGAAAAATCGACTTTTTTTCAGAAGTGCGCCATTTCTACAAAAATTGAAATAAAAAAAACCCTACATTCTTACAAAGTTAACGTTATATAGATTAAGAATTTCTTTGGTTTTTTGTTCCATGTCTCATACTTTCCGAGAAAAGTGTTCTCCCGTTTGGAGATTTGAGAAAAAGGCTTCTCACGAGATTCGCTGTATAGCCGCCATTTTGTATTTAAATGTAAAAAAAATATATTTTTGTACCTCAATATATGTATAGTAAACCCTAAATACGAAATTTCATCCCTTTTTCCCTACTCTTGTAAAAAATCGCTCAAATTAGGCATTTTTTCGGGCCGCTAGAGTGGTGTTACCCCTTAAGACCTCAAATAGTTAAATTAAACAATTATAAAAATTGTCTTAACGCCAACTATTCTTATGAGAAAAGAAGCTAAAACCTATCGATGTGAATATCTTTATGGAAATCTTATATATTGTTACGTCGTGTGTAAGCAATAAATGGCGCGAAGTTAATATGAAATTAAATCGCGTTCGCCTCTAGTTTTGGTCAGTACTTGCGTAATTTACATGGGAGTCGAGGCATTAGCAAAAGCAGGATAGCGAAAATGACATTTAATATGGTAGAGGTAAAAATAGGAAGTGCGAGTTTACGATAGGATCAGAAATAATGGCGAAGTATTTAGGGACTTACGTTGTGTGCGTGTGTCTAGGCCTTGGTTCCATGTAGTCGGCTCGGTTGAGCTGCGCTACGCTGCGGGCGGTCTCGACCTCGAGATGGTGGCGCGAGATATGAATAGGAGCGCAGGTATAGTGAATAAATAAGCTTGAACAAATAAGTTTAAGTGCAAGTTTATTGTATTAGAAATACAAAGTTAAGTATATGGGCGTGTCTCTTTTACAACTGAGAAGTCAAATAACAAACTGGTGCGTATGTGCTTACGCTCAAAGTTCGAACGCAGAAGGCTCTATGCTGAAGGCAAAAGTGTGAGGGCAAATAGCCAGGAGCCATGGGCGGCTATGCCTTTTATAACCTCGCGGGGGTCGCATGCTTAGCCTAAACTAGGAATTAATTATGCGTACTCGAGGAGGGGGTGACAAAGGTATAGAGTCGCGAAAGGGAATTCGGGAAATATTGGGGTAGATGAGTGTGTCATCGTGGAGAATGAGGTAGACATGGTAGGATACTCGTTATATAGCGTAGATCGATAAGTAGGATTCAGTGTGGTAAGATACATTTAGCTTGACGCCGAGAAGGTGTATGCTAGGCGATGATCTAGACGTAACAGGCCCGCCCCTGCAGACACGGGTCGCCGGTGCGATGCAATTCCAATCACAGAATACTCGCTCCTGCGAGTAAAGATTTCGAGGTTTTTCTTAACTGGAGCTGTTCTGCCGGTGAGTGGTCAGTGCGTGCCGGCTGTTGAGATACCTTTTTAGCCTGCTTGAGTCTTTGTGTTGCGAATATCTGCTGCGTATCCAGCTTTATTGATGCAATTTTTGTCTCGTTACGATATATATATATATATATATATATATATATATGTAACATTTTATCGACATTATATCATAAAATTATTACATATGTATATAGTTATGGCATTCTCTTTCTTTTTTGCCTTTACAATTGGATGTTCGCAGTTACAAAGATTTTTCATACATTTTCTTATGAACTTCAGTAACATGCAGACTGGTCATATGTAGTGGATATGTAGTTACTGTTCTTCTGCGAGGAATTTTTATTTCAAGGAAAAGAATAGGAGTAGTTCGAAGGATGTGTTGGATTATAGGTTAAACGTGCAGTTATTACATTTAGGATAATAGTCATTACAATTTTTCTTTGAGTAGACCCAGTTTGCTATGAAACATTATGCTTAATTTAAATATAGATACATTAATAAGTCAAAGTTCGCGTTTGTGTTTGATTTAGCTCCTTTAGTACATTACACATTGATTGATTATAATTTATTAAAATTTTTCTAATCGATGTACATAAAGCTTTTTGTATTAGTTTTTGTGAATTTCGTTTCCTTCTTGTTGCGTTGTTCTCTTGATATTCGTCTCCTCTGTTCTTATAGGAAGTTTTTAGTCGGCCTTGCGTCTCTGCGGCACCTCCTCTTCTTTCTTCGAAATTGGGACTTTTGATGTTGGTGGTTTACTTTTGTAATTCGAGTCAGCGGAGTCCGTCTAGTGTACCCCTTGAAGATCGGTTCGATAGATAGCCTCTGTGAACGGTGCCTGTAGTTGGAGTGAATCTTCTTCTTTAGTAGCTCACTCGTGGCGTCTCGGTAGTACCTCTGTTGTGTTGCTGTACCTCGCATTATATCTAGTTCTACAACGATTCTCTTTGGAATGACACAATCCGTTACATGGAATTTGCGTTTCTTTAAATTAATAAAATCCGAAAATGTAGCCTTGTTTACATACTTATCACTTAATTTTGTTATCCTTTATATGTATAGTGTAAGTTGTTTAAATTGTTTACATGTATATATCATATGTTTCATTTAATTTACTTGTTCGTATTTTTAGAAGGTTGTTTATAGTTTCGTACGATTAATAAGGGAATATAATTCGGTTACCTATGGCTAAATTAACGAAGATTTGTTTGTATATAATTAATTACATGATTTCAATTTGTTTACTATCTTTCATCACGCTTATTTAAATATTAATACATATTTGTATTTTTGAATAACCAATGAAGTTGTTAAAATTTAACAATACCGATTTTGCTGGAATACCTTATTACAACTTCATTCGTACATTACATATTTTATTATACATCCGAGGTGTTATAATAGTTTGTCAAAATTCCTTGAGATACAAAATTTTATAACGAAGATTATTATAACTTATTTAATATTTAACGAGATATAGTTATTTTTTGCTTCTGTTGAGACGGTCAGTTGTCGTAATATGGACCCCTTTGCATGTGTGTGGAAATGGTCAAAATTTGCATTACTCGATATGTTAACAAATTTACTGAAAAATCTTCAACGTTTAACATTTACATTTATTATCAGTATGAAAAATACTTTCATTGCACCGATTACATTTATGGTACTAGTCCATTTATTGATTGATAGCTATAATACTACTATAATATACTATGATCCTCTCTGTCTAGTGGCATTTTTCCGGGAACTTGGAAGGGAGCTCAGTTGGTGCCTTTGAAGAAGAAGCCTGTCCCATCTACGGTGTCAGATTTCCGACCAATTGCCCTACTGAGTTTCCTTTCTAAGGTCCTGGAAAAAATAGTGTCAAACTGGGCAACGTCAGCTGGTCTGCGCCTCAATTTCGGCAAGACAAAGGCGATCATTTTTGGATCTGATCATAACATCAAACAGGTTCAGAACCTTGACTTGCAAGGCATTGAGATACAGATCGGCGTACACGTTCCCTTTGTCGATACAGTCACCAACCTCGGCGTGGTGATGAACGGAAGGTTAACATGGAAGCCGCAACTGAATGCGGTCAGTAGAAAAGTAAATAGAGCTCTGTATAGCTTAAAATTATTCCGGTCAAGCACCACAGAGATACTGAGGAAGCAGCTGGCATGTGCACTGGTACTACCTCACTTAGACTATTGCTCAGTGGTTCTTCGTGACGTGTCAGGGGAGCTCCAGACACGACTACAACGTCTACAGAATGCATGTGTGAGATACATATGTGGTGTTAGGCGTGATGAGCATATCACCGCCTACAGGAAAAAACTGGACTGGTTAGATCTGAAGGTGAGGAGGGAGTATTTTATGGGGCTGCTGCTCTACAAAGCGGTTGTCATGCGGCAGCCACCATATCTTACTGCCCTCTTTGAAAAAAACCAGGCCAGGGCTTCAAGTAGGGGTGGTATGAAAGAGCTCTCTCAATGTTTGAGCAACCAAAGCTCATATTTTATATTTTTTTATGAATATTTGAAATCAAGAAGAATTTTTAAGATTTATCGATTTGTTTTTGATTTATAACGCTTTTTAATTTTTATGATATTCATGTTTAAAAAAAATAATTGCTTTTTTCTTGAGTATTATGCGGTATTTTTTGGTCATTAAAACCGCTTTTCTGTTATATAGTCATTATTGCGGGTGGTGCGTGGGCGGTCGATCATCCAAGTCATGCAGCGTTGTGCGCGGTTAGTACTTGGATTGGTGACCGCTCGGGAACCCCGTCCCAACAATGATGTTTTCGCAGATGAGGAAAATAAAAAAGGTGTCTAAGGTTGAGTTTCCTATCGGCTGATTTCTGGCGAGGATTTTCTTGGTTTGTCAAGTTTTCCCCACGTCACAGGGTATGGCCCTGAGTGAATGCAGGAATTCAGTTGGGTATAAACTGTTGGGGATAGGATCAAACACTCCCACACATAGGTGGTGGGACTGTCCCGTAAAAGGGCACTAGATGCTTATACGGGTTGGTAGAGAAGAATAAAAAAATGAAAAAAGGTCTTTTTTATTTTTTGATAAAGTTTTAAATAGAAACAAAATTAAGAATCATCGATTCGTGTTGGTTTTATACCGCTTTTTCAGTATTATGATATTTTTGTAATTAAACAATAAATTCGTTATTCATAAAATCGAAAACAGTTACAAATCTACGAAAACTTTTTTTTTGTAAAAGTAGTATACATTATATTCATAAATAAAATTTAATCAACAATTATACTGTTGCAAAATTTATTATTGAAAAATTGAAAAAATGTAACTTGATATGCACAAACTTCTTATATTTTTCTTTTGCATAGGTTCAAAAAATGTTTTATTTATTTCGTAGTTAAAATTTTTCTTGAATAATTTAAAATAAATTTTGTCTAATAAGTGTATGTAAATAACATTTTTTAAAAACCACTGCATTTATCACAAAATATGCTTATACTCCAATAACTTGTAAAAGAAATTTATTTAATAGTTTCAAAATAAGAGTATAATGTAGAGAATTTTATAGTTAGTTGATATATTTTTTATGTTTTCTTTTCCAATTCAATTTCTAAGGAATAATATTTAAATGAGTTAAAATTTGAATTCACAAATTACAAAATTTAAATATATACAGCCGATCAAAAATTTTTTATCAGAATTCGCCATTTTAAGAATTGAGAAAATTTATGCATGTTCTTCATGGAAATTGCAATAAAAAAACTTATTTACACATTTTTTTCAAAACCCCAATGATTACAATTTAAAAATAGATAAACGTTTGAAATTATGAAAAAATTAAAAAATTCGATTTTTATGTATCCACATAACTTTTTACATTTCTAAGCTTAGGGTCTGAAAATTAGTTTCGTTGATTTTTTAACAAGTTGCGGCAATTTCACCGTTCGATCACTGACAACAAAGTTTTGATCGGCTGACTTGATGTGGTATCTCCCATATCTCTCGAGATATTAAAAAGCAATATACTTTTTATTTATTTTTCACCACAGTATTAAACAAAATAAATAATTTCACACTGAAACAATTTATAAAGTTTGAGGAAACTAAGTGCGAATGAATTGGCAGCGGTTTTTATCGAATATTTACAAATTTTTAAAGTAATATTTTGTTATTATTTTACAAAAATAACTTTGAAGATACTGTTAGATATATTAATTGCAAGAAAATCAGGCCTACTTTATGTAAACGTTCATATTTTTTACCAGTTCAACGTATAAAATAACAAAAATTTTTGCCGTTTTTTACAATATTTTAAAATTAATATTTTGTTAATATTTTATAACAATTTCATGGTTATTGTTTGATATATCAATCGAAAGGAAATTACGCTTACTTTATGAAATCGTATATACTTTTTCCAGTTAATGCATAAATTAACAACAAAAAATAATTTCGATTTTTATAATTGTTTGAAACTAATATTTTGATTCCTCATAAAGGAAGTTTTGTAATAGTAAAAAAAAGATTTCTTAAAAACATGTTAGAAATATGTTTGGGGTCATTCGAAATCAAAACACACTATTTTTAGAAAATATCCATATGGATGTGTGTGTGCGTGTATGTGTGTGTAGGTATGGAAGTGTATCACCATATCTCGAGTAATTCACGATTTAAAGGAAGTCGGTTCAAAATTATGATTTTTTGTTTTTCGATGCGTTTTTGTTCTTTTACCGGTATTTCGATATTTGAGTTCTAGTTTTTCGGGTTTTTTAATACCTTAGAAATAATGACATCGATTTACTGATAATGCACTTGAAAGAGCTTAAAATTACCTATCTTTTCCGCCCCGAAATTTTTTATAAGCTATTTCCCTTTTTCTGTTATACACGGAAAAGTCATTTTTTTTAAACGGTTATATCTCGGAAATATATCGTGGATATATATTGAAAACAAATTGAAATGATCAGTAACATGGAGTCCAATATTTAGTAAAATTTTTTAGCCATTTTATTTTTCTTTTGACGAGAGAATAATCATTTTGTAAGAAAAATCGATTTTCTATGTTGAACGATAACTTAAGTAAAACGGCATTATTCTTTTTGAAAATTTCCAAAAAGGTAGCTTTTAACTATCTCTTGGCTAAGTTATCTGCCCAAATCATTAGGAGTTCTATTTTTAATGATATTTGAGGTTATGTTTTTCTTTGAAACTTTTATTTTATCGCTTATATCTCGAGATCGACGCGGTCATTTTGGCCAACTGCGGTTCATTTTATTCATTTATTAATGAGGATTCTGAATTAAAAAGAAATTTGAAGATTTATTGACTCGTTTTTCTTTTACAACGATATTTCTATTTTACGTTATTCTAAAATCAATGAGGTGAATTAATTTGGTATGTAGAAATAATATGATCGCTTTCGTGTAAATGCATTTGAAAGAGAATAGAATTATCTATCTTCCCCGACATGAAATATTTTTTAAGCTATTTTTCTTCTTTTGTTATACACGAAACCGTCATTCTTTTAGACGGCGATATTTTGGAAACGTATGATGGAATATCTTTATAAATAAATTAAGACGGACAAGGTTTCCACTATTTCTTGACAGTCTTGGCTGAGCTTCTTGACCAGAATATTAAATCTTTTATATTTCAAGATATTTAAGGTTATATTTTTGTAACAAAGGAGAGATAACAAAGTTTACTTATAAGAACAAAGAATTTCATATTGAAACAATTAATTGAGTTTGAGGAAGCTAAGTGCCAATGAATTGGCAGCGGATTTTTACTATATCACAAAAATAACATTAAAGGTAGTGTTAGATATATCAATCAAAAGGAAATGGCACCTACTTTATGAAAACGTACATATCTTTGAGAAGTTCAATGTGAAGAGTTATGGTGGATATAAATTATGGTTTCATACAAGCTAGGTGCTTTGGTTTCAAGATACTAACAATAACGATAACAATTTTCAGCTTGTAACCTCGCGTGCTTGAAGAAGAAGAAAGTGGACAGGAAGGATATTAATATTTACAATATTTTTGAATGTAGTGAAGATAAACGTGCAGATGTAACTTATGCTCCCATTGTCATGGTTGACTCCACCTTAAGGAGAGATGACATTGTTGGTTCTCGCCTGCTCTGGCCGGCAGAGCAGAAATCTTGTTCATCGATGGCCGAGGCAACAGTGCGGAGACTCTTAAGTTATAATCAACTCACAGAAATCATGCGTGCAAAGAGGATTTCGAAATTTTCCGGCATGCGTATGACAAACGTACTTATCCTGTACCTTGATCAGGAAACGATTATTAATGTAATTCTCGTTAAAAATTATATTAACAAACATCTGCCTAAATAAGTATTTGTTAATTTTTAGGGTAAGGAAACGGATGCCAATCAAATTGGTTTTAAATATATCTAGCATAAAAGAGGTCGTTTCCTGGTCAAAAGGTGGGATGGGGATAATACTCACGTGTTTATCGAGGACTATTGCAGAATTCTTAACATCTCTAGTGACGCAATCACCCTGCTAATGAACATCGAGCATCTAGCCCATCAAATAGGGCACCTATTGAAACTCCCGCAGTTAGTCAATTGTGACTAGCTGCTGGGGATTCTTGAGAGGCGAACAGCGAGGGATTAACGGTAAACTTTTTAACACGATATCTTTGAAGAAGCATTTCTTAATTGTAGCCAATCTCTATTAAGTAGTCCACTGTATCACCTTTACGGTATTGCTGAGTCACGTTTTGGTCCAAAAACCGCAGACAGTGGTGCTTAGATCACCGGCTACTTTATTATTATATATATTAAGTATATTAAGCAGTATCGTAATGAGCGTGGAGGACAAGCCGATTCTACCTGAGTATAGTATGTGCAGTGTACAGCTGAGTTTATCCCCGCCCGTTTTTGTAACAGTAATTTATCGGCCACCTAGTATTACGTTCGCCAAAAATTGTGATCTGATAGAATAATCTGATTATGGATGATCTAAATGTCAATGTTCTTACACATCCGGGCGATGCTGCATTGGTCAGACGGCTAGCGTATAATCTTAACATAAAATTAGTGGACCACGACCCGATTCACCACACCGAGGCCTCTTGCACGTGGATTAATGCAATCTATGTTAACAAAGACAATGTCATATTTAGTTCAAGCAACACCGTGCCGAACTTCTCCAGTCACCACATCATTTTTGTTCTCAATGTTCGTGTAGCCAAGTCAACTACCTCATATGCCTTAGCTTTGCCTACCGTAATTTCAAAGGAATAAGGCAGGTTCACTTACTTCAACGTATTACAAAACGTATTACAAAATAAGCAGACCACTTTTTGGTTAACAAATTTTTATTGTTCTTTTTCGTAGATACAATAAATTTCTTTTTAAATATTGAAGAGATTTTTCTAAAAATCGATTGAATCTACAAAAAAAATAAAAAAACTTTTAACGAAAAAGTGCTCTGCTCATTTTATAATACATGTCAAAAGAAGTCGAATAATCGTTGAAAAAAAATTCTTTCATCATGTCACCTAGCATCGTGTGAGAAAGAAAGTTACTTTAATAAATATGGTATTGAACTTAATGATTTATTGAGACATGTAGGATCAAGATTTTGAGGTTCTACAACGATAACATTTAAGATATTATTACGTATTGACAGTATGAAATTTTTCAGAATGATTACTTTTAAATATAAAACGTTATCTGGACACATAAAAAAAATCTGTTTTTGGGTTTAACCCAGGTCTGCCCTTAAGTACATCACGCCCAGTAGGAAGGGCCATCCCCCATGAGTTGATCAAACTCTCAAACTCCTTTTTAAGAAGCGGAAAGCATTGCAACGCCGCTTAAAAAGAACCCATGATGTTGAATTACAGCAGGAGTTATACACTCTGGTTACTCTGGTGCATGTAAAAACTTCTAGAATGAAGTCACTGTAAGCACAGTGTTCCTAACACGTGTTCCAAACACGTATGTTACATACAAACCAACCCCATGAACGCATCAATACTAACTGCATTTTTTTCACATGTAGATTCCTGAAACTTTAGGACATATAACGGGTTAAACTAGTCGAGGATTTTAAGAAAGATATGAATTCCAGTGGTGTGGGTCAGAATAAACTTCTCACTATTCTTTTATTGTTAAATTTAGCGTAGCCTTTGAAACTGTATCCCCCTCGAAATTGCTTAAGGGGAGACTCCCGTGATTTTTTACAAAAAAAAAATAAAAAATACTGCCAAATCTTTGGCACTTAGCTTCTTAAAACTAAATAAATTGCTCTAATATAAAATACATGGTTGTTGTAAATTAATTTAAAATTGTTATATCTTTCCGATTTATTTCAGTTATTGTTGGAGAAAGAAAATCGATTTTTGTACAAAATATTTTTCTCTCGTCAAAATAAAAAGGTCAAGACTCAAAAATTTTACTCAACATTCCTGTCCATATTCGTACTCATCTCAAATTTTTTCAAAAATAGTCGCTCTTTGGTCTCGTTAGGAAGTTTACCAAATTATAATAGCTTTTTTCGACGTATATTTTCTATAAAAAATTTGCAACCATTTTCTTAAAGCTCCCTGCGTAACATATTTATAAGATGGCTTGAATTACCCATACATACATACATATATACATATATATATATATATATATATATATATATATATATATATATATGGGTCAATCCTTGCCAAAACGCACACGGCTCTGCCCAAAAATGGTAAACACTTAGGAAAACTTGTATAGGGTCAAAATTTAGGGTTTTTTATGTAGAATCAATAGCTATGTGGCGCTTTTCAAAATTTTCAAAATGGCGGTCCCAAAAACCCGATTTTCTGACCAGTTTTCCGAAAATTTTCCGATTAATCGTTCATAAAAATATAGATAAAAGACGAAAATTGTGAGTAAAGGTCATTTTATATATTTTCGGGTACGCTGAATCCGAGTCCGCTGACCGTTTAACCTTATCACTCCAGGATTTGCTCTAACCTCAAAAAATACCTCAAAAACGCTCAAACAGGCACGATTATGGCTAGATAAAGGTTCCTGACGATGCATTTGTTCGTTTCAAGGGTCGCGTATTTCAAATCCAAGGTCCGTTCAGCTCGTTCAGTCCAAAATTTGCCCCTAGCCTCAAAATATTTTTCAAAAACGCTCAAATAGGCATGATTTCGGCCAGATTAAGGATCGTGACCATAAATTTATACGTTTTCGAGATCATTGATTTTAAGTCTAAGGTCCGTTTCTTTTCGAACAGATCGCTGTTGCAATCCGTTCAAATTGGTAGCTCACATAGGCAAATCATTACGACCACTACCAGCTAGGCTTTCAGACATTTCGGGCTTGCTTCTGCAGAGAATATAATTTTCAGTGGACGTAAGAAAATATCATATACTAGTAATGATACTCATAATGAAGACGTGAACCACAATTCCAACAATGATGATACTCATGATGAAAACGTGAATGACAATTTGAACAATACTTCTGTATCTAACAGAGCAAATGAAGATAGCCTAGATAAGAATGTGCAATTAGATCTTGACAGTTCGACTTCTTCAAATGCCGAGGAAAACCTCCATGAAATCATCGAAGATTTAAGAGAAAAATTTTCATCGTTGTCAGAGCACGATCCCGACAGGATAGCTATTCTAACCATACTGCCATAAAAATGGTCAATAGAGAAGATTTATTCTCTATTCAATACTACGACTTACTCCATTAGAAAAGCTAAAGAATTAAAAGCCACGAATAGCTCTTTTTCTAGACCACCCCCAAAAATAGGTAAATCGCTGCCACAAACTACGGTTAATAGAGTGAAACAATTCTATGAACGTGATTCTAACAGCAGAATTCTCCCAGGATATAGAAATAAAAAATATGTTGAGATTAATGGAGAAAAAGTCCTCAAACAGAAGAGACTGGCGTTGTTTAGCTTCAAAGAATTATATTTCAAATTCTGTGGAGAGCATCCAGATACTACTATAGGTTTTTCAAAGTTTTGCCAATTACGACCTCAAAATTGTGTTTTACCCGGAAGTAATGGTACTCATATTGTTTGCGTATGTGTGATTCATGAGAATGTCAAGGTTTTGCTCGATGCCATCAATTTATCTGACCTGATGGCTAAATCGGAATTCCCATTAAAAAACTATACCGATTGTCTTAATCTCATGGTATGTCGTAACTCAAATAGAGAATGTTTTCTTAACGAATGCAAAAACTGCCCTAATTACGATAAGCTCAGATCCCAGCTTGAATCAGGTTTGGAAAAAGCAGACGTAAAGGATATAACTTTTAGCTCTTGGCATTCGACAGATAGAACAACTATGATTACATCAAACACAACTACTGAAAATTTCCTCGAACTTCTTGGTCATCGGTTAAAATCATTAAAACCTCATGATTATATTAACAAACAACAATCAGAATATTTTAAGTAATTGAAGGGAAGCTTAAAGCCAGGAGAAATTCTTGTGCTACCAGATTATTCAGAGAATTTTGCTTTCGTTGTTCAAAAAGCAGCTCAAGCTTTTCACTATAATAATAATCAAGCCACAGTATATACTGTAGTTTATTATTATCGAGATGAAGGTGAATTAAAACATGGAAATATAATCGTGATTTCTGAATCAAATACTCATGACTCTGCAGCGGTGTATGTGTGTAATTCGATGATAATTGATTACCTAAAGAAACAACACAAAGTTACAAAGATTATCTACTTTTCTGATAGAGCAAAACAACATTTTAAAAATCGATTTAATATCCAAAATTTATGTAATCATGAAAATGATTTTGGTATCAAAGCAGAATGGCATTTTTGCGCGACGGCTCGCGGAAAAGGCCCACATGATGGCCTTGGTGCAACTCTTAAAATAGGAGCTAGGAACGCAAGCCTCCAAGCATCAGCAATCAACAGCATTTTAACAGCTAAGCAGCTTTATGAGTGGGCATGCCATTCAATAAAAAATATAAAGTTCTTTTATTATTCAAATGTAACACATAGCTACACTCAAAGAAGATTGAAAAGACGATTTGACGAGGCTCCTTCTGTCCCACAAATTTCAAGCAATCACTGTTTTATTTTACTACGAAACAAGAGTATTATTATCAGAAAATTTTCAAGTGATAAAAAGGAAGTTGTTGTAGAGATATAAAGTATAACAGTCCATTTCTGGCCATGAACCTGCCCATTTGAGCGTTTGTCAGGTATTTTTTGAGGTTAAAAACAAATTTTTAGCTGATGGAACTAAACGGACTTCGGATTTGAAATCAGTGACCCCAAAAACGTATAAATATCTGGTCACGATTCTTCATCTGGCCGTCATCATGCCCGCTGAGCATTTTTGAAGTACTTTTTGAGGTTAGCGACCAATTTTGGGTTTGTCGGGATAAACGGACCTTAGACTTAAAATCAGTGATCACGATCCTTAATCTGGCCGAAATCATGCTTATTTGAGCGTTTTTGAAAAATATTTTGAGGCTAGGGGCAAATTTTGGACTGAACGAGCTGAACGGACCTTGGATTTGAAATACGCGACCCATGAAACGAACAAATGCATCGTCAGGAACCTTTATCTAGCCATAATCATGCCTGTTTGAGCGTTTTTGAGGTATTTTTTGAGGTTAGAGCAAATCCTGTAGTGATAAGGTTAAGCGGTCAGCGGATTCGGATTCAGCGTACCCGAAAACATAAAATGACCTTTACTCACAATTTTCGTCTTTTATCTATATTTTTATGAACGATTAATCGGAAAATTTTCAGAATACTGGTCAGAAAATCGGGTTTTTGGGACCGCCATTTTGAAAATTTTGAAAAGCGCCACATAGCTATTGATTCTACATAAAAACCCCTAAATTTTGACCCTATACAAGTTTTCCTAAGTGTTTACCATTTTTGGGCAGAGCCGTGTGCGTTTTAGCATGGATTGACCCATATATATATATATATATATATATATATATATATATATATATATATATATATATATATATATATAGACATCACTTTTTCCTTTGTTACTTAGGATCTCGGAAACTATTTGATGAATCGATTTGAAATTTATATAGCCTATGACATTCGCAATATCGACATTGATCTACTGACAAAATTTCAAATCGATTCATCAAATAGTTTCCGAGATCCTAAGTAACAAAGGAAAAAGTGATGTCTCTTTATAAATAGTATACATAGATAGATATATATATATTTGATAGGTAGTTTACTTCCGCATTCTAATGAAAGTCACCAATTCCTGCAAATTTATTTTCTTTCTGATGCAGATGAAATATCAACTCGATCGAATATTAATTCATCGTTGAAAAGAGAACTCATCGAATCATTACAGCAATCATTACAAGAGCATAATCATCTGATTCGGAGCTTCAAATATAACTTGGAAAATAGGGCAATGAACACTGATGAAAATTTGAAATTAATCATACACGCTGATCGTGTTCCATCTAATGAACACCGAGGACGATATAACGCTCCTACAACCAATGAAGTTGCAGTATTGCTGGTCGATGAAGATAAAGGTCCAAGAGACATTGTTTTGCAAAGTCGAAGTGGAGATCTGCAGCGAGTTTCTGAAATTCATAGAGCCTATGATTCTCTTCAGTATCCTCTTCTGTTCATAAGAGGAGAGGATGGATACTATGTAACCATTCCGCAACAAAACAATTCTAATCCTTTCAAAACAGTTTCCTGTATGCAGTTTTATGCATATAGACTTATGATTAGAGGAGAGGTTGAAGATAACTATCTTCACCATTTTAGAAACCTATTTAATCAATAACTGGTTGATATGATGGCAAAAATGATATCGGAACGATTAAGCTACATCCGACATAACCAAACGAAGTTACGTGCTGACGAGTACATTCACTTGCGAGATGCATTAAATCAAGATGCTGATGTGAACCCCAGAAACATTGGACAATCCATTATTCTTTGTACTATGTACGTACGCAACTTTGGCCGTCCTGATTTGTTCGTGACTTTCACATGCAACCCCGACTGGCCTGAGATAAAGAAATAATTATTCGTAGGGTAGGTTTCTTCACATAGGCACGATATTACATCGCGAGTTTTTTATTTTAAATTGAAAAAACTAATGAATCTCTTGACAAAGAAAAATATTTTCGGCATCGTTGAATGTCACATGTATTCTGTTGAGTGGCAAAAACGAGGCTTGCCGCATGCTCATATACTTTTATGGTTGCGTTCTAAAATTCAACCAGATGAAATTGACAAAATAATTTCTGCTGAATTACCAGATAGACAGTCTGATCCTCAGCTCTACTACATCGTATGTAAAAATATGATTCATGGTCCCTGTGGTGCGCTTAATCCAACATCACCTTGTATGGTCAATGGGAGATGTTCAAAAACATATCCACGACAATTCATCACAGAAACACAAACTGGAGATGATGGATACCCAACTTATCGAAGGAGATCTCCCGAAAATGGAGGAGCCACTGCTATTTTGACATCGCGTAATACCAACTTCGAAGTAGATAACTGTTGGGTGGTTCCATATTGCTCTATGTTATCACGGTGTTTTGTTGCTCATATAAATATAGAGTACTGCCATTCCGTGAAAGCTATAAAGTATATATGCAAATACATCAACAAGGGATCGGATCAGGTGACATTTTCTATCAACAAGAATTCTGATGAAATAAATAATTACATCAATGGCCGTTATATATGCACTTCAGAAGCTGTTTAGAAATTTTTAGAGTTTCCCATTCATGAACGGTACCCTACAGTTGTACACCTTGCTGTTCACCTACAAAATCATCAACGCGTGTATTTCTCAGAGGTCAATATACAGCAAGTGGCAGAAACTCCACGAAGAACTACTCTTACGGCATTTTTCGACCTATGTCAGTCAGATGAATTTGCACGAACACTATTGTATTACGAAGTTCCACATTGCTATACATGGAGTAATAACACATTCTCGAGAAGGCAACGAGGACAAGATGTTGAAGGTTATCCTGGAGTAAAACGAGATGCGGCACTGGGTAGAGTTTATACTATTCACCCTAATCAAACTGAATGTTTTCATTTGAGAATGCTATTACATCATGTACAAGGTCCGACTTCTTTTGAGAGCTTGAGGACTATAAATGGAGTTCTCCAGCGCACTTATAAAGCTGCTTGCCAATTGTTAGGACTATTGGAAAATGATGATCAATGGAAAGATACTTTAACTGACGCTGCAATTTCGCAGACGCCATCCAAATTGAGAGATTTATTTGCTATAATATTAGTCTTCTGTCACCCTTCTCAACCTTTACTGTTATGGCAAGAATTTCAAACTCATTTCTGTGAGGATATTCTCTACAGGCAGTGTCAAATACAAAACGACTACTCCTTAACATATTCTGATAATATCTTCAATCAAGGTCTCATACAAATTGAAGATAAAGTTGTGAATCTCTGTGAGAAATATCTGACAGATTTCAGCCTACCTTCACCTGTTCGAGACCAAAATATTTCAAATGATCCACTCGATGATGTATACAGACATACGTATGATGCAAATGAACTGCGGAATTTCGTTGATGCTAACTTGCCAAGGATAGTACCTGATCAGAGAGTAACATTCGATATTGTTATTAAAAGCGTCAGTGATAACAAGGGTGATATTTTTTTTCTAGATGCACCTGGTGAAACTGGCAAAACTTTCCTGATGAATTTGATTCTGGCTAAGGTTAGATCAACAGGAGGTATGGCCTTAGCAGTGGCATCGTCAGGTATAGCTGCTACTCTTCTCACAGGAGGTAGAACTGCACATTCAACTTTCAAGCTGCCACTAAATGTAACTTGCGAACAAGATTTTGTATGCCACATTCGTAAAAACAGCCGCCTTGGAAAAATCATGCAAGAAACAACTCTCATTGTACGGGATGAGTGCACTATGAGTCACAAAGCTCATATCGAAACTATTGATCTGACTCTGACTCTAAAGGACTTGCGATCAAGTGGAAAATTAATGGGAGGTGTAACATTTGTGTTTTCCGGAGATTTTCGGTAGACTCTGCCAGTTATTCCGAAAGGGACAAGAGCGGATATCGTGAGGGCATGTTTGAAATCATCAAGAATATGGAATGATGTTACAACCTTACATTTAAGAACAAATATGAGGGCACATCTTGGTGGTGGTAACTCTGAATTCCCTATTCATATTTTGAAAATTGGGAATGGGGAGATAGCTAATGATGATAATTATATATCAATTGATGATAAGGTTGGTAAGATTATCCATACAATAGAAGATATGATTTCTAATGTTTATCCTGATATTCAAAATTTACATCAAAAGCCTTACGTTTGGCTATGTGAAAGAGCAATAATTTCTCCAAGAAATATAACTGCGCAGGAAATCAATGATAACGTCTTGAAGAAATTTGATGGTGAAACTCGAGAATATAGGGCGATTGATACAGTGGTTAATACAGAAGATGCTGTCCATTACCCTGAAGAATTTTTGAACTCTCTCACTCCAGCTGGATTCCCGCCATATAACTTGGCATTGAAAGTTGGTGCTCCAATTATGTTGTTGCGAAATCTGAACCCGCCAATACTTTGTAATGGAACTAGATTACAAATAAAAGTCATGCGTAATCATATTATCGAAGCTACTATTCTCACTGGGCCAGCAGTAGGAGAAATAGCTTTTATTCCTCGAATCCGCATAATACCGACGGATTTACCATTTCAATTCAAGCGTTTACAGTTTCATATAAAGGTATCATTCGCAATAACTATAAATAAATCACAAGGACAAACTTTTAAATACGTTGGAGTAGATCTGCGTTCAGAATGTTTTTCACACGGTCAACTGTACGTAGCCCTTTCGCGCACCGGAAATCCTAATAATCAATTTATTTTAGTTCCAAACAGTAACATAACGAGAAACGTTATCTACCCTGAAATATTTTGAGTATTTGGACCTTTTTGAAGACTACTAGAAATTTCCGGGGTGAAACCGAAACGGGAAATATTCTTACAATATATTATGATTTCTGTACACTATTCTCGCGGGCGAAGCCGCGACGGGGGACGCTAGTATATATATATATTGTAACAGGTGGGACAATTGTTAATAACCATTGTCCGTGGCTAATAAGCCGTCGGCCGAGCTGCTGTCGTGCATTAGCTTGCGCAGCACGCGACGCGTGCTGGCGTCCACTATTGTTCCTACCTGGAGCAACGCCGCTGAACTTCTGCCTTGCTGCCGCTGCACTGGCCGTCCTGCTGCAAAGTTCACTGAACCCTGGTCAAGTCAGCTCCGTGCGGAGTCACCTCGACGCACGGGTTTTAGCGATCTGCAAGGAGCGCGAAAGCGCGGAAAGCTAATTGTCGCAACGCGCCAATGTAACGGCTTTTCGCGTTTGCCTAACTCGGTCGTGGAGCAGGCGGGTCGTGGGGAAAATTGACTCACGCGAGTTTAACTTTTAATAACAAAATAAATTATATTCAACAATAAATAAATTAACAATAATAGATTAACAAATGGTAATAACGAGTTTAACAATAATGGAATAACAAATAGTGACAAGGAATTTAACAATAATTGATTAACAATCGCGCACACCAAGCGACGGTGCGCGCCCAGCTCATTTGCCACTGGACGCGTTTCCCCGCACGATGGGCCGTACGCGCGCCTGGTGTCACGGCACCTCGGTGTACTCTAGGGCGCAGTTCCCATGGTAAGCAGCCCTGTACACCGCTCGCGGTTCATATTATATCTAAACGCGCGGGCTAGTTTTTACCTTATTTAGATGTGCCTCGAGGGCGATCACTTTATCTCCGACTATTTGCTATGTAAATCCAGGGACATGGACCATGTATATCTAATGTAGAATGACGCTAATCATACGAATGTTGACTATAATATAAATTAAAGTTTGCTAGTCTAAAAAAAAATGTATTATTCGTAATGATAAGAATATGTGATAAGTGTAATGACGTGATTGATGTACGACAGATATAATATTGTGCAATATATGTAAGTTAATGACGAGCAATGTCGAGCTGTGATATGATTGACTATACTAATGATCTCTGTAAATATGTATTATTGATAGCGAAAGCGTGCAACGCCGCTATGCCACGGACGTGCACGAGAAACAGACGACAACCGGTATACTGGTGGACCGATGAGATCGCGACACTCAGGAAAGAGTGCCATGCGCGCAGACGGACGGCACAGCGTGCGCGACTCCGGGAATGAAGCGACGATCTCATGCAGCAGTATAGGGTGGCACGGAAGCAGCTTCGCTACGCGATCAAGCACAGCAAGCTTCGTTGCTGGAGACAACTTTGCGAGGACGTCGACGGCGACCCTTGGGGGATGGGCTATAAGATAGTAACCCAAAAACTGAAAGCACGAGCGGCCAATTCGGTGATGAGCACGCGAAAAATCGAAACGGTAATTGACGGGCTCTTTCCAACCCATCCACTTAGGGACCACGCGGAATACGCCGACATACGCGCGGACGATATCCCGCTGTTTACGGAGGGGGAGCTTTTGGCAGCTACCTCCTCCCTGAAGGGCGGAAAGGCACCAGGACCGGACGGAATACCAGTAGAAGCAATAAAGATAATCGCGAAGTGTAGGCCACAGATACTGCTTGAAATGTACAATACATGTTTGGTAGAGGGGGTATTCAGCTACCGCTGGACGAGGGCGCGATTGGTTCTCATCGATAAAAATAAAGGGGACCCAAATTCTCCATCCGCTTACAGACCTCTTAGTCTGCTCGATACGATGGGGAAAACAGCTGAGCTGCTTCTTAGGCCAAGGATCGAGGGAGCGATTCGGGAAGCAGGCGATCTTTCTGATAACCAGCACGGTTTTAGGAAGGGTCGATCGGTGATAGGTGCGGTGCGCGAAGTAACAGCGTCGGTCGCTAGAACAGATGAGGCGTGTCATGCGGCTAGACTGATAGTCGTGCTGGCAATGCTTGATGTTAAGAACGCCTTCAATTCCGTGAGATGGGTCGACATCCTGGCGGCTCTTCGAGCCTTTGGGGTGCCAGACTATGCCTTGCGATGGATTGAGGACTATCTGAGTGACATAAAGCTTTTGTACGAAACGGACGAAGGACTCAAAGTCAGACCTGTCACGGCCGGCGTGGCGCAGGGGTTGATTTTGGGTTCGGATTTCTGGTTAGTATTATATGACGCAATGCTGAGACTCCAAATGTCGATCGGGGTGTCGCTGATAGGATGCGCGGACGATGTAGCGGTGGTAATAGTTGCGCGCGACGTAGATACTGCCCAGTTCCAGCTGACCGTGGCCATGCGGCGCATACTTCGCTGGATGCGTGAGCACGGACTACGGCTAGCTTTAGATAATACGGAAGTAGTATTGCTGACTAGGAAACGAATCCAGACAGCAATCGACATAACGGTAGGTGACGCGGTGGTGAGGACGCGTCCGGCGGCTAAGTATCTGGGGGTGACCCTAGACAATAAGCTGACCTTCGCTCTTCACCTCCGAATCACGGCGAATAGGGCGGCGAAACGGGTAGCCGAATTAAGCAGGCTCATGGCAAACGTGCGCTGGCCACGACCTGCAACGCGCAGACTGCTCATGTCAACCACGAACTCCATTCTCCTCTACGAAGCGGAGGTCTGGGCCGATGCCATGAGCAAGGAAAAGTATAGAAAGTGCATAGCGGCGGTGCAGCGCAAGGGAGCACTTCGAATAGCAAGCGCGTACAGAACGGTTTCAAGTGCAGCGATATTCGTTATCGCCGGAGTTATCCCCGTATATCTGCTTGCGCAAGAGCGAAAGCGGATATACGAGCGGAACCACGAGTTCGGGAGGGCCCGCGCAGCGACAGAAGAACGGAAACGGACAATGACGGCGTGGCAGGACGAATGGCTGGGTGAGAGGCAACGACCACAACCACGTCGACAGCAACAGGCACGATGGACCTACGAACTAATACCGGAATTGGCTCCGTGGCTGGGCAGGCAATTCGGGGAGGTGAGTTTTTACCTCACCCCGTTCTTGTCTGGGTACGGATACTTCAGACAATACTTACACAGAATGGGGAAGGTTAGAACGCCGGCGTGTACTTACTGCGGGCACAACAATGACGACGCGGAACACACGTTTTTCGTGTGCCCGCACTGGACCGAAGAACGACGAAGACTGGAGACCATTACGGGGCCGACAGCGCCCGCCAACATTGTTGCAACGATGTTGGAGAGCAAAGACAAGTGGAACGCGGTAGCATTGTATATCGAAAAGGTCCTCCGCGCGAAACGGGAAGACGGTTGGTTTGCCGACGGGCCAGGCTGACGAAAAGACAAGACAAACGAAACTTGGCAGGACTGACTGAGGACGAAGGAAGAAAAAGACAGGCGGCACCCCACTCGAAGTAATGCGAAAGCGGTACCGGGTGAAGTCTCACACTACCACCCCAGAGTGCAGGAACTCAGGGGACGGTGTCCATGATGATTTTTGCGAGTTAAAAAAAAAAAAAAAATATGTATTATTATTGAATGTAGTTTATTGTTTTTGTCCTGCACAAAATAAAAATCTAATCTAATCTAATATAATCTGTCTCTCTCTCTCTCTCTCTCTCTCTCTCTCTCTATCTCCTTCTCCGCTTCGCTTCTCTTTCTCCTCCACTCTATTCTGGATACTCCTGGGACGCGCCTCCACACTCACAGCACAGTAGGGAGATATCTGCGTAAGCACTCCACTCCAAATGCGGCGTCGGGAAAATGTCGGCGAGACTGAAACGGCGTTGACGCGCGCGGATCGAACTCCGAATCGATAGTGACGCGCTCGAGGCGTCAGTGCGGCCAGCGCCGCGCCCTCAGTCGCGTTCTCTTTGGGTAACTGCCCTGCTGCGTGCGCGCGTCACCTATAGTGCTGACCTACGACGATACATGGTTCTCATTTCGTTGCAATATATATATATATATATATGGATCATTATTTTTTAAACCGACACCCCCGTCCAAAATTCAATAGGTCGTAAAAATTTCTGCTAGGACTTAAAATTTAGCTTTTTATATCTACTTTCCATTGCTTTAAATATTTGTATTGATAATTACATAAAGTATATGAAATTTCTAATACTTACATAAAGATTACAAAAGTTCTAATACTGAATGTTTAAATACATTAAGTTACATAAGTAACTCTTCTCCATTTTCAGAATTCGAATATTTTTTCATTAATAATATATTTTGAGATAAAACAATAAAATCATGATGTACTATGATTCCCGTTATTGGTATTGCCTCTTCAAATCTTTTATTCAGTTTTCTCTTCATTCTATCGTGTTCTGTCTTGCTGAAGTAAACTATCATAATAGTATTGAAAAAATTTTCTGCCCATCTCACAAGTGCTTCAGGTGTTAAAATTGATTTTGTAGTTTCCGCTAATAGACTAGCTTGATAAGTTTCCTGTTTGAATGCAGCTCCAATGCCATCAAAGCAACTTTTTCCATGTGCTGTGGCAGTAAAATGCCACTCAGCTTCGATGTTAAAAACTGTTTTATGATTTAATAAATTTGATATTTGATATTTATTTTTAAAATGTTGCTTTGCCCCATCTGTCATGTAAATTATTTTTTTAAAGTTATTTACATATTTCTTAATTATTGGAATCAGCTGATATGTGTAAACAGCAGCAGTGTAATGTTTAAGACTATTTGACAAAAATAAAATACGTTTCTGTTTTAATTCTCTACCTACTATGTAATAAAAAATTACAGGAAATACTGTGCATTGATTATTATTGAGCTGTAATGCTTGTGAAGCATTTTGAGCTGTATAACCAAATTTTCGGAGATGTCAAACATGACAATCACTTCATTTTCTGAAAATACTAATTTTTTTGTGAGATAATAATTGACTGTTCCTTTGCAATAAAAGAGTGAGGCTTCAAATTGACAAGTTGATTACACAACTCTTCGACAAAATCAACTGATTTTAGTGTTTGAGTTTTCAAAGTTGATCTATCAGTACTTAACCATGAACCAAATTGTATTTCATAAATAGAACTTTTATTCAGCAAATCAAAAAGATATGGAGAAAAGTCTGCAATATCAGGACAGTTGTGACAATCGTTGAAGTAACAATCGGGAGTTGGTTTCTTACGCACTAATTTATTGAATGGGTAACACCACTTTAGGTACACCTATTTTTGACGATTTTTTGTGCGTAAATAATAAGCGAAATGAAAAATTCGTTATAGAACTTTATTGTACAATTAATGAAGTCTAAACAAAATTTTTCTTTCAAAATGGCGGCCACGGGAACTCGTAGAAGGCTGTTACTTTTCTGTTGACGCTCAAACGGGAGGACAGTTTTCTCGTACATGATGAACCCTAGAACAAAAAAATAAAGTTTTTCTTAAAGTACATATTAGTAGGCGTGGTAGTACGTAAGAATTTATTTTTAGATCCAATTGAAAACAAATGGTACACATTTGGAGAACAATTTTTTTTTGTCAAAATCGAAACTTTTTTAATTGCGCACTTTTTTTTTAAATTTGATTTAAAAAGAAATCTTTACGTACTACCACGCCTAGTAATAAGTACTTTAAGAAAAACTTTATTTTTTTGTTCTAGGGTTCATCAAGTACGAGAAAACTGTTCTCCCGTTTGAGCGTCAATAGAGAAGTAATAGCCTACTACAGACTCTCGTAGCCGCCATTTAAAAAAAAATTATATTTTATTCTACATTAATTGTACAATAAAGTTCTTAAACGAATTTTTAATTTCATTTATTATTTACCCACAAATGATCGTCAAATATAGGTATACCTAGAGTGCTGTTACCCCTTAAACAATCTTTATAATTACATATCTGATTATCTGTCAATTTACTTATATTTATAGAGTCTAGCATCATTTTACATTTGTTGTGAATTGTACATGTACAAACGCAATGAGTTTCCTTGGCACTAGCAAGTATACAATTTTTAGGCCGAAGCTTTGCAAAAAAACTAAAACTCGCAATATCGTTCGTATGTGATTCCTTAAAAGACGAATATAAGTCGACAAGATCAAGCAATAAAAGACGTTTTGTGACAGATAATATTCTACCGATATAATCACTTTCGTAAAATTCTTTTATTGTATTAACAGTGAGTTCTGATAATTTTTCTCCAGATTTAGCAGTTGTAGGTGGTAAAATACCATCTGATGATCTAAATTTCTTAGCTTTCTGAGCTAGAAACCTACATGAACCAAATCCTTTTGGATTTTTCTTGCACTCGAAGATTCTGGTGCGATCATAAGTATTCTAAGTCTTAATGGATCATTACGTTCTAAGCTTGAAAATTTATTCTTAAGACCCGTTAGTAGCTCATCTAATTGAATTGCTCTAACTTATTTAGTTTTTTCAGATTCGCATTATGAAACATTTTCTGAATCTTCAGAAACATACATTAAAAATAAATCTGGTTCTATACGGGTCTGTTCAGAGTGTACTTTTTGTTTCTTTCTACAATTGTTACATATTTTAGAATTTTTTGGTAGGGCTAGGAATTCTTTAAGCATTGCTTTGGATAACGGTCTTAAGTTTCTATCTTTATGATTCATATTATTGTATGGATTTATACATCCATCTGTTCGAGGCATATTGTTTCTGTGCCAACCTATATTAGAGCTAAATGAAAAACTTTATATAACTTTATAGCAAGTTGCAAGCTGATACACTAAAAATAATAATCGAGTAATAAATATTGGCGAATCATTTTTTTTTCCTGGCAGAAATGAAAAAATAATAAGCAAGTAATATATGTACTGGCGAATCATTTTTTTTTTCCTGGCATAAATGAAAACTGAAAACAAAACTGAAAAATATTAAGAAAGACTAATAATAATTATTAATAAAACTTCAATTAAAATTGAAAAAAACTAAAAAAAGCTGAGAAAGTCTGATAATTGTTTGAAACTGCGGATAAAAATGTAGAAAACCCTTAGAAGTTAAATAATTGTATGTTTGGGGAAAATTTTTCAGATTTTGTAAGCTTCTTTCTTTTATTGTTTTTTTTTTTTAATCAATATTTATTATTACTAGGGGAGACCGGAGCGAAATGGTACGCTGTTTGGTTTTGCATTTTTCATTCAGCGCTTTTGATAGCTTGTCCAATTTAGGTATCTGGGATTTTTTCATTATCATAAAAACTATCCTCAACAATTTTTTAGCTCTCTATATTACGTTAAAATAATTTAATTTCACAATTTACTAAAGCAAATTGAATGTATAATCAGTGCCTTGAGTATCTAGTCTAATTTAGATTCCGGTAACTTACTCTCCATCATTAAAATTATCATTAAAAATGTTTCTAGCTCTTTATTATGCATGAATTTTTTTTAATTGCCCTCCAAAATTGAGTGAAGGTTACACACGAAACAAACGAACGATTTGGTAGGAAAACATCACAACAATATGTTAACTGAGTCAAGTCTTTATCTTTGTTTAAAAAAGTTTATATTTGCTTAAATTTAGATATCGCAATATCCCATCTTTGCACGAATCAATACACTTTGAAACCTATTAGAACATTAATAAACATTTATAAACAAAAGATTAAAAGGAAGTAAATGTATAAGTGAATTTCTTATAATATGTCCAGAACATAAGCAGCTCGACATAACCTCAAAAAATGCCGAAAATACGTTAAGTGAATCTGCCAAGCTCCTCATTGCGCAGATTAAAATGAAAAGCTCTAAGGAAATTAGGAAAGAACTGCTTGAAGAAGTTACGAACAAAACTCAAGACATACAAAATTCTTCTAATTTTGAGAATGAAGGAGAATTTGAGTTAATGCAAACAAAAGTATCTCTGCAAAAAGTACTGATTAAAGAACTGCAAGAAAAAGTTGACCTGTTAAGAGAACTGCTAGATAAACAAAAGTAGTTAGATAAACATAATCAAAACTCAATAAAAAAGACTTATGCTGAAACGGTAACCAATTTCAAACCACAGCCAAAACGTGTTCCAAAAATCGTTGTTAAAAAAATAGACAAAGCTGAAAACGAACACATTAATCTGAATGAATGTATCAAAAAGCAGATAACAAATGAAACAAGAATACAGGCAAAGAGTATACAAATAAATAAGAAAAATGAAGTGACTATTTACTGCGTTGATAATGAAAGTGTTCAAATAACTGAAGAAATAATCAAGAACAAGCTACAAACTATTTATGAAGTGAAAAAAGAAGAATTGTTTAATCCAAAAATAAAAATAGTAGGTTTTGACAATGATACCAAGATGGATATTGCAAATATAGAAGAGGACATAAATGCAAGAAATTTCAACAATTTCACAGAGAAAGGTACAGTCGTAGATATGTATAAAAATAACAGGAACAACTTAAGCACAATATTGATGGAAGTACCAGCTGAAATGTATATAGTAATAAGAGAGAGGAAAAGTAGGCTTTTTATTAGTTATCAAAACTGTAGAGTGTATGACCATATAAACATTAGACCTTGTGATGTATGTGGTAGATTAGGGCATAACAAAGAATACAGGAATGGTCCTGCATGCATAAAGTGCTCGGGTAAGCATAAAGCCAGTAAGTGCACAAGTGAAATAAGGAAATGTGTAAATTGTGTATATAGCAACAGCAAATATGAAACAAAATACAATGTTGAACATTTGGCATATGACGCGACATCTTGTGAGATCCTTAAGCACAAAATAAAAAAGTATATCGACTGGACGGATTATCCAATTGCACCTGTTTTACCATCAAGAGATTTCTACCAACACAGACAACGGATAGTAGTACATAGTAAAGAGCGAACGACAATAAATACAACAAATACTACTAATACTCGTACTACATAATACTTGTCATATATAATAGAATAATATAAAAGTTGTGCAGAAATATTGATATACTTAATAAAGCAATAGGCAATAAAAAAGATTTAATAATGCATATGAATATAAGAAGCAGGAATGCTAATTTTGATAAATTAAAATTATTGTTAGAAAGTTTAATTAATAAACCATGTATGGTCATTACCACAGAAACTTTCACACAAGTCAATTACAAATTATATGAACTTGATGGATATATGAGTTACTATAATGAAAGCAAAATTAACCAAAATGATGGTGTAGTGATCTTTTTTTTTTCTTATTGTTAAAGGCTTTTCAAGTCTTTTTAAAAAGACTTACATCAGCCGGTTTATTGAACAAAATTTACATAGTATGCATAATATTTTACCTTATATAATAATAATATGTTTGTGGCTATACAAATTTATTACATTTTTCGAGAAAATATATAATATGACGCATAATACTTGACTTAGGTGACATTAGTAAGTTATCGCAGTTAGATGGTAAGAAAATTTGGTTATTAAACATATATTGACATAGTACGGATCTTTCTGGGTTGAATAAGGGGCACTGCCAAACTAAGTGATTAAGATCCTCATCGTTGTTATTATAGCGACACTGAGCGCATATCGGAGAATCGACAATATTTACTTTATGTAATGAAGGAAGCGTATTGTAGTGATCGGCGCGGCAACGGTTGATTGACGTGATTATATTACGGCTGATATGATACTTATGAAACAAAGGTTTAGATGAATTTGTGTAATATAAATTAAAGTATTTAACACCTTTAAATAGACCTTTTTGACTGCACTGTGTATAGGTGTTGGTGTAAGAGACTTTTTTGAACTTTTCAAAATAATCAGTAAACGGAATTACAATAGACTTATTTGGTGATTTAGTTGAATATGACTTAGCCATAGAATCCGCTGCTTCGTTACCCTTGATGCCAATGTGAGCCGGAATCCACAAAAGAGAAACTCACTTTATTGGGGTCATGGTTGTTATTGTATTGTAAAGTTGCTTAATTTTTAATATATGAAAATTGTCTTTGACGTTGAATTTAGCAGATTTAAGGCTTAATAACGCGCTAAGCGAATCAGAGGCGATGATGAAGTTAGAATAATTGCTATTATTAACTAAGAGAAGGGCTTTGTAGATGGCTAGACATTCGGCAGAAAAAATGGAACAGTGATTGGGTATGGCTAGGCCATTTTGGATGTTTTTTTCCGGGTAGATTACGCCAATACCAACAGAGTCAGTTTCTCCTTTACTACCATCTGTGAAGATGATGTGTGCGTGCTCATCGATAGCTTTGGCGTTTAAAATCCCAGTGGGATCCGTGCTTAATTTGAGCATATTACCAACTTCAATATCACTAGGAATGCTAGTAACTATGGTGGAGTAGTCATGGTTGTAGATATTGTACTTTTTGTGCGATTTAATATTGAGTTTGGTAACCTCGTTGATACAGTTTACAGTGAGTCGTTTACTTTTAGGCATATTAGGTTTATGTATCCTCTGTAAAAACGCATTTACCGTGTCATATACCGGATGACTAACATTTGAAAGAACTTTGATTAAGTAACATTTAGCCAAACATTTAGTGCGTTCAGATATCGATTGCAGTTTTGATTCAGCTAAAATAACATTAGTTAGAGTGGTAATTCTGTAGCTCATAGAAGGTCTGAGGCCATTGAACTGGATTTTTTCAAGAGCGTATTGTGAATATTGAGTGGTGGAGAAGTATAAAAAACAGCCATAATCAATTATTGAGAGTATGAAACTTTTGTATAAAATTAGCAGGGTGCTGGGGTGTGATCCCCATTTAACCCCACAAAGAAATTTAATTATGTTGTTTCTGATAAAACATTTTTGTGTGACTGCAGCTATGTGTGCGTCAAAAGAGAATTTATAGTCGATAATAATGCCTAGGAAACGTATGTTGGCTGAGGATTTGATGATATTATTATTAATATTAATTTGAGTTGAGCCAGGTTTAATAGGCTTTTTAGTAATATGTAAAAGTTGTGTTTTGTCAAGTTCAAAGTCTAATTTTATTTTATGACAATAATTTTGATGCCCTTTTTCAACCAATCCGATAGATTTTTCAGCGGAACCATAACTGCAATAGACGGTTATGTCATCGACAAAATGTGAGACTGTTACGGTGGCTGGAATGTTCATTGTGATGTCTTTAGTGTATATAGCATATAGTAAGGAGCTGTGGACTCCACCTTGTGGGACGCCCTTTAAACTGTATTTACAATTATTATCAAGAGACTCAGTGTAAATGTGTCTGCATTTGGTTAAAAATTGTACAAATTGAATCAAGGATTTAGAGCAACCAATAGCGACTAATTTTTCAGTGAAAATATCACAATGAACATTGTCATACGCTTTTGCTATGTCTAAGAATACAGCAATCACATTTTTGTTTTTAGTATCGCATTTTCAGTTTTTAAAATAAATTAAGTTACGTTATCATAGACAGAGCGTCCTTTTCTTGAACCAGATTGATCTTTGGGCAAGATATTGTAGTATTCGCAAAACCATTGTAAACGGTTTTTTACTAGTGACTCAAAAAGTTTGCAGAAAGTGGGGGTGAGAGAGATAGGTCTGACTCCTTTATTGTTAGGTTTAGGTATAAAGTTTAGAACAAATGAATTGTGCCAAGGGTCAGGGTAGCAATTATTAGAGTACATTTCATTGAATATATTTAAAACTAAATTTTATTATTTGTCAGGTAGATTTTTAAGAGTAATATAATCAATACCATCCATACCTGGTGTAATGATCTTTGTACATACAAGCGTAGCTCAAAAAACAAATGTTATAGAAGTTGGTAGGATCAAAATTATTAACACACGTATTTCTTTAAACAACAAAAACGATTCTGACAGTATCATTGAAATCTCAGCTGTTTATAGATCTTATGATATAAATAAGACTGAATTTATACTAGAAATAAACAAATACTTAATTAAAAAGAAAAATATTAAAAATCATCTGGTTATAGGTGACTTTAATATAGATCTACTAGAGCAAGACACTTTGAATCAAGAATTTATTTGTAACTTTTTAGAAAAAGACTATATTGCTGGTTATGTAGGAATCACGAGACCACCTATTGGAAATAGTAAAGAGTCATGTATTGACAATATTTTTATTAAATCAACATGTTTAAATGCAACAACTTATAAACTTAAAAGCTTCAAAACAGACCATTACTCTCTTTTTATTGCCATAAACAAGGTTAAAAAAGTAAATAAAGAGTCTATAACAATAATAAATTACAAAAAACTAATAAATATTGCTAATAATAAGAACTGGTATGAAATTTTGTCAATACAAGATCCTAATTTAGCTACTGATCTATTAATTAATGAAATTAAAACATGTACAGAACCGTCAAAAATAAAAAAGAAAAGTAACGAACAAAGGTACAGGAAAAATTGGATAACTAAAGCTATTATTAAGTCATGTGAAACAAAACAATTGGTATACGATCTATGGAAATTAAATCTAGGCAATAAACAACTTGAGTCACAGTACAAAAGTTATGCTAAAATACTAGACAAAGTAATAATAGATGCTAAAGTTAAATATGATAAGAGTCTAATAGAGAATAACGCAAATAATGCCAAAAAATTATGGGAGATTATTAATTAAAAAATTGGAAAAAAACAAAAATCGAATGATACTATTAATCATATTAAAATAGATGATAAAAAAATAACTGATGAAAAAGAATTAGCCAATGAAATGAATAAGTACTTCTGCGGGATAGGACTGAAACTAAGTCAAAAAATTGATAAACCATCTGATACTACCTTAAAAATGCCGAATATGAATAATAATTCTATTTTTATCAAACCAACAAGTGAATATGAAATTGCAAGCACAATTAATTCTTTAACATTAAAGAAAGGTGGTGTAGACAAAATTCATTCCAAAACATTAAAAGTATTATGTAATCATATAGCTATACCTCTAACATATTTATTTAATTTATGCATCGAAAAACCAACCTGGCCTGATGCATTAAAAAATGCTGAAGTAATACCGATATACAAATCTGGTGTTAAACATAGTATTTCTAACTACAGACCAATTTCTTTAATTTCTAACGTAGCTAAAATTTTTGAGAGAATTTTATATAAGAGAATTTTTGACTTCATTAATAAAAGCAATATAATATCCGAACATCAATTTGGATTTATGAAAAAAATTGGTACAAAAGATGCCTTGAATTATGTAACAAATATACTTTACAATAACTTGGATCATAGCAAACCTACAATTATAACATTCCTGGATTTAGCAAAAGCGTTTGATACTGTCGATCATAAAATACTATTAGCAAAATTATATTGTTATGGAATTAGGGGACAGGCGTTGGCTTTGCTTACAAGGTATCTAAATAATTGCTTTTCATACTCTATATCAATGATATCTTGAAAGAAATCCCGCCTGAAGCAATATCGTCATATGCTGATGACACGACAATTATAGCAACTGGAAATACCTGGAGCAAGGCTCAAGAAAGTATGAATAGTTATTTGAATAAAATTGAAAAGTGGCTAGCATTAAATAAATTGTCCTTAAATATTGAGAAGACAGTTGCGACGAAAGTACCCCTCGTCGTAATGATTAGTTAAAGTTAAAGAAAACCGATTCTCTGGAAATTCGCTGTGTGTTCAATGCGAACGCAAAGCGAACGGATGGAGAGTGAAAGAGAGACGGAGAGAAGGGAAGTGGGGCGGCTAGCGCAAGGTAGACAGTAGCCGCCGCGGAACGAACAGCGTTCGGCCGGCGCGCGGCGGGGGAAATCTCCGGCGACGCGCACTAGCCAGCACTGACCGGCGGCGCTCTCGCAGCGCCGAGAAGCGCAGCGCGGTGGGGAGAGAGAGCGAAAAGCGGACCTCTTGCCTGCAGTAGTTGGAGATCGGCAGTCTACTCGCGAGCGCTGAGCGAGTGAGTTGGTGCCCCAGCACGCTCGATCGCGCTTACGAGTAGAGGAGCTGTGGTTGCGTACACGACTCACGCCGGCATATCCAGGCTCCTGACTCGAGGCGCTCCTCGGTCAGTATCCTGAGGTGCAGACGGTTAAGTATCGGTACATCTGCTGGAGGATATCGCAGCGAGGCGCACCCCGCTCGAGGTCCACCGGTAGATGAACCGGTAAGAAAAACGCACCCGGGCTGTGAGCTGAGGCGCTCTTCAGCCACACGCCCGTCCGTCCGAAAGTCCGAATTTTAGAATAGGGAAACCTCCGGCCAGACTTACGGGTGCCCCCGTGTCTGGTGCACTGGAGAACCTTCCATGGTGCTCCTTGAAAGGTACTCCAGTGTGACGGAGAGAAAACACTAATAAGACGGGCACTCCCGGATTATTAGTAAATACTAGAAGCGGCCTCGTGGAGACGCGCCTCCACGAGTGCAGAGGTTAAATATATATTGTAAGCAAACAGATTAATGTTCTATGTACGCGTTAAATAGGTTATAAGTATTAGGTAAATTAGCTAATGTATTTTGGTTTCCGACTGTCTTTATGTTATAGATTAAAGGAGATCGCGGTGATCAAGCCAGACAAGGAACGGTTTCCGCGTCCAACCCTATTAAGTTTAATTAGATTGATTATTAATTTGTTGTAAATATTTTGTTGGATTTTTGAGATAAATAAATCTCGTATTATAATTTCGTTAAAATAAACATCTCTATTTATTTAATTCATAATAATCTCAAACCTAACCCCCATCCGAAACCTGGTGGAGCTCTTGAGCATCCGGCGGGGACTCTTTTGTTACACAGTATACATGACTTTCGGTATCTACAAGGATAGTGTTCCTGAATATATAAATATTAAGATAAAAAATAGAAACCTTTGTAGAGTTGAAGAATGTTAATATCTGGGCATTATTTTTGATTATAATCTAAAATGGAATAAACACATACAATACATTATTAAAAATACGAAATACCTAGCTTATATATTTTATAAAATCTCCAAATAAATGCCTAAAGAAGTTTTAAAAATGATATACTATGCATTTTTTCATAGTATAAATAACTATGGTATAATAGCTTGAGGCGGAGCTTACAAAACTCATATAACTTGTCTACAAAGGTTACAAAATAAAATTCTAAAAATTGTGAATAATTATTATCCTATAACTTTAGATTACCCAATGAATATAGAACAAATATTTACATTTGAATCTCTAAAATTTCATTACAACACTCTTAAAGATAAGTAAGTACATTCTAACAGTATAACAAGAAATAAAAGTTTAGCCATACCAAAAAGTCAGAAAAATGTCAGTAACAAAAACAGTTATACAAAGGCAATAGTAAGTTACAATAGTTTACCAAATGATTTTAAAGAACTAGAAATTAGTAATGTATACCAAAAAAACAAACTATAGAAATGGATTAAATCCTATAGAAATTATATTATTGAAACGTACTCGAGGAGAGTACTATAGGAACTGATGATATGTTAAAGATATAATAATCGCCTAAATTAATGTTAAATTTTATATAACAAATTTTACAACATTGTTGAAATAGTATTTAAGTTAAAACAAATGTACAAAGTCACAGTTGTAATATTTAGTTTTAAGTTTAGAATTAGAATTGTAGTTTTAAGTTTAGAATTAGAATTGTAGTTTTAAATTTAGAATTAGAATTGTAGTTTTAAGTTTAGAATTAGAATTGTAGTTTTAAGTTTAGAATTAGAATTGTAGTTTTAAGTTTAGAATTAGAATTGTAGTTTTAAGTTTAGAATTAGAATTGTAGTTTTAAGTTTAGAATTAGAATTGTAGTTTTAAGTTTAGAATTAGAATTGTAGTTTTAAGTTTAGAATTAGAATTGTAGTTTTAAGTTTAGAATTAGAATTGTAGTTTTAAGTTTAGAATTAGAATTGTAGTTTTAAGTTTAGAATTAGAATTGTAGTTTTAAGTTTAGAATTAGAATTGTAGTTTTAAGTTTAGAATTATAGTTTTAAGTAGTACTTAAGTTAGATGCACTTATACCGGACCTGTGCATAGGTAACTTTGTTTACCTCTACAGGGAATTACGGCGTAGACAATACTTTGTAATTCTTTCTAGTTTAAATAAATAAATAAATAAATAAATAAAACAAAATTGATTTTTATCAAGGCTTTGAGTAATGAGTACATTCTTTACAATGAAGCTAACTGTATTTATGTGTATAATTAATACAGTATAATATCATAAACGGAATTCAATTATAATTGTTCTCACAATTAAAATACATTAACATCATTGAGATTCATTAATATCAATAAAATACCATTTATCACGAACTTATCTGATTGAAAAGAAAAATAATTTTGAAATAAACTGAAAATTGTCATGAAAAATTGGAAATATTTGAAAAATACGGAAAATCTCTCAGAGAAACTGGGAATTCTTATTAAATAAGTAATAATAATTTATAGATATTTCGATTTTTATCTAAGTTTTGCAATCACAATCAGTACTTGTTGAAATATCTCTTTTTTTCTCAGTTTGAATTTCTGCAAGAGATGTACGATCTACATATTACAAGCTGATAAAAATATTGATCCATAGTTACCTTGCGAATCAAAATACTAGTATTTATATAGATATATTTTTTAGTTAATCTCTAAGATTATAAACTATTCTCAAAAAATACTTACTTTCGAAAATGATTATTGTAACTGTGTATATGGTTGTTCTTATTACATATTGAGTATAAGAGTAGACAGCTTTGGCACAATTAAGGTTCAAAAGATTTCATCATTAACGATTTAATGCATATAATTAATTTAACGTACAAATTATTAATTTTAAGCCTGACTTATATATTTATACATACAGCATCGACTAGCTATTAAAGGAGACTCTCCATCATGTGCCGTGCGATGTGAGACGTGCAACGTTTCCGCTTTATCAAAGCTACGATTGGTCGAGTATAGCAGAATTAAGCAATCGCAATTTCGATACAATGGAAACGTCGCACGTCACACGTCGCACGGCTCCTGATGGAAAGTCTCATTAAAAAATATCATTTAACGTGCTTTCTTTATTATATCAAAACTTGATAAAAATAAATAATACTTATAGAAGTGAGTGTTGTAGCAAGTTACAGTAATAATGTATTTAATATCTGCCGATAAATATTTGAGAAATTGTTTATAATTTTTTAATCACGGTTACACTTTTTCTGAAAAATTTTGAAAAACAAAACTTTTTTTTTTATTTTTCCACGATTTTTACTGCTCAGATCAATGCTAAAAATTTCAAAAGTCATATCCTAAATGGCGCCATATTCATTTTAATTATTACGTGTTATACGGACATTTTTCTACAAAATATAAAAAATGAAATATGATAATGCTAGTTTACATTTCTCACGTCTTTCGAATTATTAATACATTATATATATTCAGATATATATATATATATATATATATATATATATATATATATATATATATATATATATATATATATATATATATATATATATATATATATATATATATATATATAAATATTGAAACTCAATCGCTCGGTGAAACGTTTTCATGGGAATTGACTTTATCGGCGTTATACCGAGCCAAGATCTTTTCATTACTTTGTGCATTTTTTCTTGTCTCTCAGTTCGAGAGCCAAAATAAATTTTGATATCAAAGGTCTTAAACTATCGAACTGAAAGACAAGAAAAAATGCACAAAGTAATGAAAATATCTTGGCTAGGTATAGCGCCATTAAAGTCAATACCTATGAAAACATATACTTATATGTTTCGTATTTAGATTCGTATTAATCGGGTCAAAATACATAAAAGTAAGTTATGTCACTAATTTTTTAACTTTTTTTCGAGTCTCAACAACGTAATACTGTATTCATGGAGTATTTTTTGAGGTTGTGAACCAAAGGAGATTTGAAAGGCCAAAAAACCGTGGATTTATGTTCAGCGGGCTAAGATACATAAGAGTAAGCTTTGTCCCTACTTTTTTGTCCACTTTTCCGAGTCTCAACCGGGTAATACTACTTTTCTGGAGTATTTTTTGAGGTTATGGACGAAAGGTCGCTCCGTAGGCCAAAACTAACCGTGGACTCGTGTTCAGCGGTCGAAAATACATAAGATTAAGCTTTGTCCCCAATTCTTTCTCTGCTCCTGCGAGTTTCAAGGTCATATAACTACTATCCCGTAATGATACCTGTGTACTGTTAGGACTGTACCGGTCCGCCATTTCTAATTTTTCAAAAAGGCCACTCAGCAATGGAAAGTAGATGTAAAAATCTAAATTTTTAGCCCTTGCAAAAATGTTTACGACCGACTGAATTTTGGGTAGGGGAGTGGTTTTTTTCAAACAGAATTACCCATATATATATATATATATATATATATATATATATATATATATATTCGTGTATTATATAATCGTAAGAGTTATTAAGCCACTCGACCACCCTCCACCCCCCTCCACCTCCCTGCACCTTCCTCCTCATCCCTCCACATCACCTCCACATCCCCTCCACGTAATATCGTTATATTGTTTTAAAAACTACGTTATTTTTTTAAATTTATTTATCCTCCACCCCTCTCCACCCCCTCCACATCCCTTCCCGCCCATCTACATCCTCTCCACATACCCCTCTATATACCCCTCAACATCCCCTCCACAACCTCTCCACATCCCGTCCACATAATAACGTAAAATTGTTTCAAAAACTACGTTATCTTTTTTTTACTTATTTACCCCTCCACTCCCTCTAACCTTCCAACCCCTCCACCCCCTCTACGCCCCTCCGCACCCCACACTCTCTCCACACCCCCTCCACATCCCCTCCGTCTTCCCCCCCCCACACCTATCCACCCATTCACGCCCCTTCACATACCCTCCACATAATCGACAAAGTATATCTATATTTGTCTATATTTTTTAACTAATTTACTTACAGTAAATCAACGTAAATCGAACGCACGCACTGTCTACATAGTCTTAATATTTATTTTATATCTTATTAAATTAAATAAAAATTGATGATATATCTTAAGTAAAAATTATAGAGGTCTGGTTCATGCACATAAGAATCATGCACATTATAATTGGGCAAAATTCAGCATTGGCCGAATATAGATATATTGATCAATATTAAACTATACACAATTAAAATGCGCGATTCTTATATTAAATATTGCTACAGACACTCAGTTTTACAATGTTTATTAAAGTTTAAAAGTTAAATGGGGGTTGGAGAACGGAGCGAGCAGGGAGGAACCCCCCTAGTGTATATATATATATATATATATATATATATATATATATATATATATACACACACACACACACATATGAGTCATTCCAACAAAGGCTCTTGCCGATTATCAAAGTTAAATTTGCCTTCGCGGCATCGGACTTTTCGAGTATTTTTTCTCAATTTGTATTACAAAAACATAATTTTTAAGATTTTTGTTGCTCCCCCCGCACCCTTGCTTATAAGCTTGTTTTAAAAATGTGTTTCTTACTCATTTGTTTATTTCTGTGGCTGTTCGATGTCGTTTAGGATAAAACTTCCAGTGTAGCTTCACATTTTATCACAAACTTTGAAGAAATTTCTCCAAGAGAACTTGATTGGCAAACACAACCACAAAAGTATATTTTAAAATTTCAAACATTTTTGTTACTAATTCACATTAGTTAAAAAATTTAAAAACACAATTCTTTGCGTTCTTTATTCGTTTTTTTACTTGTGTACGTGTTTAAGTAATTTTTAAAGCATTACGCGATGCTGAAAACATCAATAAACTATTTTTACTCGTGTCTTATTTTTTCGATATTTTTCACACTTAAAATAGGTCATACAATTCGGTTTATATTTCTTTCGCATTATTTATGTTCTACACCACTGTCTTAGCTTATATCCACATAAAAAGGCAGAAAAATTGCTTTCCTAAGCTAAAAAGCACATATTTACAGCTATTTATAGCTCTGATATTGGTTAAGATATACTATAACTGTATAAGCCCAAGCTTAACTGTTTATACATAAAATATTTATTTAATTACTGCCAAGTAGCATATATTTGTTACATGATAATTAAAATTTCTGTTAGTAATAGATACAGCGTAGGTATATTAAAAGCTATAGAACGAAAAATGAAATTTATAATATAGTAATAGGAGAGCAGCTCTATTACCTCCGGGTACAAACTGAGGTACACACATACACACACACACACACACACACACACACACACATACGTATACACAACACACACACACACTCGCACACACACACACACACATATACACACGAATACACACACACAAAACACACACACATACCCAAACCCACACATGCATACACGAATACACACACACAAAACACACACACATACCCAAACCCACACATACAAACACACATTTATATATGGGTGGTTCCGTGTCAAGTGAGCAAGTCAAAAAACAAAAATGTTGGTATGTGTATCCTGGCAGAAATTAAAAATTTTCAACCTATAATTGCCCTTGACATATAACACCTGAGGGTTTGAATTTTTTTATATACTCTGGATGAGTAGATAAAAAAAATTCAGACCCTAAGGTGTTATATGTCAAGGGCAATTATAGGTTGAAAATTGCGTTTCTTTTTATATTTTGAGACTTTGTCAACATAGTTTGATTTTTAACTCAAAAACTAGAGACTTTTGGGAAAAAAGTGTAAGAACATTTTATTGTCAAAATAAGATAAGAAATATAAAAAAATACTTTATTAGACCATACTGTGATATTTTGTGATCTCATGCATTATGATATATTGTGGTATTATTCTAGAAAAACGCCACAATTTTTTTCAAAATATAAAATCTTAGAATTTAGTTTTTCATATTTGTTTAATTATAGACATGTTAGAATGTGGTCTCAACCTGAATATAATTTTAGCCGAATTTTTAAACAACGTACTATTTTTTGGTATTTGTTCTTTATAAACCCCTGCATTGTGATGTAATATTCAAATTCTAGCTAAATATTAAAAAAAAACGCATTTTTCAACATTTAATTGTCCTGGACATATAACACCTTAGGGTCTGAAATTTTTTTCTCATACTCTGGGTACATATACCAACATTTTTGTAGAGCGTCAGACATTTTTATTTTTCGACATGCTTAGTTGACATGGAACCATTGATATGTATATGCGTATTTAAATATGTTTCTGTGTGTGTGTTTGTGTGTGTAGGTGTGTGTATGTGTGTGTGTAGGTGTGCGTGCGTGTACATGTACGTGTGTACGTGTGCGTGCGTGCGTATGTGTTGAGTAACAACCGAATCGTCCGTAGCAACACGGCATTAATAGATAGCCAGTAGTAGGAGACGAGCATTAATATCTCTGTATATGGACTGACGCTACACCTACAATTTGTTACTTCGCACGGACGATTCGGTAATTACTCAACACACATGCACACACACCCATTTATATATGCATTGTTACATCCTGAACATCGCCTCACATTCATCGTCTCGTCATCATGCTATATGTATCTTACCATACTAAACACGCCGTAAACACGTACATACGAGACATTTCATTTGTAAAAGGAACACGCCCTTATACTTAACTTTGTGCTTCTTATATAATAAATTTGATCTTAAACTTATTTGCTCGCGCTTATTTATTCACTGTGCCTGCGCTCCTATTCATATCTGCCGACTACAAGAAACCAAGGCCTACGCAGACATACAACGTAAGTCCCTAAATACCTCAGTAGCCTCTCCTACTCTGTCGTAAACTCACACTTCCTATTTTTACCACTATCATATTAAATGTTATTTGCGCTATCCTGCTTTTGCCTCGACTCACAGGTAAATTACGCAAGTATTGACCGAAACTTGAACGCCTCGCTTGAGTAATCCTCAACTAACTCTATATGTACAGCTCGAGTACCCATGCAGATAAAAATAGCTATATAACCCTTTATGGTCAACTAAAGCTTGATCACGCGACTCGGATTTTCGACCGATTGTTCAGTTAGTAGTAAGCGAATACGATCTACGAGCTCATTGGGATCATCTCAGTATACGTAATCCATCTTCGTATCTCTTCTGGTAATTTTGTATAGAGGCAATGCTCCGCCCATCTTTTTCTTCTTTTTTTCATTAGTCTAGATCCGGAGAAGAAAAAAGGAGCAATTATCCTATTGAATTATCATATGATGACTAAATTGCTTCTTATGAGCATTTTTTGCTTTAATAATACTCTGATAGTGTTTTAAATCATCAGAACTGATAGAATTCTGATCGGGATGTCTAGAGAATAGAAACTCCACCTGACCTTTAGTTTTCGGATATCTTACATCTTTTACTATCACGAGATTATCTTCGAAGTATATCGGAGAGTTCCCAATCATTAATCCATGGCATTCCTTACGTACTCCATATATTTTGTCCAGATTATGTTTTCTACTGAGCATAATCATATGCTTATTGCTAGATAAATTATGTTTCTCTTCCTCTTCACTGTCAGCTATTTCAAACATAGTATCAGCAGGCATAGCTTGTACAGTATCATTCGCCGAAACTTCCTTGTATGTGTCATCAAGTGTTTTACTAGGATCATATATTATATCGAAATTCTCATTACGTTTCTTTGTTAAAGAATTATCATGAGAATCGTTTCTTAGAGTAGGATGATTTCTCGATGTCGCGGCACCAACAGGTTTCTGAAAAGGATCAACAATGGGCTTGGATGTCTCTCCTAGCGCTCTCTCAAAATTATCCTTTCCATACTTTAACAAGTTATACTTGCGTTTAACAGCGCTTAGTGCTTTAACAAGCTGTTGAAGTATGTTTTTCTTTTGTTGAAAGTCAGACATGTTGACGCTTCAACATTCAACGATAGACTGATAATGTGATTTATATACTTGCCATATATATAGAAAAATAGCCAAAATCCTATCTGTATCTACCTCTATTGATTGAACTATCTTTGTCAATCGATAGAAATCCATACTTGTCGTCTGACCGATATTTCGAGCATAAATCTTTGAATTGGGCAAATGTTATGCCGGAATTGACTTGATCATCGTACATATGTCTCAGGTTTGCGCCATCCTGTCGAAATATTACAAACAGATTAATATTGTCTCTGACGAAATGTTTCGTAACGTGAGTGTAAGACAGACAGAAGTAGAAACAGTAAATGCTTTCGTGCCTACCCATAAATAAAAATGTTCTGATTTTGTTTTACTTTTCACAGGCTACATCACTGAATATCATGATAGAGTTTGAAAGCGCATTATCGGGAGACACCACTTCTTCGAGTTCACTGAAATGAAAATACTGTATACCCTCAAGAGGTTCCAAGAGTTCCATTAAAAATGTATAATTTGATTGGTTTTGTGATTTTTCGAGTAAACATACACATTTTCAAATCTGAGCCCATTGGGGTGAGTTATGAGGGCTAGTAGACTATTTCTTTTACCACAATTCGATGGTTCACAAAATACAGCTTGAATGCTATCCGGAAGTAAATCTCCATGTCGTTTCACCTTTTTGTCTTAATCTATAATATTGTCAAAGTTCACTACCGGGAGCTTGATAGTCTCCCCTTTGAATTTCATGTACTCGTATACATAGTACGAGATCTTGATTACAACTGGTCACCTGACTATAAATAGTGTACTTTTATACCCCGAGCTTCACTCATCAATTGACCTTCGTAGTGTCATGATCATACACAAATATTGATATCGTGGTTTAGTGAATAAACTTATTAACAAGCTTCCAGTGGAACGAATAAACTTATTAACAAGCTTCCACATCTTGCGATCGAGATGATCCAGAGATGATCAACCCTCTCGATTCAGCTTGTAAAGAACACGATATAGCTTACTAGTAGAATAGCGAAAACGTTAAGACTAGAAACGCTGCAGATAGAGTGCTTGCCGATAAAGCTTGGCAGCGAGTTTTGTTAAAAGACGCGGGAATCGTTGAAAAGGTTGCTGTTTACGCTGTAACAAACGCCATGAAACTAAAGTCAAAATTTGGAATGGGCGTGAGAAAGAAGAAGCTCTTCACAAAGCTAAATAAAATTGTGAAAGCTGCTTCAAAATCAACTATTCTAAGCAAAAGCTCCCGCAAGGCTATTCTATCTGCTCTGAAAGGAGCTCGCAAAGCAGTAACAAAGCCCAGTGGTAAGAGTAAAATTATAATTCCATCTGTTCTACCTGTCCCATCAAAGGTAAGTGGTTTCTTACCTTTCCTTATATCTATTTTTGCTGGTCTAAGTGCAGCTGTAGCAGTAGCAGGAGGAGTAGCCGGAATAGCGAAAGCTGTCAACGATACAAAAGCAGCTAATCAATAACTGGAGGCAACTCAGAGACGTAATCAAGAAATACAAGACATAGCGCTCGACAAAGGTCTCTATCTATAACCTTACAAAACAGGATTATGTCTTCATCTGAAACTATACAATGGAAACGGTTTGAGGAAAAAAAAGATCCACTATGTAAGATTGCCATAGATAGCACTTACAGATGTAGATCGTGTTAAGTATACTAAAATCTTGAAAATTCCAAAATTTTGAGGTGCATTTACGAGAAATGCAATGCCAGATAGCGGACCGCATTTCTGCGATCAGCTATCATGAGTCTCGATGATGCAAACCGACCTGGAATACACTGGGTAGCGTATCGTAAATAAGGCAACGATGTAGTTTACTTTGATAGTTTTAGAGATTTTCAACCACTCTTAAAGTTGATGCTATACCTGGGAGTTGACGAAATTAAGTACAATCGCGAGAGGTACCAAGACTTCAATACATTTAACTGCAGTAATCTCTGCCTCAAGTTCTTGTCTAATATGCTCGATTACCGGGCTATATAAAGACATAGACCAATTCGATATCAACTCATTATGCCTTGAGCAGTAATGGCGAATTCATTCATGTTGAGTTTCTCTGGCACTTCATCCATTCTCGGAGCTCATTATTTTCCCCCAATCGAACTATCGCCACAAAAGAACTATGTTCTTGGTTTTGTTGGGCTTTTAACCTTCAATTTCATACCTAATATAGATACAGACAAGAATAAGTTTTACGTCGCTTCAGAGGAAATTTCATAATCGACAGGCAGTTACGAGATTGAAGAAATAGATAATTATCTTAGTAAATCATTGGCGCACAAAGGTATCTCGATCAGTCTCAAGCCTAACAATAATACGCTTCGTAGCGTAGTTAAGATCACGAGACTCAATCGGTTCACTGCTGGGTTTCACACAACGCATTCTTCCAGCGGACATGACTCACAATTCCGATTTGCCTTTAGCGATTCTCGAAGTCAACGCTCTACGAGTAGAGTGTAACAGCACATCCGGTGCCTATATAAACAGTCAACCAGTGCATACTATACACGAGTTCTTTCATGCAGTAGCGACATAATATAAGATCATCGAAATTCCATCACACGTCCTTTACCTTCCAGTCTCTGTCAAGAGCGTAGACTACTTACAAGTGAGTATAGTAGATCAAAACGGTCATTTGATTAATTTTCGTGGAGAAATCATTACACTGAGACTTTATCTCAAGCAAGCGTAATGAGGATCGTCTATGGTAGAGTCTATATAAGCAGATCGACATATCGACCAACGATCAGTCGTCAGCGAACCGTCAAAGCGCTAACGCGGCAAAACATTTAGTTTTGCCTGCAACGTTCGATGAGTCAGTGGCTCATTACGAGCTGCATCATCAGTCTTACACAGCGTTGAGTTTTAACAATAGCGATTAGATTCGAATTGCCATTCAATTGGTGAAAAGCGCCATCTGTCATATATTTGAGAAAATTTGATTTGAGATAAACGATGTAGAGATCGACAGATACAAGAACGTCGGGTTGAGTACTCTCATGAAAGATTGGATATCACCGATGCTCCCGACTGCCACGAAACATGTTTGAACGGTCAAAACGTCCACTCAGCTGGAAAAGCCACGATCGTCATTTTGGGATTCCAAACCAATAGAAAAGCTCAAAGAAGTGTCAACGCCAGTCTCTTCGATCACGGAAATCTAAATTTAGATGTGATTCGTAATCAGTACGCTGTACTGTGCAATATGTATGCAACTTTCTATAGCGTTCATTACGATAAAATTTCTGAACCTACGTTGAAAAAGTTGAACTTTATTATATACATGCCTCTCATTGTTATTGATTGTTCGAAGCCAAATGAGTCGTTGAAAATCATCCCCCGTGGACATTCGGTTGAAGTTGAAGTTTTGATTAAAATCGATATAAGAAAAAGTGCAAATCTTTGAACTGTACGATTAAAAGTGAAAATTAAAAATACAACCTTTTTCAACTGCGTTATGCATGACTTGACATACGCGATCACGTACCAACTTTCCTTCTAGCACCCTGGCTAGAAATAGCTCATTTTCTCCCCTAGTTGCACACTGTACTATTTTGATTCAGTAAGCGTAAAAAGGACATTTTTCAGGCATAGAATTTCAGACTCTGATCTTGCCAGCCCTTGTCTTTTGTGATTAATACTCAAAACAACATACAACGACGAAGTTGCAATTTATTTTATATATACGTAAAATTCCACTAGATGGCCTCAAAACAGACATTTAGATTCAAGACAGAGATTTATACGTTAAATCAACATTTTTACGCATACAGCTGCATCAAAAAATAATCTTTGGAACTCGGGCGTAAAATTTACACCCTAGAGTGATCGCGAAATTTAGTTTTACGCCAATTTTTCAAAGACTGCTGTACTTACCCTGGATATCCCGATATCTATTATCTTTATTATGATAATATGTTTGTAGATACTAAGTTTTATATTATCTTTAGTGTTTTTCGCATAGCCAAAAGATAATATATTTTACATATTATATGTATGTTGATTGTACATATTAATTACAGTAAAATTTATATAACTTTCAGAAAGCAGAGTGTCATTGCAATTGGAAGCATTTTTTTTAAAGGAGTTTCAATTTTTTCTGTGAGACGTTATATGTGCATTCCTGAAGCTGCTAGTCTTATATTTTATTATTCTTTGTGTACTATAAGATTAAGTTTATCTCTGGTTGTATACTGTAATTTACATGCGTAAAAAATAGGGCTAATTTTCTACGTGATTTTATACACGTAAAAAGTTGACTTTTTTACGTGGAGTAAATAACGTACACGTCACTGAACGTCATACTACTGAAGTCTGACGTAATTTGCGTGACGTATTATACATTAAGGACAATTCTATGTATATCCAAAAGAAAGCTAACATCGAGACCTTTAATTTGAGTTATTGGAGGCTCTTTGGGGACATTTCAATGAAAAGGTACGCTCGATTCAAAATTACGAAAAAATTTAGGTAATCAAATAGGAGACTGCAACTTGTCAGTAACTTTGAACGGAAGTCGGCGACAACTTGCAGTCTCCCAGTTGGTCACCTAAATATTTTCGTAATTTTGAATCGAGCGTAAATTTTATCAAAATATTCCCAAAGAGGCTCCGACAAATCAAATTAAAGGACTAAATATTAGCTTTCTTTTTGATATATACAGAATTGCCCGTAACATATATTACGTCGCGTAAATCACGTCAGACTTCAATAGTATGACGTTAACCTCAGGTGAAATAAGCAAACTGGAAAAAAATGTACAGTTATGCTATAAATCCAGTACACAACACCAAACCAAAAGCATTATTCCTTAGGATGTTCGAGCTATGTTTCCTGAAAGTTAGAGCTCAAAAGAGGCTGAGAGAAAAAAGTTTCAAGGCTACCAACTTAACGATTTCAAAAATAGTACCTATTTTCCAGAGTCTGTATCTTTAGCTATAAGAAACCGTCTTGAACGTACCAAAAAAGTAATAAAAGGCCTTTTAAATATGAAGAATTTGAGAGGAGGTAGACCTAAATCCGTATCGATTTCCTAAAATGGTAGGCAATCGAACGGAACCTAAAAAACACAAAATTTTAGATTTATATTCAACTCCGTTGGGGTGACTCATTTAGCTGTCAAGGGGTTCTAATATTGTTTTCTTAAAACTTGTAGAAAGATGAAAAAAATTAATATTTATACAGACTTAATTGTTTTAAAAAGTTTAAGTAAATGTACATGTATGTATGCCCATCTGAATGAAAATAGCCCATTTTTTCCCTGAAAAGCGAGTCCAAAATTACACATTTTGCCTGCAAATCACATTTTTCCCGCCTTTGAGGGAAAAAAGTGACTTCACTAAATACTAGTCCAAATTCCTTTATTTCATCAAGTTCTACCAATAACCCTGATTTTTTATTGTCTTTTAACAATATTGTCTTTTAGCAATCCATTAGTCCCTTTTACAAGTCAAAACGTGGCCACAGTTGAGATGTTAACTCGAGAAAAAAGTTGATTCTTACCTCGCGTAGTAAACTCACCAGTGGGGAAAATATTCGTCTTTTTTCCCTTGTCACATAATGAACTATTATTATTGCATGAAATTCAACACAAGAGACGTATATTTTTAATTTATACTGTGTACAGTTTCTTTATAGGTTCGAATAAAAGGAAAGGAAAGAGAGCAGATTGCGTAATAAAAAATTATGATCGATCGATCTGGTCTATTTTATTTTATCAAAAAACATCACACATTCATGCGCATTCACATTCAGACATATTCTACTCGTCGCCGAGCTTGTCGTGAAAATATATAATTGATCACCGCGTGGAGGTAGTCACACCTATCGTGCCGAGTTATTGAAGAAATAATTATTCTCAGCCGATATAAATATAGCGCTCTCACCGTGGCTAGCTGCGCGTCGCTGGACGAATATTTTCTATGTAGGAAATTTGAGGCGGCTGGATAAAGTTGTTATCGATTCTGTCGTTACATCATGGCCAGATCGCCACGCATGTACTAAATGAGTACAGCAATCATACGGTCGTCTAATACCAACGGCTATTTATTGAAACACATATTTGTTAATAATCGTCGTCATCACATTTTTACATAATTCTATGATAATAAAAGATATTTACCCCAACTGGGCTTATGAGAGAAGTTATCCGCACTCAATGATTAACGTGTCTCTATTTGCGATTCTATAAATAATACGGATAATCTTATTCTTTAGTTTTAATTGCACGCGTACGCGAAGAGAAGTAAATTGTCGTAGCTTACCTGAAAGTGTTGGCGAGGCGCGACTAGGGTGACTACAATATCGTAGTAAGGCCAAGAGCGTAATTAGTCTATTATGGGCCCTTACAATCATCGCCCTATCGATGCGGAGTGACCAACCCGTATCGATACCTAACGACAATCACAATACGCTCTTCGGCGATACAAAAATACAACCTACGTGTAGGACACACCGAAACTGATAAAGCATAAGAAGTCTCGAACCTGCCGACACGTTGGCAGATTTTACAATGTTTCCTTTGTTTTTTTTTTTACATATACATTATTTACATATAAATTATTATGATTATTAAATCTATATACCATCTGGCTCAGTGGATCTTATCGACGAGCCACAGTCACATTCTTTTGTATGTACATGACAACTATAGTCTAAATGATTATTTTAATACAACATATAAATCACAGATAAAACGATCCTCCTAGGACGCAGGTGGAGAAACTAATTCAGGTACGGTATAGTAACGGCGGAGATTAAGTCGGTTATAAATACCTTTTCACCACACTGCGCGTAAAGTGCTGACTGTACGCCCTCTCAGCAGGCCGTACAGTACCGCATGGACTGCCTAGGGAATAAAGTGACTTGCGCATGCGCGATGCGCCTTTTTCCCTCGACTGCGTCTCGAGCGGTAAAACAGCGCGTCGCGCGTACACAAGTCACTTTACTTCTAGGCAGAGCATGGGGTACTGTACGGCCTGCTGAGATGCGTACAGTCATTTCTTTACGGGGGTGTGGTGAAAAGTAGTATACGCACCTCTGGAGTACAGTAGGCAAGCATGCACTGTGTGAAATGCCGACCTCGCTTCGCTCGGTCGGCAACGTCACACAGTGCGTACATTGCCCACTTTACTCCCTTGATGCATAATGTACTATTAATTATTGACACATTTTCAACGTCCGCCAATTCAAATGCATTCTCCCCAATACGGCGCACAATTCGGAATGGTCCCTCATAAAGATCAAAAAATTTGAAGATTTGTTTTTGAGATGCATCGGAGAGGTGCGGGACACGAAGAAGCACGAGATTGTCCTTCTCTAGTGTGACCTGACTACGACATTTTTGTGAATTACAGCGCCGCTCAAACGCGCATTTTAGATTATTGGCTAGTTCGATTAATATCTTATGAGAAACTGGCGCGCGTTACAGAATCGGAAATAATTCAATTAATTTTTCTCTCAGACTTTTCCCATAATGCAGCTCGTATGGAATCATATTAGTACTTTGATACATCGTTAAATTTAAGCAGTCTTGCAGATAAGGTACCATCTTTGCCCATTTTGTGTGCTGCTGCGAACAATACGTTCGAAATAGGCGCCCGAGTTCCCGCATCGACCTTTCGACCGGGTTGGATTGGGGATGTCGAATAGAAGAGAACAGTACTTTTACCCCTTCCCCTGCTAGTGTTGATTTTCATGTGTGTGAGGTAAACTGCGTGCCATGATCGCACAGCAGCCTCTGCGGTTTACCAACATCACGAAAATAACGTTCGCGCAATTTTTTAAGGCAAATAGCAGTATTAGCGCGAACAATTGGATAGAGAGTAACTAACTTAGAAAATAGATCTTGAACAACGAATATTTATTGGACTCCGGCCGTCGACGCGGGGAACGGACCGTCAAAATCGACGGACACGAAATCGTTCGGACGTTCGGCTTGTACAATTTCGAAGCTTCCCTCCATTTTAAGATTTAAATATTTGACACACTGACAGGTATCACAGCACACACAGTATCCGTGTAAATTCTTTAGTATCTCGGCGCATACGCCTCCAAAAGAAAAATTGAGAGAGATAACTAAATAGCTTATAACTGCCAGCATGGCCAAATTTTTCATGACCCATTGATAAAACGGTTCGTACGAGCGTTCTAGGGAGCACAATTTTCCACTGTGTGGTGGTTGCTATTTTACTATAAACAATACCCTTCTGAATACGACATTCCATAACCGGATTCTTGGCTGATAACAATTTTTTTTATTTGAGAATCTTCGGTCTGCAATTTTTTCAAATCTTTTAATGAATCCGTAATCTCCAAGCGACGCCCGAGTCTTGAGAGTGCATTAATATTAAATTCTTAAGTCAGAACACCCCACGAAACAGATAAAATGACTCTACGTATGAAAAAATTTTCATTAGAGGATTCTAATACTTTTCCCGGGAAGTTACGGCTAAAGAAATCTGCAACGATATTATCCGTACCTCTACAATGTGAGATATTGAATGAATATTCCTGCAAACATAAAACCCACCTCATTAATCGCGCGATATGGAATGGCGTAGTCAATAGGACATTTAGTGATTCGTAGTCTGTCAAAATGTCAAATCGGGCACCTACGAGATACATTCGAAACCTTAGGACTGAATAAATCACCGCTAAAAGCTCTTTTTCTGTGGTGGTATACCGTGTTTCACACTTCGACAATAACCTATTAACGAGGGAAATTATTCGTGGTTCCCCATTCTCATCTATTTAATACAAAATTTCGCTTAAACCTACATCACTCGCATCTGTTTGAAGCCGGATACGCGTATTTATCATATAGTGACCCAGTGCTACAGTATCCAAAAAATATTTTTTAAATTTTCGAACGCGCTTGCATGCTTTTCCTTCCACTTCCACGGATTTCCTTTGCCTAATAAATCTCGGAAGTGCGATGCAGTCGGCATGCTTCACATTAAATCGGCGATAGTACCCGCAAACTCCAAGAAAACCTTGTAACTGGTTCTGATCGCGCGGCGCAGGAAAATCACGAATTGCCGTGAGTTTTTCCAGGTCTGGCTTAACTCCATCGCGCGAGATAATGAATCCAAGAAATGCAACAGTTGTTCTGAAAAACTGCGATTAATCAAAATTTAATGTCAGCCCGTGATCTAGCATACACTGAAAAAAACGTTCAAAATGATTTATGTGTTCCTCGAAACTACGTGAAGCAATTAATATATCGTCGATATATACTGTTATGAATTCGGCCAATTCCGGACATAGAATCAAACTAAGTGCACGTATAAATCCACTGCCCGCTGTACGTACGCCAAATAGAATTCTCTTAAAATGATAAAGATGCCCCTCATGTAAAAATGCCGTGTATTGCCTTGAAGCATAATGAAGCATAATTTGCCAATAACTTCGAATAAGATCAGATGATACTATATAAACTACCTTATCAAATTTTTTAATCAACTCTTCGATTATCTGAGGTGACTCATTATCGGGTTGCATCTAAACAAACGCGTATTTTTCCGTTCTTCTTATTGACAATTCGCAGTGGATTGCAATAAGCACTTTGCGACCTTTCTATAATTTCCATTGCGAGCATTTTCTGAATTTCCTTACTAACAGCTTCGCGTTGGTGGATAGATACGAGGTACAATTCTCTTACTACAGGCTTGTCTTTTAAAATTTTTAATTTATGCGCATATACGTTTGTACACCCCGGTTCATCTGAAAAACTTTCTTAAACTTCATAAATAGATTTTTAACCTGTTTCCTTTGATTATGATTTAAATCCTTAAGGGTCGAAATATAATCATTAATTTTAGTTTCAAAATTAATTTTTTGATTTTTATTTGTCGCGCTCTGTTCAATATTTCTCACCCCGTACACATTCCCCAACGTCTCAGTCGGTCGTTCAGACTCGCGAACTTTATCCTGTTCGACTATCTGTTGCTGATTATTTACCTCTGTTAAATCAATTATTTCCGGTTGCAATGAAAGTTGCCCCGATATTGAATTTATCCTTATGACCCGGCATCTTGAATTATCTTGCAATTCATCTACCGCATAGAACGTAACTAAATTACTCGGTAAGACTTTTCCTGTAATTCGGATTTGCTTATATTCAACATCAACGGCACCCCTATGTTTATCGAGCCAATCCATTGCGACGATGATGTCGGAGGATAGTCCGGGAACTACTAAGAGATTAGTATCAAACGAGCCATTTGCAATTTCTAATGGTAATTGAGTTTGACGTTTTACTGCAGTTGCCTTTCATCCTACCGCGACATAAACGGACATATCAGTTACAGGTAACTCAATTATATTAAAATCTTTGACCAAATTTACAAAAATGATTCTGCAATACACGTCACCTCACAACCTGTATCTACTAAAATATTAGTATTGCGTACCATGACTGAAGCTACTAATCTTTTCTCGGACTCCCTAATCTTTTCTTTTCAATCGTTGTCGGAGCATCCTCAAGGCCATCCACGTCCCAACATAAATCCTCTACGAAGTCCGAACGATTTCGTGTGCTAACAGTAAACACGCGCGCCTATTGTCTCGCGTGATAGGTGTGTTAGGATTTGCGTTTACACTCGCGATCGTGTTTGGTCTCCGTTCTCCTTCCGAGCCTCGATCATACACTCTCTCTCCATCTCGCTCGCGCCAATTATCATGTGCTCGTCTATAGCGATTATTATTTTGACGAATATTATAGCGACCATTGTTATAGTTATTATTTTTATGTTGATTTTGACTATTGTAACATTGATCACTTTTGGTATCACTTCGAATTTGATTTATACGCGAATTATTTCTTTGCGGCAAAATCGCGCGTTCTTTATGTTCCTCATTCGATTCGTCAATTCTCATTAAAGCTTGCAAAATTCTATCGGTGTCACCATAATCTATCGTCGATAATATTTTACGAACGTGAGCTGATAATTGGCGGATTATATTATAATTAATCTCAAATTTATCCTTTTCTGGCGCGAAATATTTAGGAGCTTTTAATTGTTCTATAAAGTACTCGCAGAGGGATCCGGCCTGAGCTTTAAATTTTCTTGTAACCCAATCATTTTTTTCTCTAGTTTTTACTTCGAGCCCATACATTTCATTTATAAAGGAATCTTTGAATTGAGCATAATTTGCGAATGGATAAACTCGTGTCTCAAACCAAACTTAGCCTTGCCGCGCAGCGCTTCCTCAACTAATAATAATTTTTGGTTTTCATTCACACTTTCCCTTATAAAATATTTTTCCAATTGCTCTAAAAAGCGTAGTGGATTTCCTTTATCCAACTCAAACGTCGGCAAAGCAAGGTTAATTTGGAGACTTTGAAAATGTGTTAATATTCCATATATTAACTTATTGTTCGATGCGGCATTTTCTACGGCTTGTGTAACCCGTTGCTCTTGAACGTTGTTATTATTCAGCGTATTATCCGTACCCCCCGTATTAGTCGCGCGAGTCCCCGAGAAACTTTGACCGCTACCCGACGCGCTTACAGCTGCCGCGTTCAACAAATTACGATTTACCTCCTCGACCTTTCGGCCAGTTTTTGTTGAAGCGCGCCATTTTCCGTTGTCAGCCTCTCCATCTGCTTCCGAAGAATCTCGTTCTCCTGCGATGTCCATTTTGCCTGCGTTTTCATGTGCAGCTCGTCATTCAGCACCTAGAGGTCTGCCACCGTCACGTTTTTTTGAGGCATTTTGAGGTCGTCAATTTTTTCGAACAAATACAAAATATTATTTAGAATATTTCTTTATACTATAAAAATTGTTAGTTTAAAATTATCTTTTTTTTTTTATATCGAAAATTACAATACTTTATTTGTTAGTTTCAGACAAAAAATTTGCTATCTCTTTCCTTCTTTGCCCCACTTTGGGCGCCAATTGTACAGTTTCATTATAGGTTCGAACAAAAGGAAAGGAAAGAGAGCAGATTTTGTAATTCAAAATTATGATCGATCGATCTGGTCTATTTTATTTTACCAAAAAACATCACACATTCATGCGCATTCACATTCATACATGTACATATTCTACTCGTCGCCGAGCTTGTCCTGACAATATATAATTGAACACCGCGTGGTGGTAGTCACACCTATCGTGCCGAGTTATTGAAGAAATAATTATTCTCAGCCGATATAAATATAGCGCTCTCACCGTGGCTAGCTGCGCGTCGCTGGATGAATATTTTCTATGTAGAACATTTGAGGCGGCTGGATAAAGTTGTTATCGACTCTGTCATTATATGATGGCCAGATCGCCACGCATGTACTAAATGAGTACAGCAATCATACGGTCGTCTAATACCAACGGCTATTTATTGAAACACATATTTGTTAATAATCGTCGTCATCACATTTTTACATAATTCTATGATAATAAAAGACTAGCAATGGTCACCTCGCTCGCTGACTCTCGCTCGGTGACACTTCCGTGCAAACTCCGTTAAACATTTACATTGTAAATAAGTACATTTGAAATATAATTTCTTAGGATTTGAATTTCAAATTAGATAAACGTAGTGCACAGAATTTCCAACGCGTAGTAGGCTATTGTACTGCGATTCTTTGATCGAAAAATGATATTATAAAATTCAATAAAATTTATGGTCTAAAATTCTTCTTACTTATCGACCTTTCTGTTTCGAACGGTGAGAGCAGACTGAGAAATGGAACCGATGTCCTGGCTATTTATGCAAATCGTAGCGCATGCGCAGATTGCGTATTTCTATATGTCAGCACAATACTTAAATAATTTCGAGACGCATGTATATAATATAAGAAATAATTAAGTACAACCGTGCGAGCGCCGGCGAGCAATGTAACTGTTGCTAGAAAGTTAAAGTAGTAACTGTTTCTAAAGTGTTTTTGATAAAATGGAATATTTGGCTATTCCAAAGCTTTCTCTAGGAGGAAACAAAATGTATTATTTACAACCAAGCGAGCGTCAGCAAGACCGCAGACATATTGTGGAACATATTGTTGTGTCCACTCACTATGCCTGATATTTAACACCATGAAAAATATTTCTTTCATTGCAACAGTAATTTTAAGTTTATACTATGATTTTATTAAATTTAAAAATACAGAATAAAGGAAATGTAATTAAATATTTCATTTTGCGACGATTAAAAAAGTATCTGTCCCGTTGAAGAATGTTATAACTAAAAGTTAACACTATTTTAAAGTGTCAACGTTTATCTAATTTGAAATTCAAATCCTAAGAAATTATATTTCAAATGTACTTATTTACAATGTAAATGTTTAACGGAGTTTGCACGGAAGTGTCACCGAGCGAGAGTCAGCGAGCGAGGTGACCATTGCTAGTCTTTTATTATCATAGAATTATGTAAAAATGTGATGACGACGATTATTAACAAATATGTGTTTCAATAAATAGCCGTTGGTATTAGACGACCGTATGATTGCTGTACTCATTTAGTACATGCGTGGCGATCTGGCCATCATATAATGACAGAGTCGATAACAACTTTATCCAGCCGCCTCAAATGTTCTACATAGAAAATATTCATCCAGCGACGCGCAGCTAGCCACGGTGAGAGCGCTATATTTATATCGGCTGAGAATAATTATTTCTTCAATAACTCGGCACGATAGGTGTGACTACCACCACGCGGTGTTCAATTATATATTGTCAGGACAAGCTCGGCGACGAGTAGAATATGTACATGTATGAATGTGAATGCGCATGAATGTGTGATGTTTTTTGGTAAAATAAAATAGACCAGATCGATCGATCATAATTTTGAATTACAAAATCTGCTCTCTTTCCTTTCCTTTTGTTCGAACCTATAATGAAACTGTACAATTGGCGCCCAAAGTGGGGCAAAGAAGGAAAGAGATAGCAAATTTTTTGTCTGAAACTAACAAATAAAGTATTGTAATTTTCGATATAAAAAAAAAAGATAATTTTAAACTAACAATTTTTATAGTATAAAGAAATATTCTAAATAATATTTTGTATTTGTTCGAAAAAATTGACGACCTCAAAATGCCTCAAAAAAACGTGACGGTGGCAGACCTCTAGGTGCTGAATGACGAGCTGCACATGAAAACGCAGGCAAAATGGACATCGCAGGAGAACGAGATTCTTCGGAAGCAGATGGAGAGGCTGACAACGGAAAATGGCGCGCTTCAACAAAAACTGGCCGAAAGGTCGAGGAGGTAAATCGTAATTTGTTGAACGCGGCAGCTGTAAGCGCGTCGGGTAGCGGTCAAAGTTTCTCGGGGACTCGCGCGACTAATACGGGGGGTACGGGTAATACGCTGAATAATAACAACGTTCAAGAGCAACGGGTTACACAAGCCGTAGAAAATGCCGCATCGAACAATAAGTTAATATATGGAATATTAACACATTTTCAAAGTCTCCAAATTAACCTTGCTTTGCCGACGTTTGAGGTGGATAAAGGAAATCCACTACGCTTTTTAGATCAATTGGAAAAATATTTTATAAGGGAAAGTGTGAATGAAAACCAAAAATTATTATTAGTTGAGGAAGCGCTGCGCGGCAAGGCTAAGTTTGGTTTGAGACACGAGTTTATCCATTCGCAAATTATGCTCAATTCAAAGACTCCTTTATAAATGAAATGTATGGGCTCGAAGTAAAAACTAGAGAAAAAAATGATTGGGTTACAAGAAAATTTAAAGCTCAGGCCGGATCCCTCTGCGAGTACTTTATAGAACAATTAAAAGCTCCTAAATATTTCGCGCCAGAAAAGGATAAATTTGAGATTAATTATAATATAATCCGCCAATTATCAGCTCACGTTCGTAAAATATTATCGACGATAGATTATGGTGACACCGATAGAATTTTGCAAGCTTTAATGAGAATTGACGAATCGAATGAGGAACATAAAGAACGCGCGGTTTTGCCGCAAAGAAATAATTCGCGTATAAATCAAATTCGAAGTGATACCAAAAGTGATCAATGTTACAATAGTCAAAATCAACATAAAAATAATAACTATAACAATGGTCGCTATAATATTCGTCAAAATAATAATCGCTATAGACGAGCACATGATAATTGGCGCGAGCGAGATGGAGAGAGAGTGTATGATCGAGGCTCGGAAGGAGAACGGAGACCAAACACGATCGCGAGTGTAAACGCAAATCCTAACACACCTATCACGCGAGACAATAGGCGCGCGTGTTTACTGTTAGCACACGAAATCGTTCGGACTTCGTAGAGGATTTATGTTGGGACGTGGATGGCCTTGAGGATGCTCCGACAACGATTGAAAAGAAAAGATTAGGGAGTCCGAGAAAAGATTAGTAGCTTCAGTCATGGTACGCAATACTAATATTTTAGTAGATACAGGTTGTGAGGTGACGTGTATTGCAGAATCATTTTTGTAAATTTGGTCAAAGATTTTAATATAATTGAGTTACCTGTAACTGATATGTCCGTTTATGTCGCGGTAGGATGAAAGGCAACTGCAGTAAAACGTCAAACTCAATTACCATTAGAAATTGCAAATGGCTCGTTTGATACTAATCTCTTAGTAGTTCCCGGACTATCCTCCGACATCATCGTCGCAATGGATTGGCTCGATAAACATAGGGGTGCCGTTGATGTTGAATATAAGCAAATCCGAATTACAGGAAAAGTCTTACCGAGTAATTTAGTTACGTTCTATGCGGTAGATGAATTGCAAGATAATTCAAGATGCCGGGTCATAAGGATAAATTCAATATCGGGGCAACTTTCATTGCAACCGGAAATAATTGATTTAACAGATGTAAATAATCAGCAACAGATAGTCGAACAGGATAAAGTTCGCGAGTCTGAACGACCGACTGAGACGTTGGGGGATGTGTACGGGGTGAGAAATATTGAACAGAGCGCGACAAATAAAAATCAAAAAATTAATTTTGAAACTAAAATTAATGATTATATTTCGACCCTTAAGGATTTAAATCATAATCAAAGGAAACAGGTTAAAAATCTATTATGAAGTTTAAGAAAGTTTTTCAGATGAACCGGGGTGTACAAACGTATATGCGCATAAATTAAAAATTTTAAAAGACAAGCCTGTAGTAAGAGAATTGTACCCCGTATCTATCCACCAACGCGAAGCTGTTAATAAGGAAATTCAGAAAATGCTCGCAATGGAAATTATAGAAAGGTCGCAAAGTGCTTATTGCAATCCACTGCGAATTGTCAATAAGAAGAACGGAAAAATACGCGTTTGTTTAGATGCAACCCGATAATGAGTCACCTCAGATAATCGAAGAGTTGATTAAAAAATTTGATAAGGTAGCTTATATAGTATCATCTGATCTTGTTCGAAGTTATTGGCAAATTATACTTCATTATGCTTCAAGGCAATACACGGCATTTTTACATGAGGGGCATCTTTATCATTTTAAGAGAATTCTATTTGACGTACGTACGGCGGGCAGTGGATTTATACGCGCACTTAGTTTGATTCTATGTCCGGAATTGGCCGAATTCATAACAGTATATATCGACGATATATTAATTGCTTCACGTAGTTTCGAGGAACACATAAATCATTTTGAACGTTTTTTTCAGTGTATGCTAGATCACGGGCTGACATTAAATTTTGATTAATCGCAGTTTTTCAGAACAACTGTTGCATTTCTTGGATTCATTATCTCGCGCGATGGAGTTAAGCCAGACCCGGAAAAACTCACGGCAATTCGTGATTTTCCTGCGCCGCGCGATCAGAACCAGTTACGAGATTTTCTTGGAGTTTGCGGGTACTATCGCCGATTTAATGTGAAGCATGCCGACTGCATCGCACTTCCGAGATTTATTAGGCAAAGGAAATCCGTGGAAGTGGAAGGAAAAGCATGCAAGTAGTCAGGTCACACTAGAGAAGGACAATCTCGTGCTTCTTCGTGTCCCGCACCTCTCCGATGCATCTCAAAAACAAATCTTTAAATTTTTTGATCTTTATGAGGGACCATTCCGAATTGTGCGCCGTATTGAGGAGAATGCATTTGAATTGGCGGACGTTGAAAATGTGTCAATAATTAAAGGTATTTATAACCGACTTAATCTCCGCCGTTACTATACCGTACCTGAATTAGTTTTTCCACCTGCGTCCTAGGAGGATCGTTTTATCTGTGATTTATATGTTGTATTAAAATAATCATTTAGACTATAGTTGTCATGTACATACAAAAGAATGTGACTGTGGCTCGTCGATAAGATCCACTGAGCCAGATGGTATATAGATTTAATAATCATAATAATTTATATGTAAATAATGTATATGTAAAAAAAAACAAAGAAAACATTGTAAAATCTGCCAGCGTGTCGGCAGGTTCGAGACTTCTTATGCTTTATCAGTTTCGGTGTGTCCTACACGTAGGTTGTATTTTTGTATCGCCGAAGAGCGTATTGTGATTGTCGTTAGGTATCGATACGGGTTGGTCACTCCGCATCGATAGGGCGATGATTGTAAGGGCCCATAATAGGCTAATTACGCTCTTGGCCTTACTACGATATTGTAGTCACCCTAGTCGCGCCTCACCAACACTTTCAGGTAAGCTACGACAATTTACTTCTCTTCGCGTACGCGTGCAATTAAAACTAAAGAATAAGATTATCGGTATTATTTATAGAATCGCAAATAGAGACACGTTAATCATTGAGTGCGGATAACTTCTCTCATAAGCCCAGTTGGGGTAAATATCTTTTATTATCATAGAATTATGTAAAAATGTGATGACGACGATTATTAACAAATATGTGTTTCAATAAATAGCCGTTGGTATTTGACGACCGTATGATTGCTGTACTCATTTATTACATGCGTGGCGATCTGGTCATGATGTAACGACAGAATCGATAACAACTTTATCCAGCCGCCTCAAATTTCCTACATAGAAAATATTCGTCCAGCGACGCGCAGCTAGCCACGGTGAGAGCGCTATATTTATATCGGCTGAGAATAATTATTTCTTCAATAACTCGGCACGATAGGTGTGACTACCACCACGCGGTGATCAATTATATATTTTCACGACAAGCTCGGCGACGAGTAGAATATGTCTGAATGTGAATGCGCATGAATGTGTGATGTTTTTTGATAAAATAAAATAGACCAGATCGATCGATCATAATTTTTTATTACGCAATCTGCTCTCTTTCCTTTCCTTTTATTCGAACCTATAAAGAAACTGTACACAGTATAAATTAAAAATATACGTCTCTTGTATTAAATTTCATGCAATAAAAATAGTTCATTATGTGACAAGGGAAAAAAGACGAATATTTTCCCCACTGGTGAGTTTACTACGCGAGGTAAGAATCAACTTTTTTCTCGAGTTAACATCTCAACTGTGGCTACGTTTTGACTTGTAAAAGGGACTAATGGATTGCTAAAAGACAATATTGTTAAAAGACAATAAAAAATCAGGGTTATTGGTAGAACTTGATGAAATAAAGGAATTTGGACTAGTATTTAGTGAAGTCACTTTTTTCCCTCAAAGGCGGGAAAAATGTGATTTGCAGGCAAAATGTGTAATTTTGGACTCGCTTTTCAGGGAAAAAATGGGCTATTTTCATTCAGATGGGCATACATACATGTACATTTACTTAAACTTTTTAAAACAATTAAGTCTGTATAAATATTAATTTTTTTCATCTTTCTACAAGTTTTAAGAAAACAATATTAGAACCCCTTGACAGCTAAATGAGTCACCCCAACGGAGTTGAATATAAATCTAAAATTTTGTGTTTTTTAGGTTACGTTCGATTGCCTACCATTTTAGGAAATCGATACGGATTTAGGTCTACCTCCTCTCAAATTCTTCATATTTAAAAGGCCTTTTATTACTTTTTTGGTACGTTCAAGACGGTTTCTTATAGCTAAAGATACAGACTCTGGAAAATAGGTACTATTTTTGAAATCGTTAAGTTGGTAGCCTTGAAACTTTTTTCTCTCAGCCTCTTTTGAGCTCTAACTTTCAGGAAACATAGCTCGAACATCCTAAGGAATAATGCTTTTGGTTTGGTGTTGTGTACTGGATTTATAGCATAACTGTACATTTTTTTCCAGTTTGCTTATTTCACCTGAGGTTAACGTCATACTATTGAAGTCTGACGTGATTTACGCGACGTAATATATGTTACGGGCAATTCTGTATATATCAAAAAGAAAGCTAATATTTAGTCCTTTAATTTGATTTGTCGGAGCCTCTTTGGGAATATTTTGATAAAATTTACGCTCGATTCAAAATTACGAAAATATTTAGGTGACCAACTGGGAGACTGCAAGTTGTCGCCGACTTCCGTTCAAAGTTACTGACAAGTTGCAGTCTCCTATTTGATTACCTAAATTTTTTCGTAATTTTGAATCGAGCGTACCTTTTCATTGAAATGTCCCCAAAGAGCCTCCAATAACTCAAATTAAAGGTCTCGATGTTAGCTTTCTTTTGGATATACATAGAATTGTCCTTAATGTATAATACGTCACGCAAATTACGTCAGACTTCAGTAGTATGACGTTCAGTGACGTGTACGTTATTTACTCCACGTAAAAAAGTCAACTTTTTACGTGTATAAAATCACGTAGAAAATTAGCCCTATTTTTTACGCATGTAAATTACAGTATACAACCAGAGATAAACTTAATCTTATAGTACACAAAGAATAATAAAATATAAGACTAGCAGCTTCAGGAATGCACATATAACGTCTCACAGAAAAAATTGAAACTCCTTTAAAAAAAACGCTTCCAATTGCAATGACACTCTGCTTTCTGAAAGTTATATAAATTTTACTGTAATTAATATGTACAATCAACATACATATAATATGTAAAATATATTATCTTTTGGCTATGCGAAAAACACTAAAGATAATATAAAACTTAGTATCTACAAACATATTATCATAATAAAGATAATAGATATCGGGATATCCAGGGTAAGAACAGCAGTCTTTGAAAAATTGGCGTAAAACTAAATTTCGCGATCACTCTAGGGTGTAAATTTTACGCCCGAGTTCCAAAGATTATTTTTTGATGCAGCTGTATGCGTAAAAATGTTGATTTAACGTATAAATCTCTGTCTTGAATCTAAATGTCTGTTTTGAGGCCATCTAGTGGAATTTTACGTATATATAAAATAAATTGCAACTTCGTCGTTGTATGTTGTTTTGAGTATTAATCACAAAAGACAAGGGCTGGCAAGATCAGAGTCTGAAATTCTATGCCTGAAAAATGTCCTTTTTACGCTTACTGAATCAAAATAGTACAGTGTGCAACTAGGGGAGAAAATGAGCTATTTCTAGCCAGGGTGCTAGAAGGAAAGTTGGTACGTGATCGCGTATGTCAAGTCATGCATAACGCAGTTGAAAAAGGTTGTATTTTTAATTTTCACTTTTAATCGTACAGTTCAAAGATTTGCACTTTTTCTTATATCGATTTTAATCAAAACTTCAACTTCAACCGAATGTCCACGGGGGATGATTTTCAACGACTCATTTGGCTTCGAACAATCAATAACAATGAGAGGCATGTATATAATAAAGTTCAACTTTTTCAACGTAGGTTCAGAAATTTTATCGTAATGAACGCTATAGAAAGTTGCATACATATTGCACAGTACAGCGTACTGATTACGAATCACATCTAAATTTAGATTTCCGTGATCGAAGAGACTGGCGTTGACACTTCTTTGAGCTTTTCTATTGGTTTGGAATCCCAAAATGACGATCGTGGCTTTTCCAGCTGAGTGGACGTTTTGACCGTTCAAACATGTTTCGTGGCAGTCGGGAGCATCGGTGATATCCAATCTTTCATGAGAGTACTCAACCCGACGTTCTTGTATCTGTCGATCTCTACATCGTTTATCTCAAATCAAATTTTCTCAAATATATGACAGATGGCGCTTTTCACCAATTGAATGGCAATTCGAATCTAATCGCTATTGTTAAAACTCAACGCTGTGTAAGACTGATGATGCAGCTCGTAATGAGCCACTGACTCATCGAACGTTGCAGGCAAAACTAAATGTTTTGCCGCGTTAGCGCTTTGACGGTTCGCTGACGACTGATCGTTGGTCGATATGTCGATCTGCTTATATAGACTCTACCATAGACGATCCTCATTACGCTTGCTTAAGATAAAGTCTCAGTGTAATGATTTCTCCACGAAAATTAATCAAATGACCGTTTTGATCTACTATACTCACTTGTAAGTAGTCTACGCTCTTGACAGAGACTGGAAGGTAAAGGACGTGTGATGGAATTTCGATGATCTTATATTATGTCGCTACTGCATGAAAGAACTCGTGTATAGTATGCACTGGTTGACTGTTTATATAGGCACCGGATGTGCTGTTACACTCTACTCGTAGAGCGTTGACTTCGAGAATCGCTAAAGGCAAATCGGAATTGTGAGTCATGTCCGCTGGAAGAATGCGTTGTGTGAAACCCAGCAGTGAACCGATTGAGTCTCGTGATCTTAACTACGCTACGAAGCGTATTATTGTTAGGCTTGAGACTGATCGAGATACCTTTGTGCGCCAATGATTTACTAAGATAATTATCTATTTCTTCAATCTCGTAACTGCCTGTCGATTATGAAATTTCCTCTGAAGCGACGTAAAACTTATTCTTGTCTGTATCTATATTAGATATGAAATTGAAGGTTAAAAGCCCAACAAAACCAAGAACATAGTTCTTTTGTGGCGATAGTTCGATTGGGGGAAAATAATGAGCTCCGAGAATGGATGAAGTGCCAGAGAGACTCAACATGAATGAATTCGCCATTACTGCTCAAGGCATAATGAGTTGATATCGAATTGGTCTATGTCTTTATATAGCCCGGTAATCGAGCATATTAGACAAGAACTTGAGGCAGAGATTACTGCAGTTAAATGTATTGAAGTATTGGTACCTCTCGCGATTGTACTTAATTTCGTCAACTCCCAGGTATAGCATCAACTTTAAGAGTGGTTGAAAATCTCTAAAACTATCAAAGTAAACTACATCGTTGCCTTATTTACGATACGCTCCCCAGTGTATTCCAGGTCGGTTTGCATCATCGAGACTCACGATAGCTGATCGCAGAAATGCGGTCCGCTATCTGGCATTGCATTTCTCGTAAATGCACCTCAAAATTTTGGAATTTTCAAGATTTTAGTATACTTAACACGATCTACATCTGTAAGTGCTATCTATGGCAATCTTACATAGTGGATCTTTTTTTTCCTCAAACCGTTTCCATTGTATAGTTTCAGATGAAGACATAATCCTGTTTTGTAAGGTTATAGATAGAGACCTTTGTCGAGCGCTATGTCTTGTATTTCTTGATTACGTCTCTGAGTTGCCTCCAGTTATTGATTAGCTGCTTTTGTATCGTTGACAGCTTTCGCTATTCCGGCTACTCCTCCTGCTACTACTACAGCTGCACTTAGACCAGCAAAAATAGATATAAGGAAAGGTAAGAAACCACTTACCTTTGATGGGACAGGTAGAACAGGTGGAATTATAATTTTACTCTTACCACTGGGCTTTGTTACTGCTTTGCGAGCTCCTTTCAGATCAGATAGAATAGCCTTGCGGGAGCTTTTGCTTAGAATAGTTGATTTTGAAGCAGCTTTCACAATTTTATTTAGCTTTGTGAAGAGCTTCTTCTTTCTCACGCCCATTCCAAATTTTGACTTTAGTTTCATGGCGTTTGTTACAGCGTAAGCAGCAACCTTTTCAACGATTCCCGCGTCTTTTAACAAAACTCGCTGCCAAGCTTTATCGGCAAGCACTCTATCTGCAGCGTTTCTAGTCTTAACGTTTTCGCTATTCTACTAGTAAGCTATATCGTGTTCTTTACAAGCTGAATCGAGAGGGTTGATCATCTCTGGATCATCTCGATCGCAAGATGTGGAAGCTTGTTAATAAGTTTATTCGTTCCAGTGGAAGCTTGTTAATAAGTTTATTCACTAAACCACGATATCAATATTTGTGTATGATCATGACACTACGAAGGTCAATTGATGAGTGAAGCTCGGGGTATAAAAGTACACTATTTATAGTCAGGTGACCAGTTGTAATCAAGATCTCGTACTATGTATACGAGTACATGAAATTCAAAGGGGAGACTATCAAGCTCCCGGTAGTGAACTTTGACAATATCATAGATTAAGACAAAAAGGTGAAGCGACATGGAGATTTACTTCCGGATAGCATTCAAGCTGTATTTTGTGAACCATCGAATTGTGGTAAAAGAAATAGTCTACTAGCCCTCATAACTCACCCCAATGGGCTCAGATTTGAAAATGTGTATGTTTACTCGAAAAATCACAAAACCAATCAAATTATACATTTTTAATGGAACTCTTGGAACCTCTTGAGGGTATACAGTATTTTCATTTCAGTGAACTCGAAGAAGTGGTGTCTCCCGATAATGCGCTTTCAAACTCTATCATGATATTCAGTGATGTAGCCTGTGAAAAGTAAAACAAGATCAGAACATTTTTATTTATGGGTAGGCACGAAATCATTTACTGTTTCTACCTCTGTCAGTCTTACACTCACGTTACGAAACATTTCGTTAGAGACAATATTAATCTGTTGGTAATATTTCGACAGGATGGCGCAAACCTGAGACATATGTACGATGATCAAGTCAATTCCGGCATAACATTTGCCCAATTCAAAGATTTATGCTCGAAATGTCGGTCAGACGACAAGTATGGATTTCTATCGATTGACAAAGATAGTTCAATCAATAGAGGTAGATACAGATAGGATTTTGGCTATTTTTCTATATATATGGCAAGTATATAAATCACATTATTAGTATATCGTTGAATGTTGAAGCGTCAACATGTCTGACTTTCAACAAAAGAAAAACATACTTCAACAGCTTGTTAAAGCACTAAGCGCTGTTAAACGCAAGTATAACTTGTTAAAGTATGGAAAGGATAATTTTGAGAGAGCGCTAGGAGAGACATCCAAGCCCATTGTTGATCCTCTTCAGAAACCTGTTGCTGCCGCGACATCGAGAAATCATCCTACTCTAAGAAACGATTCTCATGATAATTCTTTAACAAAGAAACGTAATGAGAATTTCGATATAATATATGATCCTAGTAAAACACTTGATGACACATACAAGGAAGTTTCGGCGAATGATACTGTACAAGCTATGCCTGCTGATACTATGCTTGAAATAGCTGGCAGTGAAGAGGAAGAGAAACATAATTTATCTAGCAATAAGCATATGATTATGCTCAGTAGAAAACATAATCTGGACAAAATATATGGAGTACGTAAGGAATGCCATGGATTAATGATTGGGAACTCTCCGATATACTTCGAAGATAATCTCGTGATAGTAAAAGATGTAAGATATCCGAAAACTAAAGGTCAGGTGGAGTTTCTATTCTCTAGACATCCCGATCAGAATTCTATCAGTTCTGATGATTTAAAACACTATCAGAGTATTATTAAAGCAAAAAATGCTCATAAGAAGCAATTTAGTCATCATATGATAATTCAATAGGATAATTGCTCCTTTTTTCTTCTCCGGATCAAGGCTAATGAAAAAAAGAAGAAAAAGATGGGCGGAGCATTGCCTCTATACAAAATTACCAGAAGAGATACGAAGATGGATTACGTATACTGAGATGATCCCAATGAGCTCGTAGATCGTATTCGCTTACTACTAACTGAACAATCGGTCGAAAATCCGAGTCGCGTGATCAAGCTTTAGTTGACCATAAAGGGTTATATAGCTATTTTTATCTGCATGGGTACTCGAGCTGTACATATAGAGTTAGTTGAGGATTACTCAAGCGAGGCGTTCATCGCAGCTTTTCATCGATTCACTACAACCTCTGACTCCAGCCAATTTTATAATTCAAATGTGTTCCATTCTAGTGCCTGAACCTGATCTTGGTAACTCCAATATTAGCGATGACAGGAAAGGAGCCAGATGGCGCAGCATTTCTGGGATAGATGGTCTACTGAATATTTAACTATTCTACAAGAACGTAAAAAGTAGAACAACTCTTCAAGGTCACTGCAAGTGGGAGACATGATCTTAATCAATAGTGAAGTCAGCTCGCCTGAGAAATGGCCCTTGGGCAGAGTCATAGCAGTCCATGCTGGCAAGGATGACTTGGTCCGAGTCGTCACCATCAGAACTGCTACGTCTACTCTATAGAGACTTTCAGTCAAAACTATCCTACTGGTCCCTCTTGAATCCTAAGTAATTGCAAGTGCCTTCCTTACTTTCCCACCAACCAATTTGTCAGAATAGTATGCAGTATTAGGGTCACGATTATTTTTTTTGCTATACGGATTGAAGTTTTTTGTGCTACAAACTTGTTGTTACTTTGTCGACTTTATGGATTTCAGTGGATGGCTGCCAATTGAAATAAATAGAGCGCTGATATGAATTAGGCTGCAGCATTAGTCAAAATGCAGCACTGGAAATGATTACGACTCTTGAAAATTAAAGGAGATGGATAAACATTATCAAAAATTTAAAATTCAATTTAATAATATCATTTTTCATTCAAAGAATAGCAGTGCAATAGCAGACTACGTGTTGGAAATGCTGTGCAGGTTATATATATATATATATATGGGACGTTTCACCTCAACCGGATCATCAAAATTTGGGTTAACCTAGCAAAACGTTTGAGGTCTCAAAATATTCGTCTGGTCAAGAGTTTTAAAAAAATGCTGGCGTTTTTTAAAATCCAATATGGCGCATCAAATATGGCGCCTGAAAGCCACATTTTCATAGCACATTTAACAAAAACAATAGTAAAAATGTTCTAATTTATAAAATATACCTCTCGAAAGCATGTAAAACGTATGCTCGGACTTATAACTGAGAATGCTTATAGAATTTAGAATTTTCAAATTGTGGATCTAAAATGGCGGACAATATACCACCACGAAACCATTTTACCGCAAAAAATGATTTCAGATTAGTTGAAAGTATCAACATAGGGGTTTTCGGAGATACTGAATCTTACTTTTACATTAGAATTCCGAAATTCAAAATGGCGGATCCAAAATGGCGGACATTATACCACCACCAAACCCATTTTACTGCAAAAAATGATTTAAGATCAGTTTGAAGTATCATTATACGGGTTTTTAGGGCCACTGAATGTCAATTTGACATCAAGATTTAAAAATTTTAAATAGCAGATCCAATATGGCTGACATTGCCCCCTCTTACCGAATTATACCGCAACAAATGATTCAAGATGAGTTTAATGTAGCGATATAAGGCTTTTCAAAGACTCTGGATCTTATTTTAACATCGAGAATCTAAAATATAAAATAGCAGATAGAATATGGCGGACCTTACCTCTCACCTAACCCATTGTCAATATTTTGAACCTCAGACAGGCAATTTAAAACTCTATAAACGAGAAGAAAGCGATATGTGTAGGCTTAATACCCGTTTACACAGTTGGTGAGCAAGTCAATCAGCGGCTTTCTTCATCAGCGACTTCTTCTCCAACAGTCCTTTTCAGGATAGTTGGTGAGCGAGTTTATCAGCGGCTTTTTTCATCAGCGACTTTTTCTCCAACAGTCCTTTTTAGGATAGTTGGTGAGCAAGTCAATCAGCGGCTTCCTTCATCAGTGACTTTTTCTCTAACAGTCCTTTTCAGGATAGTAAGTGAGCAAGGCGATCAGCGGCTTTCTGCAACAGCGACTTCTTCTGCAACAGTACTTTTTGGCATAGTTGGTGAGCAAGTCATTCAGCGGCTTTCTTCATCAGCGACTTCTTCTCCAACAGTCCTTTTCAAGATAGTTGGTGAGCGAGTTTATCAGCGGCTTTCTTTATTGGCGACTTTTTCTCCAACAGTTCTTTTTAGGATAGTTGGTGAGCAAGTCAATCAGCGGCTTCGTTCATCAGCGATTTTTTCGCCAAGAGTACACATTTCTTTTGTTTTGGTTGTGCACTTTCAGATCCCACAACAATGTCTTCCCCTGCGAAGATATACCGTGCCGATAGATGCGTAAATCCATTTAATATTACAAAAGGACACAGCAAATCTCTTAGGAAGATCTCCAAAGCAATTCGAAATGTCTATCCTGATTATCCAAACTTTTCAGTGATTTGTGATTCATGTAGAAAATCTTTTGACGAACTACATGATTTGTCGACACCAAACGTCAGTATTAGTGCTGATTTTGAATCAGATATTGACTCACCGTCTGTCTCAAACCCCGATGCACTTACGGAAAATGATCTTACAGATATTTTAACTGGTCTCAAAAACAAATTTCAATCTCTGAGGGAGAACGATCCAGTACGTGTGAGTATTCTTACTATTTTGCCCGAACACTGGGCTATACGTAAAATTATGGACCAATTTGGTGTGTCCTACAGAATAGCTCGTAAAGCCAAAAAGTTAAGAGAATTAGATGGAGTTTTGTCTTCTCCTGTTGCAAGAAGTGGAAAAACTTTACCTACTGAAACTACTCAGAAAGTTAAAGATTTTTACGAAGACGATCTTAATAGCAGAATTATGCCAAATAAAAAAGATACCGTCAGTATTTATGTAGATGGTAAAAAAAGAATAGTGCAGAAAAGATTATTACTTACTGATATTAAGAACATTCATAGTCAATTTATAGAGCAGTTTCCTGAAAATCCGATCGGGCCAGCCAAGTTTGCGGAGCTAAGACCAAAATGTTGTGTCTTTGTAGGATCTCCTGGTACACACAACGTATGTGTATGTACGATACACCAAAATTTTAAGGCAATGCTTGACGCAGTGAATATCGAAAAAATCTCAAACAATGTTCTCAAGAATTATAAAGATTGTTTGAATTTTGTTCTATGTGAGGATCCCAAACCATGTTGTTATTTGAATGAATGCAAATTTTGTCCAGACATTCAAAAGTTCTCTAATTACGTTCAGAACATCATGGATGAGCACAATATTGACCAAGTCATCTTCAGTACGTGGCAATTAACCGATAGATGCACTTTGATAAAACAATGCCTAACATCGCAAGAATTTATTGAAACTTTATGTTCTAGACTAGAAAAGTTGATACCTCATCACTTTATCGCTATGGAACAATCAAAGTTCATTTCTGAAAAGAAAAATAATCTTTCAGATGAAGAGGTTCTTGCTCAATTGGATTTTTCTGAAAACTATCCTTTTATGGCCCAAGATGTTGCACAGGCATTTCATTTCAATAATGATCAGAGTACGATATTTCCTTCGGTTGTTTATTATAAATCTGAAGGTAAGCTAAAGCATTTTAGTACTGTAGCTATGTCTGACTGCACTACTCATGATGCCACTGCAGTATACATAATGCAGCAAAAGCTTATACCTGAAATTCGCAAGGTTTGTCCTAGAGTAAAAAAGGTTACATATGCTACGGATGGTGCTAAACAGCATTTTAAAAATCGTTATCAAATGAGCAGTTTAATGAGCCATAAGAGAGATTTTGGCGTTGATGCTGAATGGCACTGTTTTGCAACAGCACACGGAAAAGATAGTTACGATGGAGTTGGAACGATAGTGAAGAGAGAAGCTACAAGAGCAAGCTTACAAGCTACAAACAATGAAGCGATTTTAGATGTTAAAGCTCTTTATTCATGGGCTACTAGGCGATCATTTAATATAAAATTTTTCTTGTACACCAAAAAAGATCACGAACAAACTCATAAATTCCTAACAAAGAGATTCAAAAGCTGTCCGCCTGTCACAAATATACAGACGGCGCATGGATTTATCCCAGAAAATAATGAAACATTGAAAGTAATGCATTACTCAAATGCCAATGAACCTAGAAACAAAATAATTTATGATATCGTCGAAAGCCATTTATCACCAGTAAAAGCACCACGAACAAGGAGCCAGAATAATTAAGACTGCTCAAAATGTCATGAAATATTGATTCAATTGGCTAAATTCTATTTTCTCTTTCATCCACGCAGGCATATATACACGGAACAATAGAAAAATGTACGGACAAAAACCGCAGACAGATGATTCTGAATCTAATAGACCGGACAAATATAAGATTTCTGAGCACAAATACTGATTCCGATGATACACTTAGTACCATTTACCTCAGAAACCCCAATATCGATACTCTCAACTGATCCAAAATTATTTGTTGCAGTAAAATGGGTTTGGTGGTGGTATAATGTCCGCCATTTTGGATCGGCCATTTTGAATTTCGGAATTCTAATGTTAAAATAAGATTCAGTATCTCCGAAATCCCCTATGTTGATACTTTCAACTAATCTGAAATCATTTTTTGCGGTAAAATGGGTTTGTTGGTGGTATAATGTCCGCCATTTTGGATCCGCTATTTTGAATTTCGGAATTCTAATGTTAAAATAAGATTCAGTATCTCCGAAAACCCCTATGTTGATACTTTCAACTAATCTGAAATCATTTTTTGCGGTAAAATGGTTTGGTGGTGGTATATTGTCCGCCATTATGGATTCACAATTTGAAAATTCTGAATTCTATAAGCATTCTCAGTTATAAGTCCGAGCATACGTTTTACATGCTTTCGGGAGGTATATTTTATAAATTAGAACATTTTTACTATTGTTTTTGTTAAATGTGCTATGAAAATGTGGCTTTCAGGCGCCATATTTGATGCGCCATATTGGATTTTAAAAAACGCCAGCATTTTTTTGAAAGCTCTTGACCAGACGAACATTTTAAGGCCTCAAACGTTTTGATAGGTTAACCCAAATTTTGGGTGCACTGATGATCCGGTTGACGTGAAACGTCCCATATATATATATTGTTATATGCTTGAAGTCTACGCATGCGTAACAATGAATTTGCTGGATTTTCCTTGTATTTATTTAAGTATTGTGCTGATATATAGAAATACGCAATCTGCGCATGCGCCACGATTTGCATAAACAGCCGGTACAGCGGTTCCATTTCTCTGTCTGTCCTCACCCTTCGAAGAAGAAAGGTTGATAAATAAGAAAAATTTTAGACCATAAATTTTATTGAATTTTATAATATCATTTTTCGATCAAAGAATAGCAGTGCAATACTATTCGTTGGAAATTCTGTGCAATATATATATATATATATATTATTAATAATGATTATTAGTCGAGCTAATAACCTGCTGGTGTGCGCCACACGCAGCACGTATATATATATATATATATATATATATATATATATATATATATATATATTGCCTAGACCATTAATTCTATTGATATTTATAATTTAGTTTTTCTGTCAAAGGATGGGTTTTACAGTTCACTGTTCCACAGCTTTCTGAATGAAAAAGCTGTGCTGTTTATGTATTATTTATGAGTCAAAAATTTCTTTAAATTTAGTTGTATACTGTTTTACATTTGAGCTTTTTGTGCTACAAACTTGTTGTTACTTTGTTGACTTTATGGGTTTCAGTGAACGGGCGCTGTTCGCTTCGGCGATCTGTGAGACGGGTCTGAAATTGTTACCCTTAAGTCGATATTGTTACGCAAGTTAATGTACTGTAAAAGAGGTTCAAATGAGTTAAAAATTGCAAAGAGTTCACTCTAATTCTAATAAAATTAGGAAATACAGAAAGTGTGACTTCAGGAGAACCGGAGAACCGGAGAGAAAATTGAGCCACTTTAATATAATATAAGATAAAATATTTACCCCAACTGAGCTTATAAGTGAAGTTATCCGCACTCAATGATTGACGTGTCTCTATTTGCGATTCTATAAATAATACCGATAATCTTATTGTTTAGTTTTAATTGCACGCGTACGCGAAGAGAATTAAATTGTCGTAGCTTACCTGAAAGTGTGGGTGAGGCGCGACTAGGGGTATCCGACGACGGCTGTCCGGTGTCGACGCCGGCTGGCCCGTTTCTGGTCGCACAATTCACTCACAGCTTTCGAGACACCGAAAATTTCTCGCTTGCGCGATATGACGTGACTACAATATCGTTGTTAGGCCAAGAGCGTAATTAGCCTATTATGGGCCCTTACAACTGAAACATTTAAGATACATTGACTGACTAGACCGCAGACTCGGATTCAAGGACCCCAAGAACATAAAAATATTGTGGTGTCGACTGGTGAGAAGAATATTTTTTCCCCGAATGATAGATATGAATGAAGTCGGCTACATGATTTTTTTCAAAGGATTTTCTCCTTTTTAGTACCTTTTCCTAATGTTCTACTTTTATTGAGCATATATTTGAGTAGCTGACGTCAAAACCTTCAATTTGAGCCCTTACTGATCTTCGTTGAACCAGAAGAAGCGAAGGTATGGCTGTTTATATGAGCGATATCCTATTTCCACGAAACAGCGGTTCGCAGATTTAATACCAGCATCTAAGAAAGAAACGTTAAAGTGACCATAGCAAGTGATTCAAAAACCCCGGGACACTTTACGATGGGTCAAATTGCAGGTTTCTATGTTAGCTTCCGAATGCCGATAGCCAAATTTTCAACGAATACATTAAAGCAAGCACAAAACGGTCAGAAAGGACGTCATAAGTCGATTGATAATACTAAAAAATGTAAAATAGTCGCGTAATTCAACAGTCTATTAGAATAAAAAAATACAATATCCAATATACAACTCCGGTTACATTATTCTTTATCAATCAAGTAAACTTGGATTGAGAATTGGGCTACGGTTATATTTCGTATAGCACTATAATATATCGCGGAGCCAGCCAATACCGAAAACCCCCTGCGCCCACTTTCTAAAAAAGTATTGGAATGTCCCATATATATATAATTTTTTTGTAAAAATGTAATATTATATATATATATATATATATATATATATATATATATATATATATATATATTATAACGGGGTTTTAGTCCGTAAAACCCTCGGTACATATTAATATTTATCGTAGAGCATGAACAAGTGGGGAGAAGGGAAAGTTAGAGATAACACAGTATGTACGATATAGAAAATAGATATATATATATTCAATTGAAGGATGAATGAACAAGTACGCACTTTACACGGAGTGTGCGTCCTCGCAGGCGTGTTCACGAAATAGAGAGAGAGGGAAAGAATACCCAGGGAAGAGAGAGAGAGAGAGAGAGAGAGAGAGAGGGAGAGAGAGAGAGAGAGAGAGAGAGAGAGAGATAACCAGACGATTCCTGGGAGCAGCTGTAGCCGGCCCGAAGGTGTTCCGGGCGATCGTCGCAAGCCGTACCCCTCGTTTTCCGCAGCTTCTTCTCGCGCACTGAAATATCTCTCGCAACACACGTCCGTCCCTGCGAACCGTCGAAGCGTCTCTGCCTCCTAACGAAAATACCGTGGCTCGCGCCCCTGCGCGCCCCTACCTATACTCTCTCTCCCGCTTCCTCTCTATGCGGCTCGCAATCCTCTCTCTCCCTTTACAGCGTTGGCACCCGTAACATCTGAAATGTATTAGTACATGTTCTATGTGTGTGTGTGAGAGAGCATGTGACAGGGTATGTATAATTACCCGTCACACACCCCTCCCCCAGTCGCTGCTAGCCGGAGGTGTGTCAGATAGACATCTACCGCTCTCTCTCCACAAGAAAAAAGTATTAGAAAATCAAAATTCGAAATAATGACACAATTGACACCTCTCAAGCCACACTGGTGGCAGAGTCGCGGTCTATCCCGTCGTACTGACGGTGTTAAGGCCCCCACTGTTCGGCTTTGGGCCACCGCCTGGTCAAGTTGTCGCTGGAGGTCTTCGGCCTCCCGGCACGACTTTTCTTGAAAGGTGGCGATCCTTGCTTGCGCTTCCTCCACCTCCTGTCCCTTCCCGCTCCAAGGCGGCGACCTTCTTGTCCTTGGCGCTCTACGAACGCCTCGTAGTCGTCACATGCCGCCAGGTGTTGTCGACGACCTTCGAGGTATTCCCGCCTCGAGGAGAGTAGTCCTTGTCGGACCCATTCCCATTCTCCTAGGGTTGTAGAGGAAGTCGCCTCCATCTCGTCGGCCGTCCTTTCCCCTGCGGCTGTCGCTTGTTGTGGTCGACTCGTGGCGACCTCTATGACCGTGAGGGCATCCTCCCCGTCCTCGCTGTCTGATCCGCTGGACTCCGTGTCAGGGGTCTGTGGTCCTTGACATATGGCGGCTAACGCAGGTTGTCTGTCGAGAACGGGCTGGTCCCTGGAGTCCACTCCCACTTCTAGGGGTATCTCCTCGAGAGTAAGTCCTCCGTAGGAGCCCCCAGGTATGACGGGTTGTCTCGGGCCTGTCAGCCTCACTACCAAGCGAACGGTGAACGTCGCATTTTCCCCTTTCAATCCTTTGGCTGGATTCATTTTCTTTCTAGGAGGGGAAACAGAAGTTTAGATAGGGATTCTCAGGTGCCCCAGGCGCATTTATAATATACTCGTATAATAAATAAAACGATTATGTATAAATAAACGTATAGAAAGTAAGTCGAAATTTTAATTTTGTCTTTTCACCGTTCTGGATCGGGTGCGTCGAGGAGAACCGTCACAACTAGGCTCAAGGGATTTTGTGGACCCCTTTGGTCTCCCTCGACCTCTCTTGGGATTGATCTCCGCAGGCGCTGCGTCACGATCAACGCTTACTTCGCGTACGGTAGTCGGTTGCGCCCCTATTTTATTACTAACCATCCCTGCCTTACGCTGAACAACTAAACTCGTTTGACGCAGCCTACCACGCTTTTTCTCTACTATTATAGGCGTATTGTTCGCTCGCGACTCGTCTGGCTGAAGCTCGAGGTTGCTTGGTCCCTCGCTGTCCTTCGAAGTATCTTCTACTGCTTCGTCCTCGGAGTCGGAAGGCATGAGGTCGTCGTCATAGTATGGCCACAAATCCTTCACGAAGATTTGGTCCACCTTATTTCCGTTTTTGTCAGCCAACTGGTAGGTATTATGCCCTTGTTTCTCAGAAATGACGTAGGGCCCAGTATACCTGGGGCCCAATTAGCAGTAATTCCTTGTGGCGCACACGAAAGAATGCGATTACGCCGCAATACTTTCTGGCCTACAGCGTATTGCACATCTCGTCGCTTGCGATTATAATATTTAGCCTGGCGTTCTTGCGCTTTCGCTGAATTTTTCGCTGCTAAATCTCGCACTTCCTGAAGTTTATTCATGCGCTCACTCCAATTCTCTAACGCAGCTGCCTCTGCTTCATGCGCTGCGGCGAGTTCCTCTTGCCGTCGTAGCGTACTTGGAGGCACAGGGTTGCGTCCGAAATGCAGAAAAGCAGGTGACAATTCCGTAGACTCATGCACAGCCGTATTAAAGGCAAACACTAGCTCGGGAATGTGTAGATCCCAAGTACTATGGTTCGACTCTATATATGACGTGATCATGGTCTTGAAGGTGCGGTTTACTCGCTCTACGGGATTTGCTTGCGCATGATATGGTGGTATTGTCGTGTAGACCACTCCATGTTCTTCTAAGAATCGGTCCACTATCTTGTTTTTAAATTCCATTCCATTGTCAGAGTGGAACGTCTCCGGCATTCCGAAGCGTAGAAAGATTTTTTCTCTGAGTTCCCTCTTAATCGTTTTCGCATTTGCTTTGCGAATGGGGATACACTCCACCCAGCTCGTGAAAAAGTCCATGAACACTAGCAGATATTCATGACCGCGCGGTTTACGAGAGTTGGAGCCCATAATATCTCCGGTTACTACTTCCCACGGCCTTGTTACGATACGCCGGCCCATAAGTCCAGCGGGTGCTAACTGGACAGCTTTGCATTGCTGGCACACTGCGCAGCAACGCACGTAATTTGCTATATCCTTGTAAATTGGCGGCCAATAATACAGCAATGCGATACGCTCATATGTTTTGGCGCGTCCCAGGTGTCCAGCTGTCGGTTCGTCATGTCCTTCATGTAGGGCTTGCATCCGCTTTTCTTTGGAGAGGACTAGCTTCCAAGCATCCTGGTCCTCTAAGAGATCTTCGATCGAAGTATCAGATCGATAATAATACAGTCTGTTGCTAACTATTTTCCAATATGGATGCTCAGTAGGACTGGCGCGGACTTTCGCTTTCATTGCCAGATACATCCTCGTACATGCGAGATAATGCGTCTGGCACCCAGTTGTCGATGCCTTTCCTATACTCAACCTCGAAGTCATAGGCAAGCATTTCGAGAGCCCAGCGTGCCAAGCGTCCTGTGGGGTTCTGAATACCTCGTAACCATTTCAGACTTAGATGGTCTGTAATGACCTTGAAATGATAACCTTCTACATAAGATCGGAACTTCCGTATGGCCCACAGCACTGCTAGACATTCTCGCTCGGTTGGTGACTAGTTCCTCTCAGCTGATGTCAACGTGCGGCTAGCAAAGCATAACACGTGTTCCGCCCCATCAATAATTTGTGTGAGCACTGCGCCCAAACCCGTGGAGCTGGCATCAGTTTGTATGACGAACTGATGGTCGAACGAGGGACTATGCAACACAGGAACAGATGCGATAAGCGCTTTAATCTGTTCAAACGCTATCTGCTGCTCATCACCCCATACGTACTTGACATTTGATCTAGTCAGATGGGTAAGCGGGTCCGCAATCGTGGCGAACTCATTCAGAAATTTTCGATACCACGACGCCATTCCTAGGAACCGTCGAAGCTGTTTAAGATTTTTCGGAGCTGGATAATTCAAAATTGGGGCGATCTTCTCTGGATCCGGCGGAAACCCTCTCGATTTACAAGAACCCCCAGAAATCTAACTTCGCTGCGGCAAAACTCGCTTTTATCAAAATTGATGGTGAGGCCCGCATCAATAATTCTGCGGAGAACATACTCAAGCCATATTAAGTGCTCTTCAAAAGTTTCTGTCGCTATAATCATATCATCCATATATGAATATGCGTGTGGCTCCAGCTCGGGACCGATAATTTTGTCGCTCAAAAGTGATCCTTCCTCTAACGACACTTGATGACATGCACTGCTTAGGTCAATGCTGGGAATACAGCGTGCTTTCTGTAGCTTTCGCAGGATAGAATCTATGTAAGGAAGCGGATACGCAGGCACCTTGGTGACCCCGTTCAACTTCCTATAGTCGACGCAAAAGCGATAAGAGCCGCTTGACTTACGAACCATTACCACTGGGCTCGACAATTCGCTATGGGATCAACGATTGACCCCTGCTTCCAGCATCTGGTGCACTTGTGCATGCATTTCATCTTCAAGTTTCTTAGAGACGGGATAGTATCTTTGCCTAATAGGTCGCGCAGAACCAACATCAATCTTATGTTGCATTAGATTGGTGCGACCTAAGGGCACTTTGCCCTTTGGCAATACTCGATCCAACATCTCTTGCAATTGAAAGCGCTGCACATCAGAAACGTCGGCAAGTCCAACAGAGGGGATCGGAATTCGCTCATCTACTCCAATTGCCGCTACCTCAAGAGGGAGAAGTTCCTCAATCCCTTCTACCTTTATTTTATTTTCCCGAGGTAGGATGTGTGTGTTGAACGCTCGCTTAAAATCCACGCCGAGAAGACATCCTTCTGGTAACTCGGGTAGAATAACGACCTCTAAATGGCGTCGTACCTCACCTATCTCGAAGGGTAAATCGACATATCCGATCACAGGTGAGATCTGTCCATTAGCCATCCGTACGCCTGGTCCTTTACTAGGTGCAATATTTTTATTGCACGCTGCAGCAATCTGCAGGCCAAATGGTACAATATATGTACGTGCAGCACCTCCATCATGCAGTGCACGCACTCGGATTGGGACTTCTTCGCATTGGACTGCTGCCCCTTTTATAATACGGCCCTGTATATCTTGGAGGAACCTATTTTTACGCCGCTGCTTCCTCTGCAGTTGGAGATGGAGCTTTCATGAGACCAGTCAGAGTCAACTGTTTCAGCTTTTCATTGAGCAACTTCTCGATTAAAGTCGACAGCTCTTGAGGCGAACTTTGCGATATCGCTGCCAGATTGGGAGAGTTACGCTTCGCACTCAATTTCTCCTCGACCAGCTTATCTACCTTATGAGACAAGTCTGTAGGCGAACCTTCCGTAATAGCAGCCAGACTCATTTTATAATAATTCGTCGGTGCGCGTGGCCCTTTATATGCCAATTCCGGCAACAAGCATTTATCCGCTGGAGGTGGCTCTTTCCAATTACGCCGTACCTCCCCGACAGCTTCTGCCTGCCGCGCCAACCGAATCAAAGTGTCAAGATCCGTGGTCTGCTCCTTACTCACGATCGCCTGCAACTCTGGTGACATATTTTGATAAATTAGTTGCAGTTTCCTTTCTTCATTCCAAGGCACTTCAAATTTATCGCCGTCGCTTCTGTCACTAAGCGCGGCTGATAACGGCTATCCACGCCGTAACAGCGTCGTGCTGCCTCGCAAAAATCTTGCCATGTATGCCAATTTCTCCGGGATTGGCGACACCATTGGAGAGCTGCTCCCTTCAGCAACTCCATCATGGCATTTAGGAGGTCCTCGTCCTCTATGCGGGCCAGTGTGCAGCACTCATTGAGGCGTAGCAGAAATTCTTCGATACTGCGACCGTCTTTTTCGGAAGAAAACTTAAGGTTCCAGGATCGAACTGTTTTTCCGATATCATTAACACGGTGACCAGCAAATGTACTATTTTGCGATTGCCGCATTGTCTCAGAATACTGAGACATTCCCCTCCCCCCAGACTCTTGCCGGGTTGGGAGAGACTGATCGTGCTGGCGAGCCATCGCTGGTCCTCTCTCTCTGGTCTGTTGCAGGATTGAGGTAAAACTTGGGGTGTTAGCGTTAAGTCGCGATCCCCCACTTCTTGCAGCTCCTCCTGCTTGTGCCCTTGGGTAATAATTCGACTGGTAGTCCTCGTCATAACGTAGGTCGAATGTGTCCTGAAAAGCGACACTCCTGTTGTTTTTGGGCCTTGCTCCTTGCCCTTGATGCGTATTTGCTGCTTCGTTGCTTTGCAAGGTTTTAAAACGCAACCTTGTGCTCGTAATCAGTTCAGCAACATTTTCTTGCAACTCTTTTACTTGGTTACTGTATTCTTGGACAACTACTAGCGTGGTTGCCATTTCGAGTGCCACGGCTCTTGGAACGGGGTATGACGTGCCGTTTGATAACGTCACCAGTACCATATTTGACTCTTGCGCGTTCGCAGTTTGTCTTGTACCCGTTGAATATATTGTATTCGGGTTACTCATTTCCCCTAAGCCGGTTGCTGTAGCAGTTGTCGTTGTAGTTGTAGTACTTGTTACTGCTATCATACTTGGCGGCACCGAAGTACTAGTCTGTTGGATTCCCCAGAATGCTAGTGGCATTGGTGGTGGTGGTGGTGGTGGAATGAGTGCTCGAACAGGCTGTTCATACACTGGTGCTGTGGTTTCGTCAGCTGGTGGCGTGTGGTTCGGCGTTATCGCAACTACCGTCGCTGCCGCCGCTGCTCCTGTATTATTTTGTACCACACCAGTGTTACCGAGTCCATTTCCTTGGCATGTCGTCAAAGACATGTTCAAAGAACTCATTTGGGTGGAGCTGGTTGCTATGGGAGCGAAGTCATTTGATAAATCTGTTCCTACTCGGTGACTTGCCCAATATTGCTGCCTATGTAGAATTTCGGCTTGTGTCTCATTACTGAACTTCGCATCCTGTAATACATCGTCGAGCTTCTCTTCTCGACTAGTTTTCAGCTCTTCTGTATCTATGCTGTCTAAGCTATCAACGAAGTCGGCTGCTGTGTAGTCGCCCCGCAAGCGTCTATATAATCTATCGCTTTTCGCAAATTGCGTGCCATCGCTTTTTAATTCTAGCCTATTTAAAAAAATATCTAATCTTCGTCCCTCTAAACGTAAAATCCACGCTTGGATCTCGATTCCTACCGTTTCATCGAAGGTGAGGTCGTATTGATTCGCCATTTTCTTGTGTTTTTATCTATTTTATTTCAAGAAACACAATATTTTTAAATTTAACTACGTTGTAATTTCCAGTACAAGTTATTAATTGGAATATTTAATAATATTTGTTGTAACCGTAATTGTTTTCAACAGACGGTGTTAATCGCACATACTAGGTGTTTCTTTCAGCGTATTATTTTGCGCAAATCACTTCTCTAGTAAATATTATTTAGTAATTATTAATAATAAATATTTATTTAAATATAATAATCAATAACTCTGAAAGAATACTAAATTAATCTTCCTCAATTCGAATTAAGTATCTTGTGTAGTTTGTAGTAAAGAAAGAATTTTATTTATATTTTTCCTTAACATCGCGAAAAAACGAATGTAATATTTCCTGATAAAAAAAATAAAAAAAACAAAGAAAAATTTTCCAATGATTAAATAATTTAATAATTATTCAACTAATTGATTAAACAATAATACTATTTTCTCAAAATAACCAAATAATAATAATGATCCTTAATTAAAATAACAACAATTGTTTATTAAACAAACAATTATGCCAAAGATACGAAGTCAGTGAGCAATCAACTATTTAGTTAATTAAGTAGTCAATTAACTCTCAATTTTATTTATCAAAAAATAATTTTACGACAATTACCATCATTAATTAAGTTAATAAACCATTGTTTATATTTAAAAAAAAAGAAAAATCACAATAATATATTTTTTTTTTTTAATCAATTAATTAAGCGATACGCATACTATGGCCACGCAATTATTCGGCGGTTTAGTCGCAGTTCAATTACATATACTAACTATCTATATTCTATACAGTATGTCACTTTTACTGTTCCACAAAGACCAGTGTCTTTATCATGAAGATATTCTGCAAGTTGTGGCGACGTATACCAATTATCAGTAAATAACTCATGACCTACGTTATAGTAAGGTTTCATCAAATGAGCAACAATATCTCCAGAAACGCTTAAATAAAATTTTTCGTAATCGGTATCTGAACCAGTATATTTGATAAAATCTAGCAGAAATCCCGTCTCACAGTCAACTAATTCAAACAATTTCATACCAAATCGATTTCTTTTCAATGGTAAGTATTTTTTGAATTTTAGTCTTCCTTTCCACAAAACTAAACTTTCGTCAATGCAAAGTTTTTTTCCAGCAAAAATAGTATTAGAAAATTTTGTTTTCAAATGATCAATTATCGGTTTGATTTTTTTTAAAGGATGATTAGAAATTTCTTCATTATTAGAAAAATGAAGATATCGCAGAATTTGATGGTATCTGTTTTTAGTCAAAATTTGGCTAAAGATTGGAGTATATAGTTGTGGATCCTCACTCCAATAGTTTTTCATATCTCCTTTTACGACATGACCCATATTTATTGATAAATCGATAAATTTCCATAATTCATCTTCTGTTACAGTCGTCCACGTTTTCATTTTTTTTCGAAGAGGTTCAGGATTTTGTTCTTGAAAAAGGTTGGCTTGTTCTATAATATGATTTACAAGAAACTGATCAAAAAAATATTTAAAACATTCCAATGTAGTAATTTTTTGTATTGACACATGAGCACGAATTCGAGCTTTATCAGTAAAATTTTTTACAGATGGATAAAAATAAGGATCAAAGTTTATTTCAGATAAATTTTTATCATATGTGGTATCATTCAAATCGTCATCACATATATCAGTTCTTTCTGTAACATCTTCTTCAGGTTCTGATTCTCCACTACTCCAAGCTTCATTTTCTGTATTCATTGTATTGCAAAAGCAATATATATATATATATATATATATATATATATATATATATATATATATATATATATATATATATATATATATATATTGCTTATATATAATTGCAATATAATCGCTCATACAATTCGCGTTTTTATGGGTTAATTTGCAATATTTTGTGAATTCATATCCTATATAATGTTATAAAAGTATATTTTTACTTCAGTATATTATATTTACATATATATAGTATCTAATTTCGTAATTCGTGCGCAAAGCTATATAATAAGCGGTAATGGTACTGTTAAGAACTAAAGATTTGAGCATTTGATGTAGGTATTAAACGTTTTTATTTAATGAAATGATACTTTTATATAAGGAGGTGCAGCTAATGTGGCCACCTAAAGGTACTTTCGATTCCCAGTAGATATATATCAAGTTTTGGGGCTTCGGAAACTATTGAGCTATATTATTTGAACCTCTAAGTTTAATGCCTCATGAGTTTAATGCAAAAAAATTTACTCTCCGAATTTTAATTAAAGAAGTTTTAAGTAGTTAAAAATTGGTCACTTTACAAACATTGTTGGTAAAGTAGCCACCTATCAGCTATTATGGTAAAGTCGCATAGTAAGTGCTTCAGAAAGTCAGGACTAGCCTAGCAGAGACTTCCTTTATGTGTACCCCTTGGTATGGATATTTCGTAATTAGTTGACCTAGGAATTTTTAAGAAGCAACCACCGTTATAATCGGCGTCTATTGTCTATTGCCTTGCAATATATTCATATGGCCACTTTACCAACCGATAAACGTCAACAAAAGTTGCAATCTTCGCATTGAAAATAAACTCTAGAGCAAAAACTGGCCGTGCATCTCAATGCATGTAAAGAGAGCTACAATTTTATGTACCCTATGATTTCTTTTTCGTTCATATCACGCTGACAAAAGTGGTTGCTTTACGTACATGCACTGCTGAGAAATCAGAGTTTTGATGCTTTTGCGCGTAAACATACTCCTATGTTATATATCAAACAATGTCACATCTTATATATTTAACAATGTCTGCATCGTTCAATTATTATTACATAGAATATAGTTTTCTATACTTCAATTAAAGTACATATTATATATAAAATAAGTATTCTGCAATTATCAATTTAAATTAAATAATTATTTTCCAATGAAAACCTATTATTATTAAAAGAAATTAAAAACTTAAATAATTCGAATATTAAAAGCTGATTTGAATTAAACATTGCTTTAAAATATACCTCTAAGATTAATATACTTAAATATAAGAATTTCATGTAATACACTCTGATGTAAAAAATTACTTTTACAATATTATATTGACGGCTGAGGGGAAGAACTGATCAACTCGGTGCGCACTCGAAGGATAGGTTATCGATCAGATATCGCGTAAAGGATGGCTTCTTTAGACATTTATTCTTCGCTTTACGTTGTGTTTGGTAACTCTAAAGAAATAGTAAAATGCTTTTTTTATGGTCATATTCGTTTTCATATTTTTTTAGAGTTCCCAAAACACAACGTAAAGCGAGGAATAATTGGCTAAAGAAGTCGTCCTTCACGCGATATCTGAGTCGATCTACTCTTGGCGCGCAAGCCAAGTCAACCTCTTATTCGATTGCGCGCCGAGTTGATCGTTTCTTCCGCTCAGCCGTCGATATGGTATAAGCATTGACAATATATCGCAAATTAAACCATTAAAAACCATTAAGTCGAATTAAAAAGTGTATTTATACATAGATATATCGTATATGAAAAGATTGTTGTTAAACGCCTTTATACCATTGAGAAAAGTAATTTTGGATGGAATATTCGAAAAGAACATGAAAAAATACTTCAGAAACCTAAAAGGTCACATTGCTACCTTTTTTCGGCTGAGATATTTGAAACTTAATTAAGGTCGCGCGGCGACTTCGCGGCGTCCACGAATGCAGTAGGACCAGTGGTGCGATGTAACAGTCACCGGAGGCATAAGTCGGTTATGTAACGGTCATGTAACCATCACAAGACCATTCAAAATATGACGAAAATTCGTGACCATAAGTGAAATTTACGCGAACTTTCGCACATGTCATTACATAATTGAAGGGTCCAATGCAATAACGGTATTAGCACATTTTGGTGATTTTTATCTCTAATAATAATGCTTATACACTATATTTTTAATTCGTTATTCGAGCATTATTATTTCAGATAAAAATCATGAATTAAGTGCTGGTACCGTTATTAATACTTGCTACAAACATCATTTTCGAGATTTGTTTAAATAAATTCTGCAAATACGAAAATACGTAGTAAGTCTCATTATATGATATAAACCGCATAAGCTGCACCAATTGTTCGTAGCTATCCAATACATAGTATAATCATATATTAAGGGAATATTCTTATGTTTTGATCGAAAAATTGAACAAGCTTTGAGGATTTTTAATTTGATGAATACAAAATATAAACATATGGAATTTAACGCCTTGATTAAGATCAATCTCGGTTGCGGGACAGATTTCTAATAGTAGACTTATGTAGAACAAAAAAATACCAAAAGATTCTAAATCTGTATGAGTTTCGCTATATGCCGTATAGTAGCTCAAACGACATTTTACGGCAAAATTAAACAAAATGGCGTCCGCTCAAAATTTTTAAGATTTGTGTTATCAAAATTTATGGAAATATTCATTCGAAAGACGTAATTCTATTACGGGCTATTCACTCAGAGCGTCCGCTTGGAGGGGATAGAAGAATCGATCGAAGTGCCAATGGTGGCGAAAAATCTGTAGCTCATGGATATTTCGACCAATAGTATGCGAGTTTGAGCATAAAAAGAAGCGATCGAAGTGGCATGGTGGCCAAAAAGAGTCGTAGCTCATTAAAAATAGATAGGGGACAGATACACCTTTAAGTTTAAATTAATTGATAATAAGAGTATTATTATTTCTCTCCATATTTTTAGGAATTGGATTTGGGAAGCACAAACGTGGGAGAATAACCCTGGTCTTCAGAAAAAATTCTCAACTCATAATTAAAATTAAAAATAAACGGCAACGTTTCGTCCCTGGTGGGGACCTCTTCAAGCCATTCGAAAAATACTGGTCATACCATAATAAGTAAAAAATATCAATTAAATATCGCATGAGACAAACGTGTCTCTCTCATTATAAGTATTGTCAGTCTATAGAAGTCACATAAGAAGCACAAGTATGATATGATTTTTATAAGTATTAATTGATATTTTTTACTTATTATGGTATGACCAGTATTTTTCGAATGGCTTGAAGAGGTCCCCACCAGGGACGAAACGTTGCCGTTTATTTTTAATTTTAATTATGAGTTGAGAATTTTTTCTAAAGACCAGGGTTATTCTCCCACGTTTGTGCTTCCCAAATCCAATTCTTAATTGATAATACATTTTAAGGTAAAACTAAGTCACTCGTCATATATTACCTGTTTTTTTTTCGGTAAATTTGAACATTTTCTCAAAATATAACTAAAATTTTCTTTTTATTATAAGGTTAGTAGGTCCTTTTGATTGGCTATAATGAAAACCTCTATATTTCTAATGAGATCAAGCTTATGCTTTCAAGGTTTTATTATCTTGAAAATACATGTAGTTATGATATGAGTGTTGGAATTTGTATATACAAATTTTCACAGTCATATCATAACTACATCTGTTTTGAATATAATAAAACCTTTAAAGCGTCAATTCGATCACATTAGCTCTCTAAACCTTGCGGTAGTACAAGCTGTAATATAGACGTATTCGTTACAACCAATCAATGGGACGAAACGACTTTCCAAAAATTTATTCAAATTTTTTTAGTTATATTTTGATAAAATGTTCAAATTTATCGGAAAAAAAGTCAGGTAATCTATGATGTGTGACTTATTTTTACCTTAAAATGTGTTATCAATTAATTTAAAATTTAAAGGTGTATCTGTCTCCTTTAAGTTTTCGGTACTTAAATTCATCGGATTTCGTTACCAATCTTCTTCAGGATATTCTAGCATTCTAACAACATTCTCAAAATAAATTTGAGTTTTTTGAAACCGACAGATAAGAATGATAAGTGTGATCTTTCCCAAGTTTTTGCTGGTCTATTTTTATTATTGTTATTGTGAAAGTTTAGTTTCCTGCACTGCTGGGGAGTGAGTGCTCTTTCATTCGTTTTTGACCACTTTTTCTACTGCTGCGGCAAGATCAGCCGTGTTTGTAACCTGTACGCCAGCAATACTCGGCAGCACTTTGGTTTTATTATCCGCGGGCTGCTTGAACGTCGCCTCAGGCACCAAAGACTGGTTGGCTAGCAGTGGCTGTTTTCTCGACCCCTTCGGGCTGAATCTATGCTCTTCGTACATTGCCAGGTGCATAAATTCGTCAATATACCTGACGTTATGCCGACCGAAAACTCCCTTAAGTTCCTCAGTCATATTCTGGTACATCAAGCGAGCTGCACATCGAGTTCCATGGACTCGGGTAGCTTGTTTAAGATCGTCATCAAGCAGACGACGTAATCTCGTACCGACTCTTGACTGCCCTGTACGCGTCTTATGGTCTCAGACAGTGAAAATTTGTATATACAAATTCCAACACTCATATCATAACTACATGTATTTTCAAGATAATAAAACCTTAAAAGCGTAAGCTTAATCACATTAAAAATATAGAGGTTTTCATTATAGCCAATCAAAAGGACCTACTAACCTTATAATAAAAAGAAAATTTTAGTTATATTTTGAGAAAATATTCAAATTTACCGAAAAAAAAACAGGTAATATATGACGAGTGACTTAGTTTTACCTTTAAATGTATTATCAATTAATTTAAAATTTAATGGTGTATCTGTCCCCTATGTATTTTTAATGAGCTACGACTCTTTTTGGCCACCATGCCACTTCGATCGCTTCTTTTTATGCTCAAACTCGCATACTATTGGTCGAAATATCCATGAGCTACAGATTTTTTCGCCACCATCGGCGCTTCGATCGATTCTTGACTGCCCTGTACGCGTCTTATGGCCTCAGACAGCAGTTTCAGTTTCGTTGCTGGTTTTCGCTGTAGCAGCGCCTGGCCGATTTATGCAAATCGCCCCAGCAGTGCCAGTGCTCTCCGTTGAGATGAGCCCACTGTAGAGCCACGCCCGTAAGAAACTTGGACAGAGAGTTCAGTACATCTGTGTCATTGAGATGTACGAGCTGGCGGCACTCCTCGATGCGCGTGATGAACTCCTCTATGCTTTCGTCTTTTGCACCTGACAATTTTAAGCGCCACTTCCGCACGGTGTCGCCGATTTCCCTTAGTTTGTGTCGCTCGACTGAGTTTTCCGCTGACGAATGAGGAAAATATGCGCTCGGCAGATCGTAATTAGGACGGGGGTGGCCATGTGTGCAAGCAGCGGGTCTCTCCTCTCTTAGCCTCATCCATCTCCCATAAGTAGGTTATAGTTGTTTGTCACGGATCATTTATTCTGTGCTCTAAGTTTGTTCTAAGATGGATGAGATTGATTGGCGCTATTTCTCGTAAAAACTGGTACACAATTTTCCTATGTACGGGTGATTATCGAATACCTGTGATATTTGTTCGGGTGGATCATTGAACACTCGCTATGTTCGTGTAGGATTTTCTCCGAGTGGTCGCTCTGTACGTGCAGGCGGTATTCTATTGGTTGGTTTGATATGCTCGGGCCGGTCTGTGAAAGATATAAGCTCGTCCTGAGGCTCGTTTTCAAAGCACCTGGTCGTGCAGCGACTGTCGTACATTCGTCATTATTAGCACCGGAGCATCTGTGAGACTGCTTCGGAATAGTGTGAAGGCTATATTTCCTGTTTCGTTATTCCAGAAGTTGCCGCTCGACTATTCTGGCGAATTTAATTCGGCGTCTCACACGCCGTTGGGTTTGATTAGCGTGCCGAGTATCATGCTATTCGGGAACCTCGGCACAAATGAGTCTAAGTACGACGATCGGAGCGCGGATCTGTGTCTTATCAACTTCTAATGGTCGTCTATGTGCGGATTATGTACGTATTCCGTCTCGATGTAAATACCCGCGAGATAGCGATACAGTCTGCATTCTCGCTCGTGCGATACGCCGGTCGTTCGTAATTCAAAGTGGATGAGCGCTCTCGTTGTTTTATCCGTGCCCATGAAAGTCACGAATGTAAATATATCCTCCGGTAGGATAACTAAACTACTCTCGGACGAAATGCTTCTTGTGACTAATAATTTTTCGAACATAGTTCATAAAACGCGGTGAGCGTTGAGTTATTAAAAGAAACAGCTATTTGTTATTATTATTTTATATTTTTAATAATGCAAAAGAAGATTTCGAAAGTCTAAAATAAATTAATTGTTTTCAAAATATAATTGCTGTTTCTTTTTATACGATGTATAACGCAATTATGAAGCAATATAATTTTTCGTAAAAAAAAATATTTTTATTGTCTGATATAATCCAGAAATATATTATATATAGTGTTAATTAGCAGTAATAAAATTTTTCAAAGTAGAAATATTTTATTTTTTCTTGGATAAATTAAAAAAAAAGATATAATTAGTGCATACGAAACAAATTAATTGTTTTCAGAATTTTATTGTTTGATAAAAAAAGTGTGTCCAAAATGGATTAATATTTTCTTCTTAAAATTTTATTGCTATTTTATTTTGTGTCAAAATGATTACGAGTGTCATTAATTGAGATCGAAAGTCGGACTTAACCGGTTGTCCGACGAACTCATTTTAGTATCGTATATACTGGACTAAATAAACAAAAAAATTCGCTATGTATGTAGTAAAGTGAGCCGTTATGTAAAAAAACGCAATGATTAGATAACACATAAGTTTCTCTACGTATGCTTTAATGCCGGATATTAATGCTGTAAAGTGTATTGTGGATATATTATTTTTAGAAAAGATGAATTTTTCGGGTACATGAATCATTAATTGATTACCGGCAAATATATTAAATATTGCATTGTGTAAAAAAAATAACCCATTTAGTACTATAATCGCATATTGTACGCACCCGAGATATTAATACAAACTCGGCCGTGTAAAACCTCTCCGCCGGCGATAATCAGTCACGGACAGACTTTCCTATATTTCCAGCAGCCGCGCTCACGTTCCGCGCAGCGGGGTGAGTTTGCTATACTCGCCTGTCGCGTGCGAGTCGTAGCTAACTGCTCTGCCATCGGCCATTTTGCCTGCTCGGCACGCACATAAGGTGCCGATATTTCGAGCGTAGGATATAGCGAATTATGGGTATGTGCGAGAGCTTCGCCAGGAGACTTTATTATGTGGCTTTCACCTATAGAGCCATTGTGACGTTTGAAAAAAGAGTGTATTATAATTGCATGAACAATAAAACCATCACAATGTTTGGTAATTATTGTTGCATAATTTAATATATTAGAACAGATTTTTATTCATCGAAAAAGATAAAAACGTTAATAAAAAAATTAAAATTATATTTATTATAATGAATGTATAATAATTTAAAATTTACGTAATAATATTTTCTAAATAAAAAAGTTAATCATTCAGTCAAAATTTCGGATTGTAAGAAGGAGCGTTGCCAACGTTCCATCTCTCGCCGCCCATTACTCACCTTAGAGCAAGAGAGGTGTAATGGCTCGGACAGTATCTGTAATTCTGTCTTGAAAATAGTTTTGTTACAACTCTTGGCAAATATAGTTAATATTAGTCTTTGTAATTTTATTGCCTTGACAAGAGAAGGAAAATTAACTCCCGAAACGTCGGCTAAACAGAATAAAAACAGTTTGCTCGAAAATATCAACAAAGTTAAAATTTAATTAATTAAAAAATTTAATATTTGTTAAAAAGAATTACACTGACAACGAAATTAAATAAGATAATATGATCATTATAATATAATAATTCTCAATAATATATTTATTTTCCAGAATTCTTTTTGTTTTCGCGTTTTCCAACATTCCTTGTTGTAAAATTGTGATTCCCAAAAAATTTCTCAGGATTCGGTCAAGTATAGAGAAGACGTAAAGGGAAAGTTTTATTTTATTTATCAAATGTGAAGGATTTAGTTTTATAAGATCCATATACGATACAATATATAATATACTTCACGGCGTTATCATTGTAAATATTACGTGTGAAATATAAGTAAAATTTCTTTGGACTATTTGAAAGTTCCACCGTGGCGGAGTGGTTGCAGCGCTGGAGTCTCACGCAGCAGGTCGCTGGTTCGATTCTCAGTCACATCAGTCTATTCAATTCTCTTATTATTTCAGATATTTTAATAAAATAGTTTTCATCATAAAATGTGTTATGCGTTTGTAATGTATATTATCTAATAATGTTATATAATAATAATAAATCAATGTTACTACAAATCGTACAAAAAATATTTCTGAAAGGGTTGATCAATATTTCGTGGAATACTGTATTAATGTGAATAGAGCTTTCGTGTTGTGCAACCAAAACATTTCAATAATATTTTAGAAATATTTCATGCAACATTTACGGAATCTTTCAGAAATCTTTAAAACATTTGAATAATATTAAATCTGAATAACAAGTATTCTAGAAATATTTCAAGAAATATTTCAGAAATATTCCAGAAATATTTCATGCTGTGTGAGAAACTACTACAAAATGTTTCTGTAACATTTTAAAAAGGTTTCACTAGTAACTTTTTAAGAAACATACCTAAAATGTTTTATGAAATATTTTTGCATGTACTTTGCACGGACATAAAGGCGTTCTGAAAAGCTTCCATTGATATATGTCTGAAAGTCTTTAAACCTTCCATGAAACCTTGCTGAAACCTTGCTGTAACATTGTGTGCTGTGTGGGAAAGAATGACAGTCTCAACCCTGTAAAATGTAGAGAGTAATTTTGTAGTTCTATATATATATATATATATATATATATATATATATATATATATATATATATATATTTATTATATATATATATATATATATATATATATATATATATATATATATATATATATATATATATGTATTACTTTCACTATAGATTACATAGATTTATAATTATCATTATTATCTTTAATCCTAGAAATAAAATACGTCTTACATTTATTCTATGTCTTTAATTCACGTTAGACTTTTTCCAAATTTCGTAAAATTCCAGATATACGAATTACTTAGACAACATATATATCATAAAAAAAATATAATGATACGTTTATTAATAATTATTATGATTTATTATGATTATTATTATCTCCAATGCAAGAAATAAAATACATTTTACATTTATTTTATGTCTTTATTTAACGCTGAATCTTTCCGATTTTCGTAAATACCCCGATATCCGAAGTGATAAATCAACATAAAATGCGTATTAAAAACATAATATTATGTTTAATATTAATTTTCATAATTTATGATGATTATTATTACGTCCAATGCATGAAATAAAATACATTTTACATTTATTTTATGTCTTTAATTCACGTTCAATCTTTCCGATGTTCAAAAATACCGAGATATACTAATCGACTGAAGAGTTAAAGTTAAGTAAATAATACATAGTTGCGATATTATTTTGTAGGTTTACCATATTAATTAATGCGTATATTTTTATTAGATTTGCTTTCATCGATAATTCCAGAGATAATATATTTTTTTCGATGCTTAAATTGGATGTAGACATTCAAAGGAACATTACAACTTTTATTATTTCCAATAAAATATTCAATATTAATGATAAATGCGCCTTATTACAAGGCGCTAACGTCGAGTATATACCATTTCAGGAGGGGAGGGGTGTGTGTATGCGTGCGTGTGTCTATGTATGACTATGTGTATGTATAATTGAGAAAACTAAAAAGATTTAAATAAAAATTAAAAGAAAATTAAACTGACTTAAAAACGCTCTGAAAAGTAAAAAAAGAATTGTTACTGTAATAGAGAGATTGAGAAAATAATAGACTTACGATTTTGGTATTTTTAATTATAAATACAATTATTTGAAGTCTGCGCCAAAAATGTTAGAAAATTATTAAACTTTTACTACATAATTGATACTACATGTCATGATAAATTATATTATGATTCAACGCAATTGTGGTTTCTAGCATTGACTTCAAATAATTGTATTTTGAATTAAAACGATTAAAATGTTTGCTTTTTATTCAATGAAGATAAATATCATTTGATCATATGCCTATTATTTTCTCAATTTATTTATTATAGTAACAATTATTTTTAACTTTTTATTTAAAACTGAGAAAATATAATGTCCCCTTAATGAGAAACTATTGGATCCTGGCGGGAACAAAAGGGTGAGGTAAAATTTATTTTCTTAAATTTATTTTGAATTTATGAATATAATGTTTGTACGTACCTTATAATCGTATGATTACTGTCTTGACTACAGCTACGTTTATTAAAATTTTTTGAATTTCTTGATATTGATCGAGAATAGCGGCTGGAGGTTGTTGTGATGGACATACTTCTACTTCTAGTTCTGTAATTGTCTGTAATGCTTTCTATACATCCTGCGCCTGGTAATGTCGTAGATCTTAATATTTCTGAACGAGCTGCTTTTGAAGAAGATGAGTCCATATAACTTAAAACCGCCTTTTTTCCATTGTTTGAAATTGATATATCTTTGCTTAATGACATATTTGAATTGTTACTTTGTACTAAAAAAATTGGTGACCAGCATTGTGAAGGAGAAATTCTTAAAGGTGTTAAAGAACGAGAACATGATCTTGATTGTGGGCTACAAGATAATTGATATAATGAATAAGTATTCTTGATATCAATCTCGCTTCTTTTTGTCGAACTTAAATCCTCAGGTTTTTCACACGAGATAGAATTTGACAATGAAATAGTCTCTTGAGGTGACTTCGGAGCAAATAGGAAACGATTTTTAATTGATAAGTATTTGGGATTACTATTAAGGTATTTTAAATTATTACTAAATTTCAAATCGAAATCGGATAGTTTGTTTGACACTTCTATTTCCTTTGCAAATGTTATCCGATTCACTGTTTTACTAGCATTTTCATTTAGTATTGCATCATCTCTTGTTAATGGAAGTGCCGGAGAGGGAGTTCTACTTATTGCGTTTGATTGTGTACTTATTCCAGATAGAAATGCTGGTGATTTCAGCTTTTCATTAGGTGAAGTGACGTCACTGCAAGAGACCTGAATTCTTTTGACAATAGATGGTATTGAGTTAATGCATTTTTTACCCAAACTTTCTCGAGCTTTTGCTGCCAAGCTGCTTTGCAGATGTTTTAAAGTGTTTACATCTATTTCTTTTTCATCATATCCTTGTTTTTGTTCATTTTCAGTTATACAACAGTCATCTTCACTAGAAGGATGCAATTTTGTAATAGGTACAGACAGTTTCATGTGCTGCTTTTTAAAAATATATTTGAGTTTACGTTTGCTTATTATATCTTTATTTAAGATCTTTTTTACTTCGTGTAATATATCTGTGTAACGTTCATGATGATTTTTGAGTAATGAATAAGTCAAGCCAGATAGTTTTGTATCATTTTTTGATTTAATTCTAGATTCTAAATTCACTTTTGATAATAAAATGTTGTTAGCGTGTTTTTCTAAAGTCGTACTACTTTTATAGAAATCAGATTTTTCGGACGAATCATCTGGCGAAGTAGAATGTTTATGCCTACGAGAAAATATTCTTCTGTGTATAATATGTCTTTCATAAGAAGCTGATTTTCGTATACTTGCATTTCGATTAAATTCTCTTGTGCTACATTTACAATGATGTTGATTAGATCTAGATTGCGACGTAATTTCAGTTTTACTTTTACTTTTACCCTTACAAATATTTCTTGTATTTAAGCATGTTTCACTTCCAGTAGACAAAGCAGAAGGTACCTGTCGTTTAGGTAAAGCAGATACAAATTTCGTATTTAACAGTTGTCGTGTCATTTTAATAAAATTTTGATTTTCTACAAAGGATAATGTATTTTGAGGTTTCATGGGATTAAGCTTTTTTCTTAAAATTATTGGTAATGAACTTTGTGCAAAAGTATTCTTTAATGAATAGCTTTTAAGTACATCTCTACATATATTCAATATCTTCTTGATATTTGGATATTTGTTTATTGAAATATGAACTTCTTTTTCTGCAACTTTACTGCTGAAACAAGAAAAAACCTAATTCAATTTTAAGTTAATCAAGTGAGTGTGGTCAAACAATGTAATACAATACGTATTAAATTCATTTTTGAAAATGTATATGTATATACTTCATTGCTACAATTATTAGTCCTAACTCTAAAACTATGAAAATACTATAGAAATACTACTATTATTGATACATGTGTGTCTAATAATTGAAAATAATATTTTTTTTAAAATGTAGCTTCATAAGTCCATGACTATACTTCTGAAGAATAGTTTAAAGCCTTGGTGACCATGAAAAATGCACCACTTGATTCAAAAACACGTGGAAAGAGGCTAAAAAGGCTTAAATTCAATAATGTAGATTAGCAAATTTTCAAGGGATTTTAAAGACCACTTAGAGAGGTCTAATTCATTATAAAATTACATACAATATACATATTTATGATATAAAAACTTGCATTAACACAGATTGTGTCAAAATATTCTGCCGTCTATAAAATGGACAATGATTTTTTGCAGAATTTAACTCTGCTTAACCGCTTAAGTATCGGTATTGTATCGCCAGAGACGGGCTTAATCCCAAAAATATCTTTTATAGTATCAAAGAGTCTGTTAGTACCGGTGAAAATATATGAGGTAAATATGCATGTTACGAACTATAACAAAAATATTTCATATTAATTTATGTTCGTTGAGTTTAGATATCGTTAAGATAAAAAAAGGCACTTACTTCGCTTCTGCAAAAATCTCCATTTTAGATTTAATTTTAAATGTTCACAGCTTATATTTGTCTCTTAACATATATCTTTACACCAACCATCAAGAAAACTGATATACTTTTACTATACTCCCATAAAATGTGCTTAAACAAATAAATAATTGGTTTTTGAGGCGATTTTTTCACAAATTTATAAACAGTTAACTGTTCTGCCTTATACATAAAGTATATTATTATTTTTCTATGGTTGATGTAAAGATATATGTTAAATGAGAAATGTAAGCCTTGAAAACTTAAAATATAATTTATGATGGAGATTTTTACAGTAATGAAGGAAGAGTCTTTCTTTACTATACAATATCTAGGCTCAAGAAATATAAATCAATAAGAAATATTTTTTTATAGTTTGTAACATACATATTTACCTCATATATTGCCACAAATACTCATAGACTCTTGGATACTAAACAAGAATTTTTTTCGATAATGTCCATGTGTTCCGAAAACTGCCTAGTTGCCTCTACCGCCGTTCGATTCCGACATATACAAACACACACACACACACACACACACACACGCACGCACGCACGCACGCACGCACACACACACACACACACATTTTCTTTCCGATTACAGATCGACCGCGACAGGAATTAGCGAGACCGGAACGCGACCACACCTAATACGTACACGACACTATACTTTTATTTGCCTACTTAGGCCTTTGTATATTTGTAAGGTTAGAATATAATTTAAAGAGAAAATCAGTGCCTTATGGTTTATTTAAACCTTCCTCCGCAAGACAGTAAAAAACTCGCTCATTTTCTAGTCCTTCGAGCAGCATTTCAACCATTCACGGCAAATCTCGAGCACCAAGCTAGTGGAGTTACTTCCTACTTGTGACATCTCAGTTTAAATTCACGTTCATCTGAAAAACACAAGTGCCTCAACCAGTGAAGTACATTCTGGCGTCTTCACTTGTCGTTTGCTGCATATCATTCAACGCAGGAAAATTAAACACGTCGAAAATCAGGCAACATCTTTAATTTTAGGCAAAAGAAGCATAAAAAAGTGTAATTGAAAGGTGCAAGTGGAAAATCATAAATCACTCTCGCTCTCCCGCTCGCGGAGCAGCTGATCTTTCGGTGCCTTTAGCATCATTTCTCTCGCTCTCCCATACGAGGAGCAGCATAGATATTAGCGTATTTACGCATTTTCTCTCTCGTTCTCCCATGGAGAAGCATATCAAGCCGTACACTCTTGTACTACAGCGCTCTTGTTGCAACGTGCAAAGTGCAATAGACTAAATCACCGCCATGGATCAACTTGTCGAAAAACAAGTGAAGGACGCGGACTTAATGTCTCGTGCATTTGTTAACCTAAAAAAGAAAGGTCAACAAACATTTAAAGGATCCATCCGTGCCAGATTGGAAGCCCTTGAGGCAAAATGGGCTACCATTAAAAAAAGGCATACCCTTATCTTGGAGACAGTGACTGTTGACGATGAAAGCAAGACTTATTCCAAGGAGGGACTCATGGAAAGCGCTGAGGAAACCTTTTTAGAACAAAAGGCACTAAACAAAAGAACTAAGCTCCAGTTCGACCCATTTGAAGTGATGCTGCGGTGGAGAATTTTCCGCTACGTCTTCTCAGCCGATATTGAGAAGATGTTTAGGCAAATTCTGATCGCAGAGGAAGATAGAGTGTTTCAACAAATTTTGTGGATCGTCAACTCAGTCTTCACAATATTCAACCTGTGCACGGTTACATATGGTCTTGGCCCATCTCCATATCAAGCCATTAGAACTCTTCAACAACTGGCCACAGATGAGGGTGCTAGATTTCCTCATGCAGCTCAAATGTTACTAAAACAGTCGTATGTATACGACATTCATGCTGGAGCAGATACTCTGAAAGAAGCCATAAAAACTAGGCACGAACTAGTGGAACTTCTCAAGGCAGGCGAGTTCCCCCTTAGCAAATGGACCGCTAATCACCCAAGCTGATGTGCCTGAGAAACTATTGACTGATGTGCCTGAGAATCAGCAAGCCACTATTCAGCACATTTCGTGGCCTCAAGCTCAAACAATTCCAATGCTAGGTAGAGTATGGCGACTTCTCCTCGATGTCTTTTGCTTTGAATTTAATTTATCTGTGTCCGAGAAGGTCACCAAAAGAAATGCCTTATCGGTTACCGCCCAGCTATACGATCCACTGGGATGGATTACACTAGTGACAACATCATTCAAAATATTTATGCAGTCTCTGTGGTTTGATGGAGTGACGTGGGACGACCCCTTGCCGTCGCCCTTGCAGAAACGTTGGAGCCTGCTTATAGAAGATTTACACTATCTTCAAAGCTTCGCAGTGCCTCGCTGGATCGCGTCCTCAGGTGACCTTGACCTTGTTGAGTTGCATGGATTTTCGGATGCTTCAGAACGTGTCTTCACAGCTTGTCTGTATTTACGCACCGTAGATAAAGAGGGTAATGTAAAATGTATTCTCTTAACCTCAAAATCAAAAGTTGCTCCACTCAAGTAGGTATCATTACCTCGTCTGGAACCCTGTGGCGCCGTAACACTCCTACGTCTGGATCATAAAGCCCGCCGCACCTTGTCTCTTAAACATGCACGGTGTTACTGCTGGTCGGATTCCACTATTACTCTCGCCTGGGTAAAGGAGCCGCTCACTATTTGGAAGACGTGCGTAGCGAACAGAGTTTCTGAAATTCAAACGACGCTTCCCAGTGTCGCATGGTATCATGTCTCCGGTACTGACAATCCAGCTGACTTGCCTTCAAGAGGCATGTCTGCATCAGATTTGACAAAATCATCACTTTGGCTACATGGGCCATCATTCGTAGGCAGCACTGCTTCACGCTGGAAATCATCAAGCGATAGCAACATTCACGACCTTCAAGAAGAGGATCTCGAGCGATGATCTGCTGCGTGCCTTGCAACAGGAGCACCACCATCGGACCCAGCTTTCATTGCAAGATTCAGCTCATTATTTCGACTCGTTCGTCAAGTTGCTCGGTGGCTACAGCCCTTACTGCGGGCAAGAGCTCGCAACGCAACAAATTTACTTTACCAATGAAATCAATTGTTTAGTAAAGCTTGGACCCTTGCCTCGTCCAAGTACTTTAATTCGCCTTTATCCTATTTTAGATGAACATGGCCATCTTCGAGTCGTCGGAAGATTGAGACACTCATTACTACACCCAGATGAGAAACACCCTTTAATCTTGCCTCAACAGTCGAATCTCACAAAACTGCTGGTTCTAGATGCTCACGTCAAGACGCTGCATGGAGGTACGCAACTCACCATCAACTATTTTAGACAGCAGTTCTGGATTCTTTGAGAACGACAACTCGTCAAATCGACCATTTTCAAGTGCCTTTGCTGTTGGCGACAGTGAGCTCAACCTACCACGCAACTCATGGGAGACCTCCCTCTCAAACGAGTTCGAGAATTCAGGCCTTTCCTTGACACATGAGTCGACTACGCAGGACCAATCTATCTGCGCTTCTCGAAAGGTAGAGGAGCTAAAGCCTACAAAGCTTATATTTGCGTTTTCATGTGTCTTTCAACACGTGCAGGTCACTTGTAAGCCATTTTAGGTTACTCAGCAGCTGATTTCTTGAGTGCCTATAAGCGCTTTACTGCGAGAAGAGGAATATGTGCCTCTCTTACGAGCGACAGCGGCCTCAACTTCGTCGGAGCAGATAAGGAGCTCAGGTGCCTGTTTGAGCAAGCCAGTGCTCAGCATGACGAAATTGCCCATCTCGTGGCTACTGATGGGACTGAGTGGCACTTTAACCCGCCAGGAGCCCCACACTTTGGTGGCATCTGGGAAGCAGCCGCTAAGTCTGTCAAATATCATCTTAAGAGAGTTACTGGGGAAGCTCTCTTGACCTTCGAGGAAATGACAACGCTCCTCGTCCAGATTAAAGCGTGCCTAAATTCACGCCCGCTTCAATCCATTTCTGACGACCTAGAAGATCTGAATGCCTTGACTCCCGGACATTTCTTAATCGGTGTGCGTATTCTTACCGTCCATGAGCCATCTGTACTTGACAGTGCAACATCACGCCTAGACAAATGGCAAATGATTCGTCACATGTATGAGGATTTTTGGAGTCGATGGTCCGAAGAATATCTTCAGAGCCTACAACCATGACCAAAGTGGTGTAGCAAACAATATCAGGTAAAAATTGGTGACCTTTGCCTACCGCTCCCAGAGTTGTGCCCACCTTGCAAATGGCCACTAGCTTGAGTCACTGCAGTTCATCCAGGCACAAACGGCTTAGTTCGAGTCGTGAAGGTGAAAACTGCAACATCCAGCTACACTCGACCGATGTCTAAAATCTGCATCATGCCTCAAGAGGATGACTGTTCGCCAGTATTTGGCGAAAGCGGGCGGGATGTTCCGAAAACTGCCCAGTTGCTTCTACCGCCGTTGGATTCAGACATATACAAACACACACACACACACACACACACACACACACTCTCACACCTTCCAACGAGACATTTTCTTTCCGATTACAGATCGACCGCGACAGTAATTAGCGAGACCCGAACGCGACCACACCTAATACATACACGACACTATACTTTTATTTGCCTACTTAGGCCTTTGTATATTTGTAAGGTAAGAATATAATTTGAAGAGAAAATCAGTGCCTTATGATTTATTAAACCTCCCTCCACAAGACAGCAAAAAACTCGCTCACCATGTCTAGCGATGCAACAACCTTAAAGTAGGAATCTGGATTTTTTTGGCAACAATATCAAAAAAAATTTTATTTAATTTTTTTAATCTTTGTTGTTGTAAGAATGTTTCGAAACGTATCAGATATCAAAACTTGATATTATAACAAAGTTATAGTCATTTAAGTAAAATAATGTTCAATAGATAACACACAAAATTGAATCTTTAAACGGGGTTTTCTCGCAACTAATTTTCGTAACTTTAAAAAATTGCTTGCGCATGAGGTTTTTATGAATCTTTTTGAAACGTTTAGAAAATATACCTTAGTATATGTAGAACATAAACTGTTAACTATGGTATTGTAAATTGTTTGTTGAATACGTATAAGTTTATTAAAAATCAAAAAGTTAAAATTTTTTGAAAATAAGCAGGAAGTATTATCTTTTAGGCTCCAAAATCTGATCAGTTCTATCTTGGTTCAGATCTAATATACTCACATAATTTCAGCTCAAAATACAAATGTCTTTTAAGTTATGCACACACACACACCCACACACACATGTAGGCATACGTACGCACGCATGCATGCACGCACACACACACGCATGCATACACACACATATATACAATCCCACACATATACGCACAAATGCGTAAACATTCCCGTACACATGCGTACATGAACGCAGCCGCGCACGCACGCATGCACGCACGCACACACACATACACACATTCATACATACACACATACACACATGAATGCTTGCATGCAAACACACACGCCCACTCGCACATATGTACACATACGTAAACACACACGCATAAACATGCACGCGCAAAAACACGCATATACATGCACGCGCAAAAATTCACATATACACGCACACGCAAAAACACACATGAACGCACACACGCACGTACACAAATGCATGCACACTCTTATATACACACGAGCATATACGGACGTACACAAACGCAGGCACACACTTATACACACACGAACATACACGGACGTACACAAACGCATGCACACACACGCACGCACACACACACACACATGAATACACACACACACACACACAAACACACACACACACACACACACACACACACACACACACACACACACACACACACAGAGTAAAAATGATTTATATATAATTATATTTAATTATATATAAAATAATATATTGTGACGGATGGTGGGTGGGTTTCTCCTGCGCCGCCAGAAAAGGGCGTGCAGGAATCAAGGAGTCTGGGAGAAATGGAGCACCTCTCGCTGTAAGTGTCGCCAGGTAACTAGCAAGCTTGCACTTCTGCGCCTGGGAACCTTGGCAAGTCGACGTTCCTTCCTGATCGTGCAAGGCCAACGTACGGTTACCCGAGCCGCCACGGTTGCGATAAACGCATCCGTGACATGCCCGAGGCCGCTTGGGCGATGTCCATATCGCCTGCAAAAAACAATAAACCAAACTGAAACGGTACGCCGCGCCGAAGTGCGCGCGCATGTGTGTCCTGCGGTTCGAGCGCGCGAGCGCTCAAGACGCTGTTGGGTGCATGCTTGCGTGTGAGTTGTGAATGCCGGGTGTTGTGAGTGGGGGCCCTGTGCTCCCCTTACATGCTTAGCTAGATCCGCTTATGATAAAAATAATAAGAATAAATATGCAATATAAACTGATAAAAATAACAATAATATTATTTCTTTATCTTGAGTTCTTCTTTCTTGTCTTTTTCTTGCTACAAATATTGTAAAATTTTACTTGTTAAAAAAACGCGTTTCTTCCTATAAGCGCACAGCTTTAGTTTATCGTTTGATTTCACAGGCCGACAAGATTTTTAACCCAGAGACCAGACCATACTTTTCCGAAGGTTTTTGGCACGCTGAATCCAAATCCGGCCTCAGAATTGCTCTATTACCTCAGGTTTTCGAGATATCCTAACCTAAAAGTGCAAAAATCACCGTTTTTGGCTGTTTTTGAGGTTATGTTATGCCGCCAACTGATTTTTTAATACAAAACGACCAGCGGCATCTGAAAGTACTAGTCTTGCCCTTCAAAATTCATTTTCGCTTGTTTCGATTCGACTTTTCCTTCTCGAGATATATCGATTTCAATCTGTAATGTATCAGTGTTTCTTATCTACTAGACATCCTATCCCATAGCCCCGTTTATACTCGGATAAACAAACTCTTCCTGATATTGCTGTCAAACCGCTTGCAAATGCATACCAGGTAGTTTTTGGGGTCACTGATCACAAATCTGGAGTTAGAATCTCCGAATTCAAAATGGCGGATCCAATATGGCGGCTATGATTACCATGATCCGTAGTAAGTCACAAAAAATCCCGGAAAAGCTCTGGAGATCGGTTACTCGGGGGTTTTCAGGGTCGCTGATCTCAAATCTGGAGCCAGAATTTTCAAATTCAAAATGGCGGATCCAAAATGGCGGTTATGATTACCACGATCCATAGTAAGTCACCAAAAACACTGGAAAAGCTCTGGAGATCGGTTACGCGGGGGTTTTCGGGGTCGCTGATCTCAAATCTGGAGTCAGAATTTCCGAATTCAAAATGGCGGATCCAAAATGGTGGTTATGATTACCACGATCCATAGTAAGTCACCAAAAACACTGGAAAAGCTCTGGAGATCGGTTACTGATCTCAAATCTGGAGTCAGAATTTCCAAATTCAAAATGGAGGATCAAATATCGCGACTATCGTTGCCAAGGGCCATAGCCATAGTTGACCAAAATCTTGGAAATGGTCTTAAGTCGTCACTTGGAAGTTTCCCGATTCTCCGAGCTCGAATCTGCAGTCAAATATTCCAAGTACAGAATACCTACTGACCCACCCAATATGTTACAAAATGACGGATGTAATATAGCAGCTAGTCTTACATAAAGAACCTCACTTTGACTTCTTATGAAAACGTTGTCGCTGCTCCTGAAACGATCGTTTATACGACTTGCGACTATAGACAGTCGATACGTTATGTCTATGCAGAGACCAGCAATAGTCCGCCATCATCCGCTCATTCCACCTACCTTGAAAATGCCGCTCCTTTTGTTTGAAATCTGAATCAATACGGTATTAGATACATGATCGTCGTAGTGTGCATGTATGAATCTGATGTACAGCCAGTGTAGATCAGCCAGTGCTTTCAAGAAAAACAAGACTTTTCGTGTTAGAGATCGCGTTTGAGCGACAGGCTACCGGATTAGTCATCAACCCATAAATAAATTAATACGGTATTAGATACATTAACGTCGTAGTGTGCATGTATGAATCTGATGTACATCCAGTGTAGATCAGCCAGTGCTTTCAAGAAAAACAAGACTTTCCGTGTTAGAGATCGCGTTTGAGCGACAGGCTAACGGATTAGTCATCAACCCATAAATAAATCAATACGGTATTAGATACATTAACGTCGTAGTGTGCATGTATGAATCTGATGTACATCCAGTGTAGATCAGCCAGTGCTTTCAAGAAAAACAAGACTTTCCGTGTTAGAGATCGCGTTTGAGCGACAGGCTAACGGATTAGTCATCAACCCATAAATAAATCAATACGGTATTAGATACATTAACGTCGTAGTGTGCATGTATGGATCTGATGTACATCCAGTGTAGATCACTCAGTGCTTTCAAGAAACATAAGACTTTCCGTGTTAGAGATCGTGTTTGAGCGACAGGCTAACGGATTAGTCATCTACAATGTCGAGAATCCCGTGCGCAAATAAAGTTAATAAATTTTGCAATGTTTGCGGAAAGTTTGAGGCAGAAACTTACCGTAGAAACATCAGTGATACAATAAGAGCACAGTTCGAAGAATGTTATCAAACGCCTATGAGAAATCTAAATAAACCCTGGGTTCCTAATTCTATTTGTGAAGATTGTCGCCGAACTTTGAAAAACTGGAATAGTATAAAAAAGGATGTTGTAATTGAAACAGTAGTGTGGCGTGAACCTAGAAATCATGATGATGACTGCTACTTTTGTGGATGTGATATAACTGGTAGAAACCATACAAATAAACATTTGCTTGTGTATCCTAAGGTGCTTAGTGTAACACCACCAAAAATTGGAAAAATAGAACGGAATACAAATACTGTTCCTCAGCCACAAGCGGAGCAAGAAAGGCAAACGATTGAAAGTGACGAGGCCGAAAGCAGTGACGATGAATTTTCTTTTGACGACGGAAAACCGCAACTTTTTGATCAAAATGCTCTGGATGATTTTGTGCGGGAATTGAATTTGAGTAAAGATTTGGCAGAGCTATGCGCTTCCAGACTCAAAGAAAGAAATCTTCTATCCCCTGGGACAAAAATTTCCGTCTACAGGAAAAGAGATAATAAGTTCGTGAAGTATTTTACTAAAGAGAAATCCCTTGTATATTGCAACGATATTAAAGGTTTGATTAGTTTATATGAGATAGAAGAAGTTTATAAGCCGGAGAACTGGCGACTCTTTATAGATTCTTCAACAGATAGTCTTAAAGCAGTACTGCTTCATAATGGAAATAAATATGCGGCAATTCCCATTGGCCATTCGACCGTATTGAAAGAATCGTACGAAAGCTTTCAATTTCTTCTTGAAAAAGTCAATTATTATAATGAGCACAAATGGTTGATTTGTGGTGACTTCAAAATGATAAATATTTTAGTAGGTTTGCAGTCGGGAAACACGAGACATCCGTGTTTTCTCTGCCTTTGGAACAGTCGTTCCCGACAGGAGCACTGGGTAAAGAAAAATTGGCCACAAAGAATCCAGATGAAGGTTGGTGAACACAATGTCATTCATGAGAGTCTTGTCGACACCCGTCGAATCCTATTGCCTCCATTGCATCTCAAGCTTGGCTTTATGAAGCAATTTACTAAAGCTTTAGACAAAGAAGGCGAATGTTTCCAGTACATTGCATCCAAGTTTAAGCATTTGTCGGATGCTAAACTTAAAGAAGGCATATTTGTTGGGCCTGATATTAGAAAACTTATGAAAGACGATGATTTTGTAAAAACCATGACACCCGTACAAAAAGATGCTTGGATGAGCTTCAAAAGTGTCAGAGACAATTTTTTAGGAAACTATCGAGATCCAAAGTACAAATCTATTGTATCTACGATGCTAACGAATTTCCAAAAATTAGGGTGCCTGATGAGTATGAAATTGCACTTTTTGTTTTCTCATTTAGACTACTTTCCTGAGAATAATGGCGCATTCAGCGAAGAAATGGGTGAACGCTTTCATCAGGATTTCAAACAAAAGGAGCGGCATTTTCAAGGTAGGTGGGATGAGCGGATGATGGCGGACTACTGCTGGTCTCTGCATAGACATAACGTATCGACTGTCTATAGGCGCAAGTCATATAAACGATCGTTTCAGGAGCAACGACAACGTTTTCATAAGAAGTCAAAGTGAGGTTCTTTATGTAAGACTAGCTGCTATATTACATCCGTCATTTTGTAACATATTGGGTGGGTCAGTAGGTATTCTGTACTTGGAATATTTGACTGCAGATTCGAGCTCGGAGAATCGGGAAACTTCCAAGTGACGACTTAAAAGACCATTTCCAAGATTTTGGTCAACTATGGCTATGGCCCTTGGCAACGATAGTCGCGATATTTGATCCTCCATTTTGAATTTGGAAATTCTGACTCCAGATTTGAGATCAGTAACCGATCTCCAGAGCTTTTCCAGTGTTTTTGGTGACTTACTATGGATCGTGGTAATCATAACCGCCATTTTGGATCCGCCATTTTGAATTCGGAAATTCTGACTCCAGATTTGAGATCAGCGACCCCGAATACCCCCGCGTAACCGATCTCCAGAGCTTTTCCAGTGTTTTTGGTGACTTACTATGGATCGTGGTAATCATAACCGCCATTTTGGATCCGGCATTTTGAATTCGGAAATTCTGACTCCAGATTTGAGATCAGCGACCCTGAAAACCCCCGAGTAACCGATCTCCAGAGCTTTTCCGGGATTTTTTGTGACTTACTACGGATCGTGGTAATCATAGCCGCCATATTGGATCCGCCATTTTGAATTCGGAGATTCTGACTCCAGATTTGTGATCAGTGACCCCAAAAACTACCAGGTATGCATTTGCAAGCGGTTTGACAGCAATATCGGGAAGAGTTTGTTTATCCGAGTATAAACGGAACTATGGGATAGGATGTCTAGTAGATAAGAAACACTGATACATTACAGATTGAAAGCGATATATCTCGAGAAGGAAAAGTCGAATCGAAACAAACAAAAATGAATTTTGAAGGGCAAGACTAGTACTTTCAGATGCCGCTGATCGTTTTGTATTAAAAAATCAGTTAGCGGCATAACATAACCTCAAAAACAGCCAAAAACGGTGATTTTTGCACTTTTAGGTTAGGATATCTCGAAAACCTGAGGTGATAGAGCAATTCTGAGGCCGGATTTGGATTCGCCGGAATTGAGTACGCCCGCGCCAAAAATTTCAGACGCTGATTTCTCTGCCCTTATACACTGTATGTATAGATTTTCTTTTGTGGTCGTTCAGTATCTCCATGAGTTATCTTCATGGAGCCTTAACCAAAACGTGTCTGTCAGCATCTTGAAGCGCACATCACAGCGCTCCACGTTGCGGAGATCAAGACCTGCTGCTAGTTTGATCTCGCAAGCCACGTTTTCGTGTATTTCTCTCACTGGTTCCGGGCTCGTACAGATTACAGTACTGCCCAATTTCTTGAATTCGCCGACCTTTTCGGCTGACACTAGCATGTAAAGCTTTATTTATTGGCTCATCGCGAAGTAATGCGCCTCTGGCCAGATGTAGGCGGTTGTAGTAGACGCGTTCACTTCGTTCTGAAGTGTTGGTAGTGGCAATGCTCTGAATAAATCCAACTCTTGTATGTCTAGCAGTGGGATTGCTAGAACGTAGATCAAGTGCATGTCGACAACAGCACTATGAGTTTAGATATTTTCATGATCGGTGTGGCTGCAATGTCGTCGTCGAGCGACGAAAAACGCGCGTTTGCTACGGTATTGGCTTCATTCTGTTGAAGATTTTATTACCTCCGGTGGCATTATCCGGGGATGGATCATTCCCCTAGCTGCGGATAGGACCGCGTCGGTTAAAACCTCCGAATCCAATTGATATTGGAGCAGATTCTCGGTTAAGGTTTCGATGGCTATACTGACTTTGAATTCATATAATTCCGATTGTGTATTATTCTCTAGTGTACCTATTTCATTGCGAAGTGTATCGGTCTTCCTTTGCATACTTGATAGCTCCTGCTCGACTATCTCTGTTTGATTGGAGAGCAGTGCGACTGTTACACGCGTGTCTTTCTCGATGGCTGAATTCGCGTTTCGTAGCTCGGCCTGAATTATACTGATTTGGCCAATGATTAGGAGGACCGCACGTCGCTCTCGGTTGGCATTGTCGCCTACCGTGTGTGTTAAAAACAGGCTCGCAACTCCTTCGCCCTGTAGTATTTCTTTATCGATTCGGGATCGCAGGTAAATAATTTCGGGCCTTGCTCCGCCCTCGAATCTTAAGGACTCGCCCTGGCTTGCGAGTCCTTAAGATTTAAATTAATTTTTTGGACGACCTTCCAGTCTGTGCTGGATGTAGTCAAGGGCGCTATTTTCTCCGTAATCAAGCCGAGAGTGCCGTTGAGCTGCCTGATGAATCGCTGGGGCATCCCCGTTATCTCCCCGTGGCTCGCAACTCGCGCAACGGCGATACTTGCCCTAAAAAAAACAGAATTTTCTGTTAGCTACTGGATATGGATCTTTAACTAACGCGCGCAACTTAGGTAGTTTATCTAAATATCCGTACGATTACCCGTTTAGGCTTGTTTTTATTTCGCGGCATGGCTCGCCCTGTTCTATGCTTGTTTATCTGAATGCCTGGCCAATTCGCCGGGCCTTTCGAGTTTGTTAACATAGACGGTGTTAGTCACGTCTACATTTCGTACCGTGACGTTGTTTATCTTGCGGTTTATCTTTATTATTTCTAAAGGGCCAGTATATTCTTTTGCGAATTTTCCCTTCTTTGGCTTCTTGAGGACGTAGACTAGTTCTCCTTCTCAGAAGTGCTTCATATTCACATTCCTGTCGTAATAATACTTCGAGCGATATTTCGCTTGAACTTAGTTCATGGCTGCTGTCGTCTGTAGGACAGCGCTAACTCTTTCGTTGGGAAGCTCGATGGTGTTCTCAGTTTAATTCCGAACACGAGTTCGTGCGGCGTGTAGCCCGTGCTCTCGCGTTCGGTGCAGTTGTAAGTATGCTGACATATTGCTGTCCAATTGTCCCAGTCAGTTACGTCTTTTATATATTTTCTGAGATATTCTGTCAGCGTATGATGCATCCTTTCTATTGAGCCATTTGATTGGGGGTGGTAGGCTGTAGTGCAAAACTTTTCGATGCCGAATATCTTGGCCAATTCTTCTAACAAATGGTTCTGAAAATGTATTCCCCGGTTCGTAAGGATCGCCGCAGGTGTTCCAACTATGCAGATTATTTTTTCCATCAAGTCTCGAGCTACTTCCTCTGCCGTTGCGTGTTTTGTTGGTGTTAAAATTATATATTTTGTGAGCGCATCGTGCGCTGACAAAATATACTTGTAACCTTTCTTGGTTTTTCTTAGCGGGCCGTAGAAGTTGAGGAAGAGCTACTCGAACGGGGCTCCCGACGTGTTGCTGATTAACATCGGCAGACGGGTTTTTACTCGTATTAGTTTATTGCTCTGGCAAACAGTGAATTTCGCGACAAATTGGCGCACGTCTGGGCGCATGTTTCGCCAATAAAAGTGGCTTGCAATCTTGTTATACGTCTTATTCATACATCTATGGCCGCCTATAGCTGCCTCGTGGGATGCACAGGGAGGTTATGTTTTAATAAGACTGCGCTTATCTTTTCGTTTGTAAAAATTTTATCTAATTGCCTGAGCTGCCTGACGAATTCCGATCTAACGAATCTATTCTGCGGTCATAATTCCGCGGGATATCGGCGAAATCCTGATGGAGAACGAGGACGATGGGGAACCTCGGAAAAAGGCTCGTCCGCAGGTTCGGTGGGGCTAGCCGGAGCTAATTTTTCGTTGATTTGCGGCGATATGTTTAGGTCGGCGCCCAGATCGGCGATTGGATTTTGACATTTGCCTTGCTTATACTCGGTCTCGGGGTCTGACTGCTTGCGGGGCCAGTGGGACTCTCTTTCGTGAAATTTACCGACGATTTCGCTTCCCAGATGTTTATCTGGTCGCCGTCCCTTCCTGCTATTTCTTTTTCTTGTATATCTACTCTCAGACAGCTGCTCCTCGGCGGGATGCGAACTACATAACTGATCAGCGAGCGGGGAAGCTCCACGCACATGGGCTCTGTGACCGCCAAAACTATTGCTCCTTCCCGATTCTGCTTTTTCGAGAATTAGGATAGTTTCCAGCGACTCGACGCTCGTCAGCGCTTGCGTCTGGGATCGTGGCGGGGAAGTAACGGAGTCGCCGCTTGAGTCGCTGGGCTCGAATAACTTGAGCTCCGCGCGATTCTTGCTTTTTTGGCTCAATCTCGTGGCCTAGCCTCGTGCTGTCTTCGACGCGAAAATGGACTTAGGAGAAGTTGGCGTCACGGGCTCAGACATGACGAATTTTGTCTCGGAAGAGCTTGATGAGCTCGAAGCCGTATTGGTCGCCATTGGTTCGATACTATAAATGGTTTCGATCTGGTGTTCTCAGCACTGGCTCGCTGCACATCAAGGCCTTAAGTATGTCGAACGCCTCTTACTTTTCTGGACCTCACTCAAACTTCACTCCTTGTTGCAGAAGTTTTAACATGGGTCGAGTTATTTTAGTCAAATTTTTAATAAATCACCTTTAGTAGCTGAAGAGACCAAGCGCTTGTTTTACTTTCTTTGCGTCAGTCGGTACCGGGTATTGGTCCATAGTAGCTATTTTATTGGGGTCTATTTTTATCGCCGCCTACTATATGAACCAGCACGAGCGCTTCTTTCTTTAAAAACTGGCACTTTTTTGTCTCCACTGTCAAGTTAGCCTCCAGTAATCTTTTCAGCACACGGCGCAATCTGGTGTTATGCTGTTCTAGCGTCTCGCCGAAAACCATAAAATCGTCGAGATAGATCTCGACCTCTTCTCCTTGCAGGCCTGCCATAGCTAAGGACATGGCCTTGACGAAGGTCAATGTGGCCTCCTTAAGCCTCATTGCCATTCTTCAGAATTCGAGCATTTGGAGCTGTTGTCCGTGCTCACCGACGGGAGCATGGAAAGCCGTATATATGCTGAATGGAGATGCATCTCGATCTGGTGATAGCCCTGCTTCAGGTCCATTACTATTATATAATTGTCTGAGGCTAGGTGTTCTAATATGTCGCTTGCAAATGGTAAGGGGTAGCAGCTGCCTTCCGTTTTCTCGTTCAAGGTTCTGAAATCAGTGACCAATCTAAACTTCCTATTGACTTGCGCATCTGGCTTTTTTGGCACGATTCAAAGCGCTAAAGAATGGTTTTACCTTGATGGTACAACCATATTTTTCTCCCGAAATTCGTTTAACTCTCTGATCATATTCCTCCTTAGGGCTGGTGGAAATCGGAGTCTATTTGATTGAATTACCTTGTTCAATTTAAGTTCGATTTTGTGCTAGATCAAGTGAGTCACAGGATGGGGTTTTTCTTTTAGGCCAAACACTCCTGCGTACTCGTCGACGATTTCCGTAATGCAACTTATTTCTTCCTCATTTCATCCTTCTAAATCTGCCAGTTCTAAGGTTTTCTGCACCCTCTCTTTGCGTAGATCACTGTTGTGCAGCAGCTTGTCATTTAGGTCCCTTACATCTTTATACTTTTCTCTTTGTTCATCTGCCTCGTACATGCGTCTCAAGCATGCCGAAAAATTAGCTGCCTTATCAGCTGAGCTGTCTTCGTCGGCTTGATAGAGCGGGTTCTCTACGTTCGTTTCGCATTCTTGCAACTCAACTATCGGGATGTCGATCGAGATCTCCTGGTCGCTAATATTTATTCACTGTGCATGAACTTTACCATTCCTAATTGCGGCAATAAAATTACCAAATAGTACATTTTTAGGTAGATTCATGAGTGGAACCCAACCTATTTTTACGTCGTTCTTGGCAACCTTGGCACTGATTATCAACTTTACTTTTGAATGCACGGTTAACTTCTCATTCGTTTCAAATTATATAGACGTACTGCCGAGTCTAAGGCTTTTTGTGGCTGCATCTACGTAGCCGTCGTAGCCGTCTATTATATCCCATCCGATTATTTCCACATTCTATATGGGGAAATCGTTGGATAACACGTGCACTGTACACTTAAGACCTTGTAATGCTACTTCGGCCTGACCGAAGGTACAAGAGGCTCCCGGAGTGACTCTTTTTATCTCTATAATTTTTTTCCTGTTTATTGGGTTGCCGAGCTCTAAATGCCCGATCTTCACGACGGAGATGTCAGCTCCTGAATCAGCATAGAAATTGCCTTGTCTCTACTTCAATTGGTGACAATCGATGTTTACTATTGGCGGTTGACGGCCCGCAGTTAAGAAATTGATTCTTACTGACTTTTTTACTATTCTAATTTTCGGTTTTACTTGTTCTCCACGCTCAGTGTTCGAGGATCGCGTTGTTTGGCTGGCGCGCCGTTGCTGCTAGGCGCGAGCTTGTCGCTTGGCGGCTCCTTATTGCCGCTGCCGTTGCTGGTGCAAACAGAGTTGATCTTTTCGTTATTACGTTGAGTGTTGCTGCCATTATTTCTATAATTGATTCTGTCATTATTGATGCCCCTATCGTTTGTCCGATTTCTCGACTTGTTGAAATTTCGATTTTCGTTGTCTCGATTGTTAGCCAGCCAAGAATTCCTTATTAATTTATTTTGTGCATCTTTTTGCAACTTCCAGTAGTCGCTGATTTTATGCTTCAATTGCTCACAATAATCGCAATACGCTGTAGCAGGTGGACGATATGCTTGCGTGCGTAAGTTATCTGATGCGCTTGACCTTTACGACGGATTGCTGCTGCAAGTGTTATTACCTACTACTCGGCGCACCTGCACTGTGTCGGTGGCTGTTTGCCTGCCACTCGGCTGGGTAGCGTCGCGGGAAAGAAGGAGCGGCGCCGTCTCGCTTCCATATAGTTGGCCTAGTCCTGATCGGCGCGCGCTTTGTTTCCCTTCGAATTCTAGCGCGAATCATGTCGCCTTATTCAGTGACATTGGCCCTTGGATACGCACTTGATGGTCAAGCAGTGCTTTAAGACCGAACATGAATTGCTGCAGGGCGTCCTCATCGGCGTAACGCTTGTGGGTTTCCTTGTCGTGCTTCGACAGTTCCGGTGCGGACTCGACTATCGTCAACAAGCGGTTATGAAGTTTCTGCATTCTTAAGCCATAGTCGCCGACTGGCTCGCCGTGTTCTTACTGCATCCTCCTTATCTGGTCTTGCACCTCATCGGCAATTCTTATATTGCCGTACTGCATTGTCGGGTCGGCCAAAAGCTGCTTTACCGACTTATAGCTGGTTAATCCGGCTTGATACCCGTCAGCTGCTTTTCCGATTAATTTGTAGGACAAAGCTATTGATAACAAGTTTTCTAATTCGGGGCCGAACGAATCGTGTAGCTGTTGGACCGACTGGCAAACTAAATTTAATTTATCTGTGTTGCCGTCGAACGTTGTCAATAAACTTACTGCTTGGGTGAACGAGACTTTTCCACCCAATCCTTGTCGCCGACGGTGCCTATCGCTACTCCGGTCGCTACGCGCTGAGTCGCTTACGCTATCGTTGCTTGAGTCGACATTATACGGGAATGATTTTCGATTGGATCCGCGCCGTCGCTTGCTGCACTTCTGATCCCGATGGCTGCCGTGCGGCGGGTCGCGATTGAGACGGAATTACTCTCTTTCATACGTAACATGCCAATCGCTTCTATCATCGCACCTATCGCTGACGGGGGTTTCGCACCCGCCCCGTCGGGTCGCACCCCGCTGGTCGAACCTCCTCTTCACGGGTTTCGAACACAACACTATCGGCGTCAAACCAGGGACCGTCGCCGCAAGTTAGATGACCCCACTAATCGGAATAAGTATTGTTCTCCCATGAATAGGACAAATTATGAAGAGGGCTCGGAAGAATTAATTATTTCTAATATCTTTGACGGTACTGACGAACAACGTGCGGACGTAATCCACGTTGTCCTCTCCACAGTTGTCCCGTCCATTGAGAGGGATGACATTGTGTCTATACGCTTACTCCGATCAGACGGGCAAATCCCAGCCACACCATCGGCAATCACCCATAGTAGGGGCCGCAATCTGTGGGTTGTCAGGCTTTCTAGCAGCAGTCTAGTAAGAAACGTGATGTTCTCTAAGCATAGATATACGAGATATAGTAAAGGAGACGTTGATTTCACGGGACTTGATCAGGAAACGATTAATAATGTGAGTAATCGGAAAATTTTTATTAATGAATTTTTGAGTAAAGATAAGTTTGTTCAGTTTAAAAGTTTAAAAGCAGTTGCTCATGGACTGCATTTTAAATATTTTTGGCATAGAGGATGTCGTTTCCTGGCCAAGTTCCGAGATGGCGAAACATCGCATTCAGTATCTATTGCGGCTGACCTGCAAGCGATCGCAGTGTCTTTTAGAACTGCTAAAATTTACCCTATCCCGATTGATAAGGCTAACGCAAAAAAAAATAATAAAATAACTACTTTGAGTTCGTCAGACGATATTGCTATTGATGTAGTAGCAGATGTAGCAGTAGATTGACTAGATGGTTCACGAGTCAAAGAGGCACATTGTGAGGGATTTAGAGCAGGCTTTCTAAATGTAAACTCGCTAAAAAAACACATAACTGCTTTTCGCCAATTCCTACTTGCTCATCCCTTCTATCATCTTTTCGGCATTGCTGAGTCGCGTATCGGGCCAAATATCGGGGATGATTACGTTCAGATCGATGGTTATTCCATCATTAGACAAGACAGGAATAGGAAAGGTGGTGGGGTTCTCCTGTATGTCCACAATTCATGCAAAGCTACAGTATTATGTTCCTCTTCAACAGTGCAGGACGAGGGTAAGCCGCTCGCTCCTGAATACTTGATGTGTAGTGTGGAACAGGGATCCTTGCCACCCGTCTTTGTTGCGGTTATATATAGAGCACCTGATGCTGAACTTAGAAACTCCGACCTTGCCGATGTTCTTGAACGTCATTCGGCAGGTTTTAAACATCGCATTATTATGGGTGATCTGAACGCAAACATGCTATCAACATCAGCGGAATCAGATTTTATTAGGCAGCTAGCATGTAGCATTAAAATAAAACTAGTTAATCACGGCGCGACTCATCATACCAAAGAGACTCGCACATGGATAGATGTAATTTTTATTGACAATGACGACGTTGTACTTGACTCGAACAATTTCGTGGCGACCTTTCCAAATCGACATACCATCATTGACGTGACTATTGACCTCCCAACAACTAAGACTCCGATCATACGTAACTTCTCGTACCGTAATTTTAAGGCAATAAAGCAGGAAGAGCTTCTGTCTCTCCTGGAAGAGTACGATTGGTCGTCCATCAATTGTTCGGATGCGGACGTGGACACTCGTTTAGAACATCTGGGTGTAAATATCATGAAGGCGTTAGATAAAGTAGCTCCAGTTAAAGAATTTCGGTCGAAAAAAAGTGTACAACCACCGTGGGTTGATTCGGAACTTAAGGAACTATATAACAAACGTGATGCCTTGCGCCGTCGATTTCTCCGCACGAGAAATCGAGAAATTTGGCAGGAATGTCAGACTCTGGTGACTCTAGCGGAGGATCGGACGATAAAAGCACGAGATAACTTCATTCAAAGCAAGATTTTTGAGGCCCTTGAAAGCGGGAAGGACATCTGGAGAGAGCTTAGGAGTCTTGGACTCTTACGGAGAGCTCGGGAGGAACTCCATGGTTTCTCTCCGGGTGAACTTAATTCACATTTTGCGGGAGTATCCATTTCTGATAGTGAGCGCGAGTTCGATTTAAATGATATAATGTCGTCAGCTAGTGATGAAGGTTTTACTTTTAGTAAGATAACTTATTCGGATGTGGTCCTAGCTGTCGCGCATTTTTCTTCTCAAGCAAAGGGTGAAGATGGAATTCCCCAAAGTGTTATTGCTAAAGCACTTCCAGTCATCGGTCCCTTTCTTGCTGACATTTTAATGCCTCCCTCTCCAGTGGGATCTTTCCCGGTACCTGGCAGAAAGCTCATTTGGTACCGTGAAAAAAGAAGGCCATTCCATCTACAGTAACGGACTTTCGTCCTATTGCCCTTCTTAGCTTTCTCTCCAAGGTTCTGGAAAAGATCGTGCATGAACAAATGTCAGCTTATTTGTTTTCGAAAGAAATCCTCGATCCCCTTCAGACAGGTTTCCGTCCGCATCATAGTACGCAGATAGCACTATTGAAATTGACTGAAGACATACGATCCGGTATAGATAATAACAAGCGGCTAATTACCATCCTTTTACTATTTGATTTTAGTAAAGCGTTCAACACTATTTCGCCATCCAAGTTGTTGCGCAAGCTGATCAAAATGGGGTTCTCCAGGGGAGTAGTCATGTGGATAAAATCATATATTACTGGGCGTAACCAAAAAGTTGTTACGGCATCTAATGGTAGTTCAGATTGGCTCACAACCAATCTCGGCGTACCACAGGGCTCTGTCTTGGGGCCCCTTTTGTTCAGCCTTTATATTAATGACCTTCAGGAAGTTTTATGGGACTTTAAAAGTACGAGGGATATTCTTACGGATAGTGTATCGCATTTATTATACGCGGACGATTTGCAAACCTACACTCAAGCTACTTGCGATAACCTTCATCAGGGGATAAGACGCTTGTCGGCTGTGGCCTAATCAGTGTCGGCGTGGGCTTCTGAGAACGCTCTGTGTCTCAATGTCGAGAAAACGAAGGCAATTATTTTTGGGTCAGAATCTAACATTAAAAAAGTACAGAGTATGGATTTGCCTGGCATAAAGATTCAGGGTCTTTGTTCCCTTTCTTGACACAGTTACTAACCTGGGTGTAGTCATGGATTCGAAGTTAACATGGAGACCGCAAGTGGATGCAGTTAGCCGAAAGGTTAATAAGGCCCTACATGGGCTTAAATCATTTCAATCCAGTACCACCGAGGTGTTACGCAAACGGCTTGCTCTTTAGTGTATCTTGATGTGTCAGGTGAGCTCCGGATGAGACTGCAAAGATTGCAGAATTCATGTGTGAGGTACATATGTGGTGTTAGAAGGTATGAGCATATCAGTCCCTACAGGAGTAAACTGGGCTGGCTTGATCTTGAGGGAAGAAGGGCGTATTTTACGGCGGTACAATTATACAAAGTTATTAACATGGGTCAACCCACGTATCTTGCGGCCATTTTTCAAAAAAACCAGGCTCGTACCTCTAGTAGGACTGATTCTAGGGAGCTCTTGATTCCATCGTCGCGTACCGATACAGGGTTGAAATCTTTTCAATCTCAAGGTGCGCGCCTATGGAATACGATCCCTCGACGTATTAAGCACTTGCCCTCACTACGCAGATTTAAAGCGACAATTCGCGACTATTTGCTATGTAAGTCCAGGGACATAGACCATGTATATCTAATGTAGAACGACGCTAATCATACGAATGTTGACTATAATAGAAATTGAAGTTTGCTAGTCTCAAAAAAAATGTATTATTCGTAATGATAAGAATATGTGATAAGTGTAATGACGTGATTGATGTACGACTGATATAATATTGTGCAATATATGTAAGTTAATGACGAGCAATGTCGAGCTGTGATATGATTGACTATACTAATGATCTCTGTAAATATGTATTATTATTGAATGTAGTTTATTGTTTTTGTCCTGCACAAAATAGACATCTAATCTAATCTAATCTAATCTAATCTAACGTCGCTCGCTATGTCACTGCTCCCGCGGCTCATGCCGCGTTGTACCCCTGCATGCATTTAGCGCGTGGCATTCCTCAAGTGATTTAGGCTCGCTGTCGTTTGCGCAGCCGTCGCTACCGTGCGTTTATCGGCTCGTGTGGCGATTTTGACGGCTGTCCAACGCTCGCTTGACAGCCTTCTCGACCGACGCGAGTAACGCGGGACTTACGTCCTCCTGCTCGCCGAGGGTTTTCGAGACATCTATATTCTTTGGTCGCTCTGTATTTCTTTCGCTGCGTATGCTACTTGCGCTTCGTGCGCTCTGTACGCTCCGTTCTTCTTGACTAAGCTCGCGTTTCCCGCTTCATTTTTTTCGCATTTTATTCTGGTTTTTTACTTCACCAGCGTTTCCATTTATCGCCCGTGTCGTGGTGTGTTCGAGCCTGTTTTGTTCGCTGCTCACATCGCGATTTTTCCGTGATTTTATTTTTGTGGGGTTTGCGCGCGGTATCTCTGTTTTTCCACACTATATTTTTTATTCCGAGTAAATTCATTACTCCATCATTGCACTTATCGGTCATGGTCCATCGCTCTGGGACCTCTAGGTCGCCATATACCAAGTTTTCGACGTCTCTTCCGAGCTCGCTTTCGGGCGATCTGGAGTCGGCGGAGCCGCTCTTTGACGGAAATCTCGGGACGTCACGGAGTCGCTCTAGTCTCTCCTCTAATTGGCGGCCAATTGCAGATGAATCTTTTTCGGCGCTCGTCTCGATAATATCTGCTACATTGAAATATATCAATGCGTCTATTGCTGGTAGATGCTGGTTCGCCGACACCGTTTTCGCCGCGGCTCGATCGCTGTCGCCGACGATGTGCGCATCTCTAAATATCTTCTTATTGCTCGCCGGATCCCCCGATCTATGCGATGCGCGTGACCATTTGCCTTGAATTAGCAGGCTCCGCGAAGCGAGATCGAACTTACTTAGGCGCTTTAATTTTTTTTCTATTAAGCGGTCTTCTCGCGCGATCCTTTCGGAGTCGCGTGAAACTCGGTTCACCGCTCCTCTCCCAGGTTGTGCAGCTGGATCCGTCGCACCGGATAATGAATCGAATAGCCCGGGGAATATATTCAAATTGTTCACTCTAATAAAATATTAAGTTTTGAAGATTCCCGAAGCTGCGCGCTAGGATAAAAAGTCGACTTAAAAAATTGCCGCGAATAATATGATGTGTCTGCGCATCGTCGGTGTTTCTGGTGATGGCGTGCGAAGACAGCTGCTACCTGTTGCTACAACTACTTTGGGATTGTCGGCTGTCGCGCGCGCGTCGGCGGCTGGTCCGCAGCGATGAGTAAACTGCGCGTGGTGTCTGATGGACTATCCCCGTTGACCCATGTGGGCTTGCGGCTTACCCAGGTGGCCCCGATGGGCTTAGTTAGCCTAGTGTAGGCTTGCGGCTTATTGCCAGTTGTCCGCGCTGATTGCTGCTTGTTTCTGACCTGGTAGCTGGCATGCTCTGCGGAACCATTGCGCTCTCGATCGACGGGTGGCGGACTTATTTGCTCTCTAACGCGCTGCCATAGCTGGCTTGCGCGACGTGTTGGCGCCTTCTGAAGTTGTAGCGGCGTACAATTTCGGCCATAGGTATGTAAGGCGTTGAAGCATGGTCCTTGGTTGTTGGAGAGTTGCACTGTCGCACTGCACCGCACACGCGCTCACACGTATTTTTCTTTTCTTTTATTTTAAATTTAAAAGTCTGGAGAAATAGGTCCTCGATTCCACACAGGCTAACAAGGGATGCCAAATGTGACGGGTGGTGGGTGGGTTTTCTCCTATGTCGCCAGAGAAGGGCGCGCAGGAATCAAGGAGTATGGGTGATCGGTAAAGTCGTAGCTTTATTAGGTATGGAGTACCTCTTGCTGTGAGTGTCGCCAGTTAACTGGCGCTCGCTCATCGTTGCGGCGCGACTGCGACGAGCGTCTCCAGGCGCGAAGTGCAAGCTAATACTTCTGCGCCTGGTGACCTTGGCAAGTTGGCATTCCTTGCTGATCGTGCGTCTAGCGCGTGTGTGTATGTGTCAAACCAAATTTGTGTCCATCATAACTCTTGTAGGGAAGCATGTTACGAACTGAAATTTACGGACATATTAGGTACGTTTGAACTTAGATCTGATAGAAACTTGGAGCTAAACGGATAATATTTAGGACGTTTTCTTTAAAAAATAATCATTCATTTTTAAATATTAAAAGAAATTTTTTTTTGCAATTTTATTGTAGTTATATAACAGACAGACAAAATTTTTAAATTGCGCATGATTTCCTTTCATATGCTGTTTTTTAAACTATTCTTAAGCTATTTTTAAGAAATAAACGCGAATTTAAAGACGTTTCACATAGTATCTAGTTTGTCAAATTAAAAATGATTTTTTCGGCAGTTTGTATTAAAGATATGTAATAGATGGATAGAAATTCTTAAAGAGCGCGTGATTTTCTTTCAATGTATGTCTTTTAAATCTATTATTTTAACAAATTAAAAATAATTTTTTCTACAGTTTATATTAAAGATATATAAAAGATAGCCATACACATTTTAAGTGCGCAGGATATTCTTTCGTTTTGTATTGAAGATATTTAAAAAATGAGACATACATTCTGAAAGCGCGTATGATTTAATTTTTATTTATGTATTTTAAAACTGTTCTTGAGCTATTTTAAGAACAAACTAGGATTCAAAGAATTTTGGAAAGTAGCTATTTTAACAAATCAAAAATAATTCTTTAAGTTAGTTTGTATTGAAGATATATAAAAAATTTATATATAAAAGTTAGACATAATTCTTAAATCGTGAATTTTAAAACTGTTTCCATTTGTTCTAAAATAGATATTTTAGCAAATCGAAATTAATTTGTTAGCACTGCTTACTAAAATATATAAAATATACATAACGTTCATCTCAAATCATAAATTCATATTAACATTAATTTATTTAATGCGAATTTACATTATATGATTGTATCAGTCGATTAATCAAGACCTCTCTTTGAGAAAGCATTCTGCTAATGCAGTTATCAACGGTATTTTTAAGCTTTAAAGAATGAATATTTTATGGTATCTATTTTTTATGGTTGACTAATAATTAAATTTTATTTCTGAACAGAGATTTTTGTCAAGTGATTTGATCCCCATGTAATTTTAAGCTTTAAAGGATTGAGTTTTTGATGGTACGACTTAAACAAATTCGACTTGCCCCCTTCGATGTTCCCTTCGTGTAAAAAAATAAACAAAATGAGTCTTGGAATATTAAAATTTACCATGGATTACTCGAGATATCGATGTATACACACACACGCACACCCACATACACACACAAACACACATACATACACACACACACATTTTAATCAAAATTTGTTAAAATATGGTAAAAACCTTGGTATCATTAATATACATTTTTTAAACGACAGCATTTTTCACATTTTTATGATATTATGGCTTTCATCGAGTTAAGTTCATACTAAACATATATTGATATTATTTTTTAATGGAAGAATGCCTAGTAACTACACTGCTGGAATTATAGGTACATTAAAGAGTCATTATAAATCGTTTTAGTGCTACATATTTGCCATATAATTATGATACGAGTACTATATAATTGAATTGTCCAGCGAACACCGTCAAGATTAGTTTGATTTCATCATCTTTTATTATGGTGCTTGTTGATAATTAATCAAAAAGTATTATAATTATACGGAAATTATATATCACTAAAGAGATCTATAATGGCTCTTTAATGTACCTATAATTCTAGTTAGTTTCCAATATGAGAAAAAATTTGTCTAGTAGGAATTTTTTTTTTTTTAAATGTATGCGAAGATTTCGAAACATTTGGTAGCCTAGCAAGGAAAAAATGTGAGATATACTAGTTTGCTACCGGTTTTTTTCACTTATACTGAGCATTTCTCAAATAAAAAAGTAGTTTAAATACAATAGTTATCGAAGAGATGGCGAGAAATACAGAATAAGGTCGATTTTTGCACTAATTTTAATGGGATGCCGCCACTAGTATACTATTGCGTACTTACTAACATGTTTGTATTTTCCATTATATTTCTTCAAATCTCAATTATTTTTTATCATCTCAATCTTCTGGTCTTCCTTCAGGTATTACAAACACCGGATGACCGAGATCATTGCTCAAAACAAAAGGTTGAGTTAAAATAACGCAAAATCCGATGTACAAATCGGTATTTGGCTCCGATATCCCCTTAAGGTTGTGTATTATTTTCGTTAATGGATTTAAACGCTTCGTGCATTAAAATGTTTTTTATTTACGTAACTTCATTAGCACACGCACAATATATATATATATATATTTACCCCCGCTTAATATGCTAGAAAAACGCAAAAATCAATACATGCGTTACAAAAAATACGGTGTGCACCAAGGGCAAAGTGGGCTTTTTTAGACCGAGTGTAGAGATTGCAGTACGAGTCGAAGGCGAGCCGAAGATGAGCACTGCGACCACACGAGGTCAAAAGTACACAATAGTACACTAGTCAATAGTACACAATATACTAATAGTTAGCGGTCCACTTTAAAACATATGGCAAAGTAAACATTGTTGCGTGTGTTATTAGCATATCTATATTGTGGTACGCTCTGTAGAAAAGTTTATATCGCACTTTAGTTTTCAAAACTTTTGGGTTACTTTTAATATTTTAACGTTTTAATTTACGAATTGAAGACAGTAAGTTATAAGTAATGCCGTTTAATGATGATCTGAAATATAAATGAACTTTTTAACCTTATTATAATTGGTGAACTACCTTAATGCAGGTTTGGCTACTCATTACAGTTACATACGGTTTCACCGCTTCAGCACCTCTAGCTATTAGGTGTCTACTGAAGGTTGCCAATCAGATTGAGAATAAATATTCACACATTGCAAACACAATTGAAAAGAATTCTTACGTGGATGATTGTACAACTGGGGCATCAACTCTAAACGAGTTACGTGATATAAAGAGAACACTACAGACTGTTTTAGGCGAAGCAGGCTTCGAACTTCACAAGTGGGTTTCAAACGAGCCTTCACTGCTGGATAAATCGTAATCTTCAGATCTGCCAACAAGCATCAGTGATAACAAAGAATTAAAGACACTGGGATTTCGTTGATCGCCAACCTATGATCATTTACAGTATACGGTCAATTTTATTAGTACAATTAGTTTAACTAAAAGAACGATATTGTCATCAATATCGAAAATTTTCGATGCGCTTGGTTTAGTCAACCCAATTACTCTGCAGGAAAAAATTCTTATGCAGAAGCTGTGGTAAATGGTTTTAGATTGGGATGACAACATTCCAAATGTTTTACAACCCAAGTAGAGAGAATACGCAGCTCAACTGCCTATAATAAACTCAGTTAAAATACCAAGACGCACTATATGCAACGACCCAGTCGATATTGAAATACATGCTTTCTCCGACGCTTCTAATTTAGCATACAGTAGTTGTATCTACCTGCTTTCAAAGAAAGGTGGAACCTTTGTTGAAGAGGAGCAAAGTCAGATGAGTTAAAGAGTTCTAGCTTACGGTGACATGGATCTTTATGGCTAGTCGAAGATGAAAATTGCTGCTCACACACTTCACAACAAATCAAAGCCAGATGAGTTAAAGAGTTCTAGCTTACGATGACATAGATCTTTATGGCTAGTCGAAGATTAAAATTGCTGCTCACAGACTTCACAACAAATACAATAAACAGAATAAACAGAGTTACCAAATGCAAAGGTCATCTGCAGCATGGCTACAAACTAGAAAACAAATGACAGCAAAAATGGTATAGCAGATTGTGACACAATCGTAAAAATAGTTATTAATGGAAGAAGCTACAGAAAAAAAACAAAGTCTGTTAAGTATGGACAAATATAATGTTTAATTTTTTGTATATAAGAATACGCAAATAGAAAATATTTGGACTAGTTAAAAAACTTTCAAAAAAGGACATTATTTTGATTATCGTTTTGCGCAACAGGCATTACTGAATTTTGATCAGTTTGTATGTATGTATTCTTTTAAGTAAAACTTAGAACTCTATGTTGCATTATTATTTTATTACTTTCTCAAACAGGAAGCATTCTGATAATAAAAAATTTTTTTTGCTAAAATCATGTTAGAAACATGTTTTAAGATATAAGGAATCAAAATATACTATTTTCAGAAAATGTCCGTATGGATGTATGTATGTATGAGTGTGTGTGTGTGCGCGTGTGTGTATGTGTGTATGTGTGAGAGTGTGTGTGCGTGAGTAGATGGGTGCGTGCGTGCGTGAGTGCGTGCGTGCGTACGTGCGTGTGTGTGTATGTATGTACGAGGGTAGTTCAATAAGTCTTTAGAATGACCAACAGATGGCGCGCGAATCGCTCCAAATCATCTGTTTTCAGTCAGCACCACTCCCGACTAGATATATGGTGCAGTCACAGTCCACATCTTCTGAGTTTACGTGTTTTTATAACCAATTGAAAAAAAAAAATTGCTTGTTAAGAAAAATGGAAAAAAACGAGTTCAGAGCGGTAATTAAACATTTTCATTTAAAGGGTTTAACTCCATATGAGATAAAAAATGAATTGGACTCAGTTCATGGCACATCTGCCCCTGCCTTAGCAACGGTTTATAACTGGGTAAATGAATTTAAGCGTGGTCGTACATCAATAAGTGACGAACCACGTTCAGGAAGGCCCGTAGAAGCAACTACTCCCGAAATCATCAATAAAATCCACGATATGGTGTTGAAGGATAGAAGATTAAAAGTGCGTGAGTTAGCTGAGGCCACAAGGATATCTATAGGTGCAGTTGTTTCAATTCTACATGAAAAATTAGGCATGAAAAAGCTATCGGCAAGATGGGTGCCGCGTTTGCTCTCAGATGAGAATAAACGCAATAGAGTGGTCGCCTCTGAGGCTCTTTTGGCGCGCATAAGTCGGAATCCTGAGGAATTTTTTTGTCGATTTGTGACTGTGGATGAAACATGGATACACCACTACACTCCTGAGACAAAGGAACAATCCAAACAGTGGATTTCCACAGGCGAACCAGCTCCAAAGAAGGCAAAGACCGTAAAGTCAGCTAGTAAGGTTATGGCTACAGTTTTTTGGGATGCACGTGGAATTTTACTTATTGACTACTTGGAAAAGGGTAAAACAATTACTGGTGAGTATTATGCATCGTTATTAGAGCAGCTGAAAGAAGAAATTAAAAAAAAACGACCACATTTGGCGAGAAAAAAAATTCTCTTTCATCACGACAACGCCCGAGTTCACACATGCTTCGTTTCAATGGCTAAAATTGAAGAACTAAAATTCGAATTGGTCGAACACCCACCGTATTCACCAGATTTAGCCCCCAGTGACTTTTTCTTATTTCCAAACTTGAAAAAATGGCTCGGTGGACAGAGATTTACGGACAACGAAGACGTCATTGCCTCTGTAAGTGCTTATTTTGAGGAACTTCCGAAAACGCACTTTTCTGAAGGATTAAAAAAACTTAAAAAGCGATTGACCAAGTGTATAGAGCTCCAAGGAGATTATGTTGAAAAATAAAAAAAAATTTACCCAAAAAAAATTGTTTTTATACTTTATTCTAAAGACTTATTGAACTACCCTCGTATTATGATGTTGTACTTTTACCGATATGGATTCTGTCCATACACCTCATTAATTATTTTATTGTTCGGCCAATACAGCACTTTATTACTCGAAATTTTCCCTCTGTTTGACTCCTCGTATCTTGAGAGGAGGTTCGCTGAGCGGACGCCTGGACAAACGGCGCAACCCACGGATATCCAATCTCGAGTTATTCAGTACGACTAAATATATTGCATATTAATTATCACCAAGCATGCGGATTCTATCTACGTAAATGATATGTATGTATATAAATTTTTCCGAACGTTTATTTCTCGATATAAAATATATACATAATATTGCACATATAAATAGTAATTGTAATGGATTCTATGCTGGTTAATTAATAGTTAATATATCGCAGTAACTTTATTAATTCAATAATTGTCGTATTAATCTCGATAAATATATTTAAAACAAACCCCGAAATTTAACTAAGTTAATTTAAATAACCACCACGACCCTACTTATTGCTCGATTCTACCGATTTAACTCCGGATTTACGGTCGCACGCTGGCGGTCCAATGGCCGTTCCCTGCCTCTACTCCCACGCATCATGTGCCGACCGCGTTATCGGTATTACCTGTAACCTGTAATACAATTACACGAACTCTGGAACCCTCGACCTAAAACAAAGAATATTCGACGGCGAATACACACACCGCAGCTCCGACTCTCCACCAAGCCTCGAACCTCGACTGCACTGAAACAAATTAATAAGAATGGGATGCTCTCACCAAGTAATTTTTAAGTCAAAATTACAAACTCTCTTGAATCCTATTAGGTCAGGCGCTTTGCGGGCAAATACTCGCCGACCAAAATATTTGTACTCACGTTGAGATAAATACAATATAATAACTCTCTTTCTCTCTGCTAAGTCGACGACTACTCCTTCTCAATATCGCCACGCGGACGGCTAACCCCTAACAGCAAGTCGTCCTTAAGGATGACGCCGCTGAAGCTCCTCGCGCTCCGATCGCTCTCTCGGGTGTCCGCGTACGCGAGTGTGTATGTGTGTGAGTGTGTTATCGTCTGCTGCTGCAGGGCTGCTGCTGCTGCTGTTGCTGTTGCATCGGTCCCGCGGTTCCCGGCCGCTCTTATCGTCTCTAGCTTCTCTCTCTTTCTCTCTTTTAGGCCGTTGCTACCTGAAACAAATATATGACTCGTCCTCTTCTCCGTCGTTGCCGCTTCCTCGTGCTGCTCAGCTTTCCTGGATATGCCTGTTGGGTCGGCTGCTGCTTCTATCGTGTGTTTGTGCTGGAGGTGTGTGTATGGTGTCGCACCGTCGATCTCCCCCGTGAAACATATATAATCATATGCGCGATTAATATGCTTAACAAAAATAAGGCAGTTTTCATAGCGTGCGTTTGGTGGTTTGGTGCGTGCATGATTCCGTCCGTTTGTTTGTTTATCCCTCCCAATTAATAATAATAATCTCCCGACTACCTAACCCTACCTACATACTCTAGCCTAACCTTATTTCTCTCTCTATCTCTTTCCTTGTGACATTTTACATGTCACAAATACCCCACTCCTATCCAACGGAGTGGATCTCTGGTTTAAATTAGTTTAAACGTTGAAAAGGTATCTACCCCGAAGGAATCACGCCCACAAAGCCTCCAACACCGAACGCTCGCTTATTCGTTGTAACAACTTTCATTAGTTCCGCCACCAACATTACATCACGATAGGTGATATGAAATAAATTAACAACAAAATTATATGGTTGAGTGGTATACGAGGTCTGTCCCAAAAGTATCCGACCTACGTTCATATCTTCGCGCGGAGAGACTTAGGCGACCTCTGGAGGGTACGAACGTCACCAGCAACTCCTAACCTTCTTGTCAGTAGCCTGAGATACCGATGAAACGCCTTAGTTCCCGCGCAGCGTGTATTTGTTTACAACGACTTCTTTGCGTTCGTCGCAATTTGCTTATTGCTCAAAATGCCAGAACGAACCAAACAGCGAATTTGCATAAAATTTTGCTTTAATCTCGGTAAAAGTTGTGCGGAAACTATTGAAATGTTGCAAAGGCCTTTAAAAATGAGTGTATTGGCAAAACACAAATAAAAGAGTAGTATAGGCGGTTCAAAAGTGGCCGCACATCTGTTGACAGTGATCCTCGTTCTGGTCGACCTTCGACGGGAACATCGTCGGATAATGTCGAGCGTGTGCGTGTCGCAGTTGAACAAGATTGTCGTTTGACTGTGATAGAACTGGAAGATGAACTTGGAATACCAAAAAGTACTGTTTGGCGAATTTTAACCGAGAATTTGGGAATGACTCGTGTGTGTGCAAAATTAATCCCGAAACTGCTCTCAGACCAGCAAAAAAACCTTCGATTAGAAATCGCTCAGGACAATTTGGAAATGATTAATAGTGATGAAAACTTTCTTAAAAAGTTACTGGTGATGAGTCATAGGTTTATGGTTATGATCCTGAAACAAAACAACAATCTTCGCAGTGGAAGCTTCCATCTGAGCCTCGGCCGAAAAAAGCTCGTCAAAGTCGAAGCAACATCAAGTCAATGTTGATTGTTTTTTTCGATTATAAGGGCGTTGTGCACCACGAATATGCCCCTACAGGCCAGACAATCAATAAAGAGTACTACGTTGAAGTTTTGAAAAGATTACGTAATGCAATCAGGAGAAAACGACCGCAACTTTGGGAAAGCGGTGACTGGCTTCTTCATCACGACAATGCTCCAGCGCACGCATCAAACCTTGTGCAGCAGTATTTATTGAAACACAGTGTTGCGCAGCTCCGCCAGCCTCCATACAGTCCTGATATAGCTCCCTGCGACTTTTGGCTGTTTCCTCGATTGAAAATGCCGCTTAAAAGACATCGATTCAACAATAAACAGACTGTTGAAACTAATGCGACGAATGCACTAAAGGCGATTCCGAAGTCTGACTTTCAAGAGTGCTTTAATAAGTGGAAACATCTATATGAGCGTCTTGTTCAATCAAATGGGGACTACTTTGAAGGATGCCACCCCCCGGATGACGAAGAATAAATCAAGCGCCGAGAAATCGAGGTAGGTCGGATACTTTTGGGACAGACCTCGTATATATATTTTTTTTCCCCTCCCGCTTCCTTTCTTATATCCATCATTTGATGACCCCCCCCCCCCCCCCCACTACTCGATTTTCTAGTCGCGAGGTTTTCCCATCCACTCCCGGAGGAGCAGGTCTTGGGTGTCCACCGGGAGGTGGGTAATCCTCCTTACGAACTTCATCAGCCCCTTCGTTGGGAACGTGATGGGTTCGGGCCTGGTATCTGGAACAAGCCCTGGAGGTTGGTTGGTGGGTGGTACGTCCTATCGGGAGGGTGGCCGTACCGGCGCGATGGTTGGTCTCCCCGTTGGAGGTAGGTCCCACACAGATACCCTGGTGCTGGCATTGGTCTCCTCGTTGATGTCGGACCTCACCGTCACCCGCAGGGTTCCCTCCTCAGCGGCGAGATCCCATCTGGACTGAGGGGGGGCTGTCACGGGTGTTAGTACCACGGCATAGGGCGGTGGTTCCTCCTCTTCTTGGTTCCCGGTCCTTGAGCCCCTGAAAACATACAAGGATCTTCCTCCTTCTTCTCTAGGTCCCCTACGGCCTTATCCTTCCCCTCTCCCTAACTCTCGATTTATATACTCTAGATGCACTTGCTGGCAGCGAGGGCAATCTGATGTGTACTGAATTGCGTACTGCCCCTTCTCCCGCAATTGTAGCAGAATTTATTTTCTTGGGATCGGGGGTAGTGTTTACGGAGGTGGCCGTCCTGCCAGCAGTTGAAGCAGGAGTCCAACGGGGGGTCGAGGTAGGGTAGGGTGGGGATTTCTTTTAGTTCTCCAAATTGAGCATCTCGCCTCCGCACTTCCCGTCCCCGCTAGTCTCTCCTGTCCCTTGATGTTTTAATTGCTTCACTACCAACCCGCTGAGTAGGTCCCGGCAGTGGAGAAGGTGAGCGCTGAGATGCAACCCCCCACTCTAAGTCGTCGATCTCCAGGTGTCGATGAGAGTTGTATTTGCGCCTCTTCCCATTTGGGACTCTCAGTCGGGGCAAGTCGGTGAGAGTTGCTGGCGCCGGTGCTAGGACTGGGGATGGTAGTGGGGCCATCTCCTCGCGGTCCCAGTCCATCAATTCCTCTCCCCAAGGCTCGATTTCTCGGTAGTCCGCCCCTGAAATCAATTCCTCGACTGGTACCCCTGACTCGATATGACCCGCTCTCTCGCTGTCCACAACCCCGTTCTTACCTTCGGGGTCTTCTCGCTTTCTACGCTTTATGTTCTCCCCAGAACTCGACGAAGTAGGCGACGTCCCCTGACGTGCTCGGTGCCTGCGACCTCCGTTACCCGGGCACGAGGGTGACGGGGAATCGCCCCTTGAGGATGGGAACGGACTTGTCCCTCCGTCATCCGTGGTAGCCGGGGCAGCGTGGACGGAGTAGCCCGTCGTGCCTCTCTGGTTGGCGCCGAGGAGGGAAGGCAATGGGCGATCGTGGCCCGGACCATATCCGTGTCCGGACGACCGGACCAGCCGGTTGTTTCCCCGTCTCCGCGGGGTCATTCTAGGGGGTTTCTCTGGGATCCAGCCAAGGGGGAAATATCCCCCAGAGTGGCTGCACTCACAACCAACTCTAACCCTTCCGAGGGAAAGCTCCCGTGGCTTTCCCCCGGCGACTGGATCCTCGGGGTTCCCTCCGCCTCTCCAACCCCGCGGTCGACCTGCCCAGCTTCTGCCTGGTCCACCCTCTGCATCTCTTCCTCCTGGATGGCAGCCAATTCCTCTGCGTAACTCCGGCGGGGCTCGGCCCTTACGAAGGGAGGAGGGACGAAACCCCCGTCCGAGCGATGGCGGGGACTAGCCTCCCAGGACGAAGAACGGTGACTGCGTACTTGTCTTGACATCTGAACGAATTTAACTGAACCACTATTCCTCATTTCTAACTACTGTACCGGGACAACACAATTTACAATACTTCTCCTTAACTCGATGACGTTCCTGAAATACACTCGCGACACAAACCCCACAACACACGATGGCGGAGGGAATACCGGTTTCGGGAATAGGAAAATTACCCGCTCGCTACCCACCTTCCCCGGGCTCGTTGGATTCCCCAGCGCTTTAACTGTGATGCATGGGTCATTACGACCCTCGATTCCTCTTCCCCATGTTTCAGGGTGTAATTCCCTCTCCCCCGTGACTCGATAATTACCCACGGGCCCTCACACTACGACGCGCCGCTATCACGATCTGTATTTCTTCTCATCACCCACTCGCCGACTGTGAACTGGCTCTGCATCTGTAATGGGAAACTCGAGTTATACATGCTCACAAGGACGAAACAAGGGCAGGTTTAGGTTAGTGCGGGATGATTTCCCGGGGAAATGTACCGTGTCAATTCCGATACATGCACCTTGGCGTTCCTCCTCGCATCCGTGGTCTCGAGCGCGTAAACCGTTGGGGACTTAATCTCGAGTATCGCGAAAGGACCATCAAATTTTGGTGCCAGTTTGGTGGAGAACCTATTGGCCGCATTTGATAGAGCAAGCAATTTTCTCATTACTAGATCTCCTAGATTAAACGTTACGTTACGTTTCCCTTTATTATATTGCTTCGTCTATTTCTCCCGGACCGGATCTACGTGTTTGAGCACTACATCCCGTAACGCGTCTAATCTTTTTACTCGATCCGCCCACACGGTGGGGTCTAATTGTAATTTTGGTCCCCTATTCTCGACCTCCCTCCGTAGGCTTTTTAATATCGGGAGTCTCCCACCTGAATAGAATCAGCTCCTCGAACGCCTTTACTACTGCTTTGCCATCGGCTTTCCGCAGTGGTTTCATCTTAATCCACCTGGTAAACAAATCCTGGAAAACCAGGATGTATTTGTATTGTACTCGTACCTAACTGTTGAGAAACTCCATCATATCCGCTGCCACCACTGCCCAGGATCTCTCCACTATTCTCTGGCCCATCAGACCTTGTGGTACAGTTTGTGCGGTATCATATCTTTGGCACTCGTCGCATTTTTGGAAGAACTCTTGAACGTCATGCCACACCCCCGGCCAATAATATTCACGAGCAACTCGATCGTAAGTTTTCTCTATCCCCAGATGACCCGCTGACGCCTCTCGGTGAGCATCTTCCATGACTCGATTACGTCTCTCTCATGGGACCACCAATCTTCACCCTTCGTCTCGATTCGTAATGGGATCCAACAATGGGTCATTCCGGAATCGATACAACTTTTTATCTTCAATTCTCCAGTTCGGAAACTTCATTGGGAATTTTTGCACGTCTTCTAACCTCTGTCCTGAATTTCGTCAAACACTGGTACTTCTTCGTCCCCCATCTCGAACCCTCTTAAAAGTGCATCTGACACATAGTGTATGGCCCCTTTTCGGTGTATTATTTCAAAATCCCATTGTTGCATCTCTAACGCCCATCTTGCTAACCTTCCGGTGGGATCTTTGAGGCTCCTGAGCTATTTCAGTGCCGTATGATCGGTGATTGCCGTGAACTGGTATCCCTCCAGGTACGGTCGGAGCTTTTTGATGACCCATAAGAAGGCTAGACGTTCTCGTTCCGAGGTGGTATACTTCCTCTCGGCAGAGGTCAGCACTCTATTTACGTAGACAATGGGATGCTCCCCTTCCTCGAAATCCTGTGTCAACACTGCCCCAATAGCACAATTCGACGCTTTAGACCGTGAACCTTCTCTCAAAATCTGGCCTCGCTAGTACGGGGGCTTTCGTCAAGGCCACTTTCAAGCTCTTAAAGGCCTCCTGTTGCTGTTTTTTCCACTCCCAAGCTTGACTGTTGCGTAGTAGTTTTAGCAAGGGAATTTTTATCTCTGAGTCATTCTCAATAAACCTAGCGTACCATGCCACCATTCCCAAGAATCTTCGCAGTTGCTTCTTATTTTTGGGAGCTGGATACTCGATTACTGGCGCAATTCTTCCTGGGTCTGGTCGGAGTCCCTCTTGGTCCAGTAGATAGCCCAGATATCTTACTCTCGAACATCCAAATTCGCACTTATCCCGAGTCACCGTTAGTCCCGCTTCCTGTAACTTCCTTAACACGATCTCAAGCCACTTCAGGTGTTCCTCCAACGTTTCTGACACGATGATTATATAGTCCAGGTACCCAAAAATAAACTGCTCAAACTCAGGGCCAAATAAGGCATCGATTAACCTTTAGAAGGTCATTGGAGCGTTCGTTAAACCAAAAGGCATTCTAGTGAATTGCCAGAGGCCCGACCCTGACACTGCAAAGGCCGTATACCTTCTACTCGAGGCCGCCATGGGAATCTGGAAATATGCTTGTCTTAAGTCAATTTTAGAGATGACTTTAGCTTTCCTCAACTTGTCCAGGATGGAATCTATACTTGGTATCGGGTACCCATCCTTCCTGGTACGATTATTCAGATCCCGATAGTCAATGCAGAACCTATTACTGCCATCGGGTTTATTGATGATCACGGGAGCGCTGCACCAATCACTCGCCGATCTCTCAATGATTCCATGTTTGTACATTTTATCCATCTCCTCCTTGGCTACGTGCCACATCTTCGGCAACATTCTGCGGGGGCTGTGCTTCACTAGCGATGTGCCTTCTGCTTCTATACTGTGCTACGTTAGGTTGGTACTCCCGAACGTTTCAGGGGTGTTTTCTGGGAGCCATCTTTTTACCACCATCTCGAGTCGTTGCTGTTCGCTCAGCGATAGCTCAGAAATGCCTGCGCATTCTGCATATAACTCGACTGCCTCGCCACCATCTCCATTATGGAACGGGTGCCACTCTCCCTCTGGAATTCTCCCTAACGTTCGTTTCTTCATTAGCTCGATATCGAAGTCTCTACAGAAATCTATCCCTAATACCATCTCGTAACCTGGGTTCTGGATGATTTTGAACGACAGATCTCCGACTTTACCGTTCACCTCGAGCTTGACTTTAACGCAACCAAGGACTTTAGACATGTCTCCTGTAATACTACTTACGCACGTATTACTGTCTTGCCATCTATCTCGAAATGTTTCTGCTATCTTCGGTCCTATCAACGATATCGGAGAACCTGAATCGTATAGAGCAGTATAACTACGTCCTCCCAGCACCACTTTCATGAAGTTTCTGTTATCCGTTGCCGAGCCATCCACGGCCTCTTCAACCCCTGCTTCCAACCTAGACTCGATAGGCGATGCTGTAGGTGGCGTCTCGACCGCATGATGTACGGTCTCACCCCCCTCCTGGACTGTACGTGACGGCTCGCCGGTCACGACACGTCCATAACCCTGCAGCTCGGACGCCCCGATCCGGGGCACCGCCGTGGAAACTCTTGTAGCCGTGGACATGCCAAGGTCCTGCAGTAGTAACTCTACGCCCTTCTCGATCTCAGCTAACATGGAATAGTCTTCTCTATCATCAGACGCCCCTTCATCGTTGACTGATCTCTCGAGTGTAAGTGTGGCTGCTGCTTTCCACTCTTCTGCTCTCGACTTTAACATCTCTATTCCTTGTTTCAAAAACTCTTCGCAGATAGGTGATGGGACATTTTCTACTGCAAAAATAGTTCTTGATTTCTCCGCTGTCTCATTCCATGTTGTCTCTTTTTACTGCAGACTTCGGAACCGCTGCTTGACCCACTTGCAATGGACATTGCTTGTCGGGTCCACCAGTGTTTGCCGGTTGCGTTTCCGCTTCCTCTAAGTTACTCTCGGATAATATGGAATAGGGTGATTGTCTTTCACTTTCCCTTGATCGTCCTAGGTTAATTATACCTCCTCCAAACTCCTTGGTTTAAGGTATCTGCGGTAGAGATCGCTGTTCCTCTTCTGCCAACTGTTCCGAACTGTACGTTGTACTCCTACCTGGCCCCATGGCCTGAAATTTTGAATGGTTGTTCGATTCGCCTGACAGCTGCCTCTGAGATGATATCGACTGGGGACGCTCTTCATCTTGTGCCGTCTGCCGTGCTGATACTGTAACTCCCGCTATTGGATTACGGACCACCATGGCCTGAAGTGTTCACTTCACACTCCCCACAGGTTGGTCCACCTCCTCCCGATTTAAATCAGCCGACGATTGCATTGGAGATGGTTATGACTAGGGACACTTTCCATCTCGTACAATCTGTCATACTGGTACTCTTCCCTCCGGTATTGGAGTGCGAACCACCATGGCCTGAAGTGTTCGCTTCACACTCCCCAAAGGTTGGTCCGCCTCCTCATGATTTAACTCCGCTGGCGACTGCACTTGAGATGCTTGCGACGGGGGATGCTCTTCATCTCGTGCAGAGTGCCGAACTGGTACTCCACCAAATCTCACCGACCTTGGTGTTTGCGATTCGGATCGCTCCATCCTCTCGATGATTGGTTCTGCTACGCTATTTTGTTTCACTCCCGAGAATGCCCATAACCTTCATGATTCCAACTGTGGTTGACTTGCGTTCAGTTTGGGCTGTTCTCTTACTATTTTCTCTTTTGCTACCTCATACTCGAACGAACAGACTGGGGTTGGTTGAAACCGGGATCCTTTCCCGTATGGATCAGCCCTATTCTGAATAATCTCTTTTGCCTTACTTGTGCACTGCCCCCTATTTTCAACTGTAATTCCTGCAGTCGAACCGTTAACTCTTGTTCTGGCATTCTGCGTATGTTCCGCAATATTCCCCTGAACTCCCTTGATCTCTGTATGATGTCTCTCATCTTCGCTACGTATCCTTCCATTTTCTTCTATCTCAGTTAGCCTTACTCCCAAACACGAAATGGGGAAGAACAATTTCTTGGGTCGCCAATGATACGCGCTATTAGTCTAGGCCCTATTTGTTTGTATCAAAGGTCCTACTATTCGTAATTGGGACGGGTCTACTACACACACAAATTGTATATCAATAAATATATAGGGTCACTATTTTGCGATAATAAATATCGTAATTTCCCGTCTTAATCGATTTTATTTTCTTCGTACCCTCTGTACGTTCTCGATCTGGAACAAAGACAGTTTCTGTGAAACCTGTAACAGAAAATTTTTGATAATCCTGAAACAAAAAATTTCTGGAGAACCTGTAACAGAAAATTCCTTCTTGTTTTCTTGCACCCCCAACTCGAGAATCAGAAATGAACTCTTATCTTGACCTGTGAACTTCAAAACAAAACAACCTAGATAGTAACATCCAATAATTCGAATAATTTCTAACAATCTGTGTGTGTTTTATATATATTTCCGAATAGCCAATCGTCTTGTTATAGGCTATATAAATTGTTATAGGGCTCGTACGATTACCATATAAATGTTTTACCACCAATCACCAAAACACGATTATTACCGTTGATATATCACCACAACCACATAAAAATAACCAGAAAAAAAAATAGTAATAATCAATATCGTTATGTAATATTGTTACAATGTTTACATGAATAATACATAATTCTCACTAGTCGCAATGAGAATAACCAAAAAAAAAACTTGGTAAACTATTAGACTTGTTGGAGAGTGTGTGTGTTCGCTGCTCACTAATTTCCTAAAAAAAATGTTTGTACTAAATAATAGTACTCGCACTTCTACTTACAACCAATAACCTAAAAAATATATATGCCCGTATCTCCGCCTCCCACTTGCTAAAAAAAACCTGAACGCAAAAATAACCTTTAGGGTTCCAAAAACAACTAAATTCCTACACGTAGACTACCAGCTAAGTTGTAATTCCAACTAAAAAAATAAAAGTTTACCAATCCACAATGTTTCTAAGTCCCTACTTGTTAAAATTTTCTAAGTTCAACCTAAAAAAAAATTTTAAAGTTCAAACTTTGCTGTTATTACCGTAGTGCTGTACCGAAAAAAAATTTTTTCCTAGTTTTATCTAACGTGGTGGTGTAAAAAAAATTTTTCCCGCTTTTTCCCTACTGTTTCCCTATCACTCGAGACTGGATCGCGTTTTCAGCATTGCCAGATGTTGGACGCCATTTATGATGTTGTACTTTTACCGATATGGATTCTGTCCAATCACCTCATTAATTATTTTATTGTTCGGCCAATACTGCACTTTATTACTCGAAACTTTCCCTCTTTTTGAATCCTTGTATCTAGAGAGGAGGTTCGCTGAGCGGACGCCTCGACAAACGGCGCAACCCTCGGAGATCCAATCTCGAGTTATTCAGTACGACTATATATATTACATATTAATTATCACCAAGCATGCGGGTTCCATCTACGTAAATGATATATATGTATATAAACTTTTCGGAACGTTTATTTCTCGATATAGAATATATACATAATATTGCACATATAAATTGTAATTGTAATGGATTCTATGCTGGTTAGTTAATAGTTAATATACCGCAGTAACTTTATTCAATTCAATAATTGTCGTATTAATCTCGATAAATATATTTAAAACAAACCCCGAAATTTAACTAGTCATTTTATTTTTTTTTTATTTGAGAAAAAAATTAGTATGTAAAAAAATTGATTTTATACGGCAAACGATAACTTGAGTAAAACAGCAGTATTCCTTTTGAAATTTCCAAAAAAGTAGTTATTTACTATCTCTTTGCTAAGTTGTTTGCCCAGACCATGAGGACTTTTATTATTTAAGATATTAGTGGTTATATTTTTCTTTAACTTTGATTGCTTATTTCTTGGGTATCGCGCGATAATTTTTAACTAATGCACGCTTAATGCACGCTTATTTTTTTCGTCTTTAGATCAAGAATTGAAATCAAAAAGAATTTTCAGGATTCATCGAATCGTTTTTGTTTTATAATGGTTTTTCATTTTTTATGATATTTTCTTTTTCAAAAGTTTTTATACGTTTTCTTATGAAGATTTGAAATCAAGATAATCTTTTAAGATTTATTGATTCTTTTTTGTTTTATAACTTATATTATTATGCTATTAATTTTTTCTTTCAAAAAAGTTTTATTAGCTTGTTTCTTGAGTATTATTCAAGATTTTACATTTACATTATTAATAATAAAAAAGAATCAACAATTATAGTATTGCAAAATTTACTATTGTCTTTTTAAGTTGCTTTTTAAATGATATACTTTGGCATAGCATTATTTATAGTTATAAAATTTTCTTGGGTTTTTAAAATAAATATTGTCTAATACGTGTGTGCAAAAATTTCTTTCAACACTCCAATAAGTTGTACAAAAAATGTATTGAATAGTTTCAAAATAAATGAAGACTCTATAGCATTCTTTAGTTAATCTATATATTTTTGATGTTCCAATACAATTTGTTAGGAACAAAATTTTACAGAGTTAAAATTTGGGTTCACAGTAATTATGAGTTTGAATAAAGTGTTTTGAATATTTAACTTGAATAATGACACTTAATAAACATTTTTAAGATTTTCTTAGTTACATATTATCTTATATTAAATTTATTTGTGAAAATGGTATGTATTATATGTATATAAAAAATTTTCTATACAGCATTACTTTTTCATAATATATACTATATTCTTGCATAAGTTTAAATTACTAAATTACTATACATATATGTGTGTGTGTGTGCGTGTGGGTGAGCGGGTTAGTGTGTGTGCGTACGTGCGTGCGTGCGTGCGTGTGTGTGTCTGTGTGCGTGTGTGTGCGTACGTGCGTGCGTGTGTATATGTGTGTGTGTGTGTGTGAGTGTGTGTATGGGCGTGTGTCGACGTATTAAAAAGCAATAGATTTGTCATTTTTATTTTTCACCCTAGTATTAAAAGAATAAATAATGTCATATTGGAACATTTTCTAAAGTTTGATGAAGGTAAGTTCCAATGAATTGGCAGCGGTTGTTTTGTTTCTAAAACAATTCTATAGCTAAATTAAAGTTTTTAATTTATAATTTCGACAAAAATCATGGATTTTATTATAATTATTGTTCAGCCAAAATTTGTATTTAAACTTTTATCAATATGTCTCAACATAGATTTTTACAAAATGATTTAAAAAGTGGATTACCATACATTCAAAACATGAAAATAAACTCTGGTGCGCAAAGGACCACTGGAAGTTATGAAAATAAAGAAATGAGAAAAATTACTTTAAAGTAAAATAGTAATAATAATTGAATAAAAGTAAATTCTTAATTATTTATAATTCCGTTTTTGTTTTATGGGATAAATTTTTTTGTTCACAACTGAGAGTGTTTTGACTTTTACAGACGTTCAGCATTGCTAAGGACGCATTTATTTACCTTTTTTGTCACGCAACAATTGAAATACATTGAATTTCAGATAAGAACGAAAATATTACAAAAAAATTAATTTAGCTTAAAAGAAGAGTATACCGATTTTTGGGAAAATTTTTCTTTTTCTTAAAATTTTTTAAACAGTTCTACATGATGATAAGTACTTATAACATGTATTCTTAGGACAAATACAAATTACTATTCGCGTTATATCTTATTTTCAAATAAAACAAAATAGGAAAACTACATAAGAAAGAAAGTGAGAGATGAGAAACTATCCAGCCAGAAGGGGACTATGCCTAGGTTGAACATGAATTTTACATTATACGTTGCAAGCTCAAATGCTATTAAGTAAAGATACATACTTTTTAAATTTTTTAAACCTTTTTAAAACAATTTATTTTAGCAAAATCATAAATTCTTCCATTCTTTAATCATTATTTTTAAAAGACGTTTTACTAAAAACTACAGATTTCCAGATACACATATTTACAGATTTCTAGATACACAGATTTACAGATTTACAGATACACAGATTTACAAATTTCTTCTATTTTTCTTTGCGCATCAATTTTTAATGAATCGGTCTGATAATTTGTTATATGTCTATTTTGACACACTTTGAACAAAACTATAGAGAGATATTAAACTAAAACAAACTTATAAGGGTTAATTTATAACATTTCTAACTAAAATTATAGCTAAATTATTGCAAAAATTATTTAATAAATCTTAAACATCAGTAATAAAAATATAAATTGAAAAAAAAAAAAATTCTCTGTACATTTTTCAATACTGTTATAATATGTCATATGTCATTAGTTCTTTTGCATTTCATAAAAAATTGTTGCGCGGTAAGATTTTATAAAATTCGTGTTTTATCACTGGTTTAATAGCTATAAATGACGGTCAAGACAGTTAATTATATTGGGTAGGGCAGAAAAATATCCTTTTTTTATGTATATAATCATATAATCATAAACAAATTCATATATTTAAGAAAATTAGCTTCAAAGTATACTCTTCCCTTAAAGAAGACAAATTTTTCTTGGAAACATCTTTCATGTTTAAAAAAATTAGTTAAGAATTAGTATAAAAAGAATCAGATTTTTTACCAAAAACCTGTATCTTCTTCCCTTAAGAAGCACACTAAGATGATAAGAAAAAGCGATCTGAACTATCTGTCCAAGAACCGTTACACATCGAGGAAGAATGCTCTAAAGGTATCATTAATATTGCAGCTATCAAGGAAATCTGCAAGAGATTCTCATCCTTGATATCCATTCAACGACATTTCGCTTGGTGGATAAGGTACCTGAAAAATTTCAAGCAACGGAAGAAGGAGTGAATGACTGGACCTTTCATTATCACCGAACTACGAGAAGTAATGCAACGTTTACTTTAACTTGCTCAATTTGTGAACTTTTCAATAGAATTTGGCTGCCTACATAAAGGTAAACCAATCCTTGTGAAATGTAAATTGAGTTGTTTCAGTGCATTTCTAAATGAAAACAAGTTGAATAGAGTCAGCGACAGATTGCGTAATTCAGAACCACCTTACGACTCAAAGCATCCAATTGTATTACCTGTAAACCATAGATTAACAAAAATGATTGTCGTAAATGAGCATGCTAGATTACTACACGCAGGGTGTCAAGCTATCTTAGCTTAATTACGACGAAGATATTAACCAATATCAGGCAACAACTGTAGCCTATAAAATGGAAGATTTTCCATCTACACGTGTGTGCCAATCATTTCCATTTAGTTCATGCGCAGTAGACTACGCTGGTCCATTCTTCATTGAAGAAGGATCTACTCGCGAATAAAAAATTGTAAAAACTTAGATGTGCATCTTCGTATGTTTCACTACAAAAGGTGTAGATAAAGAATTAGCAGATAGTTTAAGCTCGGAATCATTTATCAACTATTTGGATCGATTTGTCTCTCGCGGCGGTCAACATAGGCATATTTACTCAGACAACGGCACCAACTTTGTCGGAACTACTTATCGGAGAGAAAAAAGCTTCACATGTTTTTTGCAGCTGTTGAAAATATACTTAAAATGAGGCTGTTCAGCCGCTCTCGCGCGCGCGGTGCATGCTCACAACCACTCATATTTTTTACAATTTTCGCAAAACGTAATTATCCCATCTTAACGCAACACATCTCATTTTGTAGATATTTTCAATACCTAGAAAAATATAAGAAACTTTTTTCTCTCTGATAAGTATTTTCCAATATATAAGCCAAAAACTAGATTTTTGAGTTTTTCGAATTTTGTTTTGGAAAAAGTATAAGTACTTCGAGTTAGGAATTAATTTTATTTCACTAAAAAACACCTCGGCTATGCCAATAATTTTTTTGGCGACCTTGGAATTATTCCACCTTCCATATCTAATTTGACTCGACTATTAGTTTCTATCGCAGGCAAGGCATATTTTAACCTACCAAAAACTCTACACTGTTCTGACTCAGGTATGCCAGGGACATATTCCAGCGTTCGTGCTTACGGACACAGGTGTCCTGTATCCACGAGATAGTGAGGCGTGAGAAAGCCAAAACGCTGAAGCAGTACGCGCTTCGCTGCACGCTGCAAGCGCTTCCTGCGCCAGTTCAGCTTGAGCAGGGTAATCGCGCGCACACATCTCTTTCACATCAGCCCAATAAAAGAACCATCAACCGAACTCTCGTTCTGCTCATTCTCTTCCCAGTACACCCCAACCACCAAAGAATCACGTGCCTTAAGTGGCACGAGCAAATAGCGCGAGTAGCACCCTTTCTCCACTTTCACCCACGTAATATCTGGCATCCCTTGTGTGTTCCCGTGTGTGGCATACGGGTGTACTTTGGATATTGACTCAGTGACTTCAAGTGATTAAGTTAAAAAAAGGACATGGTAAACAAGCTCGTATACAATTAAAGAAACGGAAATTTTTCGAAAAGCCCTATCAGCTGTGGCGCAGAGGCGAAAGAACGAGAGGCCCACTTTGTTGAGACGCTGAGGCAGGAAGCAAGCGGTACGCTGAGACCTATCGATTTTCGACAGGAAGGAAGTTCAAGGACCGGTCACTATACTTTACGAGCTTCAAGAAGAAGATTGCTGCGTGTACTCTCGTCGTCATTTTTGGAACTCTTCTCCTGTAAGTCGTTGTTTAATAATAAATTTTTATCCTCCGACGGGTAAATCGCACCTGGAAACTTGCATACACACAATATTATCGGTGCGGCAGATAACCTATTGTGCGTCTCAATTTTTGAAATTTTCATAAGCATAGGCTAAAAGTTTAATTTTGGTAATCATTTTCTACTAATCGGAAGCATCAAATCATTTTTTTTGCTGTTGTTGCTAAATTCTTGATTTTATTACATCAATTGATATATCGCCGGTTGTAAATTTAAAATTTTAGCCTTTACACCAAAATGTCGTTGAGAACTTTATTCAGTTTAAGCAGTGACAAAAGCCAGCGTCAACTTCACGCGAGCAACTCGAGCTTGCACGGCGATACAAGCTTGTTAGAGGTATCTGACCATCTATTACAAAAGGTCTTTGCGCATCTAACCCCAGATGAGCGTGCGGATTTTATACGCATCCATTTGAGAAAACAGCCGTCGCAGCGGCATAGCGCGCCGGCGGATATAGAATCGTACGCGACGCGAGATATAGACGCGGCGGCTGGCAGCCACGATGCGCGCGTAGAAAACGCCGCTAATACTGCCAATGATCTACTCAGTTCCCTCAACGTACCCACGGCCCCTACAGAAATTTCAAACGATAGGTGCGAAGCAGCAAAAGCACAGGCTTTTTCTCTTAACCCGGCCCCGGAAACAAATTATGTGGCTAATAATTTCCCTACCGTAAGTATAGAGACCTCGACACGATCCCCCATCCTAACTTCATCGCGATCGGCGCAAACCGAATCGACGCCCTTCGTTGACTTCTTAGAAAGAGACAGGCAATACCAATTTGATCGCGGTATAGCTCAGCAGCGATATATAGCGATATATAGCTCAACGCAGATCTAGGTACAATAGAAAACGCGTCTATGGCCACGCAAACTCCGGTCACCCCAGCACCAGCATCGCTAGATAGATTAATGAGAGCATCCCAAACCCCACAAGAATCATAATCGAACACGCCACACATAACGCGCTCGCGTTCCATAACTTCTCGGTGCCGGATACGCAAATTGTAGCCCCGAATTCGAGTATGTTAGGCAGTAATAGATCAAATGCGCGTGATCAATGCTTATCGTTTTCGAAAGCGCTAAGCCTAAGAAAGCCCTAAGCCCCTCAATTTGACGGAAATCCGAATAGGCTAAATTTGTTTCGCATTGCGGTGCGCGAGGTCAAGGAAATGTTTGGCTCGCATCAGAAAAAAATTATCTTATTATCGCTCGCGAGCAAATTGACAGTATAGTAATGTGGCTTTGGTGGACGACATTTCCATGCAACTAAAACTTATGAATCAGCTGACGGGCGAAAAGGTGGGTGACTGTGGGTTGCGGGCGCAGAAACTTTTAAATCAGCTTTTGACCATTTATGATTCAGCCCCGCGTATTCACGATAGCGATAGGGAATCTCGCCAGAGGGGGGCCAACTCGGACGCGCTCTAAAATTTTATGTTTGGATTGACTCACCCATTAGATCATCAGGTGCGCAGCGAGGACCAATGCGACCTCTACGAGGCGATCAGAGTTGCTATAAATTTTGAATGTAAGCAGAGCACTCGTCTCGCATGTGGGTATTTAGCAACGCAGCCTCCCTTGTCTCACGCGCAGATAAATATTGCAGCGTCGCAGAGCGCACCGAGCCAGCCGCTCATGAATTCCCCTCATCGGCAGGAGCAAAGTTATATGCAGGCGAGCGCAAGCGCCATGCCCGCAGCGGCGGCGGCCGCGGCGCCGTGCGATTACTGCGCAGATAACAGACATACTGAACAGTTTTGTAGGAAAAAGAATTTTCAGACAAAAACATGTGACTATCGTAAACGGAGGGGCCATATATATAGACACTGATTTCAATTAGAGGCCGACTTAAAAACAGGACGAATCAGACCGGAGGAGGGCGATCAAAACAATTTCAATAATAGACAGGATAATAATTATGGCTCTAATAAAAACAACATTAACATTAACATCGCATTATTATGGATGATCTGAACGCAAACATGCTATCAACATCAGCGGAATAAGATTTTATTAAGCAGCTAGCATGTAGCCTTAACATAAAACTAGTTAATCACGACGCGACTCATCATGACAAAGAGACTCGCACATGGATAGATGTAATTTTTATTGACAATGACGACGTCATACTTGACTCGAACAATTTGGTTGCGACCTTTCCAAATCGACATACCATCATTGACGTGACTATTGACCTCCCAACAACTAAGACTCCGATCATACGTAACTTCTCGTACCGTAATTTTAAGGCAATAAAGTAGGAAGAGCTTCTGTCTCTCCTGCAAGAGTACGATTGGTCGTCCATCAACTGTTCGGATGCGAACGTGGACACTCGTTTAGAACATCTGGGTGCAAATATCATGAAGGCGTTAGATAAAGTAGCTCCAGTTAAAGAATTTCGGCTGAAAAAAAGTGTACAACCACCGTTGGTTGATTCGGAACTTAAGGAGCTATATAACAAACGTGATGCCTTGCGCCGTCGATTTCTCCGCATGAGGAATCAAGAAATTTGGCAGGAATGTCAGACTCTGGTGACTCTAGCGGAGGATCGGACGATGAAAGCACGAGATAATTTCATTCAAAGCAAGATTTTTGAGACCCTTGAAAGCGGGAAGGACATCTGGAGAGAGTTTAGGAGTCTTGGACTCTTACGGAGAGCTCGGAAGGAAATCCATGGTTTCTCTCCGGGTGAACTTAATTCACATTTTGCGGGAGTATCCATTTCTGATAGTGAGTGCGAGTACGATTTAAATGATATAATGTCGTCAGCTAGTGATGAAGGTTTTACTTTTAGTAAGATAACTTATTCGGATGTGGTCCTAGCTGTCGCGCATTTTTCTTCTCAAGCAAAGGGTGAAGATGGAATTCCCCAAAGTGTTATTGCTAAAGCAATTCCAGTCATCGGTCCTTTTCTTGCTGACATTTTAATGCCTCCCTCTCCAGTGGGATCTTTCCCGGTACCTGGAAGAAAGCTCATTTGGTACCGTGAAAAAAGAAGGTCATTCCATCTACAGTAACGGTCTTTCGTCCTATTGCCCTTCTTAGCTTTCTCTCCAAGGTTCTGGAAAAGATCGTGCATGAACAAATGTCAGCTTATTTGTTTTCGAAAGAAATCCTCGATCCCCTTCAGACAGGTTTCCGTCCGCATCATAGTACGCAGACAGCACTATTGAAATTGACTGAAGACATACGATCCGGTATAGATAATAACAAGCGGCTAATTACCATCCTTTTACTATTTGATTTTAGTAAGGCGTTCAACACTATTTCGCCATCCAAGTTGTTGCGCAAGCTGATCAGAATGGGGTTCTCCAGGAGAGTAGTCATGTGGATAAAATCATATATTACTGGGCGTAACCAAAAAGTTGTTACGGCATCTAATGGTAGTTCAGATTGGCTCACAACCAATCTCGGCGTACCACAGGGCTCTGTCTTGGGGCCCCTTTTGTTCAGTCTTTATATTAATGACCTTCAGGAAGTTTTATCGGGCTTTAAAAGTACGAGGGATATTCTTACGGATAGTGTATCGCATTTATTATACGCGGACGATTTGCAAACCTACACTCAAGCTACTTGCGATAACCTTCATCAGGGGATAAGACGCTTGTCGGCTGTGGCCAAAGCAGTGTCGGCGTGAGCTTCTGAGAACGCTCTGTGTCTCAATGTCGAGAAAACGAAGGCAATTATTTTTGGGTCAGAATCTAACATTAAAAAAGTACAGAGTATGGATTTGCCTGGCATAAAGATTCAGGGTCTTTGTTCCCTTTCTTGACACAGTTACTAACCTCGGTGTAGTCATGGATTCGAAGTTAACATGGAGACCGCAAGTGGATGCAGTTAGCCGAAAGGTTAATAAGGCCCTACATGGGCTTAAATCATTTCAATCCAGTACCACCGAGGTGTTACGCAAACGGCTTGCAAGTGCTCTTGTCCTGTCTCATTTAGATTATTGCTCTTTAGTGTATCTTGATGTGTCAGGTGAGCTCCGAATGAGACTGCAAAGATTGCAGAATTCATGTGTGAGGTACATATGTGGTGTTAGAAGGTATGAGCATATCAGTCCCTACAGGAGTAAACTGGGCTGGCTTGATCTTGAGGGAAGAAGGGCGTATTTTACGGCGGTACAACTATACAAAGTTATTAACATGGGTCAACCCTCGTATCTTGCGGATCTTTTTCAAAAAAACCAGGCTCGTACCTCTAGTAGAACTGATTCTATGGAGCTCTTGATTCCATCGTCGCGTACCGATACAGGGTTGAAATCTTTTCAATCTCAAGGTGCGCACCTATGGAATACGATCCCTCGACGTATTAAGCACTTGCCCTCACTACGCAGATTTAAAGCGACAATTCGCGACTATTTGCTATGTAAGTCCAGGGACATGGACCATGTATATCTAATGTAGAATGACGCTAATCATACGAATGTTGACTATAATAATAGAAATTATAGTTTGCTAGTCTCAAAAAAAAAAATTTATTATTCGTAATGATAAGAATATGTGATAAGTGTAATGACGTGATTGATGTACGACAGATATAATATTGTGCAATATATGTAAGTTAATGACGAGCAATGTCGAGCTGTGATATGATTGACTATACTAATGATCTCTGTAAATATGTATTATTATTGAATGTAGTTTATTGTTTTTGTCCTGCACAAAATAAACATCTAATCTAACAAGGGCAATTATAAGGGTCGCAGTAACAACAATAATTTTGGCAAACTATCAAGGCCATAATAATAATTACGATAATGAGAACGATTCCTGCAGTAATCAATTGAATTAGAACCACGATCAGCAGGTTAACTATGGTAATTATTTCAATAGAATTCGCGACGCGAGGCTGGACAACGCCCCTCATACGCATTCAGAACAGGCGCGTAATGGGCCTTTAAACTCGTAAGTTGCTCGACGCAGTCCTCAGGTGTCGGGCAATCCGGCTCGCTGAATCTAGGAGAGCAGGTGCCTCCTCGTGTAGTTAGTATTAAAATTGCGGGATTGGGACGCAAACTGCCAATTGTAGTTTTGAATGTCGATGATTTAGTTAGTAAAACAGCTAATTTTCATGTAGACACGGGAGCGGATGTATAGGTGATTAAGGAAAGTTGTATACGCGCGAGTAAGCGGATTAACAGAAGTAAAGTGCTTGCGATTAAGGGAGTTACCTCCGAAGAATGCCGGACCATAGACAAAACATTGTTGGTAGTGCATGAGCTTTTATGTGAGATGCACGTTGTCCCCGACAGCTTTCGTATTGTTACAGAGGGCCTGATCGGTTTGGGCATTATTGAGAAATACGGGGGGCGCGTTGACGCCGCTCGTAAGAGTTTAATTTTGAGTATGGTCCCTATTCCCTTTACGCAAGTAGAATGCTTCGAAATACCGACTAAGTCGCGTTGTATAATGTATGCGAATATAACCAACGCGGATACGAAAATTAGCTGGGTCCCACTGCAAAATCCGGGACCAGATTTACTATTTGGAAATTTTATCGCAGAATGCATTAATATTGGGGAGCTTGCGGCTAAGTTATCGGTCCCACAATTAGAGTTAATTAAATGTGAAACTATGGAGGCGAAGGGCACATTTCTCGTCGATGAGGACGACGAGAGCGAGTCAATTGAGCACGTCAGTATAATGCGTTTATCGGGAAGGATGTTATGAGCGAACCCATGGATGTCGCACAAAAGAATCGGCTACTTGAGAAAAACCCAGGTTTACGTGATAAGAGGGTAGATAAGATAATGAGCCTATTAGATACGGAAGGCTGCAACGCAGAATAAGTACTGCATATTAAAGAACTATTTACTGAATTTGTGGGTGTATTCGGGCTTGACGAAGAGCCACTGTCGGCGAGAACTCTGCTTGAATTACGAGATAAAATTGACGACTGGTAAGCCTCTGTGAGCCAAGCGCTTTAGGTATCCCCAGGCTCAAAAGGAGCAAATTGAGATAGAGGTACAGAAGTTTGCAAAACAGGGTATTATAAAACCCTCCAAGTCGCCATATTACAGTAATCTCTGGATTGTCTAAAAAAAACCGGATGCAGACGGCAATAAAAGGTGGCGATTAGTCACCCATTTCAGCGCATTAAATGAGATTACTGTTAGCAGTTGCTGGCCGCTCCCCTTTACGAGCGACGTAATTGAGCGACTGGCTCGCGCGAACATTATTACGGCGGTAGATTTAAAACAGGGTTTCCACCAAATTCCCATAAACACAGTATCGGTGCCTTTCATGGCATTTTCAGCTCCTGTGGGAAAAAACTCAGCCCAGCACTGGGAATTTGACCTCATGAGCATGGGGTTTAAAGAAGCGACGAATACTTTCGCTAAATGCATGTCGATGGCCATGGCCGAGCTGCAGGGTGAAGAAGTCGAGATATATCTCGACGACTTTATGATTTTTGCGAAAAATCTTGAGGAGCACGGCGTGCGATTCAGACGAGTAGCAAAAAGGCTGCTGAATACGAATCTGACTATAGAGCCCAAAATGTGTTAGTTTCTGAAACGTGAGGCGTCTGTCCTCGCGTACATAATGGGGGAGGCAAAATTCGCACGGACTCCAAGAAACGCGAGGCTGTGGAAAAGTACCCAGAGCCAACCAATGCCTACAATGCCTACCAATACTACAGGAAATTCATACCCAAGTTTGCAGATATTGCACTGCCATTGTCCAAGCTGCTTGGCAAAGGAGTCAAGTTCGAGTGGGGTAACAAGCAGCGTATGACGTTTGAGAAAATGAAAAAGATACTTTGCAGCGAGCCAGATTTAGCTGCTCCTAACCTATCTAAGCCGTTTATTCTCACGTGTGATAGTTCGGACTTTGCCCTCTGTGTAGTGTTATCGCAGGGGACCATCGGCTCAGATGCCGCAGGCGTATGTGCGTCCAGGCCGCTCAAAGAAAGCGAGCTCCGTTACATTACGTATGATAAGGAGCTGCTTGCGATCGTATTTGGAAAATAGCAATTTAAGTCCTATCTGTATGGTAGAAAATTCACAGTAGTGACGGACCATATTACTTTAAAACATTTCCATACATCCAAAAAAACCTGACTGCAGATTGGCACTGAGGGGCTATGAGTTCGACATAGTCCACAGGAAAGGCCCGATAAATGTAAACGCAGACGCGCTCTCACGCAATCCGGTCATTCCAGAGGGCGAAGAGAACCCGGAGAGGCCCAGAGCGGAGCTTTACGAGCTTGCAGACGAGCAAGAGAAAGACGACAGCGATGATGAGCTTGATCAACCCCCGGCCAGAGTATCTCGCGTGCGTGTTGTCGAATGTACAATTAAACAAAATTGACAGTGGCAAGTTTCAATTGAGTAATGAAGAGAAATCTCGCATTCAACAGATTTAGCAGGAATCGATTTAGGCAGAATAATTACAAACCGACAGAGAAACACACCGACAGAGTTCGCTTATAATCAAGGGAGAAGACGGTAAAGAACAGAAGCGGACGGTTGTAATATCGGACTCTGAAGAATCATTCGGGGAGGATATTAAAATGACCCTTGGTTCTCTAATAAAAAGAATCGGAAGCGAATCGCCGGTAAAAAATGTAGTCGTCATCAGACAAACGGGGTCAAACCTGCCGACGGTCTCGATTACCCCATTGTCAGTAGAGCACAAACAGATAAGAAATTGGCTCATTTACGCCAAGAAAAAGGATTGAGAAAAGGCGTGAAAATAACTAGCACGCCAGCTGCCGAGTTAGCCGAGTTACGCAAGCAGCAGGGCAAAAATGCAATGCCACTCAAGCAGCAGACCTTGAATAAACCGCCACCGGAATTTGAATTCACGCCGGAGGACGAGGAGATACAGACTCAAAACTTAGCCCCGCTGGAAGTAAACGGAGCGCAGACCGCAAGCAGTCCAGGTGTTGACGCCAGCACGCTCTATGACGAGCGATATCATGAATGAGATAACGGGATAACGGGAGATAACACAGCTGCAGGAGCGGGCAGCCGAGACTCCGCCGCTAGTGCATGCGGAAGCAAGCCTGACGTCATGCGAGCCAGCAGGCGACGCCTTGCCGGAGCTGCACGCAAAGGCACTTAAGGCGCCGCCGCCAATCCAACCTACGGCAAGTAAAATGACTCCCGAGCCGGGGGTGATTATATTTCCGTGTACGCCAGTACAGCATGGTAGTACTGAGTCTACATCGATACAGAAATCGGCACTGCCGGATCTAGCAGCTAAACTGCGCACTCGTTTAATAGTGGATATTGTCGAGCGCGAAGTTTTGGACAGGAATGCCATGCAGATTAATCTGGGAGGCAGAGGCCGAACCTGGTACTGCCCCGGATTTCAATAACATTGTGCGCAGAGATTTTGGTGGGAAAAAACCCGAAACACCGCGTACTGAGCGAGCACCATTTACTCGGCAATAGGAAGAGGCCGCACCAGCCGTGTCGCATCGACAATCAGTGGCCCTCGAAAAGGTTGTGAGGAGCCGATGAATGTATCGATGTTTGATTTATCGAAGCATATTTCAGATGTCGGTACCCCCGCAATAGGTGCAGCAAGGGGCGTTAGTAATTTCAATGGGTCCTTGATTGATCTAACTAAGGGGGATAGCCAGGATAAATATGTTTTTCCTTATGAAGACCCGTATGCTCAAGGGGTTTCTGATCACTTTGATTATGTACCCCGCAATGCTGACCGAGTAAAAACAATACTAGAGGATTTAAAATCCTCGGTGTCGTTATACAAAGGGGACCTTCTTTTATATGAAGCAAGAGAGTGGTGCGCAAATCCGCACGCAGTCTTGGTTCATGACAAAGATATCCCCGCAGATCCGCTGGGAAACTGCTTATTCTTTTCGCTTATTAAGCTGCTGAATCTGAATATGACAGCCACAGAGCTGCGCAAGCGTTTGTTTAATTCTCCGTCTTTCCCGACATGTGGCGACACTGTTGAGGTGAAGGAAATCCTATCATCCAAGACAAAATACGGAAACGTAAATTGCGCATATATTTTTGCATAAGAGTTCCAGCAAAATATATGCGAACATCATGAATTGGAAACAGGGGGTATATTTCTGCCATGTGATTGTAAATACATCAGAAAGCTATATTCACTTGCATTTGTTTGACAGGCATTATACTCCCTATGTATGCAGTGAGTCCGTCTTAAATAAAGACGGAGCACAGGGTTTTGACTCGAAAGGGAGCAGTGACACGGAAAGAAAAAAGGCAAGCAGTGCCGGTAAGCCATGTAGTTGCTCTACGCAGAACGCAAGCGATAAGACAGCTGAGGAACCGTACGCGGATGGACAATCGGGAGATGGCTCGCCGCCGCTTGAAGAAGCTAGCGAAGGCTTGCAGTCAGGCCAGAGCGCAAGCGACCCCTCTCCCCCCTCCGTCGACAGCAGTCACAGCAATGCTACGGCGTAAGCAGAGGGGCGAGCGTGCGTGACAGGCAAGTTAGAGCGCGCGCGCACACTAATGCTCTTGATAAAAGCCTGGTAAGGAACGCTAGGCCTCCGCGTGAAAAACCACCCTGGGTTCTCCCCGACGGACAAGTACCGCCTTCTTTTACTCATTTGAAATCAGTCAGTGAGCACCCATTTCACCATAAAGAAAACATAGTGTGCTTGCTAGTATCAGCCGGTCTTCTGAATACTGAAATGCTGGAGGCGCTGATCGAAAGTCAATACATCAAAGTCTCTGATACAACGGAGTACAAGCATGAGGTTGGTAACATTTATGCTACCAAATGCAGGGATGTAAATGTGATTGGCCTATTTGTAAAAAATTATTTGGACGAGAGGCCACTAAAATCTGTTCTCGCGAAATGCTTGAGAAACCTAAAGAATCATCTATACTTAAATAATATTGCCTCCTTTGGCATAGCAAGAGACCTAGCCATTATCACCTTATCGGAATGGGCATCTTCTGTTGATCTATTTGACACCGTATTTGAGGAATTAGCTATAACAGCCATTTTATACTTAAACAACTTGCCAATTCCCACAGTACAGGATCGCTATAAATTACTCAAGAAGTATCATGAAGCGGCCATAGGAACGCATAGGGGAATAAATAAGACATACAGTAAAATCGCTGCAGATTATTACTGGCGCAACGTGCGGCCAGATGTGCCGCAATTTGTCCTGGTCAAGAACGCCACGGCACTGGAGGTGGCGCGAGCATTCACGGACAAGGTGCTATGCTATTTCGGCCCTCCAATGGCCCTATTGTCGGATCAGGGCACGCATTTTTTAAACAGAATGCTAAATGCATTTGCCCACAGTTTCAGAATAGACAAGTATTACACTACGGCATATCACCCTCAGTCAAATGGCGCAATTGAACGCATGCACCAGACTTTGACTGAGTACTTGAAGAAATACATAGAAAAGGTTAACGAGTGGAGTGAATGGGTGCCTATATGTCAGCACGCATACAACTGCACGAAAGACGACTCCTCGGACTTTACGCCGTATGAGCTAGTATTCGGCCAAAAAGCGAGAACTCCTTCTAGCTTCCCCCCAAGAGAGCAACTTATAACTTACGGCGAATAGATCTCAGACCTAATCCACAACCTCTCTACAATGCAAACACAAGCAGCGTTAAACCTGATGTAGGCGAAATATAGACCGAAGTACTACTATGATCGGAAACTCAATGTTCGCATTTCAGGGAGGGAGAATTTGTCTGTAGATTAAAGGAGCCTCAAAAGGGCAAATATGATAAGGATTATAAGGGCCCTTATGAGATAATTAAAATAAACCACGAACTTAAGAAGGCCAAAATAAAAAATGGCGGCATAATTAAAATTGTCAACCTTGACAAGTTGAAAAGGGCCTCAGCCGTGAAGGACCCACCCCTACATTTGAACACGCAAATCTAGGAGCGTGGCAGAGAGCGAGGTTAGCCCTTTTCTTTTTTTATAATTTTTCTTTTGACGATCCCACGAACGTATCAATTTTTGATACGTCGGGCATTGCGTGAGATAGTTATAAAAGTCAGTACTGTTGAGTAATCTAACAATCCAGCTGAAATTAGCTTTCGTAACTCATTCGGCCCCTCTCCAGGCAAACAATTTATTAATTTTCGATACAAAAGAAAATTAATTATCTTGAATCAGAATTTCAAAACAGTATAAATTGTACGCAGAAGAAAATTCAATTTTACTTAAACAAGTTAAAATTGTCAAACATAAGATACAATTTTAGAAAATATACTCTACAGGCGAAGCTATTTACAATTTTCGCCACAAAAGAAAATCAATTATAATTAATCAGATTTTTAAAAACAGTACATATTTTACGCAAAAAGAATACGAGGTCTGTCTCAAAAGTATCCGACCTACCTCGATTTCTCGGCGCTTGATTTATTCTTCGTCATCCGGGGAGTGGCATCCTTCAAAGTAGTCCCCATTTGATTAAACAAGACGCTCATATCGATGTTTCCACTTATTAAAGCACTCTTGAAAGTCAGACTTCGGAATCGCCTTTAGTGCATTTGTCGCATTAGTTTAAACAGTCTGTTTATTGTTGAATCGATGTCTTTTAAGCGGCATTTTCAATCGAGGAAACAGCCAAAAGTCGCAGGGAGCTATATCAGGACTGTATGGAGGCTGGCGGAGCTGCGCAACACTGTGTTTCAATAAATACTGCTGCACAAGGTTTGATGCGTGCGCTGGTCGTTCGTTCAGCATTGTCGTGATGAAGAAGCCAGTCACCGGTTTCCCAAATTCTCGCTTAAAATTCGCCAAACAGTACTTTTTGGTATTCCAAGTTCATCTTCCAGTTCTCTCACAGTCAAACGATGATCTTGTTCAACTGCGACACGCACACGCTCGACATTATCCGACGATGTTCCCGTCGAAGGTCGACCAGAACGAGGATCACTGTCAACAGATGTGCGGCCACTTTTGAACCGCCTATACCACTCTTTTATTTGTGTTTTGCCCATACACTCATCTTTAAAGGCCCTTTGCAACATTTCAATAGTTTCCGCACAACTTTTACCGAGATTAAAGCATAATTTTATGCAAATTCGCTGTTCGGTTCGTTCTGCCATTTTTAGCAATAAGCAAATTGCGACGAACGCAAAAAAGTCGTTGTAAACAAATACACGCTGCGCGGGAACTAAGGCGTTTCATCGGTATCTCAGGCTACTAACGAGAAGGTTAGGAGTTGCTGGTGACGTTCGTACCCTCCAGAGGTCGCCTGAGTCTCTCCGCGCGAAGATCTCCCGCGTACGTCGGATACTTTTGGGACATACCTCATACAAATGGAATTTAGTCATTTGGCCCAGCAAGCTCAATTTTACGTAAACAAGTCAAAATTGTCAAGCATAAGAAGTAGTTTTAGAAGAATATATATTGTAACTTACGTTGTAACGCAGTTTCAGAAAACAAGTTAAGTTAATCAACTAAGCAAGAAGTTAGCATGAAATCAATCGGAATGTGACGAAGAAAATATAATAATGCTTACTCCATAAAAATAAATTTTTGTCTCCGATGGCGATAAGGACCAGCCTGCAACGTTAGCAGCTCAGCCCCCTCTCCACCGCGCTGTACAAGCGCTAAGCAACTCTCTCAGCTGCTTAGCAGACGCGCATTATGGGTGATTTTCCACCACGCTAGTGCACGCCAAGCCCAAATCGCATATACCGGATGATGCGATGCTCATCCGCACATAGTAATAAAAACATGTTAATTAACCAAAGTACGGCTCTTGGCTCGGTAGCCGGTGCGCCTGGCGGCTGTCCTAAAAAAAATAAGAAAATATGAATCATGCGTGCCCTAGAACGAATACGCTTAGGTGAACCAGACGTTTTCGCCAGCTACGCGTGCTAAAATCCTTAACGTTGAAGAAATTGAAACGTATAACTCTCGAGTATAATACGTCCTCTATACGACTCATTATACGGCCGGCGCCAAGTCGACTAGCCTAGGCATCCTATCACGAGTCATAATAGTGTCGCGCACATCCCGTATACCTCTGACGTAGGATGCGAGTGCGCGCTGCTGCGAGCAACGTCGAGTTTTCGGGCGGTAACGTCACGCCGCGTACTTGGCTTTACATCGCGTTATTATAACAATAGGTTTTATCGTGATAGCACTGTTAATATGTGTATGTATCTTTCCCGGGGGGGTCTCGTTGCTCTAATCGATGTAGAGAAGTTTCAGGTACAGCGGATCAAGAATAGTCAGATGTCATTCGGATGCAAACGTTCGAGATTGCGAGATTGCACCCGCCCGAACGATCCGCAGACACGCCGAGGCTGTGCTATACTGAGCGACCGATAACGGTAGCGGTAGCGCCCAGGAACTCACTGCCGCCGTGGAAGGTAGCGCGTCAACGAAGCTGCAGAAAGAGCATGGAGATTCTCTCCGCTGCCACCACCGACGGACGACATCAGCTGCAGCAGAGCTGCGACGAAAGGTTTTAATCACCTTCCCCGCCCCTGACCAGGCAGCTGAGATAACAAACCGCCTCTAAATTACACCGTAACAATGACATTTAAATTGTATCATAATAATGACAAGTAACACTGATATTACAGTGCACATTCAATTTATAACTGTTACTTTATAACTGTTCAATAATACTTCACTTCAACTGTGAATACAACTTTAGAATAATTTTATTATATATCTAGTAATAAGAGAGAGAGAGAGACGTCCTTTGTATACACTTAAGAAGACACTGAAACACCAGCACACGTACAACACCCAAATTGTCAGCAAGTTTAATTTTCAGTTTTTAACGTCAGAATTTTGTACTTTCAACTACGTATAATCTCAAACATATTTGTATGCATACTTAAACGCGATTCTAACTAGCGCTTAAGGCTTGCTCTATTGAGCATTTCAACATAAATTTTAATATTTTAATAATTTTCAACTTCTTACCTTTTAACTATGAATTTCATGTTACACGTGAATTCACATGGGCTCATAGAACTTTTGCATATATATTTTAATTTAAATTAGGTTTAGTTCTGACTAGTATCTTGTAGCTGGCTTTGATAAATTTGTAGAGTCCTGTTTTATCCAAATCTCAAACTTAAACTCGAAATCTCAAGGTTTATTTTTATAATTTAGAAAGTTGCATTTTATTCGAAATTTACTTGAATTTATTTATTTTAACTTCATAATTTAGCAAGGTATATTTTATTCGAATTTTACTTGAATTTATTTAAAAAAAAAATAGATTCAAGAAATTTATCATTCAAATTTTAATTTTAATCTATTTATTTTAATTTTAATAATTTAGCTAATTGTATTTTATTAAAAATCCACTTGAATTTATTTATTAAAATAAATAAATTCAATAAATTTGTTTACTTAAATTTTAACCTCGAAATTTCGAGCTTCTCATCATTACATGTTTTCATATGATTTTACTTAACTGTTTTCTACGAAAACATTTTGCGTCACCGTGGCGCCGACGGGCGATCCACGAACGTGTCACGGACGTATTCCAGCGTCCGTGCTCGCGGACACAGGTGTCCTGTGTCCACGAGATAGCGAGGCGTGAGAAAGCCAAAACGCTGAGGTAGTACGGGTCCTGCGCCAGTTCGACTTGAGCAGGGCAATCGCGCGCATACCTTCTCTCTCTCACATCAGTCCAATAAAAGAATCATCAAGCAAACTCTCGTTTTGCTCATTCTCTCCCCAGTGCACCCCAACCACCAAAGAATCACGTGCCTTAAGTGGCACGTGCAAATAACGCGAGTAGCACCCTTTCTCCTCTTTTCCCCACGTAACAGGTAGAAGCATATATGAATTCAAGGCCGATTTTATCATTATCATTTATAGGTAGACCTATAACGGCTTTACTAGCAGAAGTTGAAGAAATACCTAAAAATCGTTTAACACGGTTTCAGCGTACTCTACAGATGTTTCAGCATTTTTGGCGACACTGGGATCAAAACTTGCTCTATCTACAACGTTCCGCGTTGGATCGTTAGTTATTGTGCGCGAAAATAATGTACTTCCAAAACCTCCAGTTTATTACCATCGAAAGTAACATTGCAAATTCATAATTAGAGCACGTAATTGATCTATTATGATCTATATTGTAATTTCAAATTCTATATTATATAGTTAACTTATATTTATTATTAGCATATTAATCATTCTTATAATTGATCAATCACTCTTCTGAAACTCAGTTTTTTAAGGCAATCCCTTCAACACGGCCGGTATGGACAATCTGTCCTTATTATACGTATACGATTAGTACATATATGATTAAAATGTTCGCTCAATATTGATATATCGAATATCAAATAGCTAGAATCCTCGCGGGAGAAGGATGGAAGGTTAATGGTGTTGACTCGTACGACAGAGAAGATGTACTCCAAGAACAATGGCTTAATTTTGGTAAAAAATGAACAAAGTAAAATGGATCTAGTTGTTTAATTCATTTTACCCACTACCAGTAACTAATACATACCTTTTTTTTGAGCTAGTAATTAGAAAGAGTTATTACAATTTAAAATTAATTTATTAGAACAAAGAATTTAATACTAGAACAATTAATTTACTTTCAGGAAGCTAAGTGCCAATGAATTGGCAGCGTTCTATTAGAAAACAATACTAATAAATAAGTATATGCGAACTTTTTTTGCAATATGTGTATAAGAGTTACAAGTAGGAATTTGTTTCACTCTAATTTGGGAATCTATTAATACAACTTTCTTTAAATAAAACCCCTAAGATGGACCAAACATAAAAATGGGGGACACATTTCGAAACAACCATACATAAATAAACGCATAAATTAAAAGGTCGAGCATTAATAGTGTATTATTAAATTGCTTGGTATATTCGTGTAAAATTAAGAGCTGGAACACGGGACGGGCAAGACATTTTACATAGATTTTTATTTTTTACTCAGAATAGAAGATACTTGATGTTTTGAAAATTCTGTCTACGATAGTCCGGTTATATTACAATTTTTTTAAATTCAGATAGACCCTGATACCTTATAAAATTGGAAGGACAAGAATTTTTCAATTTTTTGATAATCACCCATGAAACAAAAACGAATTGATGAGTCTTAAAAATTCTTTTTATTTTCAAACATCATAAAAGAAACTGCTGCCAATTCGTTGGCACTTATCTTCTTCTAACCTTATTAAATGTTTCAATAAAAAAATTAAATTTTTATATTATCATCTAAACCTATGCAAAAGTGTAGACTATGAAACAATATTTAAATTGTATAAAAACATAACAATTTTTCGCATATCAGTTAACATATTTTTTTCAATTGACAATAATATGTGACTCTAAAGTATTTACGGGATTCTATGCCTTTACGTATATTTAAGCAAGTTTGAAAATTCGACAATTACGTTACTTTAAGATTTTGCGTGACTTTACGTTTACACGTGCCTCTAAGCCTTTACGTAAATTTAAGTCAGTCTGAAAAGTCGAAAATTACGTTACTTTAAGGTTTTACGTCACTTTACCTTTTTAAGTACCTCTAAGCCTTTCCGTGTATTTGAGTGGTCCGAAGAACCGTCGATTACGTTGCTCTAAGTATTTACAAGTTTCTATGCCTTTACGTGCACTTTAGCTGGTCCAATTAGTCATCGATTTCGTTACTCTACGTATTTACGGGATTCTATGTCTTTATGCATATTTAAGCAAGTCTGAAAAATCGACAACTTCGTTACTTTAAGATTTTACGTGACTTTACGTTTATACGTGTCTCTAAGCCTTTTGTGTATTTAGCCCAGTCTGAAAGACCAACAATTACGTTACTTTAAGGTTTTACGTCACTTTACATTTTTACGTGCCTCTAAGACTTTATGTGTATTTAAGCCAATCTAAAGAACCGAAAATTACGTTACTTTAAGGATTTACGTGACTTTAAGCTTTTTGTGATATTTTATTTTTCAAAAATTTTTTAATCGTTTACGTCTTGCGTATTACGCAATAATTTTTTACCAATTACAGTTCGTTTTTTACGTTTTTCAACAAAAATTTAAAATCAAGAAGAATTTTTAAGATTTGTCGATTTGTTTTTGTTTTATAACGTTTTTTCATCTTTATGATATTTATGTTTTTTTTAACAAGTAGAGTGTTATGCGGTATTTCTTGTCCATTTAAAGCTCTATTTTTATTTCTTGATAATGTTTGAAATAAAAAGAAAATTAAGAATCATCGATTCCTTTTTGTTTTAAACCGTTTTATCATTATGATATTTTTAGAATTAATGAATAAATCCTTTGTTCATAAACTCGAACAAAGTTACAAAACTACGAAAAATTTTATTTGTAAAAGTAGTATTCATTGTATTCATAAATAAAATTTCATTAATAATTATAGTGTTGCAAAATTTATTATTGAGAATTGAAAAAAATGTATCTTGTTATACAAAAATTTTATAAATTTTTACACAATATAAATATTTTTTCACAATCTATGCTATACTTTTGCATAGGTTCAAAAAATGTTTTATTAATTTCAGACCATACATTGAGTTTAAACATAGTCAAAAATATTAATTTCCATTGATTAATAATTAAAAGATTTCTTGAATTATTTAAAATAGATTTTGTCTAATAGGTGTGCGTAAAGACCTTTTTTTAAAAACACCTGTTTTTGTCACAAAAATATGCGTTTACTTCAATAACTTGTAAAAAAAATTTTTTTTAACAGTTTCAAAATAAGAGAAGATTGTAGAGCATTTTCAAGTTAATCGATATATTTTTTATGTTTTCTTTTCGAATCCAATTTGTAAGGAATATTTAATTGAGTTAAAATTTAAGTTCACAGTTAAAATGCGTTTTAATAACTAACTCGAATTATTACACTTGATTAACATTTTTAAGAGTTTCTTAGTTATATGTTATCATCATATCTTAAATTTATTCGTAAAAACAGTATGAATTATATACATTAAAAAATATTTTAATTAAAAATATTCTTTCATAATCTATGCTATGATTTTGCATAAGTCTAGATTACAAAATTTAAATATATACATATATCTCGACATATTAAAAGAGGGAATAATGCCGTTTTACTCAAGTTATCGTTTGCCATAGAAAATCGATTTTATTACAAATTAATTTTTTCTCAAGTATATAAGAATAAAATGACAACAAAATTTTACCGAATAATCGTCTCCATTGTCCTACTCACCTTAATTTTTTTAAAAAATTTTACATCATACATTTTAGAGAAATCACCGTTCAAAGAAAAAATGACTATCTCTCTCTCTTTCTCTCTTTCTCTCTCTCTCCCTCTCTCTCTCTCTGTATGTCTCTCTCTCTCTCTCTCTCCCTCTCTCTCTCTCTCTCTCTCTCTGGGGTTCTCCAGGCATGCTTTAAGATGGATAAAATCATATATATTAGGAAGAAGACAGGCTGTTGTAACGCTCACTGACACCAAGTAATCTTGGTGGTCCACAAATCTTGGAGTGCCCCAGGGTTCAGTGTTGGGACCCATGCTGTTTCGTCTTTACTTTAACGACATCAAAGAGCTGTGAATAAGCATCTTAAAAAAGATGACCCGATACTCGTCAAGCATTTGCATTATACTGATGACTTATAAACGTACTTAGAGATCAACGCAGGAGCTTTAATGAAGGCGTGGAGATCCTATCTTAAGTTGCGCGAGTTGTTGCTCTCAAACTAAATAAGACCACGTCTAAAGCTATAACTTTTGGTTCTTGTAAATATATTAACTGTCTTGAGTTGCAAGGTATGCCGAAAATAAGCTTGGGGGTAGGGTCTTCGTACCTTTCTGGCAAACTGTGACGAGCCTGGGTTTTATACTAGATTCTAAACTCACCTGGCAACCTCAGATAGATATGGTTGCTAGAAAAGTTAAAAAAGTGTTATACACTTTGAGATTTTTTAGAAAGTATACCACTCAGGAGCTGCGCAAACATTTAGCCATGGATCTCGTTCTTCCACAAATGATTACTGATCCGTGGTTTATTGAGACGCATCTCTTGAACAAGAGAATCCGTGGGGGTTACAGCACACGGAAATAATAATGCGCGAATGTAAAATAAAATGTATATTGTCGGTGTCTGTATTAGCCGTGAATGGCGAAGTTACAGGTGGAGGCGCGGCCCCAGTGGTCGCGCGCAAGCGGACGACTTTCCTCGCCTAAATGTCTCTGCACTCGGTTACGCGATATCATATAGTTAGGACCATAGCCCTGTCATCTGAGGTTCGCACTTACTTGGTAGCCGGCGTGGAGATCCTTGTAGCTCTCAAACGGCATGTTGACCGTCGGCGATCTTGCAACCCCCCCTCTCTCTCTCACTCTCACGGACGCGATGGAATAAATAGAGAAGGAGACTCTGATTGAGTTTCGAGGTTAGAGTATCTATCTCTCTCTCTCTCTTTCTCTCTCTCTCTCTCTCTCTCTCTCTCTCTCTTTCTCTCTCTCTCCTAATAAATTTATTTATTTATTTAAACTTATTTATTTATTTATTTAATTTATTTATTTATTTAAATTTATTTATTTATTTATTTAATTTAATTATTTATCTGGTTTATTTATTTATTCGACGTATTTATTTATTAATTTATTTATTTATTTATTAAATATGTTTAGTGTTAGTTAGGTGTGAATGTATTTATTAGCGTGATTGTTAAAGTGTTATGAATGAGTGTGTTTTAAATTTAGACGTGATAGTATACGCAAAGATTTAGCAAAGTATGTGTATGTATTCTTTTATATTTATATGTTATCTCTATTGTATTTATTTTTTATTCTATGTATTATTATTTTTTGACGAAGCGTTTTCTGTGATATTTGACTGTGACTAGTTCATTACATTTAAATTTTATAAACTGACGAACTGATAAAGTGAATTATTATTTTAATAAGAAATATGCAATAAGTGAAAGTTAAGATAACAATTATATTGAATCGACTGATATTTTTAATTATAATTATAACTACATGTACATGAAATTGTAAGATTTTGTCTTCTGATGAATAAAAAGTATATCTATCTATCTCTCCCTCTCTCTCCGATTACGGTTGAACAACAGCGCTGCGCAAAATTTTGCACTTCGAATTTGGCAACGCTGCACGACTGATTTTTTCGACGTTCGCCATCAGGCCGTAGCACCATCACCTTAAACGATCGATAGAATTGACCTGCAAGTTTCTTAACTGCTCAACAGATGTCACTAACATCAGGAACATCATATTAAACGCGAAATTTTAAATTATTTGCTCATCGGCTGTCACTATAATACTTTTCAATAACAGTACACCAACATAAATGTTCATATTACCTCTCCAGTATTAAACATCAACTCTAAGTCCTCTAGTCATCTAACTATATATTAATTTATTTATATTTCTGCTTCCCATGTCATGTTCTGAGTGTAGAAAGACAACTCGCAGAGAGGCTATCCTTCAGCAATTTAAAGCAGATCATAAATGCTATCGTAATATATGTCACGAAATGATGGTGTTAAAGAACAATAAATTTTTATGTCAGGAGTCCATAAAAGTATAAATGAAAACAAAAGTATCAAAAGCATAAACAGCACTGTTTATAGCATCTCACCTGAGCTAACATAAGCACTGCAATTGAATCATCGAATAATAAGAAATCGAATAATGACATACGGATGGAGCGACTCACCGCGTGTACCCCTACGATTAAAACCTACTACTGAAGAGAGGAGAACTGACGACATCGCCCATACCACTCTAAACTGTTCGCGTTTCTATAATATGTCAACAACCATGATCGACCTATTTAAATCTCAGTTCGAACTTCTTGAAAGAACGGAAGATAGGAATAAATTTGGGGGTGGTTTAGTTCTGTATGTCCACAATTCCTTTAAGTACACCAAACATTTCGGAGTACATAATGTGCAGCATAGAACAGGGTAACCACTCCCCCGTATTTGTTGCGTTAATTTATAGTCCACCGCACATACCATTTTTACAGAATTCAGATCTTGTTGACAAACTAGCCATATACACGCAGGACTATTGCCATAAAGTACTAATGGGTGATCTGAATGCGAATCTATTAAAGACGTCGGACGATGCAAATTTTGTTAGGCGATTAGCTGATGATCTGAATTTAAAAATAGTAGAACATGGTGTGACTCATCATCTTAAGGAATCTCACACATGGATATATGTCATTATGACAGACGATAACGATGTAGTGCTGAGTACTAGCAAACAGGCGGCGCCCTTTGCTAGTAACCCTAGTTTGATCGATGTAGAAATAGAATTTATAATTAATAGTAACCCTAAAACTGGCTCTTTCAGTTATTGGGTCTTTAAATTGATTAATCAGGAAGATCTTCTATCTTACCTGTCCAATTGTGATTGGTCGCCGCTTTATTGTACAGCCAATGATGACACTGACAGCTTATTAAGCTGGCTCAGCGCCAATCTCATGGAGGTAATAGATGAACTTGCACAGTAAAGCAGTTTATTCAGAAAATTAAAGTAAATCCTCTATGGGTGGATGCTAATCTGGCTGATTTAATAAAATAACGTGATGCGGTACGCAGACGCTGTGGACTAACCAAGGACGTTAAATTTTGGCAGGAGTACCAATCTCTCGCGGCAGATGCAGATCATCGCATGAATAGCGCGCGGGAGATTTTTCTGAAGAATAGAATTTTTTAAGCCCTCGAAAATAAAAAGAACATTTGGAAGGAATTAAAGGCCCTGGGACTCCTGCCAAGGACAAAATAGGAGCTGCACGGCTTCTCGCGGGGTGAGCTGAATTCGCACTTTGCGGATGTATCAATCTCCCAGAGTGAGGGAGACATTGATCCGTGCGGCATTCTCGACTCGGACAGTGATGACGGTTTTACCATCAAAGAGGTGATGGTGTTAGACATAGTGCTGGCTATCGCTCATTTCTCGTCCCAGGCTATGGGAAAAGATAGTATTTCCCAAAGTATCGTAGCAAAGGCTCTCCCGTTTGTAAGTCACCACATTGCGAGGGTCTTCAACTCCTCTCTGTTCAGTGGTGTATTCCCAGATACATGGAGGAAAGCTTATTTAGTGCCACTTAAAGAGACATCAGTGCCGTCTGCAGTTTCAGATTTCAGTCCAACAGCACTACTGAGCTTTCTCTCCAAGGTACTGGAGAAGATAGTATATGACCAGATTACTGATTTCTTGAAAGAGAAAAAAATCCTTGACCGATGCAAACTGGCTTTAGACAGCATCACAGCATGCAGACAGCATTACTGAAATTGATAGAATACATTCGGACTGGTATTAATTACAAGCAGAAGCTAATGCCTATACTGCTACTGTTTGACTTTAGCAAGGCGTTTGATAGAATTTTACCATCCAAATTACTTCTTAAACTGATGCGCATGGATTTTTCTAGGACTGTGTTCCAGTGGCTCAAATCATACAATATCGGACGTAGACAGAAAGATAACAAATAATAATGGGGAAACCGATTGGCTAACCACCAATCTGGGTGTGCCACAGGGTTCAACCCTGTTAAGCCTTTATATCAACGACCTACAAGACGCACTGACTGGTGGTGATGTTCAATACTTGCTAGATGCAGACGACTTGCAAACCTACACTCAAGTGACCTGGCTGAATCTTCATGTGGGCATCATGCGCATGCCGGCTGTGGTGCGGGCAGTGTCCAAATGGGCCAATGCGTCCGGACTGCGTCTCCATGTCGGTAAAACAAAAGCGATTATATTTGGCTTTGAACACAACATCAATCGGATACAGGAGCTTGATTTACCAGGCATTGAGTTTCAGGAAGGCTAATACGTGCCCTTTGTTGACACTGTCACAAACCTCGGTGTTGTTATGGACTCTAAACTTACGTGGAAACCTCAGGTAAATGCGGTAAGTATAAAGGTTAATCGTGCCCTTAACTGCTCATGACATTTTAGTTAATGCACCACCGAGGCGTTTCGTAAACAGCTTACATGTGTACTGGTAGTACCTCATTTAAATTACTTTTCCGTGGTTTATATTGACGTATCGGATGACCTTGAGACTAAAATGCAAAGGCTTCATAATTCATGTGTGAGGTACATATGCGGTGTTAAGAGGAACATGGACATCACTCCTTACAGGGTTGTTATTATATAAAGCGATTAACATGGTCCAACCTCCGTATCTTGCGACTCTCTTTGGTAAAAACACAGCCAGGACTTCGAGTTGGAATGGTGTAAAAGACCTCTCGGTTCCGGGAGCGCGCACTGCGGCTTTCAACGTGGGGAGCATTTTATGGTGGAGCAGGTCCAATTGCGCGCTGATGCTGGGGATTTGGTCTTGCTTGCGCATGATCCCCACGAGCTTCGTGATAAAATCACGGACAGGCTCGTATTATCCGTGCAAGCGCGCGTGGGCTTCAGCGATTAGCTCTTACTGGTGTCCCCTTCCTCTGTCGTACCAGATGCGCGTATCTTGGCAGCATTGTCGCCAGTTGATCCAGTGTTCCTTGTTATTCCTATACCACGTAGCGGCCACCCCTTTTAGCAGCTTGGGGAGCGCTGAGAGTAGTTCCGCGTCCGTTATATCGCCAAGTTCGTGACACTCCACTACTCTCATAAGGAAGTTGTCAATGCTTTGCGTGCGCACCCCTGCATACTGCACGCCCCACTTGCGTACGATGTTTCCCACGTCGCGTTTATGGTTGTTTGCCGACGTTCTACTGGTATTTCCAATCCAGTCAATGTATATATTGTTGCTCGGGTGACCTCGAAAGTATCTCCGCTCCCCCCTCCAAGCGCAGGTAGGCGGCGGTAGGTACTGCTGCTGGGTCGGCTGCAGAGCGTGCAGTAGGCTGCTTGTTGGATGAGCTGCTAGTAATATGTCGAAGGTGTCCTGGAAGGTGATACGCGGTCTGTATGTAGCTCCAAGCATGCGGTTATGCGTTTTTTCCGGGTGCGTGCTTGATGCGATGCCCCTGTGGCTTGCGCCTGGCTGTAGCACTTGTGTTATGAGTACTGTGAACGCAGTCACCTGCGAGTGCATCGGTTCTTCTACGCGAATCTTCCAGGTCATATCTTCTGCATATTGTGTGGACCTCCCGGTTCCTCCGGCTTCTGTCTCGGGGGCTTGTGTTTGCTGTTGTTGAACTGTCAGGTCAACTGGTTCATGTCTCTGGTCATTCCTTACGGCCTCGGTACCGGGTGGTAGTGGTCGCTATTGTAGAAAGTGCTGGTCCTGTAGCTGTTACAGTTGCAAGGCGTATGTTTACTGGCATTGCAACTCATATACCCGTTGTTGCTGCAGTTCGCACTCGCGTTGGCGTTGTGTCTCTAGTTGTTGCAGCTATTGTTGCTGTAACTGCTGTTGGTGTAGCTGCTGCTCTTGCTGATGTTGCCACTGCTATTGTTGCATTAGCTGCTCTAGCTGCTGTTGCAGCCATTGTTGTTTGGTTGACTTGTCTGGTACCGTCAGCGTCGGGTAGTCTCTCACTTGACCCTCGTTTGGGTCTAACGCGGTATCTGGGTGGCTTGTCACCATCGTGATGTTTCTTACCCGGACCTGTGTATCTGCTCAGAGCATAGAGATCGGGTGTACGGCAACTGGGTCGACGTTTTCGTCGAACATCGTCGATCGGGTGAGCTGTCGTAGAGTCTTGTTCGAGACTCTGATGTAAGTCGTCCTCTGAATAATTGCCGAAGAGCCATTTATGCAGCCGCGTCATCTGCTCTCAGCGGAGGCCTCCCCGCTTTAGTTGCAGCTCATGCACCGATTCGTCAAGCTCTTGAGTTTCCAGGGAGAAGCAACAGTTGTCGAGTGCTTCGACTGTTGGTGCGGCCATTGTTACTGTCGATATATCCGCGTATACTTGTGCGTGTGCTCGTTAAGCTGTCTTTCGCTCGCTCACTCAAACCCTTGGGTGGACTCTTGCGGACTTTTTGGATTTCTACGTAAACCCCAATAGCGCGCTATGGCTGTTGTGTGACTCTATTGGTTCGCACCGGCGTCTCTTTTACACGCAGAGTTAGTTCTTTACTCGGAAAGGATTCTTGCCGCGTACGCAGTGAATTTCTCTCGCACAATCGCGCTACTGAGAGGTAATTCTCGTTCTCCAAAGCAAAAATGGATTGAAAGCCAGAAAGCTGTATTAAGGAACTTTGATGAAGATTTTTAGATCTCCGAAAAATGTTTGGATTTCGCGCGCTCTCGAGACAACGGGATGCACGCTCAGCGACGATGAGGAGTAATGTTCAAGAATGTAGCTGTGGAGAGATAAGACCCACGGTAAGCAGAAGAAACCCCGCGATTGTTCGCTCTCTTTCGTTCGAGGTTTGCCGAGGGATTAACAACCTCACCGCGACACCCAGGATTTTACGTTCACCGACGATGCCAGCCGCCCTGATCTTTTCGCATGTGTCATTCACTGCGACTCTCATCACAGTTTCGTCACAGTTTCCTTAAGGGGTAACACCACTCTAGCGGCCAGAAAAAATGCCTAATTTGTACGATTTTTTACAAGAGTAGAAAAAAGGGATCAAATTTCTTTTTTGAGGGTTTAATATACATATATTGAGGTACAAAAATATATTTTTTTTACATTTAAATACAAAATGGCGGCTATACAGCGAATCTCGTGAGAAGCCTTTTTCTCAAACCTCCAATCGGGAAAACACTTTTCTCGGAAAGTATGAGACCTCGAACAAAAAACCAAAGAAATTCTTAATCTATATAACGTTAACTTTGGAAATACGTAGGGGTTTTTTTATATTTCAATTTTTGTAGAAATGGAACACTTCTGAAAAAAAGTCGGTTTTTCTCGAAAAAAAAATGTAAATTGTTTATAAAAAAAAAATTTACATTCAATCGAAAAACAGCTACGTACTTCTTTAGAGAATCTATTTGTGAAGCTACAGTAAAAATTTCAATCCAATTTATGCAATAGTTTACGAGTACTCGGTTCTCCCAGTTTGAAAAAGGCTTCTCACGAGATTCGCTGTATAACCGCCATTTTGTATTTAAATGTAAAAAAAAAATATATTTTTGTACCTTAATGTATGTATAGTAAACCCTCAAAAAAGAAATTTGATCCCTTCTTTCCTACTTTTGTAAAACATCGTACAAATTAGGCATTTTTTTGGGCCGCTAGAGTGGTGTTACCCCTTAACAAAGGGCTGGACTATCAACGACGCCATCGAATCTCCGTCGTCCAGGGAGCAGTCTACCAGGTGCAGAGAGGTCTCAAGCGGAATGAGCCGTCGTAGTCTTCACGTGCTCCAGCCGGCAATAAACGAAGATAAGTGTTAACAGACGAGAAAGTCAGTCACGCCGCGTAATTTCGACTCGCTCGCAAATTTTAATTTTATTTTATATATTGATTGATTTTGTTCTGTCAATTTGATGATATTCTGAGTTTTTTTGAGATATCTATGTTCGTAACATGAGGTTAAGTGTCATAGGCAACTCTTGATATATTAATATTTTCAATAAACTTCACGGTTTTATATACGTTAGTATAGTGTAATTAAGTAGTATTTGTAAAAGGAAGAAGAAAATCGATTGACAACTTGAGCATGACCTTCACGATTGGAGTTCTATAATAAAGGACAAACTTGTGACAATTTTCGAATTCACTTATTTTTATCTCTAGCAAATTCATATTGCAACTATTTCTGAATTATTAAAGATCTAATAGAACTCATAGTTAAATTCATTTTATAATTACTATTCTAGATTTATCGATATAATTTCAAATTTATAAAATTGATCTTTCTATCATATTTAGTATTCTATCTGCATATTTAAACTCATTACAATTAAATATATTTATATCCACGCGTGATTGTTCAATTCTGATGTTGACCTTGAGGTGAGTCTAATTTCTATCTATTAATTGACGAGCATAATATACTTTAATTATTTTACACTACGTATTCGTTATAACTGGAAAATATTATTATTGCAGCATTCTGATGTGCCTGTGAAACACATTTTTCTTTTCTCTTTAAAAAACAAGTTTGAGTTTTGAATGAGCGCGCTGGGCAACATGATCCAAAGCTCGCACATGACTTGTAAAAGCTATTTGTGAAAATAATCAATTTTAAATAATCAAAATATCAAAATTGAAACTTGAACTTTATGCTTAAGTGTTTTTCTGCACCTGTGAAAAGCATTATTTTCCCGTACATAACTTGTATTTGCTTCTAAGAAAAGTAAACTAATTTACTACATAAAAATCAAATATGGTATTCGAAGTCTTTACTGAAGAGTTCTGGCATCCTTGCAAAACGTAGCCTTGTTTTCAAAAGGGTGATAAATATCACGAAAAGTATCGAAAAACGAACAGCAAAATCTATCACGAGAAGTATGGCGAGAGTAACTCGAAAATTATAGGAAAAAGTCTTATAAAAAGTGTCAGCAAAATGTATTGCAGTAGGTAACGCGAAAAGTATCGCATAGAGTAACACAACAATCGTATAGAGTAACGCAAAAAGCACTGCAATAAATATATCACGAAAAGTAGAATGTATCGCTAAAAGTATAGCATATAATAACGCTTAAAGTAACGTGAAAAATATAAAAAAAAGTATCGGGAAAAATATCACAAAAAGTATCGCCTGAAGTAACGCGAAAAGTATCGGGAAGAGTCTCGAAAAAATTAGAACTAAATGTATTGCAGTAGGTATCGGGAAAAACATCGCATAGTGTAATAAACCAAGTACCCGAAAAGTATTTTGAAAAATATTACAAAAAGTATTGAAAAATTACAGCAAATGGATTATAGTAGGTATCGCGAAAAGTATCGCATAGAGTGACGCGAAAAGTAACGCGATAAGTATCCAGAAAATAATTGCGCAATGTATCGCATAAAGTAACGCGAAGAGTATCGCGAAGAATATTTCGAAAAGTATCCCAAAAATGAAAGCAAAATGTAACACGAAAAGTGCAGGTAAAAGTTTCGTAAAATTACAACAAATCGTATTGTAGTAGATAACACGAAAAGTGCAGGTAAAAGTTTCGTAAAATTACAACAAATCGTATTGTAGTAGATAACACGAAAAGTATCGCATAGAGTAACACTCAAAGTACCGGGAACAGTATAAAGAGAAGTATCGCCTTGAATAGCGCGAAGAGTATAGGAAAAATAATGTGGAAAGTATCTAAAAAAGTATCGATAATTTACAGAACAATGTATTGCGAAAAATATCGCGTAGAGTAACACAAAAACAAATGTGTTTTGTTGCCATTGCCATTCAAGTTTTGTTTAAACCGTCCGTGAATTTTTCATAAGTTAATGTAGACACAATATTTTGGTAACGTCTTAAAGAGAATAAAATTGCCTTTTATTTGCTATTTTTAAAATTATCCTTGGTTTTTTGCTTCGAAAGTTACAGGTTTTTTAAGAAAAGGTATAATACACAGATTTAAATGTAAAAATTTTTGGTGTTTCTATAGTTATGAGACGCACTGTATGTATAGTAGATATATAAATATTTATGAAAATATGTATAGATCTCAGTGTATGAGAATCTAAAATAATTGATTTAAAGGACTAACGTAATAAATTTGTAACGCCATAATTCTAAAGATATATAATGAAAAGTAATAGGGAGGAAGAGGGGCGGAGGAAGGGTGTTTATTCTGGAATCGAGTTTATTCTGGAACCCCTTCCGTGGATTGCTACCTTGACGTGGGCCCTATAGGGACGGTGGAGCGGCTCCTCAGGTCGAACCGGGAAACATATTCAAACCTAGCCGGTGGGGGAGGGGATGGATGGAAGGACTCCCAGTAAAACGGGCTCTCCTGTGGATGGGATCCACCTAACAGGGGATATCACTAGATATCACTGGCTGCCTAACAACAATGGGACCCCCAATATTCGAAGGCTCCCATGAATGGGCTCTCCCCGGGCTGGGGGCGAGAATCGGATCCTTCTTCTCTCCAAAGAGAAGGGGGAAACGAAGATGGTTCCGGCGGTCCGACTAGAGGCTAAGGGCAATCCCCCAACACGGCGAAGGTGTTAAAATGAAAATGCTGGGTAAAAAAGAAACGGTTGCAAAAGCGCCAGCAATTCCGGGGCTCCTAGCCCTAACTTCTGTACGCAACCGACTGCGGGGGCGACCCTGACGGCCAACACCGGAGTCCTCCAAGGAAACGTTAAGGCTGAGGGTCCTCGGGCGGCTGCGGGGGCAACCGTGACGGCCAATACCGGAGCCCATCAAGGTAAAAAGGTAAGAAATAAACATAGGTATAGGAAACGCTCCACGGGGTCGAAGATACGTAAGGAGGATTCTGGAGGGCGTGCGGAGAAGGCTCGCCCCAGCGATACACCCAAAAGAACGGGAGCTACATCAGGGCGGTGGCCACGGCTCTCAAGGTAGCGGCCGTTCCTGTTGGGTACCCTGAGGTACGCCTCAGCAAATCAGAAGGCAAGCAGGTGCTGGTGGCTTTTGAGGGAGAAATCGACAATGCGCCCGATGGAGCCTTTTTACCTAACTTCTTGGAGAATTGGTTCCAGAGAGGCGCGCAGATTTTCCAATACAAGGACCAAGGCGATAAGGCATGGCTGGCGAAAAACGCTAGGAAGTGGACATGTGGGGAGGGCACCCAACTCAAAACTATTGAGATGGGTGACCGCGAGAAGCTGGTCAAAGCTCTGATTTACGTCCCGGAAGTATGCACCTCCGAGGTTGCAATGAAGAGAATTTGCAGGCAGAACCCCACTCTTAAACCAGAATCCTGGGCGGTCACCGGCAGTATGACGGTGACCGACAAGTCGGGGGTAAAGAAGGCGGGCGATTTGGGCCCTTCTGGAGCCGAAACAGGTGGAGGTGCTGAAGCCCCTGGACTTCAGACCTTTCTGCGATTCGGCTAGAGCCCATGTCGTGCTCTTATCTAAATGCAAATTGGGCGAGGTATGTCCATCGGGTAGGTCCGCAGAGGAGGAGGAGGAGACCATGGAGTTGGAACCCGCCAGTGAAATGGAAAAAGCGGTGGGCAACGGAGGGAAGATGGCCGATACTAATGGATAATTGGGGGAGGCCTAGAACTGTGAGCAAGACCACGGGGTCCGGTTTTATACCGTTTCCCACAATCTCGTGCACGCAAATCAACTTGCACCATAGCAAAAGCACCTCGGCAGTTCTAGCCAGACGACTAGCAAAGGTGCATACAGGCATATGCCTAATCCAAGAACCTTGGATTCATAAAGGCAAGATAGCAGGTTTAGGAGGTTGTGGCAATCTGATCAGTGGCAGCACCGTTTCGACAAGGACGTGCCTTGTCATCAAGGGATTGCAAGTGGAGACGGTGCCTAAACACTGCCCGAGAAACCTAACCACAGCAAGAACCAAATATAGGTCAGACAAAGGTGACACAAGGGACGTCCTGGTAACGGCAGCCTATTTCCCGACCAGGGAGTAGGTCTAATCATCGGATGTGATGCCAACGCGCATCACGTTATATGGGGCAGCTCGGAAATCAACGCGACGGGAGAAAAGCTGCTAGAGTACCTAGTCTCGACATATATGGACATTATAAATAAGTGTACAAAACCGACCTTCCAGAACTTGATCAGGGAAGAGGTATCGACATCACCCTTGTATCGAGATCGGTATGGACGGAAATAAAAGGCTGGCAGGTGTCGAAGGAAGTCTCGATGTTGGATCACAATTTTATTAAGTTTCTGATAGGAGGGACGGGGGCAGAGGCTAGGCTGAAAAGAAACCCGAGGAAGACAAACTGGGATGGTTATAGGGAAGAACTCAAGGCTAAGATCATTAACCTCCCCACCACTTATGGGACGGTGGAGGACATAGATCACTGCTGCTAGATCCTACAAGGCACAATTATCAGTTCGTTTGAAAACAACTGTGAGTTAAGGAAAAGTGTAGCTTCCAAGGGGGCACCATGGTGGAACCACTCCTTGGAAAAACAACGCAAAATGGTAAGACGGCTGCATAATAGATCCAGGCGAACTAAGGGGGATCGGGACCTGCTTCTCTTTAGAACGGCACAAAAGGATTATAAGAGGTTAATCGAATTAGCTAAGGTACAGAGGTGGGGACGACTCTGCGAGAATATGAAGAATCTGACAGACACTGCCAGATTGTGCAGAATTCTACAGAACCCCAAAGGCCCACTCACGGATACAATCGACTGAAGTCAGATGCATGGGCGGAGGACAGGCAGGAGGCATTAGGTGGGTTACTTGAGGCCCACCCTCCGGATTTTCAAGCTTTGGAGGAGGAGGTAAGCTCCCGGCTATACATGAGAAGCGGGGACTGGAAGCTGGCACGCCTCATAACGGATAAATAAAGAAAAGCGTGGGCAATAAGCACCTTCGAGCCCTACAAGACTGCCGGGCCGGACGGAGTGTTCCCGGCGCTGCTACAGACAGGACACGAGGTGCTCCTGCCCGCCCTAGAAAAGTTGTTCAGCGCATGCCTGGCTCTGGGACACGTACCTAGAATCTGGAGACAGGCCAAGGTAGTGTTCCTACCGAAAGCAGGCAAGGCACAACACTCAGTACCAAAGGACTTTCGACCAATCAGCCTGACGTCGTTTTTACTCAAGACGATGGAAAGACTGATCGACAGATAGATAAAGGAAACAGCGCTGGTAGAGGCACCGCTACATACCAGGCAGCACATCTACCAGGTAGACAAGTCGGTGGAAACAGCCCTGGCGGAGGCGGTCAGTTTCATACAGAAAGGAAAGGAAAAAAAGGGCATGGTACTAGTCGCTCTCCTGGATGTGGATGGTGCTTTCAACGCGGTTCTAGAGACACTTTACAGGTGGACCTGGCGCATGTTAATCAGCAGGTGGATAGTAGCCCATTGGGGTAGGCACGCAAGGAAAGGCAAAGTGACCAAGGGATGTCCACAGGGGGGAGTCTTCTCCCCAACAATGTGGTGTCTGGTGGTCGACGAACTGATGCGGCCGCTAAACGCAGCTGGTTTTTACGCATAAGCGTATGCAAATGACATTGTCATGATGGTTAGAGGTGATAATGAAGACGTGCTCACGTGTCTCATGCAGCACGCACTAGGGATAATGGGGGCCTTTTGCAAGTCGGCGAAGCTCGGGGTCAACCCCAATAAGGTCGATGTTATGCTGTGCACCACCAGGTATGAGGTGAAAACGATCGATGAACTCCACCGGGGGGGCGTGCCCCTTAGCCTCGTCAAAAACGTCAAATACCTGGGCGTCACTCTAGACGGCAAACTAAATTGGGGTAGACACATTGAAGGTAAATGCGAGAAGGCTATTAGCACGTTCTGGGCCTGTAGAAGGGCCTTTGGCAATACCTGGGGGCTGCAACCGGAGAAAGTAAGCTGGCTCTACGAGTTCATCATCAGCCCGAGACTGGCACATGGAGCCCTCGTGTCGGGTCACAGGATAGAACTTAAGGTACATAAAAAGGCACTGGATAGTGTTCAAAGGTTAGTGCTGGGATGCATGATAGAGTGCGTTAGAACGACACCTACATGTCGCGCTAGAAATCCTAATGAACCTCACACAAAACAAATTAAATAAGGTACTAATGGTAAATGCCTTTAAAACTTGCTGCAGGCTGAAAGAAATACCGAGCAGCGACAACTTCAGAGACAACGAGGTTGAAACGCTGCCGGTCATTGACAATTTAGGCTATGCTAGAATCACAGAAAGGATACAGTTCTCCAACCCTTACAAGGTCTTTCTCCCGAACAGGGCAGAATGGAGTGAAGGGGGACACGAACTTATAAAAGTAGGTATCGTCTGGTACATGGATGGCTCTAAGGCCGAAGCGGGCGTAGGAGCAGGCGCGTGGGGATCGGGCAGCACAGAAGAGATAGTGTGCTCACTGGACTCCCACGCGACGGTGTTCGAGGCTGAGGCCAGAGTCATTACGGAATATGTGGAAGGCCTCTCGGCCAGGGATATCGGGCAGAGGACAATAGTTATCTGTTCGGCCAGCAAGGCGGCTCTGCTGGCGTTGGATAATATTAGCACGTCCTCTAAAGAGGTGCTAAGCTGCAGGAAGGCCCTGGTCACTCTCTCAGCGCGTAACCTAGTGAGGCTGGTGTGGGTGCCAGGACACTCGGGTATCCAAGGTAATGAGAAGGCAGATAGGCTGGCGAGCAGAGGCACCAGACAGGTAAGGGCAAAATACTGCGAGACAGCAGTCCCACCCTGCGATGTCAGAAGGGCTGCAGGGGCCTGGCTGAGGGAGAAACTACGCGAAAATTGAGATTAGGCAAGCAAAGGCGCTATTGGGACACAACCCACCGAAAGACTGGATAACAGCTATGAAAGGCCTAGGCAGAAGCAAGCTTAGGTCTATTATTGGCTGGTTGACTGGTCACTGGAAGGTGGGATATCATCTTCATAAGATAAAGCTCTATGAGGTAGGCCAGTGTAGATGGTGCGGTTACCGAGAGAAGTTAACTCTACACCTAATGTGTAAATGCCCCGTCTTCGTGGGGACTAGACAGAGTGCCTCGGGCGTCCCTTTTATGGAACCGACCGCGATAACGTCACTCAATCTGGAATCTATAGGCCAGGTAACACAGGCAATCGACATAAGGCTAATACAACAGTAGGCTCCATTTTTTCTAGGACAGGGGGAGAAGCACAATGGGCGTTGCCTGAGTGCTGGACCAGCATGACCCCGAGCAGAGGCCGCCGCCGTCACCTCCATAACCACGACTATGACTATGACTTATTCTGGATTCCGTCGCGCGATGATTTTCATTTTGGTCGCAAAATACTCGTAAGAGTTCGTAGAAATAATATACGCAAAGATCCGAGACGGGCCGATGCCTTTGGGTTCAAGTTGATTTCAAGACCACTGTGTGCGGTTTCTCCATTTATGATTTTCCAATGTTCAGCAAGTCGTGTGCCCATAGGATTGCAATAAATCAATCTGAAACTTGATTTCTTTATAATAGTGTTGTTATAATTTTGGAGTACACAGTCCTTTGTGGTACAGGTGTTTGATATTACATAATTATTTTCAAATGCTATACTTGCATTCCATGCGCAAGGACAGTTTTGAAAAAACATCATTTTTAAATACTCACTAGTGATTTTACCAAAATTTGCACTATATTTTTATAACAACATAAACAATTTATCACTAAAAAAATTGTTTATTAGTTACTGTTAAATAAAATTTTAATCACTATATTTCACTTTCGTATATATTATAAAAAATGTCCTCTTTAATAAACACGTTTATTCACTTGCAAGAGACGCTTTTTACAAAAAATACTTTTATTCTTGCACACTTTCGTACTTATTCGAATACTATCTAACAAAACAAATTATTTACTCCTACGTAAATTAAATATTGGAAAAATAAATCTAGCGGTCGCGTGAATATAATAAAGCCGAAATATTTTTTCGCTCTAGTCTAGCTCATACTCAGAATATTCCAGAGCCAGCAAAGGCTTGTTTACTAAACGCCCTGCTTATTTTGCGAGTTCTATCGCGCACCGAACGTAAACAATGCCCGCGCATACGTTTTCCTAGGCCGCTTCGAATGCCGTTGAAAGTATTTTTCGGCATGCACGCTCGCAATATTTTCACGCGCGATCCGCACTATGCACTTTTCCGCTGGATATCTCGATAATCCCCACGACTTAATGGGTTTTGCGGAGGACGCCAATTATGTAACAGGGATTTTATCTGATGTAATCACGCGATATATTAATAGTATATTCGAGCATGAATAGTATGGGGAAAGGTATAGTCAAGACCAGCTCATTATGTTCAATGTAAAATATAACTGTATTGTCAAAAATTGGAAGGGGCACATAGGCACATAGACCACTGCACGTGTGTTCACGCAGGCATGTAACCGGGACAGGAGAATATCATGTGAGAGAGAGAAAGAGATAGGAGAGTCGTGATGTCAAACAATCACTCACATGAGTTCCTCGACGCCGAGTCGCACACTCTCTCTAGCAGGCCGATTGCGAAGCAGTCTCGTGCTCTGCGTCACTCGCAGGTGCCGCCCGCAGTCCTCGCAGCTCTCGCCGTAGTCGTTGCACCGGGCTACTCTACATGATGGCTCGAATGTCTCTACACATAACTTTTCATCCAAATATCCTCAAATATTCTCCAATAACTCAAATTAAAGGTCTGAATGTCAGATTTATTTTAATCATGTGTAGAATTGTCTGTAATTTATAATACCTCACGTGAATTACGTCAGACTTTAATAGTATGTCGTCTCGATTGGGTGAAAGAAGCAAGCTGGATAAAAAATTCACTGTCGTGCTATAAGTTTAATACACCTAACCAAACCAAGTGCATTATTATCTAGGACGTTTGAACTATATTTCCTGAAAGTTATAGCTCAAAAGGTACTCAGAGAAAAAAGTTACAGGGGTACCAACGTAAGGATTTTCAAACAGGTACCAATTTTCCAAAGGCTGTAACTTGAAAATTCAGAACACTCTACTAGTTCACACGGGACCCAGGGACTTCCAATGACCTTACGGGCTGAACATTTTTTGGAGAGCTTATTTTCATAGGTACTTTCATTTAAAAAGTTGGCGGTAAGTTCGAAAACTCGAGTGCGCACGGATTTTTTAAATTTCTTTGGAATGACTGATATATATTCTATTATTGTGATTCTCTGAAAAATCGAGATAACAATTTTTTCGTTTTTATTTCTTCGGTAAAAATGTTTCTCTTGATATGTAGAATGTATCTGAATTTCTTCAGATTTTTTGAAACACTTATGTTCAAAGTTGATTAAGGCTAAATATGAGCATGCAGTCATTTTTTACAATTTTTAGCAAATTTCAACTACCGTTTACTCAACAAAATTAAATTTGTTAAAAAATAGCAACATAGGAATTTTTAGAAAATTTTCTGAGTTTTTCATAATAAATGGTTCCAAAACCTTTTATTGCACCTTTCGATAATTAATCTCATTTTAAAACTTAAAATCCTTAAGAAAGTGGGTTTGATCACTCGAACCATTACACAAAAAATCATGAAGATAGTTTTTTTCAGTACAAAAGTGACTGCCATAGTCCCAAAATGGAAGAAGAGCAATATTTGTATAAAGAAATCAAAATAACATGAAATATTATGAAAAGAGATTTTCATTTTACACTTTCTTGACAATAGTCAAGAAAATATAAAATACAAACTGATTACTCGTTGGGTATTTAATCATTTTAAAAAAAAATCTAATGGACTCCACGAGCTATAAACCCATATACATCTCAAATGGACTTTCGTCATTCCGCTTTCTCCAATTCGGATAGGAGACTGTACTATAATAGTCTTTTACCCTCCGAAAGAGAATTAATCCGAAAAAAAACGTCCGAAAGAGAGGAGAGTTTAAGCAAAAAAGATATATATTTCGAATGTAACTAAAAGTTACGAATATAGGTTTCTTTTAAAATATAATGATAAAATTATGTAATAGCGTTTTAGCTCCAGTACTTTGCCAGTGAGCTATCGTCAGTGCAATGCTGGAAAGTACCTATTACAAACGCTAAATGATACTCCAGAGTCAATCATATATGGAATAGAAATGCTAAATTTGCATATGGATACAAGAAACTTGCATCCATCTTGTGATAAAACCAAGAATTGTAAGACATATTTGTGTTCTACTGCCAAAATATTGTAAAAGGAAATTTCCATTTTACACTTTCTTAACAATAGGCAAGAAAGTATAAAATGCAAACTGATTACTTTTTGCGTATTTAATCATTTTAAAGAGAATCTAATGTACTCCACCAGCTATAAACCCATATACAACTCAAACAGACTTTCGTCACTCCGATTTCTCCAATTTCGATACGTGACTATATTATAACTAGCATCCCCCGTCGCGGCTTCGCCCGCGATTTGAGTGTCTGGAATTCATTTGTTAATAGAATTCATTCAATCATATAATTATGATTTTCTGTTTTATTTGTAATAATAAATCAATAAAAAATGTCTTAGTCTAAAACTTCTCTGTAAACTACGTTAGCGACGTTGCCTTTTGGAGCTAATATTACCAGATTACTGGCGGAGCTTACCCTAGAACATCCCACATAAAACTGTCCGTGAGAGAAACAGTTTTCTATCAAGTCGATGCCAGCCATTTTCAATGACTGCCCTTGAGATTTGTTGATGGTCATGGCAAAGCACAACTTGATTGGAAACTGTATTCTCTTAAACTCAAACGGATAGTCTGATGGGATTAAAGGTATTCGCGGAATAAGAACTGATTCCCCGCGAGCACTTCCAGTGATTATTGTAGCTTCTATAACATTTTTACGAAGAGTTTTTATTTGTAGTCTAGTTCCGTTACACAATTTAGGAGGACAAAGATTTCTCAGCAACATTATAGGCGCACCAACTTTGAGGTTGAATCTATAAGGTGGAAACCCAGGTGGAATCAAACTATTTAAAAATTCAACAGGGTAGTGGACAGCATCATCGGTTTCAATAACAGAATCAAATGATTTATATTCAGCAATCTGTTCTTCAAAAGCATTCAAGAGTAGCTCATTAATGGTAGCTGCTTTATCATTTTTTGGCGTTAAAATAGCTTGCTCGCACAACCAATCTATGGGTTTATCTTTTATATTATTCACATCAGGATATATCTTGGAAATAAGTTCTGATAATGTGGTGACTACCGTACATAAATTTGATGGAATAACAATCTCATCTTCTACGGACGGGAAAGTTCCGTTGCCTATTTGGAGTAGTGTTTCTGCGAAAATTCCGGCAGATTCATCATTATTTAAATAAACTCTCATATTTGTGTGCAGAGAAAGTTTTTGAATATGAGGCCATAAATATGACTTCTTTTATGCAAGAATTCACTTCATCCGTACGTATACCTCTAGGTACAACAGGCAATGTTTGCCGGAAATCTCCAGCTAATAGAATAGTGACTCCCCCCATCAATCTATCATTTCCCCTTATATCTTGCAGTGTTCTATTGAGAGCCTCAAATCCACCTTTATGGGCCATTGTGCATTCATCCCAAACTATTAACTTACACTCTTTCAAAACTTGTGCCATATTAGACTGTTTTGAAATGTTACAAATTGGTGTCTGGAGTTTATTTAGGTTCAAAGGTAATTTAAAAGTAGAATGAGCCGTTTTACCTCCTTGCAGCAATGTAGCTGCAATTGCTGAAGAAGCAACAACTAAGGCTATACGGTTGTGTTTTCTTATTTTCGAAAGTAAAAGATTAATGAGGAATGTTTTACCGGTTCCTCCAGAAGCATCAAGGAAAAACATTTGACCGCTACTTTTCTCGACGCTTTCTAAAATTATTCTGTAAACGTGAGACTGTTCATCGTTCAGTAAAATTTCGCTATCAGTTATAATTTGTTCCAGAGCATTCGTATCGTAACTGATTTCTCGAATATAGTCTCTGTTTTGTAGAGATAACTCATCTCTAGATGGCTGAGGCAGACCATATTGCTGCAGACATTGACCACCCATTGACAAAAAACTATCCTCCAGACAAACTAAGCATTTATTATAAATTTTACTCAACATTGAGTTGATGATCCCATCTTGTAAGTGAGCTTCCATTTCACGCCGAATATCTTCTGAAAGATGATCTTTGTACTTTTCCCAAAGACTTGAAGCATCAGATAAATGACAAAATAATAACATAACCGCAAACAAATTTCGCAATCTGAGTGGAGAGTCACAAAGTACTGTTTCTTCCAACGTTGCATCCCAGTGCTTTTCGTCTTCTAATAAACCTAAGGCTTTACACACTGCCTGAAATGTAGGTTGTACAATGCCATCAACAGTTTTCAATTCCAAAAAAGATTTTGGACCTCGAACTTCGTGAAGCAAAAGGCGTAGATAATAATACTCAGAGATATTAGGGTGGATGGTATATACTCTACCTAGAGCCGTATCTTTCTTTACTTCAGGTCAGCCAATGACATCATCCCCACGTTTTCTTCTTTCAAATTTATTTTTCTTCCATGTGTAATAAGATGAAACTTCAACGTAAAGAAAATTTTTTTCTCTGCGAAAATTTAGTAAGAAATGGAAGAAGCGTTTCAACCGTTTGCACGCACGGAGGGTGTGATTTTTTCGAATTGTTTTTTTCCTAACGTCGTGCCAAATATGATGCCGCAAGAACCATCCTGAAATCTCTTTTCCCCACATAAATATAGTACAGCTGGAAAAAATGCACATTTGACGCATTTCACCCCCTGGGGGTGAAATTTAAAAAGCTAAAATTTTTTTCTGAGTAATGATATTCCAGATATAATGCCGCAATAACCATCCTGAAATCTCTGTCCCCGCAGAAATATAGTGAAAAAACGAAAAATGCATATTCGACGAATTTCACCCCCTGGGGGTAAAATTCCGAAAAACCCAGAAATTGCTTTTTTCCTGATGTTATTCCAGACTTTTTGCCGCGAGAACCGTCTCGAAATCTCCTTTTCCCGCAGAAATATAGTAAAAAATCGAAAAAACACATTTTAACCCTTTCCATCCCCGGGGGGTGGAATTTAAAAAAACCGATTCTTAGTGAGCACCTACTATGTGGGTAGAAGGTACTCACAAATTTTCAAGTTAATCGGATGAGTGGTTTTGGCTAGGCATTGATGAATCAGTCAGTCAGTCAGTCAGGACAAGTATTTTTATATATAGATAGAATATAGAATATAGATAGAAGAGAAGATAGTCTTTTACCCTCCGAAAGGGAAATAATGCGAAAATAAAATCCGAAAGAGAGGAGAGTTTGAGCAAAAATAATAATAATATATATATATATGTTGAATGTAAATAATAGTTGATAATAAAAGTTACTTTTAAGAAATAATTACTAAATTATGTAACATTGTTTCGGCTCCAGTACTTTGCCAGTGAGCACATGAAATATTGTTTAAAAAATTATTAAAATGCATATTTTGGCACTAAAGTCATATTTTGCTTTAAACGACTTTAAATATAATGGCTTAAAAAAAGTGCTATAATTTACGACCAGTTTAAAAAAAAAATTTTGTTTTTGATTTCCCAGAGAATTATCCATATATATGAAAATACGCTCATACTTAGCTCCAAACAAATTTAAGCATGTGAACTTAAAAAAATTTGGAAAAATATACAAGCATTCTTACAAGGGCTTAAAAAACTTGAAAAAATTCACAAACATTTTACATACCAAAAGACACATTTTCTCCGAAATAAAAAAACATTTTTGTTCTCGATTTCCCAGAGAATTATCCATATATATGAAAATACGGTCATATTTATCTCCAAACCACTTTAAACATATGGACTTAAAGATATCTGAAAAAAATTTCCAACATTCTACATACTAAAAGGACCATTTTCTCTGAAATTAAAAATAAATTTTGTTTTTGTTTTCGATTTCTCAGAGAGTTATAAATTTATATATACAAATATAGGTTATTTTCCGAAAAATCGAGAATATACGTATATATATATATGGTATATATATATATATATATATATATATATATATATATATATATATATATATATATATATATATATATATATATATATATATACCAAGGCTGACCGGTTTACCCTTTGATGTGGGAAAAACCGGTCAAAATAATTTTTTCTTATTTCGGCTTGTAGCTTTGATAACATAAATTTTTATATAAAACAAATAAGAAATATTTAAAGTAGATAGTTTGAACTAACATGATAATTATTTAAAGTTAAAAAAAACTATTTAAAAGTGGAAATAACAAGCACGTTCGCTTAGGTGACCGGCAATACCCCGTTATCCCCTGTAGTTATATATATATATATGGGTCAATCCATTCCAAAACACACACGGCTCTGCCCAAAAATGGTAAAGACTTAGAAAAACTTGTATAGAGTCAAAATTTAGGATTTTATGTAGTATCAATAGCTATGTGGCGCTTTTCAAAATTTTCAAAATGGCGGTCCCAAAAACCCGATTTTCTGACTAGTATTCCGAAAATTTTCCGATTTTTTTCAATCAAATTTTCAAAATTCAAATTTTCCAATCCTTCATAAAAATATAGATAAAAGACGAAAATTGTGAGTAAAGGTCATTTTATATGTTCTCGGGTACGCTGAATCCGAATCCGCTGACCGTTTAACCTTATCACTCCAGGATTTGCTCTAACCTCAAAAAATACCTCAAAAACGCTCAAACAGGCATGATTATGGCTAGATAAAGGTTCGTGGCGATGCATTTGTTCTTTTCAAGGGTCGCGTATTTGGCCCCAGAAACTCATGTCAAAATTCTAGCTCAAAACAAAATTTTATTAAATATACAGTTAATAGATTAAATTCAACAGAGTTTTCAAAAAAGAAAAAATAAAAATGTCAATTCATTTGGCCCGAGAAACTCATGTCAAAATACAAGTTCAAAAGAAAATTTTATTAAATAAACAGTTAATATATTACATTCCATTGAGTTTTCAATAAGATAAAAATTAAAATGTCAATTCACTTGGCCAAGAAACTCATGTGAGAATGCTACGTCAAAAGAAAATGTTATTTAATAAACATTTAATAGATTAAATTCAATTGAGTTTTCAAGAAGATAAAAATTAAAACGTCAATTCACTTGGCCCAAGAATCTTATGTCAGATGCTAGGTCAAAAGGAAATGTTATTAAATAAACAGTTAATAGATAACATTAAATTGAGTTTTCAATAATATAAAAATTAAAATGTCAATTCGCTTGGCCAAGAAACTCATGTCAGAATGCTAGGTCAAAAGAAAATATTATTTAATAAAAATTTAATAGATTAAATTCAATTGAGTTTTCAATAAGATAAAAATTAAAATGTCAATTATCTTGGCCCAAGAAACTCATGTCAAAATGCTAGGTAAAAAGGAAATGTTATTTAATAAACATTTAATACAAATTAATTTCAATTTAGTTTTCAAATAGAAAAAAATTAAAATGTTAATTCATTTCCCCCGAGAAACTCATGTCCAAATACTGGTTCAAAAGAGAATTTTATTATATAAGCACTTAATAGATTAAATTCAATTCAATTTGAAAAAAAGAAATGAAAATAACAATTCACTTGGCCCCAGAAACTCATGTCAAAAAACTAGTCCGAAAGAAATTTCATCAAATAATCAGTTATTAGATTAAATTCAATACAATTTGAAAAAAAAACAGAAAATGTCGATTCATTTGTCCCGAGAAACTCATGTCAAAATGCTAGATCAAACGAAAATTTTATTAAATAAACAGTTAATAGATTAAATTCAATTCTGTTTTCAATAAGATAAAAATTAAAATGTTAATTCATTTGGACCGAGAAACTCATATCAAAATGTTAATTCAAAAGAAAATTTTATTAAATAAACAGTTAATAGATTTTTTTTTTTTAACTCGCAAAAATCATCATGGACACCATCCCCTGAGTTCCTGCACTCTGGGGTGGTAGTGTGGGACTCCACTGGCGCGCTGTCCATCCTCAACTGATGTCCGTGCTCAATGCCGGATTACAGCCGAGGCGGGCTCGCCGCCGTGTCCTACGCACTAAAAACGAGTGTGCCGCGAACGCCCCCCACCCGGTACCGCTTTCGCATTACTTCGAGTGGGGGGCCGCCTGTCTTTTTCTTCTTTCGTCCTCAGTCAGTCCTGCCAATTTTCGTTTGTCTTGTCTTTTCGTCAGCCTGGCCCGTCGGCCAACCAACCGTCTTCCCGTTTCGCGCGGAGGACCTTTTCGATATACAATGCTACCGCGTCCCACTTGTCTTTGCTCTCCAACATCGTTGCAACAATGTTGGCTGGCGCTGTCGGCCCCGTAATGGTCTCCAGTCTTCGTCGTTCTTCGGTCCAGTGCGGGCACACGAAAAATGTGTGTTCCGCGTCGTCTTTGTTGTGCCCACAGTAAGTACACGCCGGCGTTCTAACCTTCCCCATTCTGTGTAAGTATTGTCTGAAGTATCCGTGCCCAGACAAGAACTGGGTGAGGTAAAAACTCACCTCCCCGAATTGCCTGCCCAGCCACGGAGCCAGTTCCGGTATTAGTTCGTAGATCCATCGTGCCTGTTGCTGTCGACGTGGTTGTGGTCGTTGCCTCTCACCCAGCCATTCGTCCTGCCACGCCGTCATTGTCCGTACCCGTTCTTCTGTCGCTGCGCGGGCCCTCCCGAACTCGTGGCTCCGCTCGTATATCCGCTTTCGCTCTTGCGCAAGCAGATATACGGGGATAACTCCGGCGATAACGAATATCGCTGCCCTTGAAATCGTTCTGTACGCGCTTGCTATTCCAAGTGCTCCCTTGCGCTGCACCGCCGCTATGCACTTTCTATACTTTTCCTTGCTCATGGCATCGGCCCAGACCTCCGCTCCGTAGAGGAGAATGGAGTTCGTGGTTGACATGAGCAGTCTGCGCGTTGCAGGTCGTGGCCCGCGCACGTTGGCCATGAGCCTGCTTAATTCGGCTACCCGTTTCGCCGCCCTATTCGCCGTGATTCGGAGGTGAAGAGCGAATGTCAGCTTATTGTCTAGGGAAAACCCCCAGATACTTAGCCGCCGGACGCGTCCTCACCATCGCGTCACCTACCGTTATGTCCATTGCTGTCTGGATTCGTTTCCTAGTCAGCAATACTACTTCCGTCTTATCTAAAGCTAGCCGTAGTCCGTGCTCACGCATCCCGCGAAGTATGCACCGCATGGCCACGGTCAGCTGGAACTGGGCAGTATCTACGTCGCGCGCAACTATTACCACCGCTACATCGTCCGCGCATCCTATCAGCGACACCCCGATCGGCATCTGGAGTCTCAGCATTGCGTCATATAATACTAACCAGAAATCCGAACCCAAAATCGACCCCTGCGCCACGCCGGCCGTGACAGGTCTGACTTTGAGTCCTTCGTCCGTTTCGTACAAAAGCTTTCTGTCACTCAGATAGTCCTCAATCCATCGCAAGGCATAGTCTGGCACCCCAAAGGCTCGAAGAGCCGCCAGGATGTCGACCCATCTCGGGATTGAAGGCGTTCTTAACATCAAGCGTTGCCAGCACGACTATCGGTCTAGCCGCATGACACGCCTCATCTGTTCTAGCGACCGACGCTGTTACTTCGTGCACCGCGCCTATCACCGATCGAACCTTCCTGAAACCGTGCTGGTTATCGGAAAGATCGCCTGCTTCCCGGATCGCTCCCTGGATCCTTGGCCTAAGAAGCAGCTCAGCTGTTTTCCCCATCGTATCGAGCAGACTAAGAGGTCTGTAAGCGGATGGAGAATTTGGGTCCCCTTTATTTTTATCGATGAGAACCAATCGGGCACTCTTCCAGCGGTAGCTGAATGCCCCCTCTACCAAACATGTATTGTACATTTCTAGCAGTATCTGTGGCCTACACTTCGCGATTATCTTTATTGCTTCTACTGGTATTCCGTCCGGTCCTGGTGCCTTTCCGCCCTTCAGGGAGGAGGTAGCTGTCAAAAGCTCCCCCTCCGTGAACAGCGGGATATCGTCCGCGCGTATGTCGGTATATTCCGCGTGGTCCGTAAGTGGATGGGTTGGAAAGAGCCCGTCAATTTTCAACGGTTTCGATTTTTCGCGTGCTCATCACCGAATTGGCCGCTCGTGCTTTCAGTTTTTGGGTTACTATCTTATAGCCCATCCCCCAAGGGTCGCCGTCGACGTCCTCGCAAAGTTGTCTCCAGCAACGAAGCTTGCTGTGCTTGATCGCATAGCGAAGCTGCTTCCGTGCCACCCTATACTGCTGCATGAGATCGTCGCTTCCTCCCCGGAGTCGCGCACTCTGTGCCGCCCGTCTGCGCGCATGGCACTCTTTCCTGAGTGTCGCGATCTCGTCGGTCCACCAGTATACCGGTTGTCGTCTGTTTCTCGTGCACATCCGTGGCATAGCGGCGTTGCACGCTTTCGCTATCACTCTCGTCGTTCTTTCTACGAGCACTTCCGCTCTTTCACGGCCTACTCGTACACGTAGAATTCTCGCAGAGGGAGGTTCCGCATCCATTACCACCTCTACCAATTTGTCGCGGTCCATACGTCTGACGTTCCATCGCGGAAAGTGCTCGCTTCGTCTTGACGTGTTTGTCCTTTCGTCTGCGCCCCCTATCTCGAATCGGATGTATTGATGGTCACTACCGTTCTCGTCGTCAGTTACGTGCCAGTTCCGAATATTCCTAGCCAGCCCTTCGCTTGAAAACGTTACGTCTGGTATGGATCGGCCAAATCCAGGCCTAACATACGTTGGTGTCGAGCCTACATTTAGCGTCGTGAGTCCAAGCCTTGCCGATGCGTCGAGTATGAGCTGTCCCCGTCCGTTCGTCATGGGCATCCCCCATTCAATCGCTCTGGCGTTGAAATCCCCGCCAACCACGAGACTGCCAGTTATTCCCCGTAGCGCGTCTTCTAACGTGTCAAGTTTGCGCGTAAATTCGTCAAACTGGGTGAGAGGTATACGCTCACGAACGTAACAGTCCCAACTCTTGCCCACGCGAAGTCCTCTCCGGCCCCCCTGTCCGAGGTCACATGGTCCGCGCGTACCCAGATCGCGGCTGTACCACTGTCGCTTGGCACCCACGACAGGGTATTCTCGTGTTTGTACAATTCCGACAAAAGCATGACGTCCACATCCCACTCCGCGATGAACTGCGGGAGGAGGTCGTGGGCGAGTCTGCTTCTGTGCATATTCCCTTGGAGTACGCAGATCATCTCGAAGGATATAACTTGCATGCCTTAAGGGCCTCTCTGAATACTGTGCAGGCACCTGTTCCTGGAAAATGGTTTCGAGCTGCGATATCGATACCCTTCTCCACGCACAGGAAACAGGTGAGCCTGTTATCTGGTTTGGCTGAGCATGCTGCTGCCTTGTGGCTTTCTTTGCCACATTTCCAGCAACATTTGCTCCTGTCTATTTCTTTGCACAGTTTTTTCAGGTGCCCGTACCCGAGGCATTTGTAGCATCGAGTTACTGTCACCCTTTGTCTAATTCGGCAGTTGTTGATCCAGACGACTCTCATTTTACCTTTCTTTAGCATAATGGCGGCCACGCTGCGATCTAGTTCAGCTAGAGCCATTTTCTGCCCTCTGCCATTCGGATCAAACATGGTTATTTTGATCTATGTCTCACAATCAGTTTCTCGCTTGATTGCATCCCTCACTTCGACTTCTGTTGCCATACAGTCTAGGTCTAGGATTTCAACTGTCGGTCTATCTGTCATGTCTTTGACACTTCCCATTCCCTTGACGGCCTCCTTGATGGCATCACGGAACGGCTGTATATCGGTAGTCCCGTGCTCCAAGATAAGGAGGACGCCACCCTTTTCCGTCGTACGCATCTTGCGTATTTTTGTACCTGTCGCGTCTGGGTCCACACCTTTCTTTAAGGTGCATACAATATCGGCGTACGTCTTGCCCTCCGTCGGCTGTACTAGTATTGCGTCGTGTCTCGTTCTGAGAGCGGGGAGGCCACCCCGGGGTCCGGATGGCGGGCCGAGCCTCTGGGTAGCCTCACTCCCGCGCTGTTTTGTCTTTGGCGCCGTCAGTCTTGTCGTGTCCCCGCTACTAGTACCGGGTCCGGCGGAGGCCTTAGGGACGTCCAAATTTTTACTCTTAACGTGCCTATTCCGTACCTGTTGCCATGCGCCGGCGACAGATTTGGTCTTTTTATTTGGGTTTTCTTCATCTTGTGAAGTAACCCTGTCTCTCTTCCTTTTGGATCTAGGCAGTCGATTGTTTGTGGCCTTCTTGCCACCCTGCGATCCACCGGGACCTTGCTCCGAGGCAGTTTTTGCCTGAGGCAAGGTCTCTGATCTACCCTGAGCTTCACTGCACATCTCAATCAGGAGCTGGACCATGCCGTGTAGTAGGGGTATATCTTTTTTGATAGCCCCTCCTGCACCCTTTTGCTGGTTGCAGATATAATCTGACAATGCTTTCAGCATCATCGTCATTCCCTCCAGGGCAGCTCCCATCTGTTCTGGGCAGTTGCCTTGCAGTTCTTCTGCCATTTTCTCACCTCTTACATTGAGGTTCTTCTCTTTACCTTGGATCTCAAGGAGCCTCTTTTTCGTCTCCTCCCAATCCCGCTTTTCATTTCGTCGTTTTTCGGATGAGGGTGTCCTCTGCGGTGTTTGTTGCCCGCGGAGGACATTCTCTTCCTGCCCATTCATTGCCATTTCATTTTCTTTTCCTGCCTCACCTTCCGTTTCTTTTCTTTTTTGGTTATCCATAAGTTTTTTAAGTGCTCCGGAATACCAGGCCGTCTCCGAACACGGTTACCTCATGGGGTGGGGGTGTGAACGCGGCTATAGCTACCCCCATTGTTATAACCGTTTGGGGCCCGTGACGGGAAACTTACAACCGAAACAGCCTGCGCACGTACACCCAATCATTGGCATCCTGGCACTCCCGCGGGTGCGACGCGTTGACGTCGGGAGATACCACGCTACGCACGTTTCATGCATCATGCAGCACATCCCTTGCAGGCAGCGTCAACATGCTCGTTACGTAGCGTGACCCTTGTATTAGTGTCGGTTGAGGTGTAGTGTATGTGTAATAGTGTCCTGTTTGTAGTGGTGAGTAATATTGTGTGGTGAATGTTTCCCGAGTGTGATCGCGGCAGTATCCCGGCAGCTACGTTGCCGCCGCTGTCCGTCGCACCTTCGCATTTTCCTAAACCTTTCTTTCTTTTTCTGGGCGATACCCGTCTATAGGGCCCCCGACTCTATCATACTTTTTTGTTCGTTCGCTTCCGGGCGATACCCATCTATAGGGCCCCCGTAACACTTGCTTCGAGGCGATACCTGTTCATAGCGCCCCTGCACAGACATTCTTCTATCATACTGTTTAGCATCACGCATCAGGGAGAAGGATGCCTCGGACGCCGCGGAGATGGGTATCCGTTCTCTCATGTTCGTTGGATGTTGTCTGTATATTAGTGTGGTATGTTGTCGTGTACTTGGTTACCGTTTAGTCGCCTTCTGATTGCCAGGCAAACCAACAAATCATCCAGCTACAGTTAATAGATTACATTCAATTAAATTTTCAATAATATAAAAATTAAAATGTCAATTCTCTTGGCCAATAAACTCATGTCAAAATGCTAGGTAAAAAGGAAACGTTATTTAATAAACATTTAATACATTAATTTCAATTTAGTTCTCAAATAGAAAAAAATTAAAATGTTAATTCATTTCGTCCGAGAAACTCATGTCCAAATACTGGTTCAAAAGAGAATTTTATTTTATAAACACTTAATAGATTACATTCAATAGAGTTTTCAAAAGTAAAAAATTAAAATGTAAATTCATTTGTCCCGAGAAACTTATGTCAAAATTCTAGTTCAAAATAAAATTTTATTAAATAAACGGTTAATAGATTAAATTGAATAGAGTTTTCAATAAGATAAACATTAAAAAGTCAATTCATTTGGCCCGAGAAACTCATGTGAGAATGCTACGTCAAAAGAAAATGTTATTTAATAAATATTTAATAGATTAAATTCAATTGATTTTTCAATAAGATAAAAATTAAAATGTCAATTCACTTGACCCAAGAATCTCATGTCAGAATGCTAGGTCAAAAGGAAATGTTATTAAATAAACAGTTAATAGATAACATTCAATAGGTTTTCAAAAAGAAAAAAATTAAAATGTTAATTCATTTGTCCCGAGAAACTCATGTCAAAATACTAGTTCAAATCAAAATTTTATTAAACAAACAGTTAATAGATTAAATTGAATAGAGTTTTCAAAAAAGAAAAAAATTATATTGTCGATTCATTTGGCCCCGGAAACTCATTTTAAATAGCTAGATCAAAAGAAAATTTTATTAAACAAACAGTTAATAGATTAAATTTAATTGAGTTTTCAAAAAAGAAAAAATGAAAATGTCGATTCACTTGGCCCCAGAAACTCATGTCTAAATACTAGTTCGAAAGAGAATTGTGTTAAATAAAAAGTTAATGAATTAAATTTAATACAGTTTTCAAAAAAGAAAAAATTTAAATGTTAAGTCATTTGGCCCGAGAAACTCATCTCAAAATGCTAGGTTAAAAGGTAATGTTATTTAATAAATATTTAATACATTAATTTCAATTTAGTTTTGAAATAGAAAAAGATTAAAATGTTACTTCATTTCGTCCGAGAAACTCATGTCCAAATAGTGGTTCAAAAGAGAATTTTATTATATAACCACTTAATAGATTACATTCAATAGAGATTTCAAAAAGTAAAAAATTAAATTGTTAATTCATTTGTCGCGAGAAACGCATGTCAAAATTCTAGTTCAAAAGAAAATTTTATTTAATAAACATTTTAGATTAAATTGAATAGAGTTTTCAAAAAAGAAAAAAGAAAATTGTCGATTCATTTGGTCCCAGAAACTCATGTTACATACCTTTATGCTAAGAAAATTTAATTAAATAAAAAGTTAATAGATTAAATTAAATTCATTTTGAAAAAAAATAAATAAATAAAAGAGTCGACTCATTTGGCTCGAGAAACTCATGTCAAAATGGTAGCTCAAAAGAAAATTTAATTAAAATTGCAGTTAATATATTAAATTCAATTGAGTTTTCAATAACATAAAAATTAAAATGTCAATTCATTTGGCGCGAGAAACTGATGTCCAAATACTAATTCAAATAATGTGTTATTAAATAAACAGTTAATAGATTAAATTGAATAGCGTTTTCAAAAAAAGAAAATGAAATTGTCCAATCATTTGGCCCCAGAAAATCATATTAAATAGCTAGATCAAAAGAAAATTTTATTAAATAAACAGTTAATAGATTAAATTCAATTCAGTTTGAAAATAAAAGAAATGAAAATAACAATTCACTCCCAATTGGCCCCAGAAACTCATGTCAATAAACTAGTTCGAAAGAAATTTCATCAAATAATCAGTTAATAGATTAAATTCAATACAATTTGAAAAAAAACAACAGAAAATGTCGATTCATTTGGCCGCAAAACTCATATCAAAATGCTAAATCATACGAAAATTTTATTAAATAAACAGTTAATAGATTAAAATCAATTCTGTTTTCAATAATATAAAAATTAAAATGTTAATTCATTTGGCCCGAGAAACTCATATCAAAATACTAATTCAAAAGAAAATTTTATTAAATAAACAGTTAATAGATTAAATTTAATTGAATTTAAAAAAAAGTAAATGAACATGTCAATTCATTTTGACCCAGAAACTCATTTAAAAGTACTAGTTCCAAACAAAATTTTATTCAATAAACTGTTACCAGACTAATTTCAATTCAGTTTTCAAAAAAGAAAAAACGAAAATGTCAATTCACTTGGCCCCAGAAACTCATGTTAGAATACTAGCTCAAAACAGAATTTTATTAACTAAACAGTTAATAGATTAAATTAAATGGAGTTTTCAAAAAAGAAAAAAATTAAACTGTCGATTCATTTGCCCCCAAAAACTCATCTCAAAATACTAGTTCGAAAGAGAATTCTATTAAATAAACAGTTAATGAATTAAATTGAATAGAGTTTTCAAAAAAGAAAAAATTTAAATGTTAAGTCATTTGGCCCGAGAAACTCATCTCAAAATGTTAGCTCAAAAGAAAATCTTATTAAAGATACAGTTAATAGATTACATTCAATTTATTTTTCAATAATATAAAAATTAAAATGTCAATGCACTTGGCCAAGAAACTCATGTCAGAATGCTAGGTCAAAAGAAAATGTTATTTAATAAAATTTTAATAGATTAAATTCAATTGAGTTTTCAATAAGATAAAAATTAAAATGTTAATTCATTTGGCCCGAGAAACTCATGTCCAAATTCTAGTTCAGAAGAAAATTTTATTAAATAAACAGTTAATACATTAAATTGAATAGAGTTTTCAAAAAAGAAAAAAGGAAATTGTCGATTCATTTGGCCTCAGAAACTCATGTTAAATAGCTAGATGAATAGAACATTTTATTAAATTAAAAGTTAATATGTTAAATTCAATTCAGTTTGTAAAAAAAAATAAATGAAGGAATCGATTCATTTTGCTCGAGTAACTCATGTCAAAATACTAGTTGAAAAGAAAATTATATTAAATATACAGTTAATAGATTACATTCAATTGAGTTTTCAATTAGATAAAAATTAAAATGTTACTTCATTCGGCCCGAGAAACTCATATCAAAATACTTGTTGAAAAAAAAATTTTATTAAGTAAACAGTTAATAGATTAAATTCAATTGAGTTTTCAAAAAAGAAAAAATTAAAATGTCAATTCACTTGGCCCCAGAAACTAATGTCAAAATACTAGTTCAAAGAATATTTTATTTAATAAACGGTTAATAGATTAAATTGAACAGTTTTCAAAAAAGAAAAAATGAAAATGTCGATTGATTTGGCCCCAGAAACTCATGTCAAAATACTAGTACAAAAGAGATATTTATTAAATAAACAGTTAATAGATTACATTCAATAGTTTTCACAAAGAAATAATTAAAATGGTAATTCATTTGTCCCGAGAAGCTCATGTCAAAATACTAGTTCAAAAGAAAATTTTATTATTTAAACAGTTAATAGATTAAATTGAATAGAGTTTTCAAAAAAGAAAAAAGAAAATTGTCGATTCATTTGGCCTCAGAAACTCATGACAAATAGCTAGTTCAAAAGAAAATTTTATTATATAAACAGTTAATAGATTAAATTAAATAGAGTTTTCAAAAAAGAAAAAATTAAAATGTTAATTCATTTGGCCCGAGAAACTCATGTCAAAATACTAGTTCGAAAGAGTATTCTATTAAATAAACAGTTAATAGATTAAATTGAATAGAGCTTTCAAAAAAGAAAAAATGAAATTGTCGATTCATTTGGCCCCAGAAACTCATGTTAAATAGCTATATCAAAAGAAAATTTTTATTAAATAAACAGTTAATAGATTAAATTCAATTCAGTTTGAAAGAATAATAAATGAAAGAGTCGATTCAATTGGCCCGAGAAACTCATGTCAAAATACTAGTTCACAATAAAATTGTATTAATTAAACAGTTAATAGATTAAATTGAATAGAGTATTCAAAAAAGAAAAATGAAAATGTTGATTCACTTCGCCCCAGAAACTCATGTCAAAATGGAAGCTCAAAAGAAAATTTAAGTAAAGATACAGTTAATAGATTAAATTCAATTGAGTTTTCAATAAGATAAAAATTAAAATGTTAATTTATTTGGCCCGAGAAACTCAGGTCAAAATACTAGATTAAAAGAAAATTTAGTTAAGTAAAGGTTGTGACGTGTATTTCGCGTCACAATTTTATTAAAACACGGGCAGTCAATCGCGACCAAATCACCCGTCACCAGAGCCGAGCATTTTATATTAAATAATTATTGTTATTAATGGGGGGGTATTGTTATTTTATTCTGTTGATGGAATGAGGATAAGGAGAGTCACGACCGAGGAAAGCCGCAGACCGGTACACACACGCACACATCTACACAACGGCCCCAGCAGATCGTGCCGCATCGTAGACTGATCGGAGCGAGCACCAACGTCGAGCCCGATACACACACGCGTGGCACCAACACCATCACACTGTACGCGCGACTCTTTCTCTCTCTCTCTCGCTTGCTCTTTCTTCCTCGCCTCTCGAGGATGATGAGCCACTGCCCGCGCACACACACACATACGCGCGCGCGACCGCCTTCTCTCCCGATGCACGCAGACCCGGAATGAGAGAGGATTCACAGCAGCAGCGACGGCTTCCTCGAGGCACACAATCTCGGCTGTAGCCACGAGAGAGAGAGAGAGAGAGAAAGAGACCGACGCGGCTGTCGACAGCATGGGGAGAGCTAGCAGCCGCCGCGCCGCGAGCCGCATGAAGCTGCCGGTCTATCGTAGCGTAGGCCGACGTGCGCACGTCGCCGCTGCCAACTGTGATGGTCCGGCGGCGACAAAACCGAAAGCGCCCGATATAGATATACACACCGGGTTGCCCGCGCGTGTATATTTAGCGATTCAAATTGCCCGCGCTTCGTGGGCTAGGCGGCAATCGCGCAGCGGACTAATGGAAATTAGCGACTCAAATTGCCGCAGACTTAGCCTTGATTTTCGCATTTAGGGAAAATCAAGGCCAAGCAATGACAAGAAAGGAGCGGAAGCAACAAGTGTGTGGGCCGAAGGTAGTCAAGAAGAAGAGCTGAAAATTTGGAAGAGATTTCCGCCCTCTCCGATTTTGGGCATTGCCTTCCCGCCCGTTAGAGAATACAGACGTACGTTGTGAGCACCTATCGAGTCTTATTATAAAATCGGCGGACATATAGTAGCGAGGGTAGAATCGGCGAAAGTAATGGCGACCAGGAGAACAAGGAGCACCGCTAGGTGACCACAATTAGTGACGATGAGTGGGCTGTAATTGTCGAGCTTTCCTCGGAACTAATACATAGAGTATGATTTAATATATATATAGCATATTGCCGCCATGTGCTCGGGGGCTACGGAGTAAACTCGTTGGTGGTGTGACACCGTCGTTTAGAATCAGTGCGCGTCGGTCCTGTTGAAGATTACGAATTGTAGTGTCGAAAAAGGGGGATATTACGCGATATTCGAAAAACTCGGGAATAGCGGGGATTTCGTCGTCGCGGGAGACGCGTACGTGGGCTAGCGTAGCCATATTGTTTAGCGACCGGTAAATTGTGTGTAACTTGTAAATTTGGCGACCGTACATATTGTGATTTATAATAAAGCCTAGGTACTTAAAGAGTGAGATTTATGTAATTATTATGTGAGTATATATTCCTGATTTTCCACTTCACGGAACTATCTCTGGGGAAAGGGACTCGTGCATGGCTGGCCGCGCTTTACCTGACGCCCATTATATAAATATAGAGATAAATTCGGTAAAGTGCTGAGCAAAGATTAATAAATAAACAGAGTAACGAAATACCACGTTACAATGTTTATAGATAAAAATGGAATAGAGTTTTCAAAAAAGAAAAAATGAAAATGTAGATTCATTTGGCACGAGAAACTCAGGTCAATATACTAGTTCAAAATAAAGTTTTATTAAATATACAGTTAATAGATTCAATTCAATTGAGTTTTCAAAAAGAATAAATCAAAATATCATAATTATGAATTGTTATCAATCAAAATCAAATCAAACTTAGGTCAAAATACTAGTTCAAAACAAAATTTTATTAAATAAACAATTAATAGATTAAATTGAATAGAGTTTTCAAAAAAGAAAAAATGAAATTGTCGATTCATTTGGCACGAGAAACTCAGGTCAATATACTAGTTCAAAAGAAAATTTTAGTAAATAAACTCATGTCAGAATGCTACGTCAAAAGAAAATGTTATTTTATAAACATTTAATAGATTAATTTCAATTCAGATTGAAAAAAAAGAAATTTAATAGTCGATTCTTTTGGCCCGAGAAACTCATGTCATAATACTAGTTCAAAAGAAAATTTTATTAATTAAAAAGTCAATAGATTAAATTGTATAGAGTTTTGAAAAAAAAAATTAAAATGTTAATTCATTTGGCCCGCGAAACTCATGTCAAAATACTAGCTCAAAACAAAATTTTATTAAATATACAGTTAATAGATTCAATTCAATTGAGTTTTCAAAAAGAATAAATCAAAATATCATAATTATGAATTGTTATCAATCAAAATCAAATCAAACTTAGGTCAAAATACTAGTTCAAAACAAAATTTTATTAAATAAACAGTTAATAGATTAAATTGAATAGAGTTTTCAAAAAAGAAAAAATGAAATTGTCGATTCATTTGGCACGAGAAACTCAGGTCAATATACTAGTTCAAAAGAAAATTTTAGTAAATAAACTCATGTCAGAATGCTACGTCAAAAGAAAATGTTATTTTATAAACATTTAATAGATTAATTTCAATTCAGATTGAAAAAAAAGAAATTTAATAGTCGATTCTTTTGGCCCGAGAAACTCATGTCATAATACTAGTTCAAAAGAAAATTTTATTAATTAAAAAGTCAATAGATTAAATTGAATAGAGTTTTGAAAAAAAAAATTAAAATGTTAATTCATTTGGCCCGCGAAACTCATGTCAAAATACTAGCTCAAAACAAAATTTTATTAAATATACAGTTAATAGATTAAACTCAATTTAATTTTCAAATAGAAAAAAATTAAAATGTTAATCATTTCGCCCGAGAAACTCATGTCCTAATACTAGTTCAAAAGAAAATTTTATAAAATAAATAGTTAATAGATTACATTCAATTGAGTTTTTAATAAGATAAAAATGAGAATTTCGATCCATTTAGAACGAGAGACTCATATCAAAATACTAGTTCAAAAGAACAATTTATTAATTAAACAGTCAATAGATTAAATTGAATAGTTTTTCAAAAAAGAAAAAATGACATTGTGGATTCATTTGGCCCCAGAAACTCATGTCAAAATACTAATTTAAAATAGAATTTTATTAAATAAACAGTTAATACATTAAATTGAATAAAGTTTTCAAAAAAGAAAAATGAGAAATTCGGTTCATTTGGCCCAAGAAACTCAGGTCAAAATACTAGTTCAAAACAAAATTTTAGTAAATAAACTCATGACAGAATGCTAAGTCAAAAGAAAATGTTATTTAATAAACATTTAATAGATTAATTTCAATTTAGTTTTCAAAAAAGAAAAAATGAAAATGTCAATTCACTTGGCCCCAGAAATTCATGTCAAAATATTAGCTCAAAAGAAAATTTTATTAAAGATATAGTTAATAGATTACATTCAATTGAGTTACCATTAAGATAAAAATTAAAATGTCAATTCACTTGGCCCAAGCAACTCATGTCAGAATGCTACGTCAAAAGAAAATGCTATTTAATAAACGTTTGAAAGATTAAGTTCAATTTAGTTTTCAAGTAGAAAAAAAATTAAAATGTTAATTGATTTCGCCCGAGACTTTCATGTCCAAATATTAGATCGAAAGAAAATTTTAGTGAATAAACGGTTACTAGATTAAATTGAATACAGTTTTCAATAAGATAAAAATTAAAATGTCAATTAATTTGGCCCAAGAAACTCATATCAAAATACAGGTTCAAAAGAAAATTTTATTAAATAAACTGTTAATAGATTAAATTGAATAGCGTTTTCAAAAACGAAAAAATTATAATGTTAATTGATTTGGGACTAGAAACTGACGTCAAAATGCTAGCTGAAAAGAAAATTTTATTAAAGATATAGTTAATAGATTACATTCAATTGAGTTATCAATAAGATAAAAATTAAAATGTTAATTCACTTGGCCCAAGAGACTCATGTCAGAATGCTAGGTCAAAAGAAAATGTTATTTAATAATCATTTATTAGATTAAATTGAATTGAGTTTTCAATTAAATAAATATTAAAATGTCAATTCATCTGGCCCAAGAAACTCATATCAAAATACTGGTTCAAAAGAAAATTTTATTAAATAAATAGTTAATAGATTACATTCAATTGAGTTATCAATAAGATAAAAATGCGAATTTCGATTCATTTGGCACGAGAAACTCAGGTCAAAATACTAGTTCAAAAGAAAATTTTATTAAATAAACCGTTAATAAATTAAATTGAATAGAGATTTCAAAATAGAAAAAATGAAATTGTCGATTCATTTGGCCCCAGAAACTCATGTCAAAATACTTATTTAAAAGAGAATTTTTTAAATAAACAGTTAATACATTAAATTGAATAAAGTTTTCAAAAAAGAAAAATGCGAATTTCGATTCATTTAGCACGAGAAACTCAGGTCAAAATACTAGTACAAAAGAAAATTTTATTAAATAAACCGTTAATAGATTAAATTGAATAGAGATTTCAAAAAAGAAAAAATGAAATTTTCAATTCATTTGGCCCCAGAAACTCATGTCAAAATTCTTATTTAAAAGAGAATTTTATTAAATAAACAGTTAATACATTAAATTGAATAAAGTTTTCAAAAAAGAAAAATGCGAATTTCGATTCATTTGGCACGAGAAACTCAGGTCAAAATACTAGTACAAAAGAAAATTTTATTAAATAAACAGTTAATAGATTAAATTGAATAGAGTTTTCAAAAAAGAAAAAATGACATTGTGGATTCATTTGGCCCCAGAAACTCATGTCAAAATACTAATTTAAAAGAAAATTTTATTAAATAAACAGTTAATACTTTAAATTGAATTAAGTTTTCAATAAGATAAAAATTAAAACGTTAATTCATTTGGCCCGAGAAACTCATGTCAAAATACTAGTTCAAAAGAAAATTTTATTAAATAAACTGTTAATAGATTAAATTGAATAGCGTTTTCAAAAACGAAAAAATTATAATGTTAATTGATTTGGCCCGAGAAACTCATGTCAAAATACTAGTTCAAAAGAAAATTTTATTAAATAAACCGTTAATAGATTAAATTGAATAGAGTTTTCAAAAAAGAAAAAATGACATTGTGGATTCATTTGGCCCCAGAAATTCATGTCAAAATACTAATTTAAAAGAAAATTTTATTAAATAAACAGTTAATACATTAAATTGAATAAAGTTTTCAATAAGATAAAAATTAAAACGTTAATTCATTTGGCCCGAGAAACTCATGTCAAAATACTAGTTCAAAAGAAAATTTTATTAAATAAACTGTTAATAGATTAATTTGAATAGCGTTTTCAAAAACGAAAAAATTATAATGTTAATTGATTTGGGACTAGAAACTGACGTCAAAATGCTAGCTGAAAAGAAAATTTTATTAAAGATATAGTTAATAGATTACATTCAATTGAGTTATCAATAAGATAAAAATTGAAATGTCAATTCACTTGGCCCAAGAGACTCATGTCAGAATGCTAGGTCAAAAGAAAATGTTATTTAATAATCATTTATTAGATTAAATTGAATTGAGTTTTCAATTAAATAAATATTAAAATGTCAATTCATCTGGCCCAAGAAACTCATATCAAAATACTGGTTCAAAAGAAAATTTTATTAAATAAATAGTTAATAGATTACATTCAATTGAGGTATCAATAAGATAAAAATGTGAATTTCGATTCATTTGGCACGAGAAACTCAGGTCAAAATACTAGTTCAAAAGAAAATTTTAGTAAATAAACTCATGTCAGAATGTTACGTCAAAAGAAAATGTTATTTAATAAACATTTAACAGATTAATTTCAATTCAGATTGAAAAAAAAGAAATTTAATAGTCGATTCTTTTAGCCCGAGAAACTCAGGTCAAAATACTAGTTCAAAAGAAAATTTTATTAATTAAACAGTCAATAGATTAAATTGAATAAAGTTTTCAAAAAAGAGAAATTGAGAATTTCGGTTCATTTGACCCAAGAAACCTAGGTGAAAATACTTGTTCAAAACAGAATATTATTAAATAAACAGTTAATAGATTAAATTGAATAGAGTTTTCAAAAAAGATAAAATGAAATTGTCGATTCATTTGGCACGAGAAACTCAGGTCAAAATACTAGTTCAAAAGAAAATTTTAGTAAATAAACTCATGTCAGAATGCTACGTCAAAAGAAAATGTTATTTAATAAACATTTAATAGATTAATTTCAATTCAGATTGAAAAAAAAGAATTTTAATAGTCGATTCTTTTGGCCCGAGAAACTCATGTCAAAATACTAATTTAAAAGAGAATTTTATTAAATAAACAGTTAATACATTAAATTGAATAAAGTTTTCAAAAAAGAGAAATTGAGAATTTCGGTTCATTTGACCCAAGAAATCTAGGTCAAAATACTTGTTCAAAACAGAATTTTATTAAATAAACAGTTAATAGATTAAATTGAATAGAGTTTTCAAAAAAGATAAAATGAAATTGTCGATTCATTTGGCACGATAAACTCAGGTCAAAATACTAGTTCAAAAGAAAATTTTAGTAAATAAACTCATGTCAGAATGCTACGTCAAAAGAAAATGTTATTTAATAAACATTTAATAGATTAATTTCAATTCAGATTGAAAAAAAATAATTTTAATAGTCGATTCTTTTGGCCCGAGAAACTCATGACAAAATACTAGTTCAAAACAAAATTTTATTAAATATACAGTTTATAGATTAAACTCAATTTAATTTTCAAATATAAAAAAATTAAAATGTTAATCATTTTGCCCGAGAAACTCATGTCCTAATACTAGTTCAAAAGTAACTTTTATTAAATAAATAGTTAATAGATTACATTCAATTGAGTTTTCAATAAGATAAAAATGAGAATTTCGATCCATTTAGCACGAGAAACTCATGTCAAAATACTAGTTCAAAAGAACAATTTATAAATTAAACAGTCAATAGATTAAATTGAACAGAGTTTTCAAAAAAGAAAAAATGACATTGTCGATTCATTTGGCCCCAGAAACTCATGTCAAAATACTAATTTAAAAGAGAATTTTATTAAATAAACAGTTAATACATTAAATTGAAAAAAGTTTACAAAAAAGAAAAATTGAGAATTTTGATTCATTTGGCCCAAGAAACTCAGGTCCAAATACTAGTTGAAAACAAAATTTTATTAAATAAACAGTTAATAGATTAAATTGAATAGAGTTTTCAAAAAAGAATAAATGAAATTGTCGATTCATTTGGCACGAGAAACTCATGTCAGAATGCTACGTCAAAAGAAAATGCTATTTAATAAACATTTAAAAGATTAAGTTCAATTTAGTTTTCAAGTAGAAAAAAAAATTAAAATGTTAATTGATTTCGCCCGAGAATTTCATGTCCAAATACTAGATCAAAAGAAAATTTTAGTGAATAAACGGTTGCTAGTTTAAATTGAATACAGTTTTCAATAAGATCAAAATTAAAATGTCAATTAATTTGGTCCAAGAAACTCATATCAAAATACAGGTTCAAAAGAAAATTTTATTAAATAAAAAGTTAATAGATTAAATTGAATAGCGTTTTCAAAAACGAAAAAATTATAATGTTAATTGATTTGGGACTAGAAACTGACGTCAAAATGCTAGCTGAAAAGCAAATTTTATTAAAGATATAGTTAATAGATTACATTCAATTGAGTTATCAATAAGATAAAAATTAAAATGTCAATTCACTTGGCCCAAGAGACTCACGTCAGAATGCTAGGTCAAAAGAAAATGTTATTTAATAAACATTTTTTAGCTTAAATTGAATTGGGTTTTCAATTAAATAAATATTAAAATGTCAATTCATTTGGCCCAAGAAACTTATATCAAAATACTGGTTCAAAAGAAAATTTTATTAAATAAATAGTTAATAGATTACATTCAATTGAGTTATCAATAAGATAAAAATGCGAATTTCGATTCATTTGGCACGAGAAACTCAGGTCAAAATACTAGTTCAAAAGAAAATTTTATTAAATAAACAGTTAATAGATTAAATTGAATAGAGATTTCAAAATAGAAAAAATGAAATTGTCGATTCATTTGGCCCCAGAAACTCATGTCAAAATACTTATTTAAAAGAGAATTTTTTAAATAAACAGTTAATACATTAAATTGAATAAAGTTTTCAAAAAAGAAAAATGCGAATTTCGATCCATTTAGAACGAGAGACTCATATCAAAATACTAGTTCAAAAGAACAATTTATTAATTAAACAGTCAATAGATTAAATTGAATAGTTTTTCAAAAAAGAAAAAATGACATTGTGGATTCATTTGGCCCCAGAAACTCATGTCAAAATACTAATTTAAAATAGAATTTTATTAAATAAACAGTTAATACATTAAATTGAATAAAGTTTTCAAAAAAGAAAAATGAGAAATTCGGTTCATTTGGCCCAAGAAACTCAGGTCAAAATACTAGTTCAAAACAAAATTTTAGTAAATAAACTCATGACAGAATGCTAAGTCAAAAGAAAATGTTATTTAATAAACATTTAATAGATTAATTTCAATTTAGTTTTCAAAAAAGAAAAAATGAAAATGTCAATTCACTTGGCCCCAGAAATTCATGTCAAAATATTAGCTCAAAAGAAAATTTTATTAAAGATATAGTTAATAGATTACATTCAATTGAGTTACCATTAAGATAAAAATTAAAATGTCAATTCACTTGGCCCAAGCAACTCATGTCAGAATGCTACGTCAAAAGAAAATGCTATTTAATAAACGTTTGAAAGATTAAGTTCAATTTAGTTTTCAAGTAGAAAAAAAATTAAAATGTTAATTGATTTCGCCCGAGACTTTCATGTCCAAATATTAGATCGAAAGAAAATTTTAGTGAATAAACGGTTACTAGATTAAATTGAATACAGTTTTCAATAAGATAAAAATTAAAATGTCAATTAATTTGGCCCAAGAAACTCATATCAAAATACAGGTTCAAAAGAAAATTTTATTAAATAAACTGTTAATAGATTAAATTGAATAGCGTTTTCAAAAACGAAAAAATTATAATGTTAATTGATTTGGGACTAGAAACTGACGTCAAAATGCTAGCTGAAAAGAAAATTTTATTAAAGATATAGTTAATAGATTACATTCAATTGAGTTATCAATAAGATAAAAATTAAAATGTTAATTCACTTGGCCCAAGAGACTCATGTCAGAATGCTAGGTCAAAAGAAAATGTTATTTAATAATCATTTATTAGATTAAATTGAATTGAGTTTTCAATTAAATAAATATTAAAATGTCAATTCATCTGGCCCAAGAAACTCATATCAAAATACTGGTTCAAAAGAAAATTTTATTAAATAAATAGTTAATAGATTACATTCAATTGAGTTATCAATAAGATAAAAATGCGAATTTCGATTCATTTGGCACGAGAAACTCAGGTCAAAATACTAGTTCAAAAGAAAATTTTATTAAATAAACCGTTAATAAATTAAATTGAATAGAGATTTCAAAATAGAAAAAATGAAATTGTCGATTCATTTGGCCCCAGAAACTCATGTCAAAATACTTATTTAAAAGAGAATTTTTTAAATAAACAGTTAATACATTAAATTGAATAAAGTTTTCAAAAAAGAAAAATGCGAATTTCGATTCATTTAGCACGAGAAACTCAGGTCAAAATACTAGTACAAAAGAAAATTTTATTAAATAAACCGTTAATAGATTAAATTGAATAGAGATTTCAAAAAAGAAAAAATGAAATTTTCAATTCATTTGGCCCCAGAAACTCATGTCAAAATTCTTATTTAAAAGAGAATTTTATTAAATAAACAGTTAATACATTAAATTGAATAAAGTTTTCAAAAAAGAAAAATGCGAATTTCGATTCATTTGGCACGAGAAACTCAGGTCAAAATACTAGTACAAAAGAAAATTTTATTAAATAAACAGTTAATAGATTAAATTGAATAGAGTTTTCAAAAAAGAAAAAATGACATTGTGGATTCATTTGGCCCCAGAAACTCATGTCAAAATACTAATTTAAAAGAAAATTTTATTAAATAAACAGTTAATACTTTAAATTGAATTAAGTTTTCAATAAGATAAAAATTAAAACGTTAATTCATTTGGCCCGAGAAACTCATGTCAAAATACTAGTTCAAAAGAAAATTTTATTAAATAAACTGTTAATAGATTAAATTGAATAGCGTTTTCAAAAACGAAAAAATTATAATGTTAATTGATTTGGCCCGAGAAACTCATGTCAAAATACTAGTTCAAAAGAAAATTTTATTAAATAAACCGTTAATAGATTAAATTGAATAGAGTTTTCAAAAAAGAAAAAATGACATTGTGGATTCATTTGGCCCCAGAAATTCATGTCAAAATACTAATTTAAAAGAAAATTTTATTAAATAAACAGTTAATACATTAAATTGAATAAAGTTTTCAATAAGATAAAAATTAAAACGTTAATTCATTTGGCCCGAGAAACTCATGTCAAAATACTAGTTCAAAAGAAAATTTTATTAAATAAACTGTTAATAGATTAATTTGAATAGCGTTTTCAAAAACGAAAAAATTATAATGTTAATTGATTTGGGACTAGAAACTGACGTCAAAATGCTAGCTGAAAAGAAAATTTTATTAAAGATATAGTTAATAGATTACATTCAATTGAGTTATCAATAAGATAAAAATTGAAATGTCAATTCACTTGGCCCAAGAGACTCATGTCAGAATGCTAGGTCAAAAGAAAATGTTATTTAATAATCATTTATTAGATTAAATTGAATTGAGTTTTCAATTAAATAAATATTAAAATGTCAATTCATCTGGCCCAAGAAACTCATATCAAAATACTGGTTCAAAAGAAAATTTTATTAAATAAATAGTTAATAGATTACATTCAATTGAGGTATCAATAAGATAAAAATGTGAATTTCGATTCATTTGGCACGAGAAACTCAGGTCAAAATACTAGTTCAAAAGAAAATTTTAGTAAATAAACTCATGTCAGAATGTTACGTCAAAAGAAAATGTTATTTAATAAACATTTAACAGATTAATTTCAATTCAGATTGAAAAAAAAGAAATTTAATAGTCGATTCTTTTAGCCCGAGAAACTCAGGTCAAAATACTAGTTCAAAAGAAAATTTTATTAATTAAACAGTCAATAGATTAAATTGAATAAAGTTTTCAAAAAAGAGAAATTGAGAATTTCGGTTCATTTGACCCAAGAAACCTAGGTGAAAATACTTGTTCAAAACAGAATATTATTAAATAAACAGTTAATAGATTAAATTGAATAGAGTTTTCAAAAAAGATAAAATGAAATTGTCGATTCATTTGGCACGAGAAACTCAGGTCAAAATACTAGTTCAAAAGAAAATTTTAGTAAATAAACTCATGTCAGAATGCTACGTCAAAAGAAAATGTTATTTAATAAACATTTAATAGATTAATTTCAATTCAGATTGAAAAAAAAGAATTTTAATAGTCGATTCTTTTGGCCCGAGAAACTCATGTCAAAATACTAATTTAAAAGAGAATTTTATTAAATAAACAGTTAATACATTAAATTGAATAAAGTTTTCAAAAAAGAGAAATTGAGAATTTCGGTTCATTTGACCCAAGAAATCTAGGTCAAAATACTTGTTCAAAACAGAATTTTATTAAATAAACAGTTAATAGATTAAATTGAATAGAGTTTTCAAAAAAGATAAAATGAAATTGTCGATTCATTTGGCACGATAAACTCAGGTCAAAATACTAGTTCAAAAGAAAATTTTAGTAAATAAACTCATGTCAGAATGCTACGTCAAAAGAAAATGTTATTTAATAAACATTTAATAGATTAATTTCAATTCAGATTGAAAAAAAATAATTTTAATAGTCGATTCTTTTGGCCCGAGAAACTCATGACAAAATACTAGTTCAAAACAAAATTTTATTAAATATACAGTTTATAGATTAAACTCAATTTAATTTTCAAATATAAAAAAATTAAAATGTTAATCATTTTGCCCGAGAAACTCATGTCCTAATACTAGTTCAAAAGTAACTTTTATTAAATAAATAGTTAATAGATTACATTCAATTGAGTTTTCAATAAGATAAAAATGAGAATTTCGATCCATTTAGCACGAGAAACTCATGTCAAAATACTAGTTCAAAAGAACAATTTATAAATTAAACAGTCAATAGATTAAATTGAACAGAGTTTTCAAAAAAGAAAAAATGACATTGTCGATTCATTTGGCCCCAGAAACTCATGTCAAAATACTAATTTAAAAGAGAATTTTATTAAATAAACAGTTAATACATTAAATTGAAAAAAGTTTACAAAAAAGAAAAATTGAGAATTTTGATTCATTTGGCCCAAGAAACTCAGGTCCAAATACTAGTTGAAAACAAAATTTTATTAAATAAACAGTTAATAGATTAAATTGAATAGAGTTTTCAAAAAAGAATAAATGAAATTGTCGATTCATTTGGCACGAGAAACTCATGTCAGAATGCTACGTCAAAAGAAAATGCTATTTAATAAACATTTAAAAGATTAAGTTCAATTTAGTTTTCAAGTAGAAAAAAAAATTAAAATGTTAATTGATTTCGCCCGAGAATTTCATGTCCAAATACTAGATCAAAAGAAAATTTTAGTGAATAAACGGTTGCTAGTTTAAATTGAATACAGTTTTCAATAAGATCAAAATTAAAATGTCAATTAATTTGGTCCAAGAAACTCATATCAAAATACAGGTTCAAAAGAAAATTTTATTAAATAAAAAGTTAATAGATTAAATTGAATAGCGTTTTCAAAAACGAAAAAATTATAATGTTAATTGATTTGGGACTAGAAACTGACGTCAAAATGCTAGCTGAAAAGCAAATTTTATTAAAGATATAGTTAATAGATTACATTCAATTGAGTTATCAATAAGATAAAAATTAAAATGTCAATTCACTTGGCCCAAGAGACTCACGTCAGAATGCTAGGTCAAAAGAAAATGTTATTTAATAAACATTTTTTAGCTTAAATTGAATTGGGTTTTCAATTAAATAAATATTAAAATGTCAATTCATTTGGCCCAAGAAACTTATATCAAAATACTGGTTCAAAAGAAAATTTTATTAAATAAATAGTTAATAGATTACATTCAATTGAGTTATCAATAAGATAAAAATGCGAATTTCGATTCATTTGGCACGAGAAACTCAGGTCAAAATACTAGTTCAAAAGAAAATTTTATTAAATAAACAGTTAATAGATTAAATTGAATAGAGATTTCAAAATAGAAAAAATGAAATTGTCGATTCATTTGGCCCCAGAAACTCATGTCAAAATACTTATTTAAAAGAGAATTTTTTAAATAAACAGTTAATACATTAAATTGAATAAAGTTTTCAAAAAAGAAAAATGCGAATTTCGATTCATTTGGCAGGAGAAACTCAGGTCAAAATACTAGTACAAAAGAAAATTTTATTAAATAAACCGTTAATAGATTAAATTGAATAGAGATTTCAAAAAAGAAAAAATGAAATTGTCGATTCATTTGGCCCCAGAAACTCATGTCAAAATACTTATTTAAAAGAAAATTTTATTAAATAAACCGTTAATAGATTAAATTGAATAGAGTTTTCAAAAAAGAAAAAAATGAAATTGTCGATTCATTTGGCCCCAGAAACTCATGTCAAAATACTAATTTAAAAGAGAATTTTATTAAATAAACAGTTAATACATTAAATTGAATAAAGTTTGTGACGGGTAATTTCACATACCCTGTCACATGCTCTCTCCCAGACAGACACACACACATAGAACATGTGCTAACCTTTTCTAGATGTTACAGGTGTCAACGCTGTAAAGGGAGAGAGAGAATTGCGAGCCGCATAGAGAGAAAGAGAGAGAGAGAGATTATAAGCAGGGGGCGCGCAGGGGCGCGAGCCACGATAGTTTTTCGGGAGAAGGTAGAGACGTTTAGGCAACCGGTAGAGACGGACGCGGGATATTTCACGGAAAGCGACGGGTGCCATTGCGACGACCACCCGATATATCTGCGAGCCTGCCACCGCTATCCCCAGGGATTGTCTGGGGAAGAATTACTTATCGTGCGGCGATCGCTGTCGAGTGCCAGGATCAAGGTGAGTCAGCAGTTATATCTCACTCTCTTCCCGAGATATTTTTTCTCTCTCTCTATTTCGCGACACGCTTGCGGGGACGCACACTCCGTGTGAAGTGCGTGAGTGTTTCCCTTCCCAGTATTTGAATATATACATATTTTTATAGCTTCAGTGTTGTTTCTGGCTTTTTCCCTTTTCCCCACTCATTAATGCTCTCAACATCGATAATGGTATGTACCGCGGGTTTTACCGATTAAAACCCCGTTACATATAATTGGCGCCCTCCGGAAAAACTCACAGAGTTGTGGGGATTACATGCAAAACTAGCGATAAAGTGTATAGTGCAGTTGGCGCCCTCCGGAAAAACTCACAGAGTTGTGGGGATTACATGCAAAACTAGCGATAAAGTGTATAGTACGGTGACGAAACCACAGCACCTGTGTATGAACGGCCTGTTCAAGCACTCATTCCACCACCACCACCGCCACCAATGCCACTAGCATTCTGGGGAGGCCAACAGACTAGTACTGCGGTGCCGCCAAGTATGATAGCAGTAACAAGTACTACAACTACAACGACAACTGCTACAGCAACCGGCTTAGGGGAAATGAGTAACCCGAATACAGTATATTCAACGGGTACAAGACAAACTGCGAACGCGCAAGAGTCAAATATGGTACTGGTGACGTTATCGAACGGCACGTCATACCCCGTTCCAAGAACCGTGGCACTCGAAATGGCAACCACGTCAGTAGTTGTTCAAGAATACAGTATCCAAGTGAAAGAGTTGCAAGAAAATGTTGCTGAACTGATTACGAGCACAAGGTTGCGTTTTGAAACCTTGCAAAGCAACGAAGCAGCAAATACGCATCAAGGGCAAGGAGCTAGGCCCAAAAACAACAGGAGTGTCGCTTTTCGGGACACATTCGACCTACGTTATGACGATGACTACCAGTAGAATTATTACCCAAGGGCACAAACAGGAGGAGCAGCAAGAAGCGGGGGATCGCGACTTAACGCTAACACCCCAAGTTTTACCTCAATGCTGCAACAGACCAGAGAGAGAGGACCAGCGATGGCTCACCAGCACGATCAGACTCTCCCAACCCGGCAAGAGTCTGGGGGGAGGGGAATGTCTCAGTATCCTGAGACAATGCGACAATCGCAAAATAGCACATTTACTGGTCACCGTGTTAATGATATCGGAAAAACAGTTCGATCCTGGAACATTAAGTTTTCTGGCGAAAAAGACGGTCGCAGTATCGAAGAATTTCTGCTACGCGTCAATGAGTGCCGCACACTGGCCCGCATAGAGGACGAGGACCTCCTAAACGCCATGACGGAGTTACTGAAGGGAGCAGCTCTCCAATGGTGTCGCCAATCCCGGAGAAATTGGCATACATGGCAAGATTTTTGCGAGGCAGCACGACGCTGTTACGGCGTGGATAGCCGTTACCAGCAGCGGTTAGTGACAGAAGCAACGGCTCGCACTCAAGGATTCGCAGAACCATGTACCGATTATATATTCTCTCTCCTATCTTATATTGATAAATTTGAAGTGCCTTGGAATGAAGAAAGGAAACTGCTACTAATTTATCAAAATATGTCACCATAGTTGCAGGCGATTGTGAGTAAGGAGCAGACCACGGATCTTGACACTTTGATTCGGTTGGCGCGGCAGGCAGAAGCTGTCGTGGAGGTACGGCGTAGTTGGAAAGAGCCACCTCCTGCGGATAAATGCTTGTTGCCGGAATTGGCATATAAAGAGCCACGCGCACCGACGAATTATTATAAAATGAGTCTGGCTGCTATGGCGGAAGGTTCGCCTACAGAGTTGTCTCATAAGGTAGATAAGCTGATCGAGGAGAAATTGAGTGCGAAGCGTAACGCTCCCAGTCTGGCAGCGATATCGCAAAGTTCGCCTCAAGAGATGTCGACTTTAATCGAGAAGTTGCTCAATGAGAAGCTGAAACAGCTGACTCTGACCGGCCCCATGAAAGCTCCATCGCCAACTGCAGAGGAAGCAGCGGCGCAAAAATCGGTTCCTCAAAGATATAAAGGGCCGTATTATAAAAGGGGCAACAGCCCAAAGCGAAGAGGTTCCCCACACCAGCCGGCCAGTGAAAAGAATAAAGGAAAAACTCCTGGGCCACGTTCCCATCTCGTATGCTGGGGCTGTAGCTGGCCAGGATACACTACACGGACGTGTCCTGAGTGTGCGGGAAAAGAGCAGGGGGGTGCGTAGATCAGGTCCATACCACCCCTGCAGCCAACTTAAGGACCTCACCGACTCACTCCAATGAGACCAGCGAAGCACACGCGCAAGCTGAGCCAGTTCTCCCACCGATCGCGACGGCGGCAGAACCTATAGTAGCTCACGATGCGAATGGCGCTTCTGAGGAATCAGCTCCTTACATCGAGAGAGACTACTGTCGATGGTGGATGCAAGTGGGGATTGGTGGATTCCGAGTGCGTGCACTGCATGATGGAGGTGCTGCACGAACATGTATTGGACCACTTGGACTACAGATTACTGCAGCATGCAATAAAAAGATTGCACCTAGTAAAGGACCAGGCGTACGGATGGCTAATGGACAGATCTCACTTGTGATCGGATATGTCGATTTACCATTCGATATAGGTGAGGTACGACGCCATTTAGAGGTCGTTATTCTACCCGAGTTACCAGAAGGATGTCTTCTCGGCGTGGATTTTAAGCGAGCGTTCAACACACACATCCTACCTCGGGAAAATAAAATAAAGGTAGAAGGGATTGAGGAACTTCTCCCTCTTGAGGTAGCGGCAATTGGAGTAGATGAGCGAATTCCGATCTCCTCTGTTGGACTTGCCGACGATTCTGATACGCAGCGCTCTCAATTGCAAGAGATGTTGAATCGAGTATTGCCAAAGGGCAAAGTGCCCTTAGGTCGCACCAATCTAATGCAACATAAGATTGATGTTGGTTCTGCGCGACCTATTAGGCAAAGATACTATCCCGTCTCCAAGAAACTTGAAGAAGAAATGCATGCACAAGTGCGCCAGATGCTGGAAGCAGGGGTCATTCGTAGATCCCATAGCGAATGGTCGAGCCCAGTGGTAATGGTTCGTAAGTCAAACGGCTCTTATCGCTTTTGCGTCGACTATAGGAAGTTGAACGGGGTCACCAAGGTGCCTGCGTATCCGCTTCCTTACATAGATTCTATCCTGCGAAAGCTACAGAAAGCACGCTATATTTCCAGCATTGACCTAAGCAGTGCATATCATCAAGTACCGTTAGAGGAAGGATCACGACACTTGACGGCGTTTACGGTGCCCGGCCTAGGCCTGTTCTAGTTTTGTTCTCTCCCGTATGGCGTATCTGGCGGACCCGCAACGTTCCAAGAATTGAGCGACAAAATTATCGGTCCCGAGCTGGAGCCACACGCATATTCATATATGGATGATATGATTAAAGCGACAGAAACTTTTGAAGAGCACTTAATATGGCTTGAGTATGTTCTCCGCAGAATTATGGATGCGGGCCTCACCATCAATTTTGATAAAAGCGAGTTTTGCCGCAGCGAAGTTAGATTTCTGGGGGTTCTTGTGAATCGAGAGGGATTCCGGCCGGATCCAGAGAAGATCGCCCCGATTTTGGAGTATCCAGCTCCGAAAAATCTCAAACAGCTCCGACGGTTCCTAGGAATGGCGTCGTGGTATCGGAAATTTCTGAATGAGTTCGCCACGATTGCGGACCCGCTTACCCATCTGACTAGATCAAATGTCAAGTATGTATGGGGCGATGAGCAGCAGATGGCATTTGAACAGATTAAAGCGCTTATCGCATCTGCTCCTGTGTTGCATAGTCCATCGTTCGACCATCAGTTCGTTATACAAACTGATGCCAGCTCCACGGGTTTGGGCGCGGTACTCACACAAATTATTGATGGGGCGGAACACGTGTTATGCTTTGCTAGCCGCACGTTGACATCAGCTGAGAGGAACTACTCACCAACCGAGCGAGAATGTCTAGCAGTGCTGTGGGCCATAAGGAAGTTCCGATCTTATGTAGAAGGTTATCACTTCAAGGTCATTACAGACCACCTAAGTCTGAAATGGTTACGAGGTATTCAGAACCCAACAGGACGATTGGCACGCTGGGCTCTCGAAATGCTTGCCTATGACTTCGAGGTTGAGTATAGGAAAGGCATCGACAACTGGGTGCCAGACGCATTATGACGCATGTACGAGGATGAGTCTGAAGTAACAGTTTCGTCAGTCAGTTGCCCGGACGAGGATACTAGTGATTCCTGGTATCTGGCAATGAAAGCGAAAGTCCGCGACAGTCCTACTGAGCATCTATATTGGAAAATAGTTGGCAACAGACTATACTATTATCGATCTGATCCTTCGATCGAAGATCTCTTAGAGGACCAGGATGCTTGGAAGCTAGTCCTCCCCAAAGAAAAGCGGATGCAAGCCCTACATGAAGGACATGACGAGCCGACAGCTGGACACCTGGGACGCGCCAAAACATATGAGCGTATCGCATTGCTGTATTATTGGCCGTCAATTTACAAGGATATAGCAAATTACGTGCGTTGCTGCGCAGTGTGCCAGCAATGCAAAGCTGTCCAGTTAGCACCCGCTGGACTTATGGGCCGGCGTATCGTAACAAGGCCGTGGGAAGTAGTAGCCGGAGATATTATGGGCTCCAACTCTCGTACGCCGCGCGGTCATGAATATCTGCTAGTGTTCATGGACCTTTTCACGCGCTGGGTAGAGTGTATCCCCATTCGCAAAGCAAATGCGAAAACGATTAAGAGGGAACTCAGAGAAAAAATCTTCCTACGCGTCGGAGTGCCGGAGACGTTCCACTCTGATAATGGAACGGAATTTAAAAACAAGATAGTGGACCGATTCTTAGAAGAACATGGAGTGGTCCACACGACAATACCACCATATCATGCGCAAGCAAATCCCGTAGAGCGAGTAAACCGCACCTTCAATACCATGATCACGTCATATATAGAGTCGAACCATAGTACTTGGGATCTACACATTCCCGAGCTAGTGTTTGCCTATAATACGACTGTGCAAGAGTCTACGGAATTGTCACCTGCTTTTCTGAATTTCGGACGCAACCCCGTGCCTCCAAGTACGCTACGACGGCAAGAGGAACTCGCCGCAGCGCAGGAAGCAGAGGCAGCTGCGTTAGAGAATTGGAGTGAGCGCATGAATAAACTTTAGGAAGTGCGAGATTTAGCAGCGAAAAATTCAGCGAAAGCGCAAGAACGCCAGGCTAGATATTATAATCGCAAGCGGCGAGATGTGCAATACGCTGTAGGCCAGAAAGTATTGCGGCGTAATCGCATTCTTTCGTGTGCGCCACAAGGAATTACGGCTAAATGGGCCCCCAGGTATACTGGGCCCTACGTCATTTCTGAAAAACAAGGGCATAATACCTACCACTTAGCTGACAAAAACGGAAATAAGGTGGACCAAATCTTCGTGAAATATTTGAGGCCATACTATGACGACGACACCATACCTTCCGACTCCGAGGACGAAGCAGTAGAAGATACTTCGAAGGACAGCGAGGGACCAAGCAACCTCGAGCTTCAGCCAGACGAGTCGCGAGCGAACAATACGCCCAGAATAGAGTCTAGTTGTTCAACGTAAGGCAGGGATGGTTAGTAATAAAATAGGGGCGCGACCGACTACCGTACGCGAAGTAAGCGTTGATCGCGACGCAGCGCCGGTGCAGATCAATCCCAAGAGAGGTCGAGGGAGACCAAAGGGGTCCACAAAATCCTTTGAGCCTACTTGTGACACTTCTCCTCGACGCACCCGATCCAGAACGGTGAAAATACAAAATTAAAATTTCGACTTACCTTCTATACATTATTTATACATAATCATTTTATTTATTAATAAAGAGAGAGAAAAGGATACCTTCACAAATTTTTTTATTTTTTTTTATTTTTTATCTATTGCACTATTATTTACTAATACTTTTTGTGGAGAGAGAGAGGTAGATGCCGAGCTGACACGCCTCCGGCTAGCAGCGTCTGAGAGTTTTCAAAAAAGAAAAAATGACATTGTGGATTCATTTGGCCCCAGAAACTCATGTCAAAATACTAATTTAAAAGAAAATTTTATTAAATAAACAGTTAATACATTAAATTGAATATAGTTTTCAATAAGATAAAAATTAAAACGTTAATCCATTTGGCCCGAGAAACTCATGTCAAAATTCTAGTTCAAAAGAAAATTTTATTAAATAAACCGTTAATAGATTAAATTGAATAGAGATTTCAAAAAAGAAAAAATTATAATGTTAATTGATTTGGGACTAGAAACTGACGTCAAAATGCTTGCTGAAAAGAAAATTTTATTAAAGATATAGTTAATAGATAACATTCAATTGAGTTATCAATAAGATAAAAATTAAAATGTCAATTCACTTGGCCCAAGAGACTCATGTCAGAATGCTAGGTCAAAAGAAAATGTTATTTAATAATCATTTATTAGATTAAATTGAATTGAGTTTTCAATTAAATAAATATTAAAATGTTAATTCATCTGGCCCAAGAAACTCATATCAAAATACTGGTTCAAAAGAAAATTTTATTAAATAAATAGTTAATAGATTACATTCAATTGAGTTATCAATAAGATAAAAATGTGAATTTCGATTCATTTGGCACGAGAAACTCAGGTCAAAATACTAGTTCAAAAGAAAATTTTATTAAATAAACCGTTAATAGATTAAATTGAATAGAGATTTCAAAAAAGAAAAAATGAAATTGTCGATTCATTTGGCCCCAGAAACTCATGTCAAAATACTTATTTAAAAGTGAATTTTTTAAATAAACAGTTAATACATTAAATTGAATAAAGTTTTCAATAAGATAAAAATTAAAATGTCAATGCATTTGGCCCAAGAAACTCCTACCAAATACTGGTTCAAAAGAAATATTTACTAAATAAATAGTTAATAGATTACATTGAATTTACTTTTCAATAAGATAAAAATGAGAAATTCGATTTATTTGGCACGAGGAAGTCAGGTCAAAATACGAGTTCAAAAGAAAATTTTATTCAATAAACCGTTAATAGATTAAATTTAATAGAGTTTTCAAAAAAGAAAAAATGAATTTGTCGATTCATTTGGCCCCAGAAACTCATGTTAAAATACTAATTTAAAAGAGAATTTTATTAAATAAACAGTTAATACATTAAATTGAATAAAGTTTTCAAAAAAGAAAAATTGAGAATTTCGGTTCATTTGACCCAAGAAACCTAGGTCAAAATACTAGTTCAAAACAGAATTTTATTAAATAAACAGTTAATAGATTAAATTGAATAGAGTTTTCAAAAAAGATAAAATGAAATTGTCGATTCATTTGGTACGAGAAACTAAGGTCAAAATACTAGTTCAAAAGAAAATTTTACTAAATAAACTCATGTCAGAATGTTACGTCAAAAGAAAATGTTATTTAATAAACATTTAACAGATTAATTTCAATTCAGATTGAAAAAAAAGAAATTTAATAGTCGATTCTTTTGGCCCGAGAAACTCAGGTCAAAATACTAGTTCAAAAGAAAATTTTATTAATTAAACAGTCAATAGATTAAATTGAATGGAGTTTTCAAAAAAGAAAAAATGACATTGTCGATTCATTTGGCCCCAGAAACTCATGTCAAAATACTAATTTAAAAGAGAATTTTATTAAATAAACAGTTAATACTCGTACATTAAATTGAATAAAGTTTTCAAAAAAGAAAAATTGAGAATTTCGGTTCATTTGACCCAAGAAACTAGGTCAAAATACTAGTTCAAAACAGAATTTTATTAAATAAACAGTTAATAGATTAAATTGAATAGAGTTTTCAAAAAAGATAAAATGAAATTGTCGATTCATTTGGCACGAGAAACTCAGGTCAAAATACTAGTTCAAAAGAAAATTTTAGTAAATAAACTCATGTCAGAATGCTACGTCAAAAGAAAATGTTATTTGATAAACATTTAATAGATTAATTTCAATTCAGATTAAAAAAAAGAAATTTAATAGTTGATTCTTTTGGCCCGAGAAACTCAAGACAAAATACTAGCTCAAAACAAAATTTTATTAAATATACAGTTTATAGATTAAACTCAATTTAATTTTCAAATATAAAAAAATTAAAATGTTAATCATTTTGCCCGAGAAACTCATGTCCTAATACTAGTTCAAAAGTAACTTTTATTAAATAAATAGTTAATTGATTACATTCAATTGAGTTTTCAATAAGATAAAAATGAGAATTTCGATCCATTTAGCACGAGAAACTCATGTCAAAATACTAGTTCAAAAGAACAATTTATAAATTAAACAGTCAATAGATTAAATTGAACAGAGTTTTCAAAAAAGAAACAATGACATTGTCGATTCATTTGGCCCCAGAAACTCATGTCCAAATACTAGTTCAAAACAAAATTTTATTAAATAAACAGTTAATAGATTAAATTGAATAGAGTTTTCAAAAAAGAATAAATGAAATTGTCGATTCATTTGGCACGAGAACCTCATGTCAGAATGCTACGTCAAAAGAAAATGCTATTTAATAAACATTTGAAAGATTAAGTTCAATTTAGTTTTCAAGTAGAAAAAAAAATTAAAATGTTAATTGATTTCGCCCGAGAATTTCATGTCCAAATACTAGATCAAAAGAAAATTTTAGTGAATAAACGGTTACTAGATTAAATTGAATACAGTTTTCAATAAGATAAAAATTAAAATGTCAATTCACTTGGCCCAAGAGACTCACGTCAGAATGCTAGGTCAAAAGAAAATGTTATTTAATGAACATTTTTTAGATTAAATTGAATTGGGTTTTCAATTAAATAAATATTAAAATGTCAATTCATTTGGCCCAAGAAACTCATATCAAAATACTGGTTCAAAAGAAAATTTTATTAAATAAATAGTTAATAGATTACAATCAATTGAGTTATCAATAAGATAAAAATGCGAATTTCGATTCATTTGGCACGAGAAACTCAGGTCAAAATACGAGTTCAAAAGAAAATTTTATGCAATAAACCGTTAATAGATTAAATTTAATAGAGTTTTCAAAAAAGAAAAAATGAATTTGTCGATTCATTTGGCCCCAGAAACTCATGTTAAAATACTAATTTAAAAGAGAATTTTATTAAATAAACAGTTAATAGATTAAATTGAATAAAGTTTTCAAAAAAGAAAAATTGAGAATTTCGGTTCATTTGACCCAAGAAACCTAGGTCAAAATACTAGTTCAAAACAGAATTTTATTAAATAAACAGTTAATAGATTAAATTGAATAGAGTTTTCAAAAAAGATAAAATGAAATTGTCGATTCATTTGGTACGAGAAACTAAGGTCAAAATACTAGTTCAAAAGAAAATTTTACTAAATAAACTCATGTCAGAATGTTACGTCAAAAGAAAATGTTATTTAATAAACATTTAACAGATTAATTTCAATTCAGATTGAAAAAAAAGAAATTTAATAGTCGATTCTTTTGGCCCGAGAAACTCAGGTCAAAATACTAGTTCAAAAGAAAATTTTATTAATTAAACAGTCAATAGATTAAATTGAATGGAGTTTTCAAAAAAGAAAAAATGACATTGTCGATTCATTTGGCCCCAGAAACTCATGTCAAAATACTAATTTAAAAGAGAATTTTATTAAATAAACAGTTAATACTCGTACATTAAATTGAATAAAGTTTTCAAAAAAGAAAAATTGAGAATTTCGGTTCATTTGACCCAAGAAACTAGGTCAAAATACTAGTTCAAAACAGAATTTTATTAAATAAACAGTTAATAGATTAAATTGAATAGAGTTTTCAAAAAAGATAAAATGAAATTGTCGATTCATTTGGCACGAGAAACTCAGGTCAAAATACTAGTTCAAAAGAAAATTTTAGTAAATAAACTCATGTCAGAATGCTACGTCAAAAGAAAATGTTATTTGATAAACATTTAATAGATTAATTTCAATTCAGATTAAAAAAAAGAAATTTAATAGTTGATTCTTTTGGCCCGAGAAACTCAAGACAAAATACTAGCTCAAAACAAAATTTTATTAAATATACAGTTTATAGATTAAACTCAATTTAATTTTCAAATATAAAAAAATTAAAATGTTAATCATTTTGCCCGAGAAACTCATGTCCTAATACTAGTTCAAAAGTAACTTTTATTAAATAAATAGTTAATTGATTACATTCAATTGAGTTTTCAATAAGATAAAAATGAGAATTTCGATCCATTTAGCACGAGAAACTCATGTCAAAATACTAGTTCAAAAGAACAATTTATAAATTAAACAGTCAATAGATTAAATTGAACAGAGTTTTCAAAAAAGAAACAATGACATTGTCGATTCATTTGGCCCCAGAAACTCATGTCCAAATACTAGTTCAAAACAAAATTTTATTAAATAAACAGTTAATAGATTAAATTGAATAGAGTTTTCAAAAAAGAATAAATGAAATTGTCGATTCATTTGGCACGAGAACCTCATGTCAGAATGCTACGTCAAAAGAAAATGCTATTTAATAAACATTTGAAAGATTAAGTTCAATTTAGTTTTCAAGTAGAAAAAAAAATTAAAATGTTAATTGATTTCGCCCGAGAATTTCATGTCCAAATACTAGATCAAAAGAAAATTTTAGTGAATAAACGGTTACTAGATTAAATTGAATACAGTTTTCAATAAGATAAAAATTAAAATGTCAATTCACTTGGCCCAAGAGACTCACGTCAGAATGCTAGGTCAAAAGAAAATGTTATTTAATGAACATTTTTTAGATTAAATTGAATTGGGTTTTCAATTAAATAAATATTAAAATGTCAATTCATTTGGCCCAAGAAACTCATATCAAAATACTGGTTCAAAAGAAAATTTTATTAAATAAATAGTTAATAGATTACAATCAATTGAGTTATCAATAAGATAAAAATGCGAATTTCGATTCATTTGGCACGAGAAACTCAGGTCAAAATACGAGTTCAAAAGAAAATTTTATGCAATAAACCGTTAATAGATTAAATTTAATAGAGTTTTCAAAAAAGAAAAAATGAATTTGTCGATTCATTTGGCCCCAGAAACTCATGTTAAAATACTAATTTAAAAGAGAATTTTATTAAATAAACAGTTAATAGATTAAATTGAATAAAGTTTTCAAAAAAGAAAAATTGAGAATTTCGGTTCATTTGACCCAAGAAACCTAGGTCAAAATACTAGTTCAAAACAGAATTTTATTAAATAAACAGTTAATAGATTAAATTGAATAGAGTTTTCAAAAAAGATAAAATGAAATTGTCGATTCATTTGGTACGAGAAACTCAGGTCAAAATACTAGTTCAAAAGAAAATTTTAGTAAATAAACTCATGTCAGAATGTTACGTCAAAAGAAAATGTTATTTAATAAACATTTAACAGATTAATTTCAATTCAGATTGAAAAAAAAGAAATTTAATAGTCGATTCTTTTGGCCCGAGAAACTCAGGTCAAAATACTAGTTCAAAAGAAAATTTTATTAATTAAACAGTCAATAGATTAAATTGAATGGAGTTTTCAAAAAAGAAAAAATGACATTGTCGATTCATTTGGCCCCAGAAACTCATGTCAAAATACTAATTTAAAAGAGAATTTTATTAAATAAACAGTTAATACTCGTACATTAAATTGAATAAAGTTTTCAAAAAAGAAAAATTGAGAATTTCGGTTCATTTGACCCAAGAAACTAGGTCAAAATACTAGTTCAAAACAGAATTTTATTAAATAAACAGTTAATAGATTAAATTGAATAGAGTTTTCAAAAAAGATAAAATGAAATTGTCGATTCATTTGGCACGAGAAACTCAGGTCAAAATACTAGTTCAAAAGAAAATTTTAGTAAATAAACTCATGTCAGAATGCTACGTCAAAAGAAAATGTTATTTGATAAACATTTAATAGATTAATTTCAATTCAGATTAAAAAAAAGAAATTTAATAGTCGATTCTTTTGGCCCGAGAAACTCAAGACAAAATACTAGCTCAAAACAAAATTTTATTAAATATACAGTTTATAGATTAAACTCAATTTAATTTTCAAATATAAAAAAATTAAAATGTTAATCATTTTGCCCGAGAAACTCATGTCCTAATACTAGTTCAAAAGTAACTTTTATTAAATAAATAGTTAATTGATTACATTCAATTGAGTTTTCAATAAGATAAAAATGAGAATTTCGATCCATTTAGCACGAGAAACTCATGTCAAAATACTAGTTCAAAAGAACAATTTATAAATTAAACAGTCAATAGATTAAATTGAACAGAGTTTTCAAAAAAGAAACAATGACATTGTCGATTCATTTGGCCCCAGAAACTCATGTCCAAATACTAGTTCAAAACAAAATTTTATTAAATAAACAGTTAATAGATTAAATTGAATAGAGTTTTCAAAAAAGAATAAATGAAATTGTCGATTCATTTGGCACGAGAACCTCATGTCAGAATGCTACGTCAAAAGAAAATGCTATTTAATAAACATTTGAAAGATTAAGTTCAATTTAGTTTTCAAGTAGAAAAAAAAATTAAAATGTTAATTGATTTCGCCCGAGAATTTCATGTCCAAATACTAGATCAAAAGAAAATTTTAGTGAATAAACGGTTACTAGATTAAATTGAATACAGTTTTCAATAAGATAAAAATTAAAATGTCAATTCACTTGGCCCAAGAGACTCACGTCAGAATGCTAGGTCAAAAGAAAATGTTATTTAATAAACATTTTTTAGATTAAATTGAATTGGGTTTTCAATTAAATAAATATTAAAATGTCAATTCATTTGGCCCAAGAAACTCATATCAAAATACTGGTTCAAAAGAAAATTTTATTAAATAAATAGTTAATAGATTACAATCAATTGAGTTATAAATAAGATAAAAATGTGAATTTCGATTCATTTGGCACGAGAAACTCAGGTCAAAATACTAGTTCAAAAGAAAATTTTATTAAATAAACCGTTAATAGATTAAATTGAATAGAGATTTCAAAATAGAAAAAATGAAATTGTCGATTCATTTGTCCCCAGAAACTCATGTCAAAATACTTATTTAAAAGAGAATTTTTTAAATAAACAGTTAATACATTAAATTGAATAAAATTTTCAAAAAAGAAAAATGCGAATTTCGATTCATTTGGCACGAGAAACTCAGGTCAAAATACTAGTACAAAAGAAAATTTTATTAAATAAACCGTTAATAGATTAAATTGAATAGAGATTTCAAAAAAGAAAAAATGAAATTGTCGATTCATTTGGCCCCAGAAACTCATGTCAAAATACTTATTTAAAAGAAAATTTTATTAAATAAACCGTTAATAGATTAAATTGAATAAAGTTTTCAAAAAAGAAAAATGCGTATTTTGATTCATTTGGCACGAGAAACTCAGGTCAAAATACTAGTTCAAAAGAAAATTTTATTAAATAAACCGTTAATAGATTAAATTGAATAGAGATTTCAAAAAAGAAAAAATGAAATTGTCGATTCATTTGGCCCCAGAAACTCATGTCAAAATACTTATTTAAAAGAGAATTTTTTAAATAAACAGTTAATACATTAAATTGAATAATGTTTTCAATAAGATAAAAATTAGAACGTCAATTCATTTGGGCCGAGAAACTCATGTCAAAATACTAGTTCAAAAGAAAATTTTATTAAATAAACCGTTAATAGATTAAATTGAATAGAGTTTTCAAAAAAGAAAAAATGACATTGTGGAGTCATTTGGCCCCAGAAACTCATGTCAAAATACTAATTTAAAAAAATTTTTATTAAATAAACATTTAATACATTAAATTGAATAAAGTTTTCAATAAGATAAAAATTAAAACGTTAATTCATTTGGCCCGAGAAACTCATGTCAAAATACTAGTTCAAAAGAAAATTTTATTAAATAAACTGTTAATAGATTAAATTGAATAGCGTTTTCAAAAACTAAAAAATTATAATGTTAATTGATTTGGCCCGAGAAACTCATGTCAAAATACTAGTTCAAAATAAAGTTTTATTAAATATACAGTTAATATATTCAATTCAATTGAGTTTTCAAAAAGAATAAATCAAAATATCATAATTATGAATTGTTATCATACAAAATTCAATATTTAAAACCAATTGAGTTCAAAGAAACAAAATAAAACACGTGAAAATACAATCACTTGGACCAGAAACTCAGTTCAAACACTAATTCAAAAGGAAGTAATGACTTTAGTTATAATCGATTAAAGACTAGACATTTCAACACAATAGATAATCGTCAAAAAGTTAAAACTCGTGGCCCATTTAAAAATTAACTTATTTGAAATAAGTCACTTAAAAATTGCAGTCATAATGAATAATTTCTGAAATCTAACTAAAAATTTTCAGGAATTATTAGAGATAAATTTTTCGTAAAAAGACTACTCTCCAGAACACCAAAGTGCCAGGGTTCAGGAATAGCTTGCAGCGCCCAAGCGAAGGCATGCAAGGCCAGCTGGCCGATCCGTCAGAACGCGCACACTCAACAACGTCAACACATTGGCATAAGCCAAGTCAGAACTATTATTTTTTGGCTATTCATAAATCGATCTGTGCTCAGATCAAAATTTTATGTATATCAGAAACAAATAAAACACTGATGCACCTGGCCATAAAGGACAAGATTAGTAATAAATCTACTTTCAAAAACTAAATATCCGAAAATAAGTAATTAACATAAATTTACTTGACCAAAAAGGTCATCTTGAATTTTAATAATAGGAATACTTCAAATACAAGTCATAGTCCTTTATAATCAAATGAAACATTATGGAATATTCAGAACTTATAATATTAAAAATAAGAATGAGACAATAGTAACTATCGAAAAGAAAAACCTTGTTAAAATGAATATGTTAAAAATGTGAAGGAAATTTGTGGCAGCAGGTCGAGTGAGATGAGAAGTAAATTTAGGGAATTTATGTATTTTTATATAATTGTATTAAAAGTACAAAAACTTACAATAATCATACTGATAAGTCATATAAAAAGTTTAATTCCCTATTCGCGCACTTTATAATTACGAGCCGGAACTGCCAGTATCAGCTTTTGAAAACAAAAACAAACAACATTTTCATTAATAATAGCAACACTATATTGGTAACCATGCAAATTTTGAAGAAACATCGTCTTACCTTGCCGCCGGGGCAAGTGAAGTGAAGTAGGGCTGAAGCGTCGTAGTAGTAACGACGCAGCTCGACTGCTGCATTCGATCGAGGTGGGCGCGCAGGCAGCAGTTCAAGAACGGGCTCGTAAAAGCGCGAGCCGATGACTAGTCGGTACCCCAGCTGTAGAAACAAAATAGAGAATGTTTTTAGAATAAAACATCATCAATACGAGCAGTAAGTGCAGTACAGGACGAGCTTCTGCATGAAATTTATATATCCATGTTCCGGGTAGTACACTGGGATGCGCACTCACTCGGACGCATAAACATAAAACCGTCCTCTGGGCCGCGAATCGCGCACGCGCCAATCCCAATGATATGCGCTGATCTCTAAGTAACGCATGGGAATAGTCTAAGAAAAAATGGAAAGAAAAACAACAAAAATGGAACTAACAAATTATTGTAATAAAAGGATAAGGTATGAGAACTTAATTTCGACAGATAGAGGATACTGAAGAAGAAAAAGAAAGCAGAAAATCGAGTAAGATATTAAATAAACTTACGGCGTCGCAGAATTGATACTGCAGATCCTCTCAAAATAAGTCTAAAAATTATAACTATTAAAATTAATAATTCTCTTTCAGAATTTCAAACACTGCCATTTTAGAAGTTCAAAGATCAAAATATTCAATAAACTCTTTTAATATTATAAAAATACTTGCGAGGCAAGGCCAAGTACAGCCGGAGTCTTTTGTTGAAAAATTAGCCGACAATCCGGGTTTAATTTCCGAAAGAAAGCCCCACTGGCTAAATCCAGCACGGACTGGAAATTAATCCAAAAAGTGGATTTCGTGCCATACTTTCTTAATAGTGATAAATTGACTAGAGTGTGGAAAGGTATCTCAAATCAATGCGCGAGTATATTAAAAGGCTGCCCGTACAAGGAAATGTTAAATAACGCATTTGACCAGATGCAGAATACGTTAAGACAGACGGACATGATCGTGGATTTAATCTCAGAACAGAGGATATTAAGTGGGATGCGAGCGTGTAGATCGATACTCCCAGTTATAGGAAAAATTAGTCGTTTTCTTTTCGGCGCGCTCGACGAGAGCGCTGAAAACCAGTTAAAATATATAATTAACGTTAAGGCAAATGATACCAGGCTAACGGCAAAATTGTTAGACAATTTAAAAGAACTAATGCAAACATAGTTTGGTAGCACCAATAGCAAAATTTTAAATTTAGAGGCTATTATTAAAAATATTTCGGATTTGCAAGATTATGACAGGCAGATCGCGATGATAAGTTCAGCCATTGAACTGTTAAATGAAGACGTTTTACAGTTCAAAACTGGAAGCCGAGATTATAACGAATATGGTTTTATTTTCCGCACAGAGCATTGTGTATCCATGTCTCATACCTCCAAATTTGATAAGAAATTCGGCTTTCCTTGTAAAAGAAACAGTGATCGATGCACTGTTTCCGGAAACAGAAAAACCGAATTAAATTCTAAAAATTGATCTTTTATCAAGAATTCAAGGATTTCGAAAAACGATCTCTAGAGCGATACTACTAATCCACATAAGAGAAAATCTCTTCGTAGATCTTTCGCCAGTAAACGAACACGTCATTCATGAATTTTTGTTTTTAAGAGCATAGATTCCTTTCCAGGGGGCTACGAACTTAAGTTCTCCGTTTATAAAACACGGAGGACAAGCGAGGACTAAGAGAGGACAAAAAGAGGACTATACCATAGAACAAATTTACCGTTTTTTCAGAATCTGAGGTCAAAAATATGATATCTCTCTAATTAACGAAGTTTACCTTCAAATGACCTTGATACATACATGTATATGTCATAAAGACCACGGATTCGTGATCAGCGCACCCGAAAACGTATTTTGTAAGGGTCATTATCTCGATATTCGCAAACCATGACAAGCTACTAGGTTCAGTAGTTCTTAATAATATTTTCAACCTTTGTATGACCTCTAGAGGTCACTGGGAATCGTGAGTAAAACTATATTCGAACATAAAATTTCCCGCTCTTCAGAATCCAAGGTCAAATAGATGATATCTCTCTAATTAACGAAGTTGACCTTCAAATGACCTCGATCCTGACATGTATATGTCATAAGGACCAGGGATGCCTGATCAGAGCAACCGACCAAACATATAGATCACTTAGTTTGGTGAAGGACTTTTCCGATTTCATTTTGTGGTTCTGTGTAATCAAGTAAAATGGTGAGAAAACGCGGAAAATCACGATCCGGAGTGTTCAAATGTGTTAAAACCATAAAAAAAATTAAAAGTATGTTTGTTGCATACTTCGTTTTCGAATAAATTGATACATATATAATAAAAGAAAATAAATTTCAACGCAAAAATTTCTACATAATTATGGAAGCGTTAAAAAATTGATGAAAACTTAAATTTCTTGATTTATTTGGAATCTTAATATAATATAGATTCAATACAAATAATGAAGAATACGAAAATAGCGGAAAGTGCGCAAAAACTGACGACGACATCTTTTTAAGGTAACCGTACTTAAAATTTTTCATTAGATCTTCCATAAGATCGTATATATCATCTTATGGAAGATCGTATATAAGATCCTATGTAAGACATATGTCAGATCGAACCAGCGAAATTGAACCCAGAACTGGTATAAGTTCTTACATAATATCTTATGTAAGAACGTATGTAAGATACATTGAGTAAATTTCTGAAAATAATTAAAATTTTGTAAATATTCGTCATATAAATAATGCCATTTTTGGACGTACCATCTGAATTGTACTTCAAGTATCGGGGGACCTAAACATGGTTTTAGCCGATTTACCATAATTTACATTTATTGCAGTAACATAACGTAAGAATTTATTTAATAATTTACATAAGAATTAGCATAAAAACTTACACAAGAAATTATATAAGGACTTACATATGAATTAACATCAGTTCATATGTAAGTTCTTATGTAAGTTCTTATGAACGTTCTTATGCAAATTGTTATGTTAATTCTTAATTGAGGTCTTACATAATGTGTGCAAATTTTTAAAATATGTGTTAAGAACGGTTTAAAACATGTCTATGCTCCCTAAATTTGGGGTATCTTCCAGTTGCTACAGCCAAACATAGCATTATTTATATTTATATGACGAATATTTACAAAATATTAATAATTTTCAGAAATTTAATCCTCAGGAAAATGCCTTACGTAAGATATTACGTAAGATCTTATGTAAGAACTTACGCCAGTTCTGGGTTAAATAACGCTGATTGATTCTGACATAAGATCTTACATAAGTACTTATATAAGATCTCGCATAAGGTCAAATATACGATGATATGGAAGATCTTATAAAAAATTTTCAGTAGTGAGAGCTTTACCTACGTTCGTAAAGAAACCCTTTTCCTTTGAGGCCCATTAATTTTATTGTGTAGTCAGAATACAAGAAATAAGATAATTCAACTGTTTAAACTATTTTATATACTGATAAAGTAATCTTTGTGTAAATTCTATATGCAAACAAAAACTTAAGAAATTTTGGAACATAATCATACATGGATGCTGAAATTTTCAGCATGTTGAATAGGAAATGTTGAATATAACATTTAAAACAAATTCAGTATATATAATATTTCATTATGCTCTTTGATATACCGTTACTGGTACAATATATATCGTAGAATTTACGATATATAACGTAAAACTTTCGATATGAAAAATCGTATAATTAAAAATTTGTAAAAATTCATATTTCAATAGGTAATGCAAATTTACATTAACTTGAAAAAAAAATTTATTATGAAAATTTTAAAATATCAATGTTGTAATAATTTTCGATTTAGTTTTCTCATTGAAGAAATATAAAATATCTCTTGTTGAAAATTGTTGGAATTGTGGCTATATGCGTTAGCCCTTGGCGCGCTTCCTCAAGTTGCTCCGTGCCTGTGTCCCCGTTCTCTGCTGTTTCCACGTGTTTGGCGTTGGCGCTCTGCGCGCTTGATCACGTGTACTACGAGAACCACGTTCAGCTATCAGAAAGACTCGGACGCTTGAACCGCAAGCATATCTATCTTAATAAAGCCACGTTTCTGTTAATACCATAATTATCGTCTCTGTGTCTAGTTTCTTTTTGATCAACCTATCCAACGCGTAGTGCAGTAGATCATAATAATAATAACAGGTTACGGGCCTCAGCACGCTTCCACTGCGCGAAAGATAGGTTGAAAAGAGGGCTCACGCGGAACGCGGTTTCGGTTTGCAGAGAGTTTTTGTGTTCGGCCGAGAAGAAAGGGGAGGAGAAGCAACGGTAAGCAGTGCAACGGGTGCTTCACTCCTCGAGCCAAAATCAGCCACGAGGGATTTTCCAATTGTGCAGAAAAATTCTTCCAGGTAGAAATGTACACAAGAAAAGACGCTCAACAAGACCTGACGACGTCGTCTGTGTACAGGTGGCAAAAGCCGGAGAATAAGTTAAGTAAGTACATGTTACATTAATAAAATATAATTGAAAAGTGCGGTTGATTAAGGTAAAAACGATTCCGATAAATTCAAGTTAAATACGATTAAAATACGTTGAGTTAAGAAGAGTTTAAAAAAAAAAAGAAAAGATTTCCTAACAAGAAAGCGCATGAACGCAATTCTGGTTCCGAGAATTGAAACTAGGGGAATGTACATATATATATATATATATATATATATATATATATATATATATATATATATATATATATATATATATATATATATATATATATATATATATGTGTATATGTATATATATGTGTATATGTATATATATGTATGCACGTGCATGACTTTAAGGAAAGCGTCGGTTGTCCGTCTCTCTTCCACCGAACAGGTTGGTACAGGAAACGGAGGGAAAGAGAGACAGAGAGAACTCTATACTCTCTATGCTCCCTGAAGTCGGGAGGCGCTGGGTATCGTCGTGCGACGATACACCACCATAAGGCTTGCTTGAGAGCCGAGACGCATGCGACGCGCTTGGCGCTCGAGCCAGCGGTCGTGCACACGGGGGAAACGACTGCACCTATACGGCCTGCGCTATAGTGCGGCCGGCATCTCGTGTGCTGCGTGAGTCTATGCACGCGCCGTGCTTGCACGCTCGCGTGTTGTGACCGCAGCATACTTGATGTCTCTGCTACTGAGCACAAGACATAAAGCCACACGTGATTTTGAGGTTATGTGATGACATGATGATGATTCGATTATAATACGTGCGAATCATATACTGAACGTTAAAGAATGAAAGTCTTGTTTATGGAACAACTTTAACACAAATGGTTGAATGCGTACACTAATATAGATTGTACATTACAGGCCAATTGGGACCCGATTTCGACGCATTAAAGCTTAAGATTATAAGCTATTACGATCTGACTAAAGAGTGCCCCAACAAGACGTTGTACGTAAAACTGTATGAAGGAGACGTCTGGGTTTACATGGGACAAGAGGATAAGTTTTTGCCTGGTATGAAGTAAACGCATGCATTTAATGAATATGAATGTTCATAGATGATTATATATGTATTTATATAAAATTGTTTAAGTAAATTTAATAACAAGTTAAGCAAAGTCTGTGCAATCTTGTGGGGTTAACCACGAACATGTAGCATGGCCATGCACCACGGCATTTCTATCAAAAATGCATTTTTTAAGAAAAAAAAACCGGGCCACACAAGCTTGCTTGCCTAACGCCTAGCCCTGTGGGTCTCTGTAAGCGAGATAGTGTAATCACATACTCGACTGAAAGGGACTAGGGTGGTGGGCTGAGCTTTTCGTAAGATCGCCCACTGCTCAGTTACTGACACGAAACTTGTGCACAAAGCCTTAGTGTTCAGTAGCACTGGTTCTCCCTCAACACAACAGACTAACGGTTATGTTTATGTTTCAGATAAGAATCTGTTGAAAACGGAGGAGGCAGGGCGCTTACTGCAGGCTCTGGCCAACTCGCAAGCTAAGGTGGCAGTGTTGAGGAGGCCTACAAGCCACAGTGGTGAGAGCAGTGCGTTAGGTGCCACCAACGCTGATTTACAAGCACAGCTGAGTTCGCTCACTGCCAAGTTTAATGAGAATACAAACACGCATTCGAGTTTGATGAATGCATTGAAAAAACAGCGTGGAAACGTTAATTGGTTGCACAGTTAAAAGCACCAATGCCATCTCGGCACTGAGTAGCTCTATACACAAGGATATGGAGTCCTTGACTGAGGCCATCCGCATCACTCGCCTTGAGCCATCTAGCCGACCAGCAGCTGCCAGAGATTGGGAGGAGCCTCCACGGGTGCAACGAGGGTCCCGTGAGAAATCAACCGGTCAAAGGGAGGTGCTGGTCGACGGGACTGACGACATGGAGTCGATGGATCAGGACGAGCCACTGCCGGCGGCCGCAGCTTCTTCTACGCTCAATCCACGGCCAAGGCACAGTCCAGCTGCGAAATCAGATGACGAGGATAACTGGGACGCAGGCACAGGGCCTGCTGGTCTGTTCGATTACGCAGCGGACTGCTACAAGGAGATGCCGTATGAGGATTGGAGGATTGAGGCGACGAAGCGACTGGGGTTGAGTCACTCGCGCTTATTAAATAATAAGACAAAAATTGTAAGTGACAAAAATAATACATTGTTCTCTACTGACAGTCTCCTACAGAACTGCAGTTGAAGAGAGGCGTCTAACGCGCTTCAAAACAGCAGTTCCAGTGATAGCAGAGCCAAGCAGTCAAATATAACACGGTCATACAGACTCAGAACAAGCTCTGAGTTTGCACCTTTTGAAGATTTTCTTTTTTCTGAACTGCGATCCAGAAAACTGTTTTATCTATTCGATGAACAGATCAGCTGCTGTGTATCCAATGAGGAACTGCTGCATGATAAAAACATTGTAAGAGAAATTATTCTGAATAGAATAGACGAAAAGTATCATTTGTATATAATGAACATAAAAGATTCTGTTGAGTTATTGAAAAAATTAAAAGAAATAAAACGTAACGAATACAGGATTAATCCACATACAGCTCAAAAACGTCTGTTTAACGCAAAGATGAACAAGGATAAAGAAACAGCGTTCGAATTCTGTTTAAAGTTTGAAAACCTCTTAACAGAGTATGAATGCATCGAAGACATCAGACAAGTCTCCGATGGAGAGCAGAAAAGCCTTCTGTACAATGCAGTGTTGCATGTCTTTCCGGAACTTGTTACAGCTGAAAATATAGCTGTACATGGCTCAGGCAAGAAATATAATTATAATCAACTAAAAGATTTCATTTTTCAGATTGATGCGAGTAGGACAAAACCGAAAGAGACTTCCGTTTTGTTCAGCGAGCCAAGGAGGTTCTGTGATCGCTCGCGAGAGCGACAGCCAAGCTCGGAGGATAAGAGCCCCGAGAGAAAACGATGCGACAGATGTGGCAGCATGGACCACCTGAAGAACGACTGCAAGCACAAAAAGGTTTAATGCTTTAACTGCAACGAGTTTGGGCACATTGCAGCGGACTGCAAGGAGCCCAATAAGAGAAAAGTTGGCCAGGCAGGCAAGCAGCGGCACGAAAATGGTGGTGGGGACTCGCCAAGAAGGAAGTCTAGAAAAACTGAGACACGCTCACCGAGACGTGAGAGGTCGAGATCAAGGAGTCCGGGACCACGTCGATTCCGGTCGCCGATACCCAAGAAGGAAGGTATGATTGGTCAAATACATTGTAACAATGCGGTTAATTTGATTGAGGAAAATGATGGTAGTATGTGTAATTACGATTTTGATAAATTCGTTCTGGATTCGGGTGCCACAGAACATTTGACAAATTCACGAATTATCTTTAAAAAATTAGATAATAAAATAAAAGGTTTTATAGGATGCGCAAACAAAGATAAAAAGGCACGATTAGAATCTCAAGCTCAAGGGAACGTCAAAGTTGAATTAAGTAACCGTGAAATAATTGAACTCGAAAGAATAATTTACGCGAAAGATCTGAGTAGAAACTTACTATCATTAAAGAAATTTACTGATCAAGGTTTAGGTGTTTACCTGGATAATAAGATAGTAAATATATTTGATAAAGTCACGAATAAAGTTATAATAGAAGGACTCTTTAAAGATCCATTCTGGATAGTAGAATTAAGAACGACTAAAGACAATCTAGTAGAAGCTAGAAAGGAGGCCTTTTTGATAGTAAATAAAAACCTGGATAAGCCAGTTAAAAGAGTTAGATTCGCCGATCAAAATCACCCGGAAAATTCAGAAAATATGGAAGATGTTAAAAACACAATGAATCTATGGCATATGAGGTTAGGCCACACATCTCATGATAAATTGAAACGATTAATTAACATTTATCCAGACATTAAAAATTACAAAAGATCAGATCATGGTAATTGTTTGATAGATTGCGAAATTTGTAAAATAGCTAAAATGAATAAGTTAAAGTTTGATAATGATAGGGATAAAGCCACAAAACCCTTGCAAAGGGTAAGTACAGATACGATGGGTCCGATAACTCCCATGACTCATCCGAAAAAATATAGATTCATAGTAGCAGTCATAGACAATTATTCGCGGTTTGCTATGGCATACCCAGTTGAAAAGAAATCAGATGCCTCAGAGTGCATTGATGATTTTGTAAAGAAATGTAGAAATACTTGTGGTGAAGATCACAAGTTCTACTATCTGGACTGTGATCAAGGAACTGAATTCACAAGCGATAAGACTCTCCGTGTATTACAAAAATACGGAGCAAAACTCAGAACAGTCCGTCCATACACTCCACAACTGAACGGTTTGGCAGAAAGATACAATCAAACAATTCAAAAAATAATGAGAGCACTCATGTTTGACTCAGGACTGCCAGCAAATTCCTGGGACTTAGCGTTGAAAGCGGCTGTGTACATCTATAACCTCACACCGCATAAGTCTTTGGAATATAACTCTCCACTTCTGACACTGAATCCTGAGGCAAGAGTAAGGATAAATCATCTAAGACGGTTTGGATGCATAGCATTTGCGAAAACTCAGGAGAAACCAGACACAAAATTTGGTCAACTGGCGTTCAAGACAGCTCTGGTGGGATTCACTGATACAGGCTATCTACTGCTCTGTCCAGAAGATGGGAAAGTATACGAAAATAGGAATGTTAAATTTATAGAACAACAGGTTTTTGGAGATGTATACAAGGCAGATGACATTAAAAATTGGACTGTAACCAATGAAAATTTATGTAAAGAAACGTGGTTGTTAAAATTCCCTGTAGAACAAATAGACTCAGCTGTTGTAGAGAAAAAGGAAACTATAGAAATTAAAAAACCACGAGGAAGACCGCCGAAGATTGTCAAAGAAAATGAAAGATTAATTACAGAACCAGCCATGATAGAAGAAAACCCAGTGAAGCGCAAAAGAGGAAGACTGTCTAAGAAGCAACCACAGAAGGAACAAGATGACAATCATTCCGAGGGACTGAATACAGAGGAAACTTACGCCTTGATCGCTGAAATCAACGATGATCCCAAGTCTTATAGAGAAGCGATGGGAAAGGCAGATGCAATCAGCTGGACAGAAGCAGTGAACCAAGAAATACAAGCACTTGAAAAGAATCAGGTGTTCGAAATAGTAAACAGGCCAGAAGAAAAGACGAACATCCTTGATTCAAGATGGGTATTTAAACGAAAAGTAAGCATAAATGGACAAGTAAGTTATAAAGCCAGAATTGTAATCAGAGGCTTTAAGGATACGAATTTGTACAACCTATGTGAAACATATGCACCAGTATCACGTCTGTCATTGGTCAGAGCAGTCATTTCGGTGGCGAACAGACTGGGACTAATAATGTGGCAATTGGATGTCAAAGCAGCTTTCTTGCACAGCCCGATTAAAAGGGTAATTCACATGGAAATCCCTGACGGCTACAGTTTGCAAAACTGTAAGAAAAACCAGAAAGTCTGGAAACTTAAAAAATCACTGTATGGATTGAAAACAAGCCCCAAAAATTGGAATAATCACTTCTCGGAACAGGTCAAGGAACTCGGCTTTGTCGCTAGCAACAGAGATCCATGTCTGTTCATACTTATTGAAGTACAAATAATCGTCATCATGTTACTTTATGTAGATGACATATTATTAGTGGGTAACGACAAGAAAAGAATGGAATCCATACAAGCTCAACTCAGCAAGAAGTTTGACATGAAACTGCTAGGTGAACCAAAAGAGTTTTTGGGTCTGACGATAAATAGAGACAAAAAGAACAAAATTACAACTCTGGATCAGTGCAAATTCATATTGAAATTGCAACAGAAATTCGGATATTTGCAGGCTAAAGGACAAAGCCCTCCAATGGTAACAAACCAAGTATTAAATAGAGAAAGGAAAATGCGTGAAAACGAGAAGCAGAACAATCAAATGGTAAATCAACGCAAGTACAGAGAAGTAGTAGGATCACTCATGTACTTGGTTAATGGTACACGACCTCATTTAGCATACGCAGTCAACGTACTAAGCCGACATCAGTTGAACCCGACTGAAAATGAATGGAAAATGGTAACACGAGTTTTCAGGTATCTAGAATACTCCAAATGTTGGAAAATGACATATACAGGTCAATCAGAGGCAATGGAAGCGTACTCAGATGCGAGTTTTGCTGATTGTAAAAACTCGTTGACGACTGGCGGTTACGCAGTATTGCTGTATGGTGATACAATCGCTTGGCGAACTCACAAGCAACCATATGTTGCATTATCCACATGCCAAGCGGAATATGTAGCACTGAGTGAAGCATGCAGAGAATCTATAGCATTGAGCATGTCACTCAGAGTTATACCCCAAGTCATAAAATATCCTATTACGCTATGGTGTGATAACAAAGCAGCTGTAGCATGTACGAAAATGGAAGGTAGTAATAAGTTACGACATATGACAGAAGTCCATGAGGACTACGTAAAGCAATGCATAGAAAGAAAATTAGTTGAAATAAATTGGATATCTTCAAAGGAACAAAGAGCAGATATCTTTACAAAGCCTTTGCCCTCTGAAAGCCATAATAAATTGAGTAAGTTATTGCTCAATCATTGATGTACTTCCTGTATGTTTCAGAAATATAAAGCGGCGGAAATCACCATCCTAAGGAGAAGCAAAGATGAGTGAACGCACCAAGAACTAACGGGAGGGTGTGTTGGAATTGTGGCTATATGCGTTAGCCCTTGGCGCGCTTCCTCAAGTTGCTCCGTGCCTGTGTCCCCGTTCTCTGCTGTTTTGGCTCTCTGTGTCTAGTTTCTTTTTGATCAACCTATCCAACGCGTAGTGCAGTAGATCATAATAATAATAACAAAAATAATCTAGTTTTGTTAAGGTCTATCTCATCTCTCTTATGTCTTTTTTTCTAGCAGAACTTATATCGATGTTGTAATATTTATTATAATAAAATGTTAATTAAACATTTATAGCCCATATCCTAGAATCTAAATTGATGCATACGGGGAAAAAAATAAAAATATATTTTATAACATTTTTAAATATTGAATACTTCAGGTTTAAGGTGGCTCTTCGGTGATTTTCGCGAAAAATTTCGAAGTTCTTCGAATGTTTTAAAAGTTGGTTCAACTCTTCCGTAACAAGTAGAAAAAGCAATATAATGATATTTTACATTTTAAGCTAACCAATTGCATAGTTTAGTCAAAGCTATTTATTACAAATACACGTTATTTTGTCTAATTTCGATCGTTTAAAGGCTGTGGAAATTAAATAAAAGAAAGTCTTTTTTGTTATAATAAAGTTTGGTAAATTTGTATTAACGTATTCTAAAACAAAGCTACATTTTTCATTAGTTTTCATTAATTGCTGTTTTCTCATTATTTAAATTTTCAATCTTCAAAATGTTGGCGCATATCAAAATAATCAATCTTGATGAAACTTTTAGGATACGTTCTTTGAAGCATTCTCAACATTAGTTGACTGAAATATTTTTTAAATATCCATGACAAAGTTCATATTAAATGAGTCTATTAACAAATTTATACTATTTTTAACAATTTTTAAACAACAAATCTTTATTATTTTTAAAAGCACATATTTGGTTAACACTTGGTAGTTTCAACTAACTTATTTTTATTTTACTGAAAAACACAATGAAATTTTTTGGTTCATAATTCTCATTGTAGTGTGCGCCAACAACTTTTACCGTATAGCCTAATTTTACTTAAAATAAACCTATTATTCTCAATAACTTCAATATTATTTGATAAAATCTTTGAAGTATGTATCGTTATAAACATGCCATGTAACTATTATTTTGTTAGCCTTGTATTTCGTATTTCTTCCATGTATTACGAGGCTTTTCTCTTCTCTATTTCTTTCATCTGTTCCGATTCTTGTTCCTTGTACATATCATTCGCCTTTGTTGTATATGTTTCCTGTTTAATTTCTTGAATCTCCTTTGTTATTTTAATGTTCTTTGTAAAGTTAATATTCTGTTGATTAGTCTATAATAGAAAAAACAAACGTTATTTTTCTTGGAGTAAAAAATATACTGCTCCGAATAGTCAAATTCAATATGACAATTCAAAAAGCAAAATTCTCTGTTAAATACAGAACAAATTTAACAATAAGAAACCGCATAAAAAATATATCGATACGTGTATTTAAATGTTTTCAGTGTTTGACAGTGGCTAAAATACTTAAAATGTCTTCTTAAAATGTTCATAAATGAAAATATTTACCCGAAAGCTAGTGCCATTTACCTGACGTGTATATATATATATATATATATATATATATATATATATATATATATATATATATATATATATATATATACCACCGTACACACTAAATAAACCTGTCTTAATTATCCAGCATTAACTTTGGCGTATTTGTTATTTTTTAGTGGGAAACGAAGTATGACATACTTCAACTAATACATGATTTCTCTAGAGTCTTTTCAACTTTTATGAATTCATTTTTCAGGTTAAAGAAAGCTTTAAGGCCGTGATTTAGACAATTAAATGATGTATATAATATATTATTTCTTCTTTTATATGTTGACGACCAAAACAAGGACGAATCAATAAGCCTTAAAAATTATTTTTGATTTAAAATCTTCACGAAAAAAGAAGACAAATTAATTTTGTTTTGTCAAAAATTACCGTGAAATACCCAAGAAATAAGCAATCAAGAATTTGTTAGATAAACAACCATAAAAATAAAAAATCGATATAAAGAAAAAAATATCTTAAAAATTATTTTTAATTTCAATCTCCAAAAAAATTAGCTATGATTTCGAAAAAATTACGGTCTAATACCAAGGAATAAGCGATCAAAAAAGTTTTTGAATAAGAAACCATAAAATGAAAAATCGTTATAAAACGAAAACGCATCGATAAATATCAAAGTTTTATTTTATTTTAAATCTTCACCAAAATACGAAAAGAATAAGCGTTCATTGGTAAATAAAAACCGCGTAATACCCAAGAAATATGCAATTAAATAAAAAAAAAAAATATAACGTGATCATGATCTGGGCAAAGAGCTCAGCCAAGAGATAGTTAAAAGCTACCTTTTTAGAAATTTTCAAAAGGAATAATGCCGTTTCACTGAAGTTATCGTAGAACATAGAACATTAGATTTTTGCTTCATCGTAGAGGAATCTTTGTGATGGCAAAAGAATATCTGGTGAGTGTGTGCGTGCGTGCGTGCGTGTGTGTGTGTGCATATGGATGTGGATCAACATTACTATGAATACACACAGTAAAATTAATATTTCGGGGCTAATTTCTTTTGTTTTTTAAAGAAGGCAGCTAGAAAATATTTTTTTTTATTTTTCGATACTATAGAAATAATATCATCGATTGAGTGATAATTTTTATAAAAGATCATAAATTTACCTATCTTTTCCGATTCGAAATTTAGATTAAGCTATTTCCCTTGTGTTGTTATTCAGGAAATCGTCATTTTTGGTGTATCAAAGAGAAAGCATTGTTTTGATAAAAAAAAAATTTCATTTTTTAAAGTAAAAACAGTGTTGGATTCAGCACGAAGGATTGTGGCAAGGTGAGGAGAGAGAGATAGAGAGAGAGAGAGAGAGAGAGAGAGAGAGAGAGAGAGAGAGAGAGAGAGAGAGAGAACCGAGAGATAAGCTCTTTATTTAGCAAACACAGCTGTACACATTGAGCTAGTCATAACGGTGACTGGAACTGGAGTTGCATCTGTGGTCCAGCGGCGATGCAGCCTGTAACTGGAGTTGAGGGAGGGGGCGCCTGGACTGCCATCTGGTGTGGAGTGGAGGGGATATGGCGTGAAATGTTCAAATTCAACATCCCGTCCGTCTCGTTCTGTGAACAAACTCTATTCTGTTTCCCCCTCCGTGGGTGTGATCAAGTGCTGCCCCCCGTGGAGGCGAGCGAGAAGGTGCCGCCTGCGACGTCTGACTAGTTTAGGATGAATTGGTAGATCACTTCATATTTGCTGAATTTATAGATCTGGATTATTGTCGAATAGCCCAGATGTTGCCTGTGATTTCGAGCCTTCGCACGGATTCAAAATCAGATAATCCCTGGCATTTGCCTCGTTCATCCGAGAAAATCGTGCACTACCGGAGAGGGGAAACGACATTGAACATTTTCATTACTTAACCAAATCACGGATGTGAACTCGTCGGCATGGTGCTTGGCCTGTCGTGATTGAGCCGGAAAGTCATCAAAATTGAGTGGCCACTGGCTGTGGGTGAACTCGCATGTCGTAAGATCGTCGAGAAGGTGAGTGATTGATGATCTTGAAAGTGAAGTAGCCACCCGCCGTGTGACTGATGTAAGTCATCCGGGTCCGAGTGTCGTGATCGACGAAGTAGAAAGTGTTCGCACTCAAGTAGCTACGCTGCATCTCGTCTCTGTAACGTCGGGCAGAAGTAGTCCGCCGTGCTCAAATCTCCGGGTTCTAGGGTAAGAGAGGCATGTAAAGCCATGTGCAAGACTCCTGATCACTAGTTGAGAATTCCAGCTGTGTGCGAGCCCCTAAATCGTTCAGATCGAGCAGTCTGCTATGTGAGAGCCTCCGGATCGTAGGATAAGAGTAGCTTACTGTATGCGAGCCTCCAGGCTGCCTTATATCAAAAGTATTCATCCTGAATATTACACTTGAATGTGGCTCATTATGCTCATGAAAGTCCTGTGTCTGAAATAAAATAAAGTACGTCCCTGTCAGCGGACAGAGGCCTTCACTACACCCGTGCGAATAAATCTAAAGGTTATTACAGTAAAATTGCCGCCCACCATAAACTTTCAGTTAATCGGGATGAAGCAGTTAGTAGTTGATAGCCAGCCATTAGTGAATCTCCAAGTAGTTGCTTGGAGCGGCTACGCGTCTGGATCAAGTCTATATGGATACTAGCCGTGATCAGACCTCTATGTTTTTAACTTAGAGCCTAGTTATCCGATACCTGAAACGAGATAAAGTTGATGTCCCTGTCCGAGCGGTAGGTGAGTGACTCAAACATGCGATCGGGATCCATTCACCGTGCAAGGCAGGCCAGTAGGGCTTGTACCTAGTAGGGTCTGAAAAAAGCTATGCGACATTTTACAGTCAGTAAAGGAACAGCAACTCCCACATCTCTGCCTCAAAACGAGAAAAGTTAGTACTCAGTAGAGACCGAAGAGAAGCACGAGGGCGGGCGGAGTAGGAGTATTCGGCTACAGGCTCACAGTAGCGCATGATCAGTTACAAGACGGTCGGCCAGGCAGTGGACAGTATAAGGAGTATTTGTAAACATGAATTTGTTGTTCCAAGGGAAATTTTTAGATGAATAAAAAATCGAGTGATCTCTAGGAACTAACCCACTAATTTATTTCCATTAGCGACGTTTCGGGAGTTTTTTATTCCTTGCTGCGGACTTGCGGATGTGCTGCGGACCTACGGACTTGCTACTGTTGCTGCTCTTGCTACTAGCGCTGGTGACTGAGCGGTGCTGTACAATCACTTTTAGGCTCCGACGAGAGCGAGCTCGAGTCGCCTTGCTGCAGACGTGCGGACTTGCTGCTGTTCCTGCTCGCGCTGGTGACTGCGCGCTGCTGCACAACTCCTTCCAGGTGCTGCTGAGTACGAGCTCGGCTTGCTTAGCTGCGGACTTGCAGGCACCTGCTGCTCATGCTGCTAGAGAAGCTGAATGTGCGGCCTCGTATCAGAGGACTGTGTGCAGATGCTCGCCTCCTTCCGAACGATGTTGGGTGCAAGTTCTGCTCGCCTTACTATGGACTTTCGGGAAGTACTCCTTATACTTAGATGAATAAAAAATCGAGTGATCTCTAGGAACTAACCCACTAATTTATTTCCATTAGCGACGTTTCGGGAGTTTTTTATTACTCCCCTCTTCAAGCTACAAAAAGAAAATACAAAATACAATAATTGATTTTTTCGCACTAACAATTAATTGTCATATAAACTAAACATAACGACATACCTAATGTAACAAATTACGGTTTCATGATCACAATCGCTTATAACAACAAACAAAACCAATAAAAAGCACAGCCTTAAAACACAAAAAAATAAACAAACTATGAAATTTTTAAACCTAATATAATTAAATTAATAGAATATAACACCAACTAATACTTTTACTCACATAAAACACAATACAATGTAAAACTTGCACCCTGAGTGGATCACAAAAGGAGACAAAGGCGTCTCTGTATTTATTAGCCGGCGCATGATGTTATCGCGCGGCACGTCCAGAAACCACTGAGGGTGCAATTAAAATACAAACGACCTAGCCCCCCGCGATTTCCAATCACTTGGAGAATGGTATAAAGGCTCCCAGATCGCAGGTCGGGCCGAATGAAATCCAGAGTACTATGAGGCATGAAGAGGTGGCACGGTGACAGAGACGCTCGGCGCGCGCGAGTTAAGCGAGCGCGCCGGCCAGCCATGTGCGCCGCTCCACCTCCACCAACCACATGCTCCCCGGATCCCGCCCTGCCATCTCAAAGCCTCTCGCGAGAGGCCAGTGCGTTCGTACGAAGGAAAGAGAGAAAGACTCAAACAACCTTCTCTCTTATTATAGTGAACTAATACAATTCTCTGTGTCAACGTTCAATTTTATAATATAAGAACGAGCAACAAAATGAAAAAAGGTCATAGAGCAACCATAAAAACAAGCTAGTTGTAATATGAAATAGTTGTATGAATAATAATTAATAATAATAAATTAATAAAATACGGTAAACAAAAATTTTTTTTTTTTAAAGTATTATTTAAAATGTTTTCTTACTAGGTTTAGAGAGCTCTTATAAATATTTTTTAAGAACTGAGTATATAGTATATATTTAACATTTCCGAAAATGAGAGTTTATTATTGTTACTTTCCCGATCAAGAATTTTAATGTTGTCAAAATTTATAGTGTGAGATAAAGAACTAGCATGATTGGCAAGTGCCGAAGAACTCTTTTCATTTTTTACATCATTTTTATGCTCGTTTTTTCTTTTATGTAATCGTCTAGTAGTATTCCCAATGTAAGTGGCAGGACACTGTTAGCAATTTTTTTTTGTGAATAACATTACTATTATCAAATTTGTCATGCTTATCTGTCCCTAACTTAATCATATAGTTGAATTTGTGGATAGTTTTGTTAATCGGAATAACATTATACTTTCTTAATTTTTTGTTAATTTTAAATGTAGCGTTTTTTACAAAGGGAAGGACCATTTTCGGATACTTAAATATAGCACGCTTTTTTGCATTATTATTAGTAAAATTGTCAAAATTTTTAATGTGATGAAGTCTTTTGCTAATATGTTAATCGATAAATTTTAGCGGATAGCCATTATTAACTAGGAAAAACCTTATAATGTTCAGATTTTCTTCATGAAAAATCGGGTCAGACAGATTGATACTTTTGTCGACGAGATTATAAATAATTGCAATTTTTAGATTTTAGAGATAAAGGGTGATGAGAGAGAACATTTGTATATCGTCCAGATGCTGTAGGTTTCCTGTACCAATTTGTGATGGCATAGTCATTCTCTTTTCTAATAATTTCCATGTCTAAAAAACATATTTTCTTATCCTTCTCAATCTCAATTGTAAATTGCAATTCATTATTGTACATATTAAAAGTTCGTAAAATCTTTCCGGTATAAATCTTTTTATTAACTAAGCAGCGCTTAGAACGAGTTGTACAGCAGCGCGCTGTCAGCAAGTCCCACAAATCCACAACAAATCGAACGAAGTCCACACTCAGCAGCGTCTGGAAGGAGTTGTGCAGCAGCACGCAGGCGGCAACAAGACCAGCCACTCCCGCAAGTCCAGAGCTAGGCAAGCAGAGTTCGCACTCAGCAGCGCCTAGAAAGAGCTGCGCAGCATCGCGCATATCAGAAGCGCGAGCTGCAACGGCATCAAGTCCGCACTCCCGCAAGTCCAGAGCTAGGCAAGCAGAGTTCGCACTCAGCAGCGCCTAGAAAGAGCTGCGCAGCATCGCGCATATCAGAAGCGCGAGCTGCAACGGCATCAAGTCCGCAGTAAGGCAAACAGAGTTCACGATCAGCAGCACCTGTAAGGAGTCGTGCAGCAGTGCGCAGTCGGCAATAAGAGCAGAGTCCCGCAAGTCCGCTGAAAGGCGTGTCTAGGTCGCACTCAGCAGCGTTTGGAGCATCCAAGGAGTCCTGCAGTAGCGCGTATCCAACAGCGATCGTAGCTGTGATGCAGGCAACTCCAAGGATGAAAAAATCGAGCGTGGTTCTAAAGTATGTAGCTAAGAGAGAGAGAGAGAGACAGACAGATAGACAGACAGACAGACAGACAGACAGACAGACAGACAGACAGACAGACAGACAGACAGACAGACAGACAGACAGACAGACAGACAGACAGACAGACAGACAGACAGACAGACAGACAGACAGACAGACAGACAGACAGACAGACAGACAGACAGGCAGGCAGGCAGGCAGGCAGACAGACAGACAGACAGACAGACAGACAGACAGACAGACAGACAGACAGACAGACAGACAGACAGACAGACAGACAGACAGACAGACAGACAGACAGACAGACAGACAGACAGACAGACAGACAGACAGACAGACAGACAGATATATAGATACGAGGGTAGTTCAATAAGTATTTAGAATGACCAACAGATGGCGCGCGAATCGCTCCAAATCTATAGGTGCAGTTGTTTCAATTCTACATGAAAAATTAGGCATGAAAAAGCTATCGGCAAGATGGGTGCCGCGTTTGCTCTCAGCTGAGAATAAACGCAATAGAGTGGTCGCCTCTGAGGCTCTTTTGGCGCGCATAAGTCGGAATCCTGAGGAATTTTTTCGTCGATTTGTGACTATGGATGAAACATGGATACACCACTACACTCCTGAGACAAAGGAACAATCCAAACAGTGGATTTCCACAGGCGAACCAGCTCCAAAGAAGGCAAAGACCGTAAAGTCAGCTGGTAAGGTTATGGCTACCGTTTTTTGGGATGCACGTGGAATTATACTTATTGACTACTTGGAAAAGGGTAAAACAATTACTGGTGAGTATTATGCATCATTATTAGAGCAGCTGAAAGAAGAAATTAAAAAAAAACGACCACATTTGGCGAGAAAAAAAATTCTCTTTCATCACAACAACGCCCGAGTTCACACATGCTTCGTTTCAATGGCTAAAATTGAAGAACTAAAATTCGAATTGGTCGAACACCCACCGTATTCACCAGATTTAGCCCCCAGTGACTTTTTCTTATTTCCAAACTTGAAAAAATGGCTAGGTGGACAGAGATTTACGGACAACGAAGACGTCATTGCCTCTGTAAGTGCTTATTTTGAGGAACTTCCGAAAACGCACTTTTCTAAAGGATTAAAAAAACTTAAAAAGCGATTGACCAAGTGTATAGAGCTCCAAGGAGATTATGTTGAAAAATAAAAAAAATTTACCAAAAAAAAATTGTTTTTATACTTTATTCTAAAGACTTATTGAACTACCCTCGTAGATAGATAGATAGATAGATAGATAGATATACGATTTATTTCCTGTGAGGAGTGATGTGCTCATCCCTTCTAACACCACATACTCGTATATATCTCACACATGAATTTTGAAGTCGTTGCAATAATCTAAATGTGACACTACCAGCGCACATTTAAGCTGGTTTCTCAACGCCTGAGTTGTGCATGAACTAAAAAATCATTGGCTGTAAAGAGCACGATTTACCTGTTTTCCAACTGCATCAACCTGCAGTTTCCACGTGAGTTTAGAGTCCATGACAACACCAAGGTTTGTGACCGAGTCAGAGAAAGGCACATGTGCACCTTCCTGTAACTCAATGCCGGGCAAACCAAGATCCTGCAGCCGATTGATGTTGTGCACGGAGCCAAAAATGATCGCTTTTGTTTTGCCGACATTGAGTCGCAGTCCGGATGCTTCGGCGCACTCCGACACTGCCGGCGCAACAGCCGACATGCGTCTGATACCCAAATGAAGATCTCGCCCTGTCACTTGAGTATAAGTTTGCAAGTCGTTCGTGTATAGCAAGTGTTTAACATCACCACCAGTCATTACGTCTGATAAGTCATTGATATAAAGACTGAATAGCAAGGGCTCCAGGACTGAACTCTGTGGCATACCCAGATTGGTGGTTAGTTAATCAGATTCCCCATTGTTGTCAGTTATACTTTTTGCCTGGGACCGAAAATGTGTGATTTGATCAACAGAAGAACACTTCTTAAAAAACCCATGCGTATTATGTCGTTGTTGTCCAAGCAATCAAACGCCGCCCAGTCACATTTACTCAGGTAAGATAGAAGATCTTCCTGTTCTATTGTTTTAAAGTCGTTTTAAAGAGAGAGAGAGAGAGAGAGAGAGAGAGAGAGAGAGAGAGAGAGAGAGAGAGAGAGAGAGAGAGATTCTTTTATCCAATTATTATAGTAACAAATTTTTGCTAATAATTATTAAACCCCCCATACACGTTCAATTTAATGCACACAGAAATATCCATCAATTAATTAAATTAATGAAATTTACACATGCGAATTTGCAAAATTTTTGTATTTGCTTACGATATTTCAAACTCACGGAAACGTGGAATTATTAATTGATTATTTTTATATTTATATTTTTAGTAACCCTGCCTCAACTATTAACTATTCAAACGTGCTCAATTTTACTTAAAAATGATAAATTTTATTATTATAAATGAATTGTGCTATAGTGTGCCATTTAATACTAAACTGTACCATCTTGTGCTAAAATATGCCAATTCGTGCCAGGATATGCCAATTTATTGTAAAAAAAATAGAAAAATATTTTCTTAATAATTCTATTATGCCTAATCATATCAAGCTGTGTAAAACTATGTCGCCCTATGCCAATATGTACCGTACTGTGCTAGTCTGTGCCAGACTGTGTAGATTCGTGCTAAGCCATGCCAATCTTAAAAAAACGGTAGATAAAGTATTGTCTTTCAAAATTTGTGACTATGCCACAAAGTGCCACAATGTGTGACACTATACCAAAGTGTGCCGAACTATGCCAAACTGTGCCAAACTGTGCGAAACGTCCGAAATGGCATAGGTTTAGCATGACTTGGCACAGTTTGACACAATTGGGCACAGTTTCGCACACTTTGGCACAATTTTCATTTCCACTAGGGTATGTGGCATATTGCCATTCATTCAATTTGCGGTATAACTTTTCCACACTTTGCACAGATGTTTACTATCAACACCCGGTGTACGCTTGATAGTTTCAGCAAAAATGGTAGAATAAATTTTTTATATCGCCATTTTTCATAATTTAAGCATTTTCAAATTTCGGTTTATAAATTTTTATCAATGTAGTAATGGTTTCTGAAAAGCCTTCATTTTAGGATCGTAAATGATTTTACATGAGTCGCTTTTCAGATGTTATACTGTGTGACAATAATTTTTTTCTAAATTTATTACTCGATAACTATACGATTAAAGTTAGTAAAATTTTTACTGAATACATGCTTTATATATAGATATATTACAGTAAATTTTTAAGTAATAAAACGGTTAGTTTTTTGAGAAAAGAAAATAAAATGTAAAAAAATGCATTCTTTTTGGACAAGGATAACTTGAGTAAAACTTGATGAAATGCCTTGAAAATGTTACAGAATATTTATTAGGTGTCAGGTTATTGGCTGAATATTTTTGAGCCGATTTGATTCAGAATCTTCTGAGACATTAGAGATTATTCCATTTAAGAATACATTTTAACCCTGTATATCACGACATCTCTAAGCTATATTGTTGTGCTTTTTCTTGTAGATGTTAATTATTATTATATATGAGATTTACTATTCTACAGTTCTAGCCAACTTTACCCATTATAGTGTACGAACAAGTCAAAAGATAATATTATATTAAAAATATTATGATTTTGTGATATTTTAAAAATGATTTAATAATGACAAAATTGTATTTTTGCAATACTGAATCTGTATCTATCTATAATATAGCATAGAGAAATCATAATTTTTATACTATTTTGATGGTGGAATTTATAAACTAGAGTATTTGAAATAGTAGTAAAATTTTTAAATGAGTGACTTTAAAAAATGATGCGTTTTTGTGTCTTATGCATTATTTTCAATGAAGGAAAAGGAAACAATAATTCAATTATTTAAAGGTATAGATTTTATTTGATTTTATAGATGAAAATAGATTTTAGAATCAATAACATATCGCTGACTAAAGACACCCTGATATACAATATATATGATAATATATTTATTGGAAAATATTCATTTTTCAGTAGGGCACAGATCACTAAATGAAAATAGACAGACAGGAAAATAATCATGATGGGTGGTACTGCGCAGCTCTTCCTTATTTATATAATAATTTTAATTAAATTCTCTTTGAGAAAGCCTAGTGTCAAAGCAGTCGGCAGCGTGTTTATAATATTTTATCTTGAGAATAAGTGGCTATGATAAAATTTTGTGACTTAATCAAAAAGTCATCGATGCAGGTTATCCAATCCATATGACCAATTACCTATGCTTCACCATAAGTAAGAGTCCATATAATCGCAATACCGTGCTGTACTGTGCCGTCCATTTAAGAATTGAGAAGTCTATCTACATCTATATCTATGATCATTCAATTGATATTTCATAACTATAATTTAAATTATTTAATAAATGGTCTAATATCTATGGTCTTTGAGTTTATATTTTAAAAGTATTATTTAGATTCTTTAATAAATTAAAGATTATAATAAAATATTAAAACAAAAACGTTATCAAGTAAGGTAATGAAAAAGTTTGAATTTATTATATTATTAATGAATAAAGTGGTTAAAAACTGATAAAGAAATAATAATTCTTTTTGTAATTATATAATTATAGGTTTATTAATTTAGATTTCTAATAAAATAATATTTAAATAAAATTAATTCTTGCAATACACTTATATAACTATTTATGTATGGTATATAGATCTTTCTTATGTATACATATACATGCACATACAAAGGTTAAAAGAACAAAATGTATAAACATACAACAAAAATTATACGCATTATTATATATAAGAGTATCATAAACTCAAATTTGTTCATTAAATTACATGATAACGTTTTTGTTTTAATATTTTATTAAAATCTTTAATTTATTAAGGGATAACACCACTCTAGGTACACCTATTTTTTACGATTTTTTGTGGTTAAATAATAAGCGAAATGAAAAATTAATTTAAAGAACTTTATTGTACAATTAATGAAGTGTAAAAAATATTTTTTTTTTGAAAAGGCGGCCATGGAAGCCCGTAGTAGGCCGTTACTTGTCTGTTGAC